>JARQOC010000003.1:616764639-617964639 GCA_033576535.1 Allobates femoralis
GATAAACAAGCAGGAGTTTGTTGAAGAGTCAATTAGCCTACTGAATAAAGTAGATGGTGAAGCAAACTCTTGCAGTGTACATGAAAATTAATACAAAGCTATTGAATTCTCACAGAGCTCAATGCTGTCTGAGTTTGCTCATGGATTTCTGAGTCAGCTCTTAAAGGCCTTAGGCAATAATGTCAAAGCAGGTTAGGCTTACAGGTTAGGTTACACTACATTTTTGTCCTGTACATTTGGATCCTGTTTTTTGCAGGATACAAACGTACAGGAACGGACAGCACCGGACTGGCACCTTCAGATGCTATTTCTGTGTCCGGTCCGGTATCCGGACACCGAAAGAGCAGCAGGGAGCCGAGCCGCTGTCAGCGTTGTGTGACAAGTGCTGTCAGCGCTGTCTAATATCATTTTAGCAGTGTATATCTATGTACACTGCTAAAATGATATTAAATAAAGGGATGATTAAAACTAAAAAAATCATAAATTCTCACCATTCCGGCGATTTCTGAGTGTCCCACGCTGAATCTCCTGGCATTTGAGGACCTTGCATGATGTCACTGGAAGGGGCGGGGCAACCCGATCACATGACCGCATCAGCACCAATTAAAACCCGCGCTGATGTGGTCATGTCATCGGGTTGCCCTGCCCTCCCTGTGACATCATGCAAGGTCACTGAATGGCCGGGAGATTAAGCACGGGACACTCAGGGTCGCCGGAAGGTGAGTATTTATTATTTTTAACCATCCCTTTATTTAATATCACTTTAGCAGTGTATATAGATACACTGCTAAAGTGATATTAGACAGATTTACCATGGGTATAGAGCAGCCCTCCTGTTCTGTGCATGCTCTGTACCCTGGCACCGGATCTGTGAAACGATTCTGTTGTTTCCTGGATCCGGTGCCATAGGCCCCCATGTTAAGTGTGACGGACAGGACAGGATTCGTTTCTGTCCTGTTTTGTCACTGGAGCCCAAAAACGCTTCAGGCATCGTTTTTTAGGACCGGTGAAAAACAGGACAAAAACAAATCCTGTACCAGATTCACAAAACCGGATGGCTAAATAGGGCCAATCCGGTGCCATAGGGATACATGGGGGCCAAAAACGATCCTGTTCTGTTCGTTTCAAAAATGAACAGAACAGGATAGTAAAAAATGTAGTGTGAAGCCAGCCTTACTGAGCTACCACAGTAACCCACTGCAAGTTTGCTCAAAAGGAACTAGCCTTAAGCTCCCGTCACACACAATGACGCACCAGCGATCCTGACAACGATAACGTCCTGTAGGGATCGTTGGTGCGTCGTTACCTGGTTGCTGGGGAGCTGTCAAACAGGTGACCAGGGACCAAGGAGCCATCTCCACATGTTTATCCACTGTGTTTATCATAGTTACCAGCGTCCTTCCTGCTTACAGGCAGCACTGCCTGGATACCTGGTGTTTATCATAGTTACCAGCGTCCTCCCTGCTTAGCGCTGCCTGTAAGCAGGGAGGACGCTGGTAACTATGATAAACACCGTGTATCTATGCAGCGCCTGCTGCCTGGATACCCAATGTTTATCATAGTTACCAGCGTCCTCCCTGCTTAGCGCTGGTAACCATGATAAACACTGGGTATCTAGGCAGCATGCGTTGCCTAGATACCCGGTGTTTACCATGGTTACCAACCTGTTAGATCGCTGGTCTCTCGCAGGGAGACCAACGATCAAAAAATGACCCAGAGCATTTTGTAACGATCAGCGATCTCACAGCAGGGGCCTGATCGCTGCTAAGTGTCACCTGTGACGTTACAACGATATCGCTAATGATCTTGTTATGTGTAATGGGGGCTTTAGAGTGGTTTCACACTTGCATTTTTTGGCTTGCGTGTAATCCATGTAAATCCTGAAGCCTCCTGATCAGGCATGTGTCCCTATACTTATCCTATATTTATAAGCAGTTATCCAGGATCTATAAATAAAAAATTGTGCCTAAGTACCAACAGGCAGGTAGTTGTCACCTACCTGCCTGTTGTGCCCGTCACCGTTCAACGCTGGTCACCACCGAAATGGTACGGCCTGAGACCACTCCTGTTGGTGCTTTTGCCACTTCTGCTAATGTCACGTCAACATAGCTGACGTCACACTGATTGACAGGTCACCCCCCCAATCAGGTAGTGAGGAGCTGGCTGTCAATCAGCGTGCCGTCGACAATGCGCCCACTTCCACAGAGCAGAGCGGAAAAGCCACCACTGCTCTGTTTACTCCACCATGCTGTGTCCGGCAGGAACGGTGTGTGATTACTTTGTGCTGAGGGTGAACGGAGGTGACTGGGCTGGCACAACAAGCAGGCAGGTGGCAGCTACCCACCTGTTAGTGTTTAGGCACATTTTTTTTAATAAAAATCCTGGATAACCACTTTAAAATGGGGTTGGAGGTACATGTGGTGGCATCAGGATTACGTCTGATCCTACCTCATCAGTTTTTTTTATGTCCTTACTTGCCACATGAAGTAGCGATTTTGTTGTTCGTCTAAAATCCTGATGCATCCATTTGCATCGCAATGCCGCCACAAATGTAATGTATTTTAATGCTGTCTGGATCCAGAAATGGGCGGATCCATGCAATTGGATCCATTGTACCACATTGAGAATGCTCAAACTTTATTTTCTTCCCCACCCAATGCATCTACAGCATTCTGGTCTCTCTCATTCTCTCTCCCTGTCTCTACTCCTAAACTCCAGTATGGCATGCCAAATTATTTTGATAGAGGACTTAAAGAGGGGACTCCATATTGGTTTGCATAAGTGTGTACCAGATGAAAGTTAAATGTGTGTGGTGTGCTAATTATGGACTTCACTTTCCATAATAATCTAATCCACCAGGTATTCTGAGCCATGGATGAGAAGTACCGTATATCTGAAGTCAACGGTCGGTTGCCAACGGTAAACGCACCACCTTTACACGCCGCAACAAGGTGCGCTACGGTAGGTTACATCTATCTCTGGATACACCGCCGGGTGCCACAAGTTACCTTCTGTAGCTTACCTTACCACATTTACACGCCACAACAACAAGGTAATATGGGCGGAACAAAGGCAGCAGGTAAAACATATAGGCGTGCCACACTCCATCACGCTGTGCCCAAACGACAACTATTGGCCAACACAAGAGTGTTCTGATTGGGCCCGCCACGAAGGGCGGATGGCGGAGGCGTGACGTAGCAGTGTGTGGACTGTGGCACGGAATACGCGTTTGTGACATGGCGGAGTGTGGCGTATTCAGCTAACGGGATGGTTATGCGTCACGCAGGAGCGGTTTACAGTCACATACTCCGTGCGTATTAAAATATCAGTGCTGGGCTATGTGTGCGTAGTAGAAGTGTTTGCCTTGTCACGCACAATAAGCACTTGTGACATAGCGGCGTGTGGCGATTGCGCTAAGTGGCGCTTGGGCGACACACAGTAGCGGCTTACAAGACACAGTATGTGCGTTTTTTGTAAAAATTGTCCTATGTGTGGTGTGTCTGGATACCAATGTGTGAATAGAGCCCCAATGGCGCTCACATATGTGGTAACAGATGTCAATGGCCTTGAGGATCTCGCTATGCCACATATCCATGATGTGTGTCTCTACGTACTTAAACCAACCTGACAATATTATGTCCTGCATCAATGTGCTGTGTGCAGGTGACCCTCTGCCTACACCAAAACAAAAGGGTTATGTACACACATTTGTCACATAGACTGTTGCCCAAAAACCTTCCCAAACATCATGCCCACCCACCCATATTGTCTGTCCATCCCAGCCATAGGTGGCAATGTGTGTGACAGCACTGGCCACAACCAGTGGCGTAACTAGAGTCTGGTGGGCCCCGGTGCGAAATTCAGACCTGGGCCCCCCTCTTCTTCCCCCGCGCTAGCACATATTGGTCAGATGTTTGGGCCCCATGTAACGTTCTAAGATCTATAAAGACTCACAAATTGACCCCTGCTATATATGGTCATCCAACTGGAATATGGAGCTTATCCTTTTAAATATGTCTCCCATCCTGCTATATATGGTCCTCCTCCTGGAATATGGCCCATCCCATTATTATAATGCATCCCCACATTCCTCCATATGTTACAATATACCCCCATAGTCCTCCATGTATTATAATGCATCCCATAGTCCCCCATTCATAAGGTAGCCCCAATAGTCATCCAATTATTATAATGCACCCCCACTATCCTACATATAGTAGCCTCATAGACCTCTGTATAGTATAATACAGCCTCACAGTCCTCCATACAGTATAATGCAGCCTCACAGCCCTCTATACAGTATAATGCAGGCTCAGTTGTCCATGTAGTGCAGCCTCTATAGTACAGCCTTATATATGCAGCCTCATAGCTATCCTTATAGTACAGCCTCATATATTGCAGCCTTATATATGTAGCCTCATATAGTGCAGCCTTATATCTCTCTATGCAGTATATTGTGTTATATATGCAGCCTAAGGCTATGTGCTCACGGTCTGGAGGAGCTGCGTGTTGGACGCAGCTCCTCCAGACCTGAGTGAAGCCGCGGGTGCCCGCAGGGAGACCGCAGCCGCCCTGTACTCCCCATGTGTGGCAGGAGCAGGGCGGCTTCTCCCTGCTGTCACCCGATTGGAACCGTTTCAGACTCCAAAGCATGAAATTAACATGCTGCGGAGATGCGGAGGAGCGAACACCCACACCGCAGTTGTCAGAACGCTGTGGTCGGGTTAAGCATAGTCAGGATGGGATTTCTACAAATCCCATCCACTATGCTTATACTGTATTACGCAGTGGTTTTGAATGCAGCAACAAGACGCTGCGTCCAAACCACTGCGTATCCTTATCATAAGCACACAGCCTTAAATATGCAGCCCTACCGGGATCTGAAAAATAGGATTAGTCAGAACTGCACAAAACTGTAGACTCACTCCAAAACCCAGTGTCATCCCACATGTTAGCCTATTCCAGTAGTGGAGTCTTCTGCTCTCCTTCTTTAGTGTCCCCTGCTTTCCTCCTCCTGTGTTCCCAGCTCTTCTCCTCTGTCCCCCATTCTCCTGTGTCCCCCGCTCTCCTCCTCCTGTGTCCCCCGTCCTCCTGTGTCCCCCTCTCTCCTCCTCCTGTGTTTACGGTCTTCTGTCCCCAGCTCTCCTCCTCCTCTGTCCCCCATTCTCCTGTATTCCCCGCTCTCCTCCTCCAGTGTCCCCCATTCTCCTGTGTGTCCCACTCTCCTCCTCCTGTGTCCCCAGCTCTCCTCCTCCTCTGTCCCCCATTCTCCTGTGTGTCCCCCGCTCTCTTCCTCCAGTGTCCCCCATTCTCCTGTGTCCCCAGCTCTCCTCCTCCTCTGTCCCCAGCTCTCCTCCTTCTCTGACACTCATTCTCCTGTGTCCTCCGTTCTCCTCCTCTAGTGTCCCCCGTTCTCTTGTGTCCCCAGCTTTTCTCCTCCTCTGTCCTCTGTTCTTCTGTCTCCTGCTCTCCTCCTCCTGTGTCCCCCGCTCTCCTCCTCCTGTGTCCTCCGTTCTTCTGTCCCCTGCTCTCCTCCTCCTGTGTCCTCCATTCTTCTATCCCCTGCTGTCCTCCTCCTGTGTCTTCGGCTCTCCTCCTCCTCTGTCCCCCATTCTCCTGTGTGTCCCCCGCTCTCTTCCTCCAGTGTCCCCCATTCTCCTCTGTCCCCAGCTCTCCTCCTCCTCTGTCCCCAGCTCTCCTCCTTCTCTGACACCCATTCTCCTGTGTCCCCCACTCTCCTCCTCTAGTGTCCCCCGTTCTCTTGTGTCCCCAGCTTTCCTCCTCCTCTGTCCTCTGTTCTTCTGTCTCCTGCTCTCCTCCTCCTGTGTCCTCCGTTCTTCTGTCCCCTGCTCTCCTCCTCCTGTGTCCCCACTCTCCCCTTCCTGTGTCCTACGTTCTTCTGTCCCCTGCTGTCCTCCTCCTGTGTCTTCAGCTCTCCCCCTCCGGTGTCCCCTGCTCTCCTCCTCCTGTGTCCTCCGTTCTTCTGTCCCCTGCTCTCCTCCTCCTGTGTCCCCAGCTCTCCTCCTCCTCTGACACCCGTTCTGTGTCCCCGCTCTCCTCCTCCAGTGTCCCCCGTTCTTCTGTATCTCCCGCTCTCTTCCTCCTGTGTCCCCCGCTCTCCTCCTCCAGTGTCCCCCATTCTCCTGTGTCCCCAGCTCTCCTCCTCCTCTGTCCCCATTCTCCTGTGTCCCCAGCTCTCCTCCTCCTCTCTCCCCGCTGTCCTGTGTCTCCGCTCTCTTCTTCTCTTCAATGAGCGGCCAGGAGGACCAAACACATGGCTACCGGGACACCGGGGGATGGGCAGGAGACTGAGGAGGGGGCGGAGCCACCGCGCAAGTCCCTGGTCACCTGACCGGAGTCAGTCACCTGACCTGCAGGGAATAGGATGTGGCCGGACAGCTTCCAAAGGTAGCGCTGTCCTGACTCTGTGCGGCGGTGTGTGCTGCGCCCGGCGCTGGTGCTGGGATCGCCGGGCGCAGAGCGCTGGAATCATGCGGCGCAGGGGGCGGCTGACTACACAAGCGCCGGGCCCCCTATAGGTCCGGGCCCCGTCGCTGCCGCGACCCCTGCGACCGTGAATGTTACGCCACTGGCCACAACCCAAACCTTGATCACACTGCCCTCCATCCCCAAGTAATCAGGCTCACACAGAGTATTTTGGATCCAAGGAAAATAAATTTATTTGAAGTGAGAAATCCAGACCTTGGAAAAGAAAAAATTAACATACAGAAAGGAAAGACAATGGCCATTCAAACAGCATATGACATTGTTAACACATAAATTTGGGATCCCAAAATGAACAAAAATTAGAACGTGTGCAGCACCAAGATAACACAAATAAATCTAAATCTAACTAACTAACTAAAACCTCTGCACACAATGAAAGAAAATAAAACGAAAACACATGGCGCAGCAACCATGCTCTCACCACCATGGCAACCTTTTAAGGATCATCCAGAACCACCCATACTAGATGTGCTGGTTCTGCCAGCTCACTGCACCAGAGCCATTAAAATAGGAGCAGTAAGCTTCTCTACTGTCCCTGGCCTCCTGCTGAGTGCGACCATGGCTCTGCGGCTGGAGTGGCGCCACACCATGGTCGACATCACGTCAAGACCCTGGACGGACCTCCCCTGTTGTGGCGTCTGCATTATCTACAGAACCTCCTGGCGTGTATGATGCTCTATCCCTACGACGCAGGAAGTTATGCAGCACTACCGCGTCAATAGACTCCAGTTTCATATGCATAGGCATATGAAAAACCCGGAATCGATTCGCCATTATCCCAAACGCATTTTCAACCACACAGGGCCCGGGATAGCCGGTAATTGAAAATGCGTCTTTCAGAAGTAAGGGCCCTCTGGGGATATGGCCGCAGTAGGTGTTCCTGAAGTGGGAACGCTCCATCCGCCACAAACGCAAAGTTGAGATGATGGGTCGTCTCGTCATTTGAGGGTAAGTTCAGCCCACCGCTCCTTAGTAGTTGTGCCAAGGAGCAGCGTGCGAACACACCCCCATGTGAGTTGCGGCCGTTCATTCCAACGTCCACGTAGAGAAACTCATAGTTCGCATCCCCTAGAGCCATGAGGATTATACTAAAATACCCTTTGTAATTGTAAAACAAAGAGCCCGAGTGGCGGGGTTTAGTAATCCTCACGTGCTTACCATCCAAGGCCCCGCCGCAGTTGGGGAAGTTCCACCGGGTTTCAAACCCTCGGCCTACTTCCATCCATTCTGCGGCTGTTTCTGGCATCTTCATGTAGGATGGCTGCAGAGCACTCCAGATGGCCAAACACGTTTCAGGGATCAGGCGGCTCAGCAGGGGCAGGGAGACACGTGACAAGTATGTGAGGGATGTCATAGACTGCCCTGTAGCCAGGAACCGCAAAGTTATAGCCAAACGCTCCGCAGCTGATACCGATTGACGCATAATAGTGTCCTGACGGGCTATCAGTGGCCTCACACGCTCCAAAAGGAAGGTGAAACAGTCCTCGGACATACGGAGGTGGTTTCAGTAATCATCGGGATTGTTAAGCTCCAGCTCACGCAACAGCTGCATGTGGCCCCGGGTGTCCCGCCGGTGAAGCCAATCCCGGCTCCACAGCCGCCGTTGTCTGCGACGCATCAACCGGTCATACCGATCCTGAAGCCACATTTGCTTTTCCACCAACGCAAGAGCCACGATAACATTTCGGTCATGTATATTCTGCATCCTCGGTCTCAGCACCTGTACATTACAAAAGATAACATCAGTACATACAACAATATGGGGACATGTCAGCATGTAAAGCAAGGCACACCTCTTTTGGATTACACACTATAGCCAAGCAGATGTGAGCCCTCGTGTGCCCACAAAACACATCCTGGGAGGCATGCAAGGACAGCAACCACTAGTGGCCAAAAACCAAACGGAACATGCGCAATGATCCTGGCCTCCTATCCATTAACACTTTGTTGAGTGGCCGAAAGTCGCACATCTGGACCTATGTGAGCTACAAAGGGACATGTGTCACTATTAATCTCGCCTATACATGTCACACAAACCATTCCGCATACCATATGTAGTTTCACAACCACAGTCAGTAATCCACTACGTACCAGGCAATGTCAGGGTGAGTAAGCATAGATGTCACAAACCAGATTACACATGACTCATCATGTTGGGAATTGGTTACACATGTGTTTGGACGGGTGATATCCACATCTGTTTAATCTCTGCTGCGGCACACCTAAAGCCATGTCTGATCCTAGCCATGTTGGTCCCTGTGTCCGTTGACCGCAACCAGTATGATATATTCATTGCTGTGCACATCTGTACCACATCACTGTCTACATTCCAGCAGCCATTCACCTGCATGGTGAATGGAAACAAAAACACAAATGTGTAACTGAGAATATGGGAACCTCTGTACAAAATGGCAATTATTAGGCAGCACACCACGCTAATGTAGTCCCAAAAATAACATCACTCCGTTGTCCGCTACAGCAGTCTTTGGCGTCGTCACAACAAATCATGCGCCTCAGCCCCCCCCACGCCGCAACTTCCATGTCTACCCATGAATACTTACTTTATGGCTCTGGCCAGCAAGTGTAACGTCGACCGGCCTGAACAGCTTTTCAAGGAGCCGCAACCAATCACGATATAGCGATCTCCACCAATCACCTGCCGCTAGACCTGTTCACAGGTGTACGCTAATAATGTGCAGAATTCGTGTCCTCTGATTGGTATAGCTGACTATAAACTGTGCCAATGGCCACCACACCCTGTCCAGACGTCCATGTGCATTGAGCTAGTGGTGTCCAGTAATCTGTGCTCTGTTGCTCTGACGGTAAGTTATCTCACGTGCTTGTTCCTTGCCATGCGTTTGTACATAACGCAGATGCGTCACTCACATGGCGCTTAGGCTGTGTGTGTATGGACGTTGTGTTTTGTGCTTCTGGTCTGTCTTGTGTTTTCGCTATGAGCAAGGCTTATTCTCTGTAGTCCATAGGCATGTAGGGAGTATTGTTAAAATATGGTTATGTATTACATACATTGTTGTAATTTTGGGGCGCAAAATATTAAGGCCTGCTTGGCCCCAGTAATTTGCTTCACCATTTGATCCCTGTAATGTGCGCCTGTTTGGCCAGGGGATGGTTGTTGCATGGCCTACAGTAGGGTGTTCATGGGTGTTGTAAGAGCAAGATGATTATGTGTTTGCCCATAAGCCGTAGCATGTGGTGTTGTGTCAGACAGCCTGTCCTCCTTTAACACATGGCAAACCTTTCAAATTGTGGCAAGGTCAAAGATTATATGTTGCCCACCATGGCCAGGTGCAGATGTGCCCCTGCCTGCATGTTCCCTCACTCCATGTTTAGGTATGTTTGAAGTGGTTCATTTTTGGTGTAATCCTTGTTGCCACCATGTGTCTTTGTCCACATATGTATAGAGCTTAATCTGTCCAGACATGTGTAGCCGAGCTGATATCTTGCACATGGAGAAAGGTTCTCCCACATGCAAACATACATGTTGGTGAACAGCTTCATGGCCAGAAAAACAAGAACTTAGCCTGCCACTATGTTAATTTGTTCCCAAGCATGGGTTTAATGTTGTATGCGTGGTGTACTAAATGTTTACATGTCTGTTTTTCTCCACACAGATGCCGAGGGGTAGCGTGGATTTCGATATCCAGCTTCTCACAGCCTATCAAGGACACGAGTGCCTGTGGCGCTCATCGCTGCCTGAATATCGCAATCAGGCAGCGAGGGCCGAGGCCTACAGGCCTCTTGTCGACCTGGCCAATAGGCTGGCCCCCAGGCAAGGCAAGAGGTGGGACCAGGCAATGGTGGCCCAAAAGATAAAAAACATGCGGTCCGCATTCACGCGGGCTCACCTAGACTACACCGACCGTCGGTCACGGGCTGGAGGTGAGGAGGTACCATTGCCTAGATTATGGTACTATCCGACAAGATCCATCTGCGCCACAGGAGGTGGGTAATTGTGTTACGGTGGTGGCCCACAATGCTTGCATCACATGTGTGCTTCTCTGCATGCTTCCCCACAACCCCATTGTGATATTTGGGTCAGGTCCTGCCAAACCATTTATTGATGTGTTATGTGTCCTCAGGGGCTTGGCTGGTTTAATCTAAAATCTATCCACAAAGCCCTTCTCCAATTCCGTAATTACCCAGAAATATGGGTCTTTTGGGGCTTGTTTCCAAGATTATAAATGATGGCTTTGTTTAGTTTTTAATGACGGACACAGCAACATGTCATAAATGCTGAACGCAAACATGTCTGTGGCCTTTGGCCCATGTATGTTTAATGTATGGGGGTCCTATTTTTCTTTGTTTGGGGCTCACAACGTCAAGCTGGGCCACATGGCCCTGCACGGGATTTAAGCCAGCATCAATCTCCTGTGGTCACATATAATTTTTGGTTTAGGGCACTCTGAATGCCACATATGTATGTTTTACGCAGAGTACGTGGGATGCTACAGGTGAGTGTACAGGAGACGTGCAGGTGTTTGGCTCACTAGCCTTCTATCTTTCTGGTGTCTTGGTTTTTGGGTGCTGGTGTGTTGTGTGTGGTTTGGGATATTGTTGGCCTATGGCCAATTTACATAAATGATGGTGCTTTTAGTAAATTTGTTTTTCTTTTTTTTTCACAGGCCCCTGAGCAGCCCGGCTCCATTTCTGAGCATCCTGACGCTGGTGATGCTCAGCCAAGTCCATCTGTGGCTGAGCAGGAGGATGGAGCTAGTGATGTGGGTCCGGACCCAGGGCCCAGGTCGGCTATCCGGCGAAGGTGGCGACCAGCCCCACCGGAGACCGAGCTGGGCACCTGGGCCCGCCAGGTCCTTTTGGTCGAACAGCGGATCCACATCTCTAGCTACGCCCTCCACATGAGCGACAGGATGTCAAGGCTGGAGCCACTCCAACGCCAGATTGCTCAGCGGGTCTTTGACCATGTCCTTGATGCGGCCCTGCAATGGGGATGTCACATACCATCCCCAATGAGGAACACCGTCTGGCCCCTTTCGGCCGCAGAACCACCACAGCGTGTGAGAAGACTGGCCCCGACACGCACCCCAACTCCCCCCCCAACACGTCGTCTTCGATCAGGACGCTCTCGGGCAGGGCGGGGCTGCCATGAGAGGGGGGGGGCCGCATTGTCAGAGCAGACAGAGGAGGATGAGGAGCATGTGGGACACTACTAGCCAATGCACTTAATTGGCCGTCTGGACTATCACATTATGACCCCGGCACATTAGCCCCTTTTATTTTGGGTTACATGTATTTTTGGCCAAAATCGGCCTGTGTATTTTATGTATGTTTTGGATTGGTTATGATGTAATAAATTTTTTGTATGCACACAATTCTGTCTTTATTTTTGCCAAAAAAATTTTAAAATGTGCGGGGCTGAATGTTTAGGGTCAAAATATAGTGGACACTATCCACACATTGTGGCCAATGGCCCCAGAGCAGGAGCACCATGTGGGCTGCTAACATGTCGTTGTAGTTCAAAGAGGTGTGCTCATCTGGGTCACACAGTTATGGAATGTACATGTTGGGGAACAATACATGTGTGTTGTGACATCAAGGAACACACATAAATAGTTGTCAGAAATTTTATTGCCAACAAACATGTGTGACAGACATTTGCCACAATACACACAATTCTGTTTTCGGCTAGTAGTAGCCGGTCCACACTCCCCATGGTCTCAATGTGGGACACTATAAGAAAAGAGGGCAACAGGGTAGCCAGTCCATACTCCCCATGGTCCCAATGTGGGACACTATAAGAAAAGAGCCCAACAAGGGCAAAAAAAACAAAAAACAAAAAGCTAACAAGGCAACAGTCAACATGTTTTGTCCAACAAGGACAACACATTTTCAGGGCAGGTCAGCCCATTTAGGTGTGGGTGTTGTGCAACATCATTGGAGGCCACCATGATGTTGCTGCACAGCAGCCAGCATGGCACCCAACCGGGCCAGGTCTTGCAGCCCGCGTCGGTGTGCCCGGTGTAGCCGTTGGGCGAAATGATGGTGGGCCCTCATCACGTCCTCCATGGTAGGTACACCTGTATTGTGATTTAAAAAAAAATTACATTCTAATAGTCCCTATGGTGGTTTGGTATGTTCAAACAACAGATATGTTCCTTACCTTTGGGCTCAACCTCCTCCTCAGTATCAGGGGGTGATGGGGAGGCACTGACACTCCACCCCGCAGCTCCAGCACGTTCTCCATCTGCAACAATGGGTGAAGAACATTATTCACAAAATGAGTGCAAATCCTAATGACCCAAAACAACCACACTGCTTACAGTGTGCAGGGCCTAGCACACAACAAAACACACTTACCACCATAATCCTCCAAGGCTGGCTCATTTGCTGCTTGAGGCATGGCCTCATCCTGGCCAGCAGGCGATGGCACCTCAGGCTCCGGCCCCGCTGGCTCATCACCATCTGACGCGAGCGGAGCTGATGGGGAAGGCAGCTCCTCCTCCTGAAGCCCTGCTGGGTCTTCCTGCTCCTCCTCCTCATGCCCTGGTGACGGGCTATTCCCTGTTGGGGATGGTGTGGCAGCTGCCTCTTGAGGCGGTGGGGTTGGTGGGCCACCTGCGGGTGGTGCCAGGGGAGCCTCATCAGATGAGGAGTCAGCGACATCTGTATTTGAAGAAACAATCATTCAGCTGTCAGAAGAAGGGTTCAGCACAGAGATGTTTACACATTTAGATTGTTGGGCTATGTGTTTGCAGTAGTCCAGATATGGGATGAGGTCATGTGTTATGCATGTAGTGTGTGTATGAGACAGTAGTATGGTTATTGTGTGGAGAGCATATAACACTGTGGACTAATCTTTGGAACAAAAAAAAAAGAGGTTAATGCAGATGTGTAGGCACCCCCTCAATATTCTGCTGAATATATGTTACCCCATTGCATGTGTCCCGCCGTAGCCAACAGTCTCCTTATAATATGTTTGTCAACATATTTGTGTTGTTTTGTGCTTATACATGGTCAAATGTGTGTTTGGCCCAAACAATTACTCACCACGCAGCCTGGCAATCCGGGCACAGATGTCCACTTCAATGCTGTGTGCAGAGGAGGGGCTGGCACCTTGCAGGCAGAGTGAAACTGAAACCAACGTCATGAAGTCATTACGGCCGCTGGCGTGGTGACACACCATTCAAAGTCGCCCTACGCGCAGTGACACGGCCGAAACACTTCTGCGGCACCTACAGAACAAGATCCCACAGTAACGTAACCTTGTGCGCTTTCTACTGAATTATTCCTTTGCATGTGGTATGACAATGCGCACATTACATAGTGCGCGCAGTGACACGGCAGAAGCACTTCTACGGCATCTGCAGTACAATAAGCCAGGGCTGTGCGTAATCCAAACTTGTGCGCTGTGTACAGCATTATTCCTTATTATGTGTTAAGTGAATGTGCACACTATCTAAGGACCATGCCGCATTGATACTTTTGCCTTCCGCAAGTGTGTGTCCGCGTAATTTTACTAATGTATGATCGTGCATACGGCGCGTATCTGTAGGGCTGAACTGACAGCTCATCCAAGATGGCGGCCTGTGGAGGATGAGCCGATCGGAACGCAGCATCTTCCACCAATGATCGCTGATGGGGCGCGGTAACCCGGAGCCTGTGTCACGCCCCAGGTACATACCAGGTACATAGCATATTGTCGAAACAACCCTTCTGTTCCTTATTTACACGCTGATACAGGCCGCAACCATCGCCTTGAAAGCCACCTGTTTTAGGGCTCTGCTCTGAAACAGGTGCCTCCAGTGGTGGCTGGCAACAACCGTCTTCACACGCCGCTACCTCAGGTTGATTTGGCGGTGCAAGATACATTTCTCTCATCTACCCGGTTGTTGCCACCATCCTGTTGCGGCGTGTAAAGGTACCATTAGTGTTTGGTTAATCTCTCTGTTTTATTTCTCAGAAGTATGCAGGAACCAGATCAAAGCTGTGGAGTAAATCTCTGTATAAAAATAAAGGTCCAAATTGTTGTCTGATAAAATGAAGGTGGTTTAATAGGTAAAACAGAATAATCCTGAAAGTGAAACAAGAGATTGAGCTTCTAAAAGCATAAAGAAGAAGGAAAAAGTATATGGAAATAGGAGAAAAGAATGTGTGTATTTTAAGTTCAAGTCCATTTCTTTATACATACATTCCTTTCTTTTTCCTTTCATCCCACCATAGTTTTCCTCCTGTTTTATTCCTTTTTTTGGCTCATCCTCTTTTTTACATATTAGATTACATGTTTTATTTGCGATCACTGTGCTAGCGCCACGTTTAACCCTCTGAACCATGACTTTGTCATGTGTCTGACGCTCTTTTGTTAAAAACAGCATTGCTCTATATGATCTGTATTATTGTCATTACCGGTTAAATCGGTGGATTTCCTGAGGAAGAAGTGAGTAAACACTTTGAACGCATTTAAACCACCTTAGGCTAGGCTCACACATAGCAATCCGTTTTTGGAAGTGTTTTCCATGACCAATCCATTTTTTTTTGGGTGCTTTTTGAACCTTCTGTACCCCTGAACGTTTTTTGGACTTAGTCATTTTTTGCCAAAAATGCTAGAAAAAACGGATCTGATTTCCATAGGGGCCCAAGTTAAAAAAAAAAGGAACTTTTTTTTTTACGGCACCCAAAAACGTTCCTAGCAATGTTTTTGGGTAAAAAACACTCCTAGCAATGTTTTTGGGTGCAGAAAAAAAACGGATTGGGTGGTTATTACATATAATACGTTTTTTCCATCAGTTTTTGGACTTAGAACAAAAAAATTAAAAAAACTGATGCCAAAAATGGACCAAGGGCTTATGTGTGACCCTAACCTTAGTTTATCAGACAGCAGTTTGGACCTTCATCTTTATACAGCGATGCAGGTTTAGGCTAGGGTCACACATAACAATCTGTTTTTGGAAGTGTTTTCCGTGACCAATCCGGGTTTTTTGGGTGCTTTTTGAGCCTCCTGTGCCCCTGAACATTTTTTGGACTTAGTTATTTTTTTGCACAAAAATGCTAGAAAAAACAGATCCATTTTTTAAGGCACCAAAAAAAACGGATCCATTTTTCCATAGGGCCCCATGTTAAAAAAAGGGATCCATTTTTAAACGGAACCCAAAAACGTTCCCAACAACGTTTTTGGCTAAAAAACGCTCATAGCAATCATTTTGGGTGCAGTAAAAAACAGATAGGGTGTTTATTACATATAATCCGTTTTTTCATCAGTTTTTGG
Organism: Allobates femoralis; assembly: GCA_033576535.1. Lineage (NCBI taxonomy): Eukaryota > Metazoa > Chordata > Amphibia > Anura > Aromobatidae > Allobates > Allobates femoralis. The sequence goes on from JARQOC010000003.1 coordinate 616,780,388, forward strand.
ACTTAGAATAAAAAATGCAAAAACTTATGCCAAAAACGGACCAAGGGCTTATGTGTGACCCTTGCCTTATTCCACAGCTTTGATCTGGTTCCTGCATACTTGTCTGCCTTGGGGCACATGGATTCTGCGGCAGCTGTTTTCACGCTTTTACCACTGGTTGTGTGTCACACAACCCCACAAGGTGAGCGAGCAGCTCTGAATATACATTTTTATCTTTATTTGGGTAAGACCCTATTGCGACTTTTTATCCACAGCAATTTAATTCCCAGAAAGATTAGACCCCCTGTGAAGACTACCATTACCCATGACTCAAAAGATTATCTTCTACCACCAGCTTTGCAATAAATCCAATTTGCAGTTAAAAAAATGTACAAAATGTAGAAACATTAATGATGGTTTATTTTTTTACGTTTATTTATCATTTTCTACATTTCAATAATTATAAATGGTATATCATTATGTGAATTTTTAAACAATATGACTAGGTTACCTAATAATATATTATAAATAAGCATTTAGAGTAGAGTTCCCTTTAAAGGAATAAAATGAGCATGCCCCTATAGAATATCCTATGCCACTGTCCTGCATTCACAGCCAATATTTATATCAAGTACTTAGCTCCATAAGCATTATCAGGTAGTGTAATTGCATTTCGTATGCAGAGTAGGAAGCATCATATAGTACAGTTCATCAAAACTGAGAAACTGTTGTGCTTGCAAAATATTAGCAAAAAAAACCTAAGGAAATGAATGTTGCTGCACATTACAGGCCATTGGCAATTATTGCACAGTGGCAGAATTCAGCTTTATGTCCAAGCAATATTAAATGCTTTACATCGTTTTCTAGGCTTCCAAAAATGTTTTAATATTTATGGGTTAATTTAACAAAAGCTTCCACACTAATGGTTTTCTTGTCCACCATGGGTCTTTGTATACACTGTTACAGTAACAAGAAGGTACCCCAAGCCGCCCAACAGTTATTAGTGGACATATTGGTGACCTGTCAACCCAATGTTATCACGGTGATTAGCTGCAATGTCCACATCGCAGATATCAAAATGGACTCTAAAAATGGTGTGTGACATTGCTGGCATACACAGAAAGGTCTAATATTTGTTTCTATCTGCACACTAGTTCAATGAATTTTAGGTCAATTTTTTCCACTATCTTGTTACCAAATGGGTCATGCACCCATAAACAATAAGAATGGAATAACTAGACCTGGACTGTCTCTCTCAAGATCTAAAAGCAGACATATGGACTGCCTTTATCATTCTGCACATATTTCCTCGACCTCGGGTTTTAATGAAGGCCACAGACACCTTGGTGTGTGAGAATTTCTTTTGATTGGCCTAGTGGTGGGCACAGACAGGAAAGGACACCCGTGCTAGAAAAAATGTAAAAAGCCTTTGTAGCCCAAGAGCTCAATTTCCTCTGCTTTGGAGGTAGAAATGGTCCCCCTCACCCCTTGTGAAGCTGCTCAGGTTGCACCAATGCTATGTCTACCCCTGAATTGGCCATATCTACATGTTATGGAAATTAGAACACCACAACATCCGCTCTCTAGCGACCCCTTATCCAATCAGAGAAATAATCAAGGGTAAGGAGGGGCCGCAGCTGCTCTGTAAGAGCTGATTTATTTAGGTGTTCACAGTGAGGATTGCTGGATGTGAGTTTCGCAGGCCCATCATAGTCCAAAGTCCACCAATAACGCAAGCACAAAAGGCTGCCACCAGTTCCTTGTTCGATATAAGCCCGGTCCATGCCAAAGATTATGTCAGGTCAGAAACCAACCCAGTTAGCATATAATATTAAACAAGCACACAGACGGGAAGATTTTGCGGATCAAGATAGAAGAGCAGCCCAACATTAATTTATGTATTTAATCATCAGAGGGACACACTAGAGTAATACAATATTTACAGATGTTACAGACAGTTGTGGAAATAAAAAGTATGAGTACATGACAGGCGTATGCAAACAAATGTAGTTCACCAGTTTCCTTGCTGCTTGTGGCCACACAGAGGCAGTGTAGAGCCACAGGGTTCGCTTGGGTTTACTTAGACATGTGAGCTAATGAGTCCTTCTCAGAAGTAATACTCTACCAAAATATGGCAGGGGACTTTTGTCCATCTCAGCCCCACCCACTGACCTCCTCCTAATGACCTCATGTGGGCTTGTTTTCTCATACTTAATATTATATTATTTATTTATTTATATAGTGCTATTAATTCCACAGCACTTTACCTACATCAGTAATGCTGTCTCTCTTGGAGCTGACAATCTAAACATCCTATCAGTATGTCTTTACAATGTGGGAGGAAACTGGAGTGCCTGGAGGAAACCCACACAAACACTGGGAGAACATACAAACTCCTTGCAGATGTTGTCCTTAGTGTCCTTGGTGGGAATTGAACCCAGGACCTCAAGACCCCAGTGCTGCAAAGGCTGCAGTGCTGACCACTTGAGCCACCGTGCTGCCCACTTAAACATAGCAATAAAACTGCAGCCTTGCCCATAACTCTGCCTGGGAGCATTGTAGGATGAAGATATTACTCTCATATTTTCAGTTATGATTTTATATTTCCAATAGTAGGACTCATGACACCTGCAGTTGTCCCACTGGCTAAAATTAATTTTGGGGTAGTTAGGAATGTTGCACAGTTAAGAGGAAATATGCCTTATCATCCTACATCTCTACCTATGTCAAATTTAGGTTTGCGAGTTATGTATAGTGTGATATTGATACGTTTTGTCCTGGCTCCTGGATGTCTAGCAGAATTTTATGACGTCCTCTTACAAAGGAAGGCATTTCTCTCCTTTACCTACAACCTCAGCTTCCTTTTGTATAATTACCTTTTGCTTCCTACACTGTGTGCAGAATTATTAGGCAAGTTGTATTGTAGAGGATTATTTTTATTATTTATCAACAACTATGTTCTCAATCAACCCAAAAGACTCAAATATCAAAGCTTAATATTTTTGGAAGTTGGAGTGTTATTTTTAGATTTGGCTATCTTAGGAGGACATCTGTTTGTGCAGGTAACTATTACTGTGCAGAATTATTAGGCAACTTAATAAAAACCAAATATATTCCCAGCTCACTTGTCTATTTTCATTAGGTAAAGTAATATAACTGTGCAAAATTTAGAAAAAAAACATTTCTGACATGCAAAAACAAAACACAAAAAAAATAGTGACCAATATAGCCACCTTTCTTTATGATAACACTCAACAGCCTTACATCCATAGATTCTGTCAGTTGCTTGATCTGTTTACGATCATCATTGCGTGCAGCAGTCACCACAGCCTCCCAGACACTGTTCCGAGAGGTGTACTGCTTTCCCTCCCTGTAGATCTCACATTTTGTGAGGGACCACAGGTTCTCTATGGGGTTCAGATCAGGTGAACAAGGGGGCCATGTAGTTTGATGCATGTGGTGGACCATTGTCCTGCATCAAATTCATGTTTTTCTTGAACGATACAGACTTCTTCCTGTACCACTGCTTGAAGAAGTTGTCTTCCAGAAACTAGCAGTAGGTCCAGGAGTTGAGCTTCACTCCATCCTCAACCTGAAAAGGTCCCACAAGTTCATCTTTGATGATACCAGCCCATACCAGTACCCCATCTCCACCTTGCTGGCGTCTGAGTCGGAGTCGAGCTCTCTGCCCTTTACTAATCCAGCCTCTGGCCCATCCATCTGGCTCATCCATCTGGCCCAGCAAGAGTCACTCTCATTTCATCAGTCCATAAAACCTTTGAAAAATCAGTCTTAAGATATTTCTTGGCCCAGTCTTGATATTTTATCTTATGGTTCTTGTTCAAAGGGGGTGGTCTTTCAGCCTTTCTTACCTTGGTCATGTCCTTGAGTATGGCACACCTTGTGCTTTTTGATATTCCAGTAACGTTGCAGCTCTGAAATATGGCAAAACTGGTGCAAATGGCATCTTGGCAGCTTCATTTGATTTTCCTCAATTCATGGGCAGTTATTTTGCACCTATTTTTGCTCAACACACTTCTTGCGACCCTGTTGGCTATTTGCCATGAAACGCTTGATTGTTCGGTGATCACGCTTCAAAGGTTTGGCAATTTCAAGACTGCTGCTTCCCTCTGCAAGACATCTCACAGTTTTGGACTTTTCAGAGCCCGTCAAATCTCTCTTCTGACCCATTTTTCCAAAGGAAAGGAAGTTGCCTAATAATTAAGCACACCTTATATAGGGTGTTGATGTCATTAAACCACACTCCTCCTTATTACAAAGATACACATCACCTGATTTACTTAATTGGTAGTTGGCTCTCAAGCCTATACACCTTGGAGTAAGACAATATGAATAAAAAGTATATGATCAAAATACTCATTTGCCTAATAATTCTGCACACAGTGTATCTATTAGCTAAACCTATTTGCCATGAAGCCTTTTATATTTGGATGGTTTATCCTGTAATACAACTTTGTTGTCTCAGGAAGGAGCTTTTGGTCAAAGGAGTTCATGTGCGTCTTAATTAACAAATGACACATAGCCATCTGTTGGCTTTTCTAGACATTATTATTATTATTTATTTGTTGTTAACTTGCTAACACATCGTATTGGCTATATTGAATGATTATGAATTATTGGGATATCGATGGATTGAATAGTTAGAATATATCCCTCATTCTTCACACTACACATATAGTAAATAATAGTTTCCAGATCTAAGGTTCTGTCATATTGCACAACCTGCAGCATTAAATGACTGAAAATTGTCTGCATGTTTGCTGATCGGAGGTCATTTGATAGCCTAGTCAGGTAGGATGACAACGCTTATATTCAGTAATAGACTGTTCTCAGTAGCGCATGTCCTGCTTACACAGGATGATGTGCTGCCGAGAAGAATGATTTTTTTAAGCTAGGCAAAAGATCATTTCACCCAGCAATGAGCATTTTGCTCATTTGTTTTAGTATCAGCAGCCTATTGTACAATGCACGATTAGGGTGCCTTCACACTGCGGTCAGGTCCGGTCCAGGGCTGTCAGGCGTGAACCTGACAGCCCCGGACCGGATCAGCACACAGAACCGGAGGGCTAATATGCCCTCCGGCCCGGTGTGCAGCCTGACGCAGCTGCCGCTGCTGATGATTCAGGACCGCGGCTCGCAGGAAGCTAGCCGCGTTCCTGAAATAACAGCAGCGTGCAGCCGCAGGTTCTGGTTCCCGGACCCTCCCCGTAGGCTCTCATGTTAAGGGAGCGCCAGATTGCACCGGGGGAATCCAGGGGAATCCGGTGGAATCCAGGAGACGCCAATTATAGAGAGATTTTTCTCCTCGGACACAAAAATGTTGCAAGCAACGTTTTTGTGTCCGGGAGAAAAATCCTACTTCTCCCGTATTCTTCCATAGAGATGGAAGCCGGATGGCAGATGGCTGCCATCCGGCTGTATCTGGCCCCATAGGATACTATAGGGCCAAAATCCGGTCCGGGCCTGTCACCCCTGACAACCCCGGACCGGACTTGACTGCAGTGTGAAGGCACCCTTATTGGGAATGAAAGTTTCTAATAAATATGCAATGTGAACATACTAAAACACAAAGGGGTATATACAATATACTTTGATTCACTATTCCACCATAGAACATATCTAATGATCCACTAGAAAACTGTTGTACTCATCTATCCATAAATTCTTAAATAAGCAATTTTCTGAGTGCTATTAAAAACAATTGATTTGTGGCTAATTTATTAGAAGCTGGAGGATTTCGTGCTTATTGTTATTGTAATTAACATTATTTTACAGGTCACTGAAAATGCTTCTAAAGACATATATCATTCTGATGAAGATTTTATATGTATCTGAGATTTTTTTTTAAAAGTTGTCCAGAAAAAAAAAAATCAGGTCTGAATTTTTGGGCAGAACTCAAGCACTTTCTTTTATTTTCTTTTATCGATTGTACAGTAATTTATATCCCATGCATTGTATAGTCTATGGTCAAGTCATAACACACTCATCAGATACTGCTGATGCTATTTCTGCAGGTTATAAAAGAAAGAAAGTTTCCAGTAATTTATTTCACATCTTTTTGGCAAGAGTTGCTTTGTGGTAATACAAAAGGGTAACTATATCTATTGATCATCACATCTAGAGACATAGATGAAACAAGAACTTGAAAAGGAACATTTCGTTTGACACATCCTAGAAAATGATAGAAGAGACTGACATTATTTTTATCCTAAAGTGCTAAATAAAGTGCCTTAGTATGGGTTCATTTACACACACCTGTGAACACTGGAAGAGATTTCCAATTGGGGTCATTGACAACTCGTATATTTAAAAGAAAAAGACATGATGATCACAACATGATTAACTTTATTTTCCAGAATGATAATTTTTTTAAGAAATTAAATTAAAAATTAACCAAGGTAAGTACCGTAACCGTAGTACTGGTCAGGCATCTGGCTTAAAGTGTAAATGTCATTTCATTGAAGAAAAAAACAAAACACAATAATGCACTGGATTTAATGATGGATCACATAGCAGCTAAGATATTGTTTTTTTTGTGCAATATGACTCACATTCTCTCACATTTTTCTGTGCGCTTTTAAAAATTGCATTTTATGGCTGTATGGGCACGGCAAGCAGCTGATAGGGAGCAGTGCAATGTGACAACAGAAAAGGGGTAAACAGAGATCCTGACTGAGCTGTGTGACGCCAGATGACAGATCAGAAGCTTGTGCCAAGGAAAGAGGAGTTTGCAGTGATCCTGACATTCTGACTTTGCTTAGCAACTGCGCTGTGCTGTCGCCTGAAGTAATCTGATACTTTGTCTCCTCATTAGCTGCAATCAGCAGTGTAGGCCATGCCCCCTTACCCTTATATGGTTACATACCTTGTATTCAGTGTGAGAAGCTAAAAGACTGATCTGACTGATAATGAACATATGTCTGCTTCTGACACAGTCTAGTCGGGACATTTTGTGGAAGGTTTATGAATGGTTTCCTTCCAGATTTCATTAATAAAATATTTTTGAAAGTTTATTATAATCACTTGCTCTACATTATTAAATAAAAATTTAAACAGTAGTTACACTTTAAAGCTTACGCATAGTTGGGACTAAAGGAAGTTTAACACTAAGCCTACAAACTTCCATGGGCTTCCTAGCAAACCTAATTACACATTCTAAACCGGCACACCTTTACTTAAAGAAGGGATTCTGTGCTGACAAATTCCTTTAAATTCATCTGCTGTGCAAGCACAGGGGAAGGAGATGTGCCATTTTCTCCTGAGCCAAAAAAGCTTTTTTTTGTTCTTTTTACTAAGACCATGTGCACACGTTGAGTATTTGGTCAGTTTTTTTCCTCCAGTATTTGTAGCAAAAACGAAGAGTGCTGCAATCAGAGGAAAAGTATAATAGAAACACATCACGGCTTCTAAATTTTTGTCTACTCCTTGTCTAGGTTACAAATACGTGTGTAAAAAACTCACCAAATTCTGAACATGTTCAAGTAGCCTTAAGGTTTATTGTCTTATAAGGTACCTTTACACGCCGCAACTATCACTGGCGATCGGTAGCAACTGTACGTGCACGTTTTTAATGGTTGTTAACGGTTGCCGACGCCGCATGTACATGCCGCAATTGCGTCGTCAACCCAAGGGAACGTGGTTCCCCGGAAGTTGAGACTGATCCTGTGGGAAACATCCGGTTAAATTTCGTCACTGTTTTACACGCCGCAACCACCAAGGGAATGTGGGCGTACCTGTGCAGCGCCGCAAGAACATAGGTGTGACAGAGTTGTGTATTCCACGCCCCAAACACGCTGTTAGACAACGCAACAGTGTCATGGTTGGCCAGCCTGTGCAGGAAGGCTGGCTAATACATGACACCATTGCAATTGTGTAGTGTGAATAGACAGCTCTTTAAATATGGCGCCCTGTGAAGGGACAGCCAATGGAAACAGTAGCCCCAACCAAGCATCGCTGATGGGGTGTGGTATCCAGCACGCCGTGGCACGCCTCTGGGAAATCACTAGGTGACGCAGATTCCATCCCTATCGCCCGTTTACACGCCAATACCAGGGCAATTCACCATTTAGTTGTCTCTGATTTTAGAACAATGCTCGGAAACCGCAACCCGGAGCAACTGTGAAAATCCTGATCACTTTCCTAAATTACACGCTGCAACTTCGTAGCAATTTCAAGGCAACCGTGACAAAAATCTCGATTGCCTGGCAGTTGCTACACCGCGGTTGAGGCGTGTAAAGGTACCTATAGACATTCTATGATGCTATTTAGTTATGTAAAGACAAATAGCCAGACAAACCTAACATTCACTTGTACAAAAATTGGCCTCATAACCTCTATAAGGTTTTAACCAGATTTTAACTTCTATTACTAAAACCACAATCTTAGGCTGGTTTCACACTTGTGGACCCCTCCGCAGCGTCCTGCGGAAGGGATCCGCAAGCTGAGCGCAGGCACCGCAAGTCTCTTTTGGTACCTTTACACGCCGCCACAACAGGATGGATACAACCCGCTACAGGCTACAAAAGTAGCTTGTCGCGCCAATATCGCCCGTAGTAGCGGCGTCTGAAGACGGGACGACACAGCCGGCCACAGATACCTCTGCATCCGTGCACTGCCCATAAACAGATGGCTACATCGCCGATTGTAGCGAGCTGTATCGGCGTGTAAAGAAGCTACAGAAGTGAACTCGGGACACCCGGCGATGTAGCTGCAATGTGGCTAAGGCGTCACCCATGCTCCGTGATACCGCGCCCCTTCAGCGATCATTGGTGGAAGATGCTGCGTTACGATTGGCCCTTGCCTCACAGCCCTCCATCTTGGATGAGCTGTCCCTTCAGCACTACACATACGCGCCGTATGCACGATCAGATAGTAGTACAATTACGCGGACACACACTTGAACGTAAAATCATAAATGGCCCATGATCTACATACAGTGTGCACATCCTATCAACATGATAACGAATAATGCGGTACACAGCGCACAAGTGTGTGTTACGTACCGCTCTGGCTTATTGCACAGCAGCTGCCGTAGAAGTGTTCCGGGTCTGGCACTGCGCGCAGCGCGCACACAGATGCACACAATCCCATAGCACATCGGAGGAGATTACCCAGTAGACAGATCAGAGCCGTGTTGTACGGACTGCACTGTGGGTCTTCTGCAGTAGGGGCCGCATAAGTGTGTCGGGCGAGTCACTGCGTGTTGGGCTACTTATAAAGGTGCGTCACCCCCACAGCGGTCGTAATGACGTCATGACGTTGGTTTCATTTTCACTCTGCCTGCAAGGTGCCAGCCCCGCCTCTGCACACACCATAGCAGTCATGGCAGCCGTGCACCGCGCCGCAACATGGGGGATGGCGGAGCTGATCATCCTCATTGATCAGTGCGACCGTCGGGACTATTGGGGCCACCATCACCACCGCCACCCCAGGCTGCGCAATCGGTGCACCGTGCGGCGGATCCAGCGGGCCCTGCTCTGCCAACTGGGGGTACAGAGGACAGTCAAAGCGATCCAAAAAAAGATCGCTGACTTGAAGCATAAGTGCCCAGGTCGCATACTGGACATCCGTGCCAGGATTGCCAGGCTGCGTGGTGAGTAATTGTTGCCCCAAAACACACACCGCCACATGTGCATGTCCCACAATACACAAAAAATGATGGAAACATATGACAAGGGACAGTGTGGCCTACACAATCAAACACATCTTCACAGTGTTGTGCTCATCCAGTCAGGCCTAAAAATGTCTCACACGCACAGTCCATGCATACAACATGAGTGTATGCATCCAGCATCACCTGGTTGATGCTAAGTAAGGCTGGGGTCACACACACAGATATCTGCCCACATATTGTTTGCAGATCTCTGTTTGCAGTCAAATCATGGTCACATGTTGACATTTGGAGACAGCCTCAAAATGGAACAATGTGTCCATGCTTTCACTGCAACCAGAGATCTGTCAACAATATCTGGCCACATATCTGTGTGTGTGTGACCCCAGGCTTAGCCGTCAAATACATACCCACACAAGCTCTTTGTAGGACAACAATGTGTAGGCATGATCTTATTACGTCTTTTATGTTCAAATTTCAAACTAGATGCTGAATCCTCATCAGAAGAAGGGCCCCATGCCCCACCCCCAGGTGGCCCATCAAGAACCCCACCACATCAGGCTCAAGTGGCACCCTTGTCCCCAGGGTCAACACCTTCCCCCGGGCCTCAGGAGCCAGACGTCCCGTCACCCACCGGGACAGAGGACGTGGAGGACCAGTCCGCACCTGGCAGCCCGCTGGAGTGTGACCAGCTGTCCCCATCTGCCTGGCTGCTGGAGGAACACATCAACTCCCCACAGGAGGGCGAGGAGCAGCAAGTACCTGGCGGCCCAGAGGAGTCTTTGCCCCGTAGCCCAGGACCACTGTTACCCCTGAACCACATAATGTGGCCACGGAGCCCCAGCCCGGGAGTAACACCACCTCCCACTGTCTCCAGCTCAGTGGCGAGTCCTGGGGTGACCATGTCCCCACACAGTGACTATGGTGGTAAGTGGGTTATGTTGCCACAGACACCCTGCACACTGTTGCTTAAATTTCATCTGGGGCAAAACAATTTATGTAAACAAAGTAAACCATGTTGGTTCACCCTTTTTCCAGATGGTGAACGTGCGGGCTCATATGGATGGAGCTTGACCCCATCTCCCTCCCCGTCTGATGGTGAACTGGATTTGGAGGAACAGGGTAAGTGGATGGTTGTGGCCAGTCATGACTAACCATCAGCAGTGACGACTGTGTACTAAAGTTTGTGTTTACTCCCAATACAGGTGCCCCTACCATGGAGGAATTCATCCAGGCCCATCAGGCATTTGTGGCCCGTTTGACCACGGCTCTACAGCGTGGCCTGCAGGACCTTGGCCGCCTGGCTCAAATGCTGGCGGACCTACACCCACACCATGGATCACACCCATGAATTTGAGGGATGCATTGTATCCTGGCCAAACATGGCCCCACAAACAGTTGTCCTTGTTGGACCCTAAAATTTTCACACGTTGGCTTGTTGCCTTGCAAAAGTGAAAATATTGTTGTTTTTTTTTTTGCCCCCGTTGGGCTCTTTTCTTATAGTGTCCCACATTGGGACCATCACAAGTGTGGACTGCCTAGGCCAATCTGCCTACAATCCCTATACTGTCCCACATTGGGACCATCACAAGTGTGGACACTGCCTATAGCCCCATCTGGCCCTACAATCCCTATACTGTCCCACATTGGGACCATCACAAGTGTGGACTGGCTAGCCCCATCTGGCCTACAATCCCTATACTGTCCCACATTGGGACCATCACAAGTGTGGACTGGCTAGCCCCATCTGGCCTACAATCCCTATACTGTCCCACATTGGGACCATCACAAGTGTGGACTGGCTAGCCCCATCTGGCCTAAGCATTCCTTGTATGATGCAAATGTCTGTGACACATGTATGTTTACAATACAATGCTGTTCTAACTTTGTTATACGCTCCTTCATGTGACCTTACTAATATTTGGTGACCAAACCTCACCATAACCTAACTATGTGAGGCACATCACAACATCCCTTTGTGAATGTGCTAAGACATTCCAAATGAACCGATGGTGATCCTGCTGAGCGAGCACTGGCCCATATTGTGTGGCTTGGGGAAACCTATTATTGGCCACAATTACATTCACCCCCAAAAACCCCCACAATCCTTATTCTGAAATGAATACACAATTGTGTTAATAAAAAATTTTAATCCAGCCTGGAATTAAAAATAAATTACAAAGAATATAATTTTTGTGGAAAAAAAATATAAAAAACCACAAATTTTGGCCAAAACTCATTCCCAAAATATACATATAAAAGGCGATTCCTGAAATTATAAAGTCCAGACTGCCAATTCTGTGCATTGGCTACTAGTGTCCAAATTACTCCTCTTCTGTCGGCTCTGACAATGCCGCATCCCCCCTCCTCTGAGGGCAGCCCCGACCTGCCCCAGAACGTCTGGTTGAACGACGATGTGTTGAGGGGGGATGGGGTGACTGTGGCGGGGCCGGTCTTCTCACGGGCCGAGATGGGGCAGCTGGTGAAAGGGGCCACAAGGTGTGTTGCATGGGGGGGGGACGTGGCAGCCCCATTGAAGGGCCCCATCATCGGCAGCATCAGCGGCATTGTGGAAGACCCTCAGAAGGATCTTTTTCTGGAGCGGCTCCATCCCTCGCATTCTGTTGCTCATGTAGAGGGCGTCGCTGTCGATGTGGGTCCGCTGTTCATCCAACAGCACGCGTCGGGCCCAGGTCGCCAGCTCCGTCTCTGGTGGTGCCGGACGTCGGCGGCGACGGATCCCGGAGCTGGGACCTGGGCCTGGACCCACATCACTCGCCCCGCCCTCCTGCTCAGCCCCAGATGTCATGGGCTGAGCATCATCAGCAACAGAATCCTCGGCAATGGAGCCGTCCTCTTCTGGGGCCTGTGGGTGGGGAAAAAAAAAAAAAAACCATTAGTGGAGGCACTATCAACTGTATACATTCACAACAGGACTCTAGATACCACTCCCACACACACCAAGGCCAACTACCAGAATGGAAAATGATGAATAACACAGTAAAGCAAATAAGGTTCAAGACCCCAACACCAGTGGTTCTCCTGTACACTCACCTCGACCATTCCAGGAGCTCAGCTAAATACATAATTAGTTGTTTGTCACGTAGCCGTAATCCAATATTAGGACATGTCACCACAACACCTTGATACTGGGGGCTGTGCTGGCCAATGACACATATTGGCCACCTTCCCATTAGGACTCCTTTATGGTGAGAATCCACCCCTCACTCAATTACCTTTAACCCACTGGCAACAAAGCCAACACACATGTGAGCCAGCACCATTTACTACATGGTACTATGTGGCTGTTTGAGAACAAACCACCTGCTATCTTGAAACCCTTAAATAACTAACCTAAACATACCAAGATGTTGTGGAAGAAGCAACATTGCAATACGGCTGGAAGCATAGAATAGAAAAGTCTGGCAAGTCATGGAAGGAGGGCAGATAGATTGACACCCCAAGGTGTGCCGCAGCAAGGAGGTAAATATGCCAACACATTTGGTGTGAAGGATTTATCGAAGCACACATGTGAAGGAAACATTGTGGGCCACCACTGTCACACAATTACCCACCTCCTGTGGCGCAGATGGTGATGCAGCCGGGCCTACATGGGACGCAGCAACGGGGCAGTTGGTGGTCGTTCGATGCGGGCGAACCTCGCCCAGGATGAAGGTGAAGAGGGGATAGTACCATAGGGTAGGTGATGGTACCTCCTCAGCTCCAGCCCCTGAGCGACGACGCTGGTACAGAATGTGAGCCCGCATGAACGCCGACCTCATGTTTTTGATCTTAAGTGCCACCATATGCTGGTCCCACGTCTTGCCTACCCTTGGCTCCAAGCGATTTGCCAGAGCCACAAGACTCCTGTAGGCCTCGGCCCTCGCTGCCCGATTTTTATATTCGGGCAGCGAGCTGCGCCACAAACATTCGTGCCGCTGATACTCCGTGAGAAGCTGGGATTCCAATTCCACAGTACCCTTCGGCATCTGCCGATGACAAAATACACAAAAAAAACACAGTCACAACACAAGGCATACCGACATTTCAAAACTTGCCACAATCATACACATAATCATTAACTTTCTACAGTGATCATCTATGCAGCTATTTTGTGGAGTGAAACTGGCCATGAGTGTGCCATTTTCTCAATCTCAGACCGCTACTAACTCAAACACATGTATGCTGCCAATATCAAGCCCCGGATATCGGTGTCCACCTACAGATGTTTCAAACATGATTTCAGTCCCCAATGTACCTATTGCAACACACCTTGACACGGTGTGTGCGTACATACCTGTAGAGGGCAACATGTGACCTAACACGTTGTGTGCTAACTAGTACCTGGCCAGTGTCCACAATGGTAAGGGGTCACTATATGAGAAAGGCGGGCTGGGTGTGTGCGAACACTGCACATACTACATGTAATGTGCACCCAGATGATCATGTAGGTGTTCCTCCAGACGTGGAATTACCATTTTAACACATGTACCCAACATCCCTGGAATGTCCGCCACAATTCTACCACCCCTGAAATGTTGATGTGAAGTACCAGCCAAAGAAATAACACCGTGCTCTTTTACCATTGCCAAAAAGCAGAAGGTGCAATACATACTTACACTATCTAAGTAGAGGCACTACCTGGCTACTGGGCGACACAGAATAAGGTACACATATTTAATATTACGTGTTCAATATTTGCATGCCGCTTCAAACATGGCCATACACACATCGCCTAAGCTGCCTGTGCCAGAACCAGCTGCGTTCATTACATTTTCTTACAAACCGCTAAAGAGGCTTACCGTCAGAGCAACAGAAGTCAAACAGGACACTAGTAGCTCAATGCACATCGACGTCTGGACACGGAGCAGTGGCCATTGACCTGCCTTTATAGTCCGGGACACCAATCACAGCGGACACAATTATGCACATCCTGATGGGGCACCTGGGTGCGGATTTGCCTTCCGCTAATTGGTGGAGATCGCTGAATCGTGATAGGTTGGCGGCCCTTTAAAAGTTGCCCATCCCGCCAAACATTACGCTTGCTGGCCAGACCCATTAGGTAAGTTTTTGTGGACACACATGGAATTAGCGCAGGGTGGGGTGCATATGTTGATGTTCTTGGAGAGCGCCGGAGACTGGTGTAGCGGCCGATATAGGGGTTTGTATTTTTGGGGACGAGATATAGTGTAGTGTGTGGGTTAGGATACGGCATTTTGTGTGGGCCTTGACACTTTTGTTGAGATACATTGCTGTGTTTGTTTGCAGACAACATACAGGAGAATGGATGCATGACTGTAGACGGAACTGTGTCACTCATGTCGACTGGATCGATTTCTGCATACTGGTTGTGGCCAATGGAGACTGTGTTCAACGGGAATGGGATGACACAGGGCTTTGAGGTGTTGGGCGCCAGACATGGCATACATGTGTATTTAAAATGACACCTTCAAAAACCAATTACACCATGGGTAACCATCCGCAGTCATGTGCAATGTTGTTTGGTTCATGTAGCCTTCCTCAACCTTCCATATCGGGGTACGTCACATTCGTTATTCTTCTCATTTTTACTGTAATCAATTGTCATTATGGGCTGTGTAATGGATTATGGGACCTGTTTGACCAACATTATTGGTGACACATGTCCCTTTCTAACTCACCTAGGTGCAGATGTGTGAATTTTGGGAGCTCCCATTGACGTTGATGTAGAGGAGGCCACTCTCAATGGCCGTGTGCCATGTTGTTTGGGGTGACTACTGGGTGTTTGCCGTCCTTGCTTCAGGGTTGTGTTTTGGGCCCACACAAGAGATCCCATCCTCTTGGCTATAGTGTGTAATGGAAAAGAGGTGTGGCTTGCTGAACCTGCTGACTTGCACACATTTTGGTCTATGTACTCATGTTGTGCTTTCTCATCTACAGGTGCTGATATTGAGGATGCAGAATATCCATGACCGCAATGTTATCGTGGCTCTTGCGTTGGTGGAAGAGCAAATGTGGTATCAGGATCGGTATGAAAGGTTGATGAGGCGCAGACAGCGGCGGATGTGGACCCGTGATTGGCTTCTGAGGCGGGAAACCCGGGGCCACATGCAGCTGTTGCGGGAGCTGGAGCTTAACTGTCCTGATGATTACCGAAACTATCTCCGTATGCCCGAGGACTGTTTCACCTTCCTATTGGAGCGTGTAGGGCCAATGATAGCGCGTCAGGACACTATAATGCGCCCATCAGTATCAGCTGCTGAGCGGTTGGCGATCACTTTGCGGTTCCTGGCTACAGGGCAGTCCATGACATCCCTCACATACGTGTCACGTGTCTCCCTGCCCCTGCTGAGCCGCCTGATCCCTGAAACGTGTTGGGCCATCTGGAGAGCTCTGCAGCCAGCCTACATGAAAATGCCTTTAACCGCCGCAGAATGGCTGGAAGTGGCCCGAGGGTTTGAAACCCGGTGGAACTTCCCCAACTGTGGCGGGGCATTGGATGGTAAGCACGTGAGGATTACCAAACCTGCCCACTCTGGCTCTTTGTATTACAATTACAAAGGGTATTGTAGTATAATCCTCATGGCTGTAGTAGATGCCAACTATGAGTTCCTCTACGTGGATGTTGGAATGCCCGGTCGCAACTCAGATGGGGGGGTGTTTGCCCTAAGCTCCTTGGCAACACTACTAGGGAATGGTGGGCTAAACTTACCCTCAAATGAGCACACGACCGAACATCTCAACTTTGCGTTTGTGGCGGATGAAGCATTCCACTTCAGGAACACCTACTGCGGCCATATCCCCAGAGGGCCCTTACTTCTGAGAGACGCATTTTCAACTACCGGCTATCCCGGGCCCGCCGTGTAGTTGAAAATGCGTTTGGGATAATGGCGAATAGATTCCGGATTTTTCATACACCTATACATATGAAACCGGAGTCTATTGACGCGGTAGTGGTGGCCTGCTGTGTGCTGCACAACTTCCTGCGTCGTAGGGATAGAGCATCATACACGCCAGGAGGTTATGTAGATAATGCCGACGCTACAACAGGGGAGCTCCGTCCAGGGTCTTGGCGTGATGAGGCCCATGTGATTGTGCCACTCCAGCCGCAGAGCCATGGCCGCACTCGGCAGGAGGCCAGGGACAGTAGAGAAGCTTACTGCTCCTACTTCAATGGGTCTGGTGCAGTGAGCTGGCAGGACCAGGCCATATAATGTGGCTGGCTCTGGGAGTTGCTTTTTGTGTTTTCAATGGAGGTGACAGCAGGTTAGCTGCACCCCTTTAATGTTTGGTTGACCTTTTCCATTATCTTTGTTTTCATTATGTGCATGAGTTTTCATTATGTAGTTAGTTAGTTAGTTAGTTAGTTTAGGTTATTTTGGTATTTTTTCCATGCACAGTTTGCAATGTGTGGTGATTTGCTTATCCATTGAATTTGGCTGATTAATGTCACCTGCTCTTGAATTCTACAATGTTTTTACTTTATGTATATTTTGTTTGCACAAGACAAGGTCAAGATTCATGCAATATATTAAACCTTTTTCTGTTGGATCCAACATAATCTGTGTGAGCCTGATTACTTGGTGGAGGAGGGCAATGTGATGCAGGGTTGGGTGGGGGCCTGGGATGTCATAGCCACCTATTGGCTGGGATTGTGCACACAATATGTGTGGGTAGCCATGTTTTTCTGAAAGTCTTTTGCCCAACAGTGTTTGTGGCCATTGTGCGTACATGATCCTTTATTTTGTTGTAGGCAGAGGGTCCCCTGCACACAGCACATTGATGCAGGACATATTCTTGTCAGGTGTTTGCTAATACACTGTCACACAGATCTTTGACTTGGTGCCTTGGAAGCTGTTCCACTACATTCACATCTGTCAGCACATATATTAAACCCATTCAGCCTGTATACATACACATACTTCGCCACAGTTGTCACAGATTTTTGACAGAAAACGCACATACTGTCTTTTGTAAGACGCTAATGTGTGGCACACAAACGCACCTCAGTTCAATCGGCACACGCGGCTGTCACAAGCGCTGATCGTGCGTGACAAGGCAAACACTTGTACTACGCATACATAGCCCCGGACCGCTACTTTAATACACACGGGATATGTGACTGGCCACCGCTCTAGCGTGACCCATTACCATCGATTTGGATGCATTCGCCAGGCTCCGCCATGTCACAAGCGCTTATTCCGTGCCACACTCCGCTCACTAGTACGGCACGTCTCGGCCATCCGCCCTTTCCGTCGTGCCCAATCACAACTCCGTACTGTTGGCCAATGGTTGTGGTTTGGGCGCGGCGTACAGGTCTGTGGCACGCCTATTTGTTTTACGTCCTGCCTTTGTTGCTCCCAGATCACTCTGTGGTGGCGGTGTGTAAAGCTGGTACGCTGAGCTACAGACGGCTACTTGCGACACCCGGCGATGTATCTAGCTGTAGATGTAGCGTAGCGTAGCGCACCTTGTGGCGGCGTGTAAAGAGGGTGCGGTTCCCGTTGGTAACCGTTCGGCCGTGCTCGTGCACGTGAAGTTGCCGTTGGTATCCATCCTGTTGTGGCGGCGTGTAAAGGTACCATTTGTTTAACATGGGGACGCAGGTGCCTGCGCTCTGATGCAGATTGGCATGCGCACCCTTCAATGTGTGATTTGTATGCAGGCAGATGCCTGCGCACAAATCACACACTCTCGTCAGCACCAGGAATGCGACATGTCACATTCAGGGTGTGGACGAGAGTGTGTGATGTGTGCGCCAATCTGCATCAGAGCACAGGCACCTGCGTCCCCATGTTAAACATAGGGACTTGCGGTGCCTGCACTCAGCTTGCGGATCCCCTCCGCAGGACGCTGCAGAGGGGTCCGCAAGTGTGAAACCAGCCTTAGGCTGCCTTCACACTTGCAGATGCATCTGCAGCGTTTTGCAGATGCATCTGCAAGTATCAGCATGCAGACCGCGGTCCCTATGTTTATAATAGGGCGCACCGCGGTCTGAATGCTCTCATTGATTCCTATATGTGAGCCGTAAGCAGGCGTATGCCTGCTGACAGATCACACACTCCCGCCCCGCACCTTGGACGCAACATCTCGCGTCCATAGTGCGGGCGGGAGAGTGTGATCTGTAAGCAGGCATACGCCTGCTTACGGCTCACATATAGGAATCAATGAGAGCATTCACACCACGGCCGTGGTCTGCATGCTGATACTTGCAGATGCATCTGCAAAACGCTGCAGATGCATCTGCAAGTGTGAAGCCAGCCTTATATCCATTGTTTTGTCTGCTTTTTATCAGTGCTGTATTTGTTTTTCACTCCTTTTTGGTATGTAAGGCCATTTTTACCATCAGTGCGTCATACAATTTTCATGTTTGAAAAAAATAAATAATGGAGGCAGGCTTCACTGGCTTTTCCAAACAAACAGTGAAAAACAGACGGTTAATGGATAACCCTATAGAGTATAATATGACAGTGTGCCGTCACTGAATACCGTAACTGCCCACTATATTAATATTGACTATGTTGATATTGACTAAATTGACATAGGATTCAACATCATTATCAGATCAATGGAGGGCTCACACCCAGCACTGAACACTGTACAGTGGCCATTGACAACTGAATAGGATAATGGAGGGCCACTAGTATGTAAGAAGATGGACATGTGGTTCTATGCCCCCCTAAAAACATTGATGGTTTCATTACATAGAGTGTGATAACAAATTGTATTATAGGATGTAACAGTGCTGATAGTGGAAAATGTAATGTGTAGTGTGATATAATGTATATCTGCGCACCCCCATATACTTAATCTTAAAGGTATCAGGACCCTGGACAGCGGCTGATACTATATGTACATTACGTACAGTATCTGCTGTAATGTGAGGAGCCGTGGCTTCATTCACAAATTTGTACAAAGCCAATATACAGTCAATGGGTAATTTAACCCCGAACATGCTGACATAAGTGGACAGCATGTCTCTAGGGAGGGTGGGCACCCACTAGAGACATGTTGGCCACAGCTAATATTCATATTTAATGTTTTAATACACATTTAACACTTTGTTTATCCCTGCGGCAGCAGGGATGAACAAAGTATACGGTAACCGCATTGCTCAGGATTACACATCCGGAGCAATCCGGTGACCGCATTGCGGTTGCCAGAACCGCTCCGAAAACTGCAGCCTGCATGATTTTTAGTGCAGGCTGCAGATCCGGAGTCGGTAACCGGATTGCATGTAGAGCAATCCGGTTACCATAATGGGCTCCTATGGGGAGCGATTCCCACTCCGGTTTTGAGCTTTTTGAAAGCTCAAAACCAGATCAGGTTTACAAAATTTAAACGCATATGTGACCCTAGCCTAAGGCTACATTCACATGCGGCGTAATACTCATGTAATCCCGCATTTACGCAGCGCTTATGAGCGCTCGCGTAAATGCAGCTCAAAACAAAGCTGGATACATCTTCCTGCAAAAGCTATGGCTTTTGCTGAAAGGTGTGCAGACGCCGCATATTCTGACGTCTATTTGCGGATGTGCTTTTACTTCAAAGCGTGTCTGCAAAAGAATGAACATGGCAATTCTTTGCGCCTTTTTTGGCACGCTTTCCCTATAGGCCACATAATAAAATAGGCTCGGAAA
Organism: Allobates femoralis; assembly: GCA_033576535.1. NCBI lineage: Eukaryota > Metazoa > Chordata > Amphibia > Anura > Aromobatidae > Allobates > Allobates femoralis. The sequence goes on from JARQOC010000003.1 coordinate 616,800,617, forward strand.
AAGCGCTCGGAAAAAAGCGTGGTGTCTGAATGCAGTCACACTTTTTTGAGCCCCACTGCAAAATTATGCGGGTATTATGCCGCGTGTGAATGTAGCCTTAACTATTTCAGATAGGACATGCAGGTTGATAACAAAGGTTTGTCTTGAGAATGATATGTAGCTCAAATGTATATGTGGTGCCCTGTGCCAGGTAAGCCACAGAACCAACTAGTACACTAAAGTATTTTCACGTCTGGTACTCACATACACCCAACACCTTCCACTCCAGGCCTGTAGGGGGAGCTCTACTGGTTGCTGTTAAGCCAGATCCCCTATAAATACAGGTGCTGGGGGAAAATTAGGCAGAGTGTGCAGTCACTGGGAGAACTGTGAAGTCAGCTTAGTGTCTAGTGAGGTAAAACTGGTTATCGGAGCTGTGCTAGGACCGACACCAGTGCACCTCCAGAGCCAGTGTGAGGGACCAGAGAGCGAGGACCGCAGGCAGAGGCGAGGAACACTTTAGAGCAAGGGTCTCAAACACGCGGCCCCTGGGCCGCATGCGGCCCGCGAGGCTTCACACTGCAGCTCGGGGCTCCATAGAATCAAAAGCCATGCCCCGGTTCATTATGCAGGGAGCCGCCGCGGTACCCGGTTTATCGTGACTTCCGGGTACCGCCTACACAAGCTCCTTCACGCTTGTACATCAATGAGAGGCGGCGGACCAATCAGAAGCCTCCTGATGCCGACGTCAGCTGCAGCTTCTGATTGGTCCGCCGGCCGCCGGCTTGCATTGATGTACAAGCCGTGAAGGAGCTTGTGTGGGCGGTACCCGGAAGTCGCGATAAAGCGGGTACCGTGGCGGCTCCCTGCATATGCATAATGGACCACAGCATCACAGCATCGTAAAGGTGTGTTTGATTGAGAGTGTGTGAATGTCTGAGTGTGTGTGTATGTGTGAGTGTATTTGTGAGTGTGTATATGTGTGGCAGCTGTGATGGTGAGGAGGAGGACAGAGGAGGCAGTTATGGTGAGGAGAAGGAGGATGGAGGGGCAGGTGTGATGGTGAAGAGGACAGAGGAGGCAGTTGCTATGGTGAAGAGGACAGAAGGGGCAGGCGTGATGGTGAAGAGGACAGAAGGGGCAGGTGTGATGGTGAAAAGGACAGAAGGGGCAGGTGTGATGGTGAAGAGGACAGAAGGGGCAGGTGTGATGGTGAAGAGGACAGAAGGGGCAGGTGTGATTGTGAGGAGGACAGAGGGGGCAGGTGTGATTGTGAGGAGGACGGAGGGGGCAGGTATGATTGTGAGGAGGACGGAGGGGGCAGGTATGATGGTGAGGAGGACGGAGGGGGCAGGTGTGATTGTGAGGAGGACGGAGGGGGCTGGTGTGATTGTGAGGAGGACGGAGGGGGCTGGTGTGATTGTGAGGAGGACGGAGGGGGCAGGTGTGATGGTGAGGAGGACGGAAGGGGCAGGTGTGATGGTGAAGAGGACGGAGGGGGCAGGTGTGATTGTGAGGAGGACGGAGGGGCAGGTGTGATTGTGAGGAGGACGGAGGGGGCAGGTGTGATGGTGAGGAGGACGGAGGGGGCAGGTGTGATTGTGAGGAGGACGGAGGGGGCAGGTGTGATTGTGAGGAGGACGGAGGGGGCTGGTGTGATTGTGAGGAGGACAGAGGGGGCAGGTGTGATTGTGAGGAGGACGGAGGGGGCAGGTGTGATGGTGAGGAGGACGGAGGGGGCAGGTGTGATGGTGAAGAGGACGGAAGGGGCAGGTGTGATGGTGAAGAGGACGGAAGGGGCAGGTGTGATTGTGAGGAGGACGGAGGGGGCAGGTGTGATTGTGAGGAGGACGGAGGGGGCAGGTGTGATTGTGAGGAGGACGGAGGGGGCAGGTGTGATTGTGAGGAGGACAGAGGGAGCAGGTGTGATGGTGAGGAGGACAGAGGGGGCAGGTGTGATGGTGAGAAGGAGGACGGAGGAGGCAGGTGTGATGGTGAGAAGGAGGACGGAGGAGGCAGTTATTATGGTGGTGAGGAGGATGGAGGAGGCTGGTGTGATGGTGAGGAGGAGGACGGAGGAGGCAGTTGTGATGGTGAGGAGGATGGAGGAGGCAGGTGTGATGGTGAGGAGGAGGAGGATAGAGGAGGCAGGTGTGATGGTAAGGAGGACGGAGGAGGCAGTTGTTATGGTGAGGAGTAAAAGGTTGGAGGGGGCAGGTGTGATGGTGAGGAGGAGGACGGAGGGGGCAGTTATGGTGAGGATGGAAGGGGCAGGTGTGATGGTGAGGAGGACGGAGGGGGCAGGTGTGATGGTGAGGAGGAGGATGGAGGGGGCAGTTATGGTGAGGAGGATGGAGGGGGCAGGTGTGATGGTGAGGAGGAGGACGGAGGAGGCAGTTGTGATGGTGAGGAGGATGGAGGAGGCAGGTGTGATGGTGAGGAGGAGGAGGACAGAGGAGGCAGGTGTGATGGTAAGGAGGACGGAGGAGGCAGTTGTTATGGTGAGGAGTAGAAGGTTGGAGGGGGCAGGTGTGATGGTGAGGAGGACGACGGAGGGGGCAGTTATGGTGAGGAGGATGGAAGGGGCAGGTGTGATGGTGAGGAGGACGGAGGGGGCAGGTGTGATGGTGAGGAGGAGGACGGAGGGGGCAGTTATGGTGAGGAGGATGGAGGGGGCAGCTGTGATGGTAAGGAGGATGGAGGGGGCAGGTGTGATGGTGAGGAGGACGGAGGGGGCAGGTGTGATAGTGTATGTGTGTGAGTATGCGTGTGTGTGAGTCTGAGTGTATGTGTGAGTGCATGTATGTGTGAGTATGGCCAGGGTCACATTTGCGGTTGGACCCTGGCCTGCCGGATTCCGGTTTCAACTTAGATATTTTTCCAGCACCGCATAGCGTTTCCGCTATGCGGTGCTGGAAACCGCAGTCCCTAGTTACCCGCTGTTTACCTGCACGACGTGTCACACAGGCAGCGGCTCGGAGGGCGTTTTACAGCGCCGCACAGGAAATCGTGTCTGCAACGGTTTCCTGTGCGGCGCTGTAAAACGCCCTCCGAGCCGCTGCCTGTGTGACACGTCGTGCAGGTAAACAGCGGGTAACTAGGGACTGCGGTTTCCAGCACCGCATAGCGGAAACGCTATGCGGTGCTGGAAAAATATCTAAGTTGAAACCGGAATCCGGCAGGCTAGGGTCATAACGCAAATGTGACCCTAGCCTATGTGTAAGGACCGCTTCACACTGCGGCATGATCCGGTCCGGTTCTGTCCGGGAGGACTCAGACAGCTGCGGACCGGATCATCACACAGGACGGGGGGCTATTATGCCCTCCGGTCCTGACCTGTCAGCGGCTGCAGCTGCGTGTGCTGCGCACAGGACTGGAGGGCATAATAGCCCCCCAGTCCTGTGTAATGATCCGGTCCGCAGCTGTCTGGGTCCTCCCGGACAGAACCGGACCGGATCATGCTGCAGTGTGAAGCGGCCCTTAGTGTGTGTGTGTGAATGTCTGAGTGTGTGAATGTGCGTATGTGTGAGTGTATGTATTTGTGTGAATATGTCTGAGTGTGCATATATGTGTGTGTGTATATGTGAGTGAGTATGTGTGTGAATGAGTATGTATGTGTATATTTGTGAGTATATGTGAGTGTATATGTGAGTGTGCGTGTTTGTGTGTGAATGTATGAGTATGTGTGTGTATATATGTATGTGTGAGTGTGTATGTGTTTATATGTCTGAGAATGTGTGGGTGTATGTGTGTGCATGTGAATGAGTGTGTGTGTGTGTGTGTGTATATGTATGAGTGTGTATATGTGTGTATGTGTGAGTGTGTGCATATGTGTGAGTGTGTGTGTGAGTGAGAGAGAACAGAAAGAACAGAGACCAGGTTATGGGGACATCACCGTAAAAGCGGATCAGGATGTGGGGACAGCACTACAAAATGGCGTCAGGATGGGGGACATTACTACAAGATGACAAGGGAGGGAACATTACTACAAGATGGGGACATTACTACAAGATGAGAACTAGGATGGGGGACATTAATATATGATGGGGACCAGTATGGGGACATTATTACAAGAAGGGGAACAGGAAGGGGGCATTACTACATGATGAGGACCAGGTAGGAACATTACTACATGAGGAGGACCAGGATGGGGGACATTAACATAGCATGGGGACCAGGATGGTTCATTACTAAACATAGGGACCAGGAAGAAACATTACTTCAAGAAGGGGACCAGGATGGGGACATTACTACAAGAAGAGGACCAAGATGGGGACATTACAAGAAGACGACCAGGATGGGGACATTCCTACAAGAAGAGGACCAGGATGGGGACATTCCTACAAGAAGAGGACCAGGATGGGGACATTCCTACAAGAAAAGGATCAGGATGGGGACAGTCCTACAAGAAGAGGACCAGGATGGGGACATTACAAGAAGAGGACCAGGATGGGGACATTACAAGAAGAGGACCAGGATGGGGACATTCCTACATGAAGAGGACCAGGATGGGGACATTACTACAAGAGAGGACCAGGATGGGGACATTCTTACAAGAGAGGTCCAGGATGGGGACATTCCTACAAGGAGAGGACCAGGATGGGTACATTCCTACAAGAAGAGGACCAGGATGGGGACATTCCTACAAGAAGAGGACCAGGATGGGGACATTCCTACAAGAAGGGAACCAGGATGGGGACATTCCTACAAGAAGAGGACCAGGATGGGGACATTCCTACAAGAAGGGAACCAGGATGGGGACATTACTACAAGACGGGGATATTCCTACATAAAGGAGGTTAGGGTGGGGACATTCCTACAAGAAGATGATCAGGATTTGTACTTTACAATATTGAGCAAAAATTCTGGCATTGCTAAAATGTCACTTAGTCCTACAAGGAATGCAGCCCCCCGATATCACTTTTTTTCTATGTGCGGCCCACCAACCCAACTGAGTTTGAGACCCCTGCTTTAGAGGGAGCAGAGGAGCCATACCGGCTCACCCCACCAGAACACCGGTCACTGTTGTCCGAGTCTGCACAAAGGGAAAGAGATCAGCCCAGCAGAGAATCCAGTACACCGTGGAGTCTTAGCTTCCCAGACACCCGCAGCACCCACAATTGAGAGCCAGGGAACGCAGGAGGGATAACGGTAGCCCAAGAGAGAGAGCCCTCAGTGCAGCAACACGGGTGTAACAGACGCAGGTCAGGCTTTGTGTCCCACATGCCAGACTAGAGAGAAGGAACAGGACAAGGAGGCCTATACCTCACTTGATGTGGAAGTCAAAAAGTGTATCCTTCATCCCTGGACGTGTACTGGTTTTCATCAGTAAAGGTACCAAAAGAGACTTTCTGTGTGTGCGTCCATCATTCTAGTCCCACACCACAATGACTGCGCTGCCCTACTCCACCATCTGTCCATAAAGCCCCGGGGACCCGCTCTTCCTGTAGAGAGCCACAACACCTTGCTGCTTCCCATCCCCCGGAGGTCTCAGCAGCAGCAGTGCCATCTCCGGACCTAAAGGTGGCGTCATGACTGACAAAAACTTTAATCCCTGTAAATATACTCCTTTTCATTGTCACTCAAGGGCACAGGCTCGGGCACGGACAATCCATGGCATCCCTGCATCCGACTGCCCAAGACCTGAGTGCCCAGTCCATTGTGGCCTCAGACATATATATGTTGCACCCCAGGGCAGGGGGTACTCAGAACCGGGTCCTCTTGTCAGTCTGCTAAGGGGATGTCACGGCGATGTGACCCGGCTCCGTAAGCCAAGGTGCAGCAATAAAAAGGGGATAAAAGAAAAAGGGGATTTCGTTTATTGGAATTGTAGTTTATGACACCACCCATGGTTTGTGGCCAGTGTAGGCCACCGCTGCCATTCAGACCTCTGAGGATGATGGTAATGGCCACAGCCGGGATGGTGAGCCCTCCACGGGTAGCGCTTGGTTCCCCAGGGCAGGTGTGATAGGGAAGTCCTTAGTCGCAGCATTCAGGAAATAAGTGCGTGGCTCCACAGGTGAGCCGCTGCAGTCTCAGCACCAATAAGTCTCAAACACAGTTCTTGAGTTCACTAGTGTGAGGTAGCGTATACCTAGGGGGTTCGCTTGGCAGCGTAAGTGACACCAACAACCATGTTTAATGTAACACAAATTCAGCAGTTTATTATTTTTTTGTCATAAACTGCTTACTACTCACAATAGAATATAACAGAACATCACAGTTCATACATCAATACTGATCATACATAAAACAGGAACATTAATCACAGCTCCATAGAATATCAGGAGCACTGATCACAGCTCCATAGAGTATCAAGAGCACTAATGACAGCTCCAATGGTGGTTACAGCCACCTGGCCTTAGATACTCCTAACATGTACACTTTACATAATTAACAGAACATAAACATCTCAGTCGGTTCTAATGGCGGCTATGAACGCATGGCATCATTTACATCACACATGCTCAACAGAACATTAAGGCGTCCCTTACTGACCCAGTCTGGTTCTAATGACGGTTATGCCCGTCTGACATTCAGGACATCTCCAGTCTTTCACATGGCACACACATCTGCCTTTGTACATGGCACTGGTCAGAACCAGGCCCAGACCCGGGTTTAGCTACCTGAGCTCCAGGGCAAGCCCCCCAAGGACTTCTCAGCACGTGTCTTACCAGGTCGCCAGCCACTTCCAAGTCTGCCATCACAGGCCCAGACCTCCAGGACAGTGGCTGCACCATACATGCAGTGGAGTAACATTCACGGTCGCAGGGGTCGCAGCTGCGACGGGCCCCGGACCTATAGGGGGCCCGCGTCGCCAGCCGCCCCCTGCGCCCGCTGAGCCGAGTGCCCTGCGCCCATCAATGCCAGAGCCGGGCGCAGCACAGCCTGCACTGTCAAGCAGCCGAAAATCTGGAAACTGTCACCCACCTCCTCCTCAGTCTCCCGCCCGGCGACCGTGCGTCAGGTCCTGGCCGCTCATTATCCATGAAGTGAGGACACGCCCCCCAGCTGCTGCCGAACAGAGAAGGGAAGAAGAGAGTGGAGAATAAGACACCGGTGAGAGGAGGAAAGTGGGGGACACAGGAAGAGGATGAGAGCTGGTGGACAGAAGAGGAGGATGAGAGCGACGGACAGAGGAGGAGGATGAGAGCGGGGGACACAGGAAGAGGATGAAAGCGGGGGACAGAGGAGGAGGAGGGCAGGAGACAGAGGAGGAGAAGAGCAGGAGACAGAGGAGGAGGAGAGCAGGGGACACAGGAAGAGGATGAGAGTTGGGGACAGAGGAAGAGGATGAGAGTGCGGGACAGAGAAAGAGGATGAGAGTGGGGGACAGAAGAGGAGGATAAGAATGGGGTCAGAGGAGGATGATGAGAGCTGGTGGACAGAGGATGAGGATGAGAGCTGGGGACACAGGAGGAGGATGAGAGCTGGGGACACCGGAAGAGGATGAGAGCAGGGGACAGAGGAGGAGAATGAGAGCCAGGGTCACAGGAGGAGGATGAGAGCTGGGGACATAGGAAGAGGATGAGAGTGGGGGTCAGAGGAGGAAAATGAGAGCAGGGGACAGAGGAGGAGGATAAGAGCAGGGGACACAGGAGGAGGATGAGAGCAGGGGACACAGGAAGAGGATGAGAGCAGGGGACACAGGAAGAGGATGAGAGCGGGGGTCAGAGGAAGAGAATGAGAGTGAGGGACAGAGGAAGAGGATGAGAGTGGGGAAAGAGGAAGAGGATGAGAGTGGGGCACAGAGGAGGAATATGAGAGCGTGGGACAGTGGAAGAGGACAGCAGGGGACACAAGAAGAGGATGAGAGCTGGTGGACAGAGGAGGAGGATGAGAGCAGGGGACCGAGGTGGAGAATGATGAGAGCGGGGGACACAGGAAGAGGATGAGTGCAGGGCACAGAGGAAGAGGATCAGAGCATTGGACAGAAGAAGAGAATGAGAGCGGGGGACAGAGGAAGAGGATGAGAGTGGTGGACACAGGAAGAGGATGAGTGCAGGGCACAGAGGAAGAGGATCAGAGCATGGGACAGAAGAAGAGTATGAGAGCGGGGGACAGAGGAAGAGGAGGAGAGAGGAGGACAGAGGAAAAGGACAGCAGGGGAAACAGGAACAGGAGTGGGTGGACAGAGGAGGAGGTTGAGATCAGGGCACAGAGGAGGAAGATGAGAGCAGGGGAGAGAGGAGTAGGGGAGCAGTGGACACAGGAAGAGGATTAGAGCGGGGAACAGAGGAAGAGGATAACAGCGGATGGACAGAGGAGGAGGATGAGAGCGGGGCACAGGGGAGGAAGATGAGAGCAGGGGGCACAGAGGAGGAAGATGAGAGCAGGGGACACAGGAAGAGGATGAGAGCAGGGGACAGAGGAGGGGGATGAGAGCGGAGGACAGAGGAGGATGAGAGTGAGGGGCACAGGAAGAGGATGAGAGTGGGGGACAGAAGAGTAGGGGAGCAAAGGGCACAGGAGAAGGTGGAGAGTGGGGGACACAAGAGGAGGAGAAGAGCGAGGGGCACAGGAGAGTGGGACAAAGAGGATGCTATGAGGCTGCATATATAAGGCTGCACTATATGGAGAGCTATGAGGCTGCATGTATAAGGCTGCACCATATAGAGAGGCTATGAGGCTGCATATTTGAGGCTGCACCATATAGAGAGGCTATGAGGCTGCATATATGAGGCTGCAACATATAGAGAGGCTATTAGGCTGCATATATAATACACTATATAGAGAGATATAAGGCTTCACTACATGGAGAGCTATGAGGCTGCATATATAATGCTCCACTATATGAGGCTGTAATGTATGGAGAGCTATGCGGCTGCATATATGAGGCTATACTATAGAGGCTGCACTACATGGACAACTGAGCCTGCATTATACTGTATAGAGGGCTGTGAGGCTGCATTATACTATATGGAAGGCTGTGAGGCTGCATTATACTATACCGAGGACTATGAGGCTACTATATGTAGGATAGTAGTGGTGCATTATAATAATTGGATGACTATTGGGGCTACCTTATGAATGGGGGACTATGGAATGCATTATAATACATGGAGAACTATGGGGGTCTATTGTAATATATGGTGGGATATGGGGATACATTATAATAATTAGAGGACTATCATGGCGGGAGGAGGAAGACCATATATACCAGGACGGGGGACATATATACCACGATAAGGGCCATATTCCAGGAGGGAGACCATATATAGCAGGATGGGAGACATATTTAAAAGGATAAGCTCCATATTCCAGTAGGATGACCATATATAGCAGGATGAGGGACATTAATACATAGAGGGGTCAATTTGTGAGTCTTTATAGAACTTAGAACTTTACACGGGGCCCATACATCCGACCAACGTGTGCGTGGAGGGGGGCCCAGGTCTGGATTTCACACCAGGTCCCACCAGACTCTAGTTACGCCACTGCATACATGCCATCGGTAGCCCCTCCAGGTTCAGCTAGTCTTCCCAACTACACGTGCTGCGAAACCCTCTGTCTTCTGGCCTCATGGCTCCATTCATCTCACACAATCTGACTGCATCTCTAAGCTCATAGCATGTAGTCAGTCAACAGGACCACATCACGATTTGACAGTCGGTCCCAATGGCGGTTACGGCCACCTGGCCTTCGTGGGCTCCAACCCATCATAGGGCCCACTCACACACAAACAGTCCAGCATGGACTTCCATGGATGTTAGCCTTGTCAGGCTCAGACCAGTCTCTGAGCCACCTGAGCTCTCGGGCAGTCAAAGCGTCCCCCAAGATCTCCTCACCCTGCTCATGATGCCCAGCTGCCTCCAAACCTTACCAACACAGGCAGAGATCCCGGACAACAGCCTCACCAACATATTCAGTGTGAGCCCCCTCCAAGTTCAACTAGGACCCCATACACTCAGATGCTCTACCAACCTCTCTGTCTGGCCACAGGCTCAGGGCCGGACTGGTACCAAAAAGCAGCCCTGGAAAACAAGCCCCAGCAGCCCACATGCTATATTACCCATCAGCCACGATCAGTGAAGTTTGCTTTTACATTGCCATGGCCTCATCACTTTCTTAAAGGAGTTATTTGAAGAGCCACATGTGAATGGTGCAGCAAAGGGAAATCAACCGCAGCTCCATTTACATGGTGATCTACAAAGCTATGTTTCTCGGGATTGTGGGGTCCCAGCGGTCAAATCTAGAGCGAATGGAAAGTCATCACCTGTACAGAAGAGAAGTGATGACTTCCATATTGGGGATAATCAATTTAAACAACATTTAAATGCTGAAAATCACAAAGTCCAATACTGCCTCTCTGACAACAGGACAGGAGAAGTGGTACTGTGCAGTGTATATATACAGAATAATACAGATACTGAGGATTATACCCAGTGTATAGGACAGGGGAAGTGATGCTGTGCAGTGTATATAAACAGAATAATACAGATACTGAGGATTACACCCAGTATACAGGACAGGAGAAGTGGTACTGTGCAGTGTATATATACAGAATAATACAGATACTGAGGATTATACCCAAGAAAAACAAAATGCCAGCACAGCCGGAAATTGCAAAAAATATATATATGTGTATCTAAACCTGTTAATGCCATATTGCACAAAAATACAGACATTGTGCAGGAGATTGCAGCATTGAATCTCCTGAGCCACTCCCCCAGCGTCAAGGCAGTCTCCATTGGAGTAGTCCTAACTCTACGTATTTTTATATTTCTGATGTGTTACTGTAGTGTAGACAGCATAATACAGTGTAAAGAGGACCATTTAAAGCTAACACTCACCCATACATGTCAGACATTGCTTCCCATGCTGCCAGGAGGTTTGGTGGAAGAAGAGCAACTGAGGCCAAGACACCGGCAGCTTGCACCACAGGTGTCTGGGCTATTTCACAGGTTAACCCCCACCAGCCCATCTCGTCCTTATGGGTAAAGCATGTCAAGTCTGGGTGAATGAAGCTGATGTGAAAAAAACCTGAAGGCTGGAGGAGGCCAAATATTGTTTGTTTTCCATCTGCATTGACTCCATTATTTTTAGTAACTGTTCACACACGGTTACCTCTTCCTGTACTCAGGCTAGTTTATTGCAGCTACACTCACCTGAACCTGACTTGCTTTTACCCTTAAGAGCTGGTTGGGTCGGTGAGGGTTAACTGTGAAATAACCCAAACACTTGTGATGGAGGCCGCAGGTGTGGGGGCCTCAGTTGCTCTTCATTCACTGACCCACCTGGCACCTTGGGAAGCATTGTCTGACTTGAATAGGTGAGTGTTAGCTTTATATGGTCCTCTTTATTTTATATTATATTATGCTGTCTATGGGCACATAAAAAATGTAAAAATATGTAGAGTAGGACCACTCTATCTGAGACATTCCTTGACGTGGGAGAGTGGCTCAAAAGATTATTTTGGTAATCTTTTGTGAAATGTCTTTATTTGTATGCAGTATGGTAGTGACAGGTGTACTTACACATTTATTTTTTCAGCAATTTTTGGCTGTGCTGGCTCCCCCTGTTTTCTCCGAGGATTATACCCAGTATACAGGACAGGGGAAGTGGTGCTGTGCAGTGTATATATACAGAATAATGCAGATACTGAGGATTACACCCAGTATACAGGACAGGAGAAGTGGTACTGTGCAGTGTATATATTGTGAGGTAGCAAGGGGAATGGTGGTAGAGGGACGCTATGTTTCCCCAAGGATGGTGAGCTACTGCATGTATGGGACAGGAGATGCTTACATGAGCATAGGTGAGGCAGGTGTGGCCACCGTTACTGAGAACGGTGGCTGTTGGTAAAGCCTGTTATGGGACCTCATCTATGAGGAATGGGGGAAGGTTTTTGGGCGGGCCTCCATTCCTCATCTCCCGCCCCAGGCTTTTGAAGTAGCTGGGAGGGAAAGACAGGTGAAAAAGGATAAGTCGGAAGAGACGGCTGTGAAGGTGTTGTGAGTTCAGATCAGACTGGAGAGGAGTTCAGTCTGGGGAAAAGTAGCCTGTGAGAGCACAGGGAGCGTGTACCGGACCCCAAGGTGGGGTAGGACCCCTCGGCGAGCTCCAGGAGGAGCAGGTTTAGGGCCGACGCTATTATCCTGCTGTAAGGACTGTTTTTTTTTGTTTGTTTTGCCATTGTGTGAAATAAACCACACTTGTTTTTGGACTGAGCCTGAGTGTCACTGCCTTACTTGCTGCTGCTATAGAGACTGATCCCTACATATGGTGGAGAATGCGGGCAATGCAGTAAGGCATACACTAATCGCTGTAGAGGACGAGTTGTATGTCCTGGGTGAACCAAGCCCTAAAGCAGCGCTCAGCAATGGAGGACGTTGTAAAGGCATTGATTGAAGCCAACCTGCAGCAGAAGCAGCAACAGCAGATGTATGCTGAGGCGCTGCAGGCCCAGCAGCACAGCCATACGGAGGCCCTGAGACTTCAACAGCAAACTAACCAACTCCTGATGGAACAGTTAACAGCCCTGAGTTCAAGCGCACCGTCTGATCCACAGCAGGACATCAAGAAGCGGGTCCGCGCGTCCCTCCAAAAGATGACCGCAGGGGACGATGTCGAAGCTTTCTTGGCGGGGTTCGAGAGAGTGGCAGAGCGAGAGAGTCTGCCGCTACACCAATGGTCGGAGGTCGTAGCGCCATATCTGATTGGAGAGCCCCAGAAAGCGTACTACGACCTGAGCGAGCAGGACGCCCGGGACTATCAAAAGGTAAAAGCTGAGATTCTAGCTCGATTAGGTGTGAATGTGTATCTCCGTGCCCAGAGAGTCCATCGCTGGGCCTATGTAGAGACTGTAGCGGTCCGGTCTCAGATGTATGATCTCGTCCATCTTGTAAAAAAATGGTTACAGCCGGAGCTGTTGTCCCCAGCGCAGATGGTGGAAAGAGTGGTACTGGACAAGTTTGTGCGGGCCTTGCCCCCAGCCATACAGCAGTGGGTGGGTCATGGGGACCCTGTCGATGCCAACCAGCTGGTCGGTTTGGTGGAACGATATGAGGCCACCCAGAACTTGTTAAAAGTTTCTTCCCCAGCCCGTGTGCTCCCCAAATCCCGCAAGGTCACCGACCCTGAGAAATACAGGACTCTGACCCGCACCCCCACCCCTGCAGGTCCTCAGGCAAGGAAGCTAGAGACTGTTGTGTGCTGGAGGTGTCAAGAGCGAGGACACATTGCTGCAAACTGCCCTATCACCACCGATCCTATGGACTGCAGTGTGGCCCGGCGTGTCTCCCTCTATGCCTTCCCGGTATATACGGCTGCTTCCCCAGAGCCTGCACATATCTCTCCCATGTGTCAGGTTACGGTGGCGGGATGTCCTGCAGCTGCCCTCTTGGACTCGGGAAGCCTTATCACCCTGGTGCATGCCACCTTGGCTGGGTCAGCATCCTACACGGGACGTAATGTGGGGGTCTTATGCATTCATGGGGATTTGAAAGAGTACCCTACAGCCATAATCACTATCCAAACCCCGAAGGGGGAGTGTCGTCATGAGGTGGGAGTGTTAGAGTCCCTGCCGTATGGACTGATCCTTGGGAGAGACTTTCCCCTATTCTGGACTCTGTTACCGGGAAACCCGGGGTTAAGGGGTAAACAAGTCCAGAATGTCACAGACCCTGAGCCTGAACCTCGTGATCCTGACTCAGGGGTGCCAGCTGTGGGAGTAACAATGGCCCCTCTAGAGGTATTAGCGGGTGAAGCCGACGAGCTTGGGTCGGTACCTGAGTTCGCAGAGTTGGGAGTTCCCCGTGACAATTTTGGTACTGCACAGCTCCAAGACCCGACGTTAGATCGGGCCAGGGAAAATGTTATTTGTATTAATGGGGTGTTTCAGTACCCAGGAGCAGACCAGGTGTTTCCCCACATGGCTGTCAACCAGGATCTGTTATACAGGGTTGACAGAGTGCGGGGTGAGACCTTGGAACAGCTGGTGGTTCCGCAGCCTTATCGCCCGACGGTGCTCGACTTGGCACATAGGCATGTGCTGGGCGGACACCTGGGCCATAAAAAGACTCTGGAACGAATTCTGCAGCGTTTTTACTGGCCGGGAGTGTTTCGGGAGGTGCAGCGGTATTGCGAATCATGCCCCGAGTGTTAGCAATCCGCTCCTATGCCGCACTTCCATAGTCCCTTCGTACCCCTGCCCATTATAGACGTACCATTTGAAAGGGTCGCCATGGATCTGGTGGGTCCTCTGGTCAAGTCTGCCCGAGGGCATCAGCATATCCTGGTAATCATGGATTACGCTACCAGGTATCCAGAGGCAATTCCACTGCGGCACACCTCGGCGAAATTGATAGCCAAAGAGCTACTCGCCGTGTTCTGCCGGGTAGGAATCCCTAAAGAAATACTTACGGACCAGGGGACGCCGTTCATGTCCAAGGTTACCAAGGAGCTATGTAAACTGTTCCGGGTAAAGCAGTTGCGCACCTCGGTCTACCATCCGCAGACAGATGGCTTGGTTGAAAGATTCAACAAAACCCTAAAGAGCATGCTGAAAAAGGTGGTATCCAGGGATGGGAAGGACTGGGATTGTCTTCTACCATACCTGATGTTCGCGATTCGGGAGGTACCACAGGCCTCAACAGGTTTTTCTCCGTTCGAACTCGTGTATGGTAGACATCCCGGGGCCTGCTCGACATTGCCAAAGAGGGATGGGAGCAGGAACCCACCCCTCACAAAAGTGTAGTAGAGCACATCGCGACCATGCAAGACCGGATGGCAGCGGTGATGCCGATAGTGAAAGAACACTTAGAGGAAGCCCAAAGAGCTCAAAGCCGGGTATATAATAGATCCGCTAAGGTCAGAACTTTTAACCCGGGAGACAGAGTCCTGGTACTAGTGCCTACTGTGGAGAGTAAATTCTTGGCGAAGTGGCAAGGGCCCTACGAAGTCCTAGAAAGAGTTGGGGAGGTCAACTACAAGGTATATCAGCCGGGTCGGAGAAAGACCGAGCAGATATACCATGTCAATCTGCTAAAAGCCTGGAAAGACAGAGAGGGTCTGGGTACAGAGGGGTCTCCAGCTGACCGTCCTCCGGCACTGACTTTACAGGCCAAGGGGGTGCCTGAGGGGGCAGTGGCAGAAGTGACGATAGCCGAAACCCTCACGAAAAACCATCCTCTGCTACCACATCAAAGGTACGCCTCGGCCTATCTGGATGACGTCATCATTTTCAGCAGCGACTGGGAGAGCCACTTGGCCAAGGTACAGGCTGTGGTGGACTCTCTCCGGGCAGCGGGGCTGACTGCCAACCCCAAAAAGTGTGCTCTGGGAATGGAGGAGGCACGCTATTTGGGGTATGTGATAGGGCGAGGTATGATTAAGCCGCAGGTCAACAAGGTCGAAGCCATCCAGAGTTGGCCCCAACCAAGGACAGTAAAGCAGGTGAGAGCCTTTCTGGGAATTGTGGGATACTACAGGAGGTTCATCCCCAATTTTGCCACCCTCTCAGCCCCATTGACAGACCTTCTGAAAGGAAGACGGCCCGTCATGGTAAAGTGGAACCCCCAGGCCGAGCATGCCTTTCTGGTCTTGAAGACGGTGTTATGCGGGTCTCCCATCCTTGTCACACCTGACTTCACCCAAACCTTCATCGTTCAGACAGATGCATCAGAAGTAGGGCTAGGTGCAGTCCTTTCTCAGGAGGTGAATGGGGAAGAACACCCCGTTAACTACCTGAGCTGCAAGCTCACGCCTGCAGAGAAAAATTACAGTGTGGTCGAGAGAGAGTGCCTAGCCATCAAATGGGCCTTGGAAGCGTTGAGGTATTACCTGCTGGGGCGACGGTTTCGGTTGGTGACTGACCACTCCCCACTCACGTGGATGAGCCAGTCAAGAGAGAGGAATGCGCGAGTCACCAGGTGGTTCTTGTCGCTCCAGAACTTTAACTTCACGGTGGAACACAGAGCCGGGAGGCTGCAGGGCAATGCCGATGCCTTGTCCCGGACTCACTGTTTGGTGGCAGGAGTTCACCCCCCCAGGGTTGAACTGAGGGGGGGGGGGTGTGAGGTAGCAAGGGGAATGGTGGTAGAGGGACGCTATGTTTCCCCAAGGATGGTGAGCTACTGCATGTATGGGACAGGAGATGCTTACATGAGCATAGGTGAGGCAGGTGTGGCCACCGTTACTGAGAACGGTGGCTGTTGGTAAAGCCTGTTATGGGACCTCATCTATGAGGAATGGGGGAAGGTTTTTGGGCGGGCCTCCATTCCTCATCTCCCGCCCCAGGCTTTTGAAGTAGCTGGGAGGGAAAGACAGGTGAAAAAGGTTAAGCCGGAAGAGACGGCTGTGAAGGTGTTGTGAGTTCAGATCAGACTGGAGAGGAGTTCAGTCTGGGGAAAAGTAGCCTGTGAGAGCACAGGGAGCGTGTACCGGACCCCAAGGTGGGGTAGGACCCCTCGGCGAGCTCCAGGAGGAGCAGGTTTAGGGCCGACGCTATTATCCTGCTGTAAGGACTGTTTTTTTTTGTTTGTTTTGCCATTGTGTGAAATAAACCACACTTGTTTTTGGACTGAGCCTGAGTGTCACTGCCTTACTTGCTGCTGCTATAGAGACTGATCCCTACAATATACAGAATAATACAGATAGTGAGGATCACACCCAGTATACAGCACAGGAGAAGTGATACTGTGCAGTGTATATATACAGAATAATACAGACACTGAGCATTACACCCAGTATACAGGACTGGAGAAGTGGTACTGTGCAGTGTATATATACAGAATAATACAGATACTGAGGATTGCACCCAGTATACAGGACAGCAGAAGTGTACTGTGCAGGGTATATACATACAGAATAATACAGATACTGAGGATTATACCCAGTATACAGGACTGGAGAAGTGATACTGTGCAGTGTCCACCACACACATCCATATGTACACACATACAGTATGGGCCTTTTCATATCTGCGTTTTGGCTGTGTTTGGCTTCATTTGCATTTGTATGTGTTTTTACCCCTAAAAACATATTCCAAAACGTACCCATAGGGTTTAATGCAAAACGCAAAACACATGTGCCTTTGCAAGCACAGCCAAAAACGTGGGCTGCAACGCTTTGGGCTGCATTTGCAAAACACATGCGTTTTGCATTAAATGAAGCCAAACACAGCCAAAATGCAGATGTGAACTGGGCCTATATATATATATATATATATATGTGTATATATATATATATATATATATATATATGTATAAAATATAAAAAATTGGAATAGCACCATTACATAAATGTCAGGTGCAAGCTTCTCCTACCATCTCCAAGGTACTCAAGATATAATCAAAAACGGACAGCAGCACTTCCTTTTCAAAAGTATAAGTGGATTTATTCCTGGACAGGCTCTGTCCTGGCCGGCTCCACTGGTGAGGGCCAGGTCCTCACTGCTAGGCTGTGTTATCAGCACACAACCACTCTCTCTCTGCACTGTCCGCTCACTAGTCTCATGAACATCCTCTCTGAGAGAGCTCCCAGGCTGTGTTAGCTTCACACAGCAGTTCCTCCTGTTCTGATCCACTCCTCAGCCCAGGGCAGCTCATATCATCTCCTATCCCATCACAGGTGGGCTGAGTGCTTTCAATCAGCACTCTGCTCAGATCTCACTACTGTTAACCCTGTGAGTGCTGCCACAGAGCAAAAGATACAATCCCCCATGTGCTGTACACCGGTCAGGGGACACATCGGGGTCGCATCACCACAATATATATTTATATATATATGCACATACATTCATATGACACACACATCCATATGTCCATATGTCCACACACATCCATGTATACACACATCCATATGCACACACACAGACACATGTACACACACAGACACATGTACACACACACACACACATCAATGTATACACACATCCATCCATATGTACACACACAGACGCATCCATGTATACAGACACACATCCATATGTACACACACATCATATGTACACACAGACACACATCCATGTATACACACAGACACATTCATATGTACACACACATCAATGTATACACACACATCCACATGTACACACAGACATACATCCATATGTAAACACACATCCATGTATACACACATACATCCATATGTACACACACAGACACACATCCATATATACAGACACACATCCATATGTACACACAGACACACATCCATGTATACACACACACACAGACACATCCAAGTGTACACACACACATCAATGTATACACACACACATCCATATGTACACACACATCCATATGTACACACAGACACACATCCATATGTACACACAGACACACATCCATGTATACACACACACACATCCACATGTACACACAGACACACATCCATATGTACACACATATCCATGTATACACACACATCCATATGTACACAATCATACAGTACATACACACATTTACAGTACACACACATACACATGGAGAGGGAGGGATATACATGGTCTTACAGTGCTGCTCTGCTGCCTGAGTCACAATTACCATCCAGGACAGGACTCTCCTCTGCGGTCCGTCGCTCTGTCTGTGGGATAGATGGCAGTTGTTTGACAGGTCACAGATCTGGGGGGGGGGGCAGTGAAAGTTCAAACAGCTGCCATAAATCCCTTGTGCCTCAGATGGAGACCGCAGCCACCAGACAGAATCCAGACATCTCACTGCAGAAACCTCCAGGCCGGAGGCATAATACTCCTTCTTACCGCCCAGGATGAAGGAGCTCAGCAGACGCAGGAGATGAAGCCAGAGGACGTGCCCAGTACCAGCCGACAGTGCAGGTAGTGCATTGGCCCTGGTCAGCAGGGTGTATAGAAGCTTCAGGGAGGCATCCATAAGCTGGAGCCACTGAGGAGTGGAGGAGCTGTCATACTCCTCCTCCAAGGAACAGAGCCGGAAGCTCCACACCGGACACACCTCTGCGGCTGCGGCTACTGTGCAGCTCCCTGGCTGTGCCCGGCCGGCGGCCGCAGAAAGACAGAAAGGGGCCGTAGGTGAACCTCTTAAAGGTAAAGAGCGGCCGCAACAGCCCAATTACCCTTCAGCCCACCGGGAAAACTCCCGGTATGCCCTATGGCCAGTCCGGGCCTGCACAGGCTCCATACGGCTCGGAGAGATAGGGGTCTCTTGTATGGAGAGGCAGGATTCACTCCTCCTCCCCCAGAGGGACGGGACCCTTCTGCCTCACATCCTCACATCTTAGAGAATATGTCTGGTCTCTCTGACTCCCAGCACTAGGCAGCTTTTATCCTGCCTGCCACACCCACACCTGGAAAGTAGTGGTAATCAGCACACTCTACTCACACACAGACCTAGGTGCACTTAACCCTCTGAGCACCAGTCAGGTCTACCACAGCAATAACCCCTACACACAGGCTCAGATACTGTTAACCCTGTGTGCACGGCTCAAAACACATGTGATGTATACCGGCCATGGGCTCTCATGCCGATCATACCTCACACCGTGTATTTTACTCCACTGCCAACACAACAACACAGTCTCTGCCACAGTACTTTACAGTTATTTTACACACTCGCAATGGACCAGTTCTCACAACTGTGGCGCCCCACCATGTAGGCGCCACAAAAGGGGTACTGCACCCAGAAAAGCGGTGTAGTCACCCCACTGCAATTGGAACAATGGTCACTAGGTGGAACCCTAGAGTTAACACCCACACACTAGAGTAGTAGGTGGGAGGGACCCGGGAGGGAATCTAGTAACCTCTAGGGGGAACCAGTGAGCTCAGAAGGAGTTAGGAGTAGAGGAGTGGAGGAGTTGGAGGTAGGCAGCCAGCCTGAGAACGAGCAAGGAGGGTCTCCTTGGCTGAGGGGATCAGATAAAGCTAAAGAACAGATCCCAGAACAGAAGAAAGAAAGAGAGAAAAGGCAGCTTATATTGCAAGCTCACTCTAAGAGGGGAAGCGAGTAACCTGAAGCTTTGCCCCAAAGGAAGAAACCGAGTACTGGATCCCACAACTGTGAGTTCCTATATGGCTCATAGAGAATCCGATGAACGGGGATATTATAGATACGGCCCCGACTCCCAAAGAGCCCACAAGAGGGGAATCAGTTCTGCAGTCGGATCCTGCGAAGAACAGTCAAAGATTCACCCGACGGGTGTGAGGGAGAGGAGACTAAGAGACACAGCAGGAGGTCAGATCATCTCTAGGAGATCAGACTTCACCGCCACTGGGAGGCAAGGAAAGAAAGGAACAAGAAAGGTACATAAGGAGGGATCCATCTAACAGCCAGAAATTCCAATTGCAGCATCCAGAGCATTTGCCATTATACCATCTACTGTATCGCAGAACTGTATGACTTTGGAGAAGTTTTCAGTAAAAGTACCCGGTGAAGTGAAGTCCTGACTCTGCTGCATCTTTTCCTATATAAACTGTTTTCTTACAGCATTGCTGCCCTAGTGGTCAAGTCCCGCCTGCGAGGGACTAATCCATCCAAGCCGCAATACCATCGACCATCGGAGGGCTGTGGCAGTGCTGGTGAGCATCACCAGACACTGCAGGTGGCGTCACGACGACAACTTTGTACATAATCCCTGTGAATAATTCCCTTCCCCATTTAGTTAACCCCCAGGGCCATGGCCTCGGGCAAGCCACCGGTGACATCCCAGACAGAACTGAACCCGCCTGAGAGCCGAGTACCTGAGCCCTGGGTGCGCATCACAACAGCCATGGGCTAAAGTTCTCACTGCAGCCGGGATGGTTCCTCTGCGTCACTCCCTCCCAGTGTACCTTTCAGGCCCTCTGATTCTCTCTCTCCTCTCTTTAACGTACGGTTTCGGTCCGGCCGTTATGGGCTCTGCAGTGATCTATCCCACACTCTGTGTCACTAGCCCTAATTCGAGGGCTTTGTTTAACACCGCATCGGTTGTTGGGTCTCGGGACATAGAGTTCCCGCATCCCACCGGGTGTCACGTGGTTAGGGGCTTGAAGCATTCCCGGCCACATCTACAGAGCTGGCACTCTGCTTCTTAGACCCAGCCACCAGTGACCCGGGTTAGTCGGGCTCACCTGGCTCCTTCTATCTCTCCAAGAATTCAGCCTGGGTTCCCGGCCGGCAATTAGTGGATAAGGCCGCCGAGCCCTGTTGTTCTCTCTGTTTGTGATACTTAGCTGAAGGGTGTCTCGGCTTGGGAATCCTTCCCTCTTCCTCACCCTCCAGGGAATTCTTCTCTCCTCCAACTTAGTGTTCCTGTGTTTTACTACAGTTCCTCCACCCTTTTTCCGGGTTCTTTCTACTTTCCACCCACACGTAGCTACTCCCGCCACTCCTTGCCTGACATGAAGTGACTTAGGCTCAGGGTCGGAGTGTGTGTGTGGGTGTTTGTGTGGAGTCCTACCTATCCCAGCTGCAGTTCACCCTGTGGCCACCTGGTCACAGGGGCGCCACATATACACACACATACATATATTATGCATATAATTTAAATTTATGTAATGACTGTGGTGGACTCTTTTCTGCAGTTCCTCTGTTGGATAATGGGATTAAGTTAATGCCTCTGATCGGTGTGTCGGCTTAGCATGATCCAATTATCTCACATGAGAGAATCGGCGCACGCTTAAGAGAAGATGGAGAAAAAAAATTCTTTATCTTCTCCATCTTATCACTTTGTGGAAATCAGACTGCACTTAGGTGTCATCCGACTGCAATCCAATGTTCTGCGCACACTAATTGACTTGAATGTTTGCACATTATTCGATATACACGGCCACTCAGCATGCTGCCATTTTTTTACTCCTGCCAATTCAGTTTGAGAAAAAGACACTAGTCGGCACTGTCCAGAAATAAATGGAGAGAGCTGCACGTGTGCAGCCACCTTTTTTTCTGGGAGCTATCACTGGATATAGTGTTGTAACTTGAAGCTCCTAAGCCCCAATGAAAAATTTCCAGCAGGGCCCACAAATAATGCAAGTCTTTAAAGAGGACCTGTCACCCCCCTGGTGCTTTCAAAAGTGACAGAACCCACTGAATGCAGCGTGTATGTGTCTCACCCACCGGGACGGTGGGGTCCTCGGGACCAGGCCCTCTCATCATCTAGGACTGCTGGGTGTTACAGTAATGTGACTCGGCTCCGTGGTCCCAGGCGAGGCAATAAAAAAAGGGGGGAACTATTTGGGGAATAAACAGGGAGATAAGTTTTAGTATATCGTGGCGCCACCCGTGGTTTGTGGCCAGCTGTAGCCACCGCTGCAGTCAGGTCCTCTGGAGATGATGGAAGTTAAAGCCAGGATTATGCACCCTCCATGGGTATGGCCGGTCCCCAGGGTTTCTGAGTAGATGGTGCAGGTAAGAAAGAATGCAGATAGTCAATAATTTCGAGCAGCCTCCGGGCGTCAGCTCACAGTAACATTCAGCCCCTTCCCGGGAACACAATTAAGAGTCACACGCAATTCTAAACTTTTACCAGGTTTTTACTTTCTGCTTCGCAGTTGTTACAGTACACAGTCAGTTCATGAGTGGCTCTGGTCATAGATTAGCAGCTGGAATGGTTAGTCGGCAGCACCCCCTCTCAGGTTCCTCTCGGGCCTCTACTCTCGATCCCGCACACTGACTACAGTCCAGCAGTCACAGGCTTTTTATGGGCCCCCTTCTTGGCCTCCTAGCCCTAGTTTGACAGCTTCCCTTTGTTGTGCCGGGGGTTGGGTCCGGGTTATAAAGACCCCGCACCCCGCCGGAGTTCGTGGTTGGGGCATGCAGCTTCCCTGCCACTTCAGCAGAGCTGGCACTCTGGTTCCAGTCTGGTCCCTCAGTGTCCCCACTGACCCGGAGACACCTTGGACCCCTTCATGCTTCCCTCGGTATGCAGCCTGGGACTCGGCCTAGCCATATGGTGGCACCGGGTCCTGATGTTCCTCGTCTGGTGTCTCTGACTTCGCTGCCGGGTGTCTAGCTAATTCTTTGTGTTCCTCCTCCACTCCACTAACTAACTTAATATGCGTAGGTGACGAACTGTTCAAGCTGAAAAGTTGTGGACAGCTCTGAAAGAACTGGCAGATCTGTGGCTCACACTCCTGAACCTACAGCCAGGCATGGCCGTGTGTGACAATGGCCGTAACCTGGTGGTGGCTCTGAAGCGAGCTCACACATGTCCCATGCCTCGCCCGTGTGCTCAACCTCGTGGTTCAGTGGTTTCTTAAATCCTGCCTGGAGCTGTCGGATCTGCTTGTCAAAGTATGCCACCTGTGTGCCCATTTTGGAAAGTCACCTACTGCTTTGCCCACACTTGCCAGGTTTCAGCAGCGTTTGCTGCTTCCAGCTCACAGACTGGTGTGTGATGTCCCCACTCGTTGGAATTCGACACTGCAGATGTTGGTCAAGATTTGTGAACAGAAGAGGGCAGTTGTTGACTACCAGCATCAACAAGGCCGTCGGTATTCAGTTCAGACTCCACACAAGACTTCAGGAATGGACATGGAGGTCTGACATATGTACTCTCATATGACTTTGAGGACACCAACCAGATGGGTAGCGGCGATGACGCCATCATTAGCATCACCATACCTCTTCTCTATCCTTTGAAACACTGTCTTCTCACAATCAAAGAGGATGCATTGCAGACGGAGCACAATGAGATTGAGCAAGGAACCATACAGGGTTATTACACATAGCCCAGCCTAATCTCATCCCAATGTGGATTGGGGGACAATGAGGAGGAGGAGGCAGAAGAACAGGAGCTAGTTTAATGCGCTATAGATGGTACTACCTGCACAACTGTCATACCGTCTGTTCAGCATGGATGGCCAGAGGACAGGGAGGAGGAGAGCATGGTCATTTGTCCTCTTGGTGAGCACAGGGAAGTCTTGCCTGTTACTAGTCTGGCGCGCATGGCTGACTTTATGTTACGCTGCCTGTCCCGTGAACCTCGCGTTATCAAAATCTTGGGTCACACTCATTACTGGTTGGTGACTCTTTTAGACCCATGCTACAAGGAGAACTTTATATCTATTATTCCGGAGGCGGAGAGGTCTACAAAAATGGGGCAGTACCAGAAGATCCTTGTTGAGTAATTACTAAAAAAATTCCTTCCGATAACGCTGGCGGCAGAGAACACAGTTCGGTGGACAACCAAGGACTACAGCAGAGGCAGGGGAACACTCTCAAAGTTTTGGGAAGTTTTCTCAGGCCCTCCCATGGCACAGGCCCTTAGGAGCGGAGTACTCTCACAAGGACTGCAAAGTTTGGGAAGTTGCTGAAGGAGAAACTTGCCAACCATACCAATGTCCTTTCTTATAATTATTGGGTATCCAAGCTGAACACATGGCATGAACTGGCTCTCTACGCCTTGGAAGTCCTGCCCAGCCGCTAGCGATTGGTCAGAGCGGGTTTTTAGTGCCGCATGGGGGAATTATTACTGATAAACGCTCCCGCCTGTCTGCTGAAAATGCTGACAGGCTGACTCTTATTAAAATGAACAAAGGCTGGATTGGGCCAGACTTTTCAACACCACTATATGATAGCAGTGTAATATAAACTCAAAGCCAGTGTCTTTTTTGAAGAGGTATATTCCCATGCCCCTTTTCAACCCCACACATGGCTATACGCTTTCTGATTTTGGCTATTTGCTATAGTCCTCCTTCTTCTCCTCATGCTCCACCACCATATCACCAGGGTGACCGGGTTCCATGATGCAACACCCACATAATATTTTTAAACGGTGTTTATGATGCCCGTAAAAAAAGTTAGACAGTATATTCATGTATACCCCCCAGGGGTAAATGTTTCAGTCCATACTTAGTGCATGGGCATTACAAGTATAGGAGACCCGCTCCTTTGTAATGGGAACGTTGTTTTTATGAGGATGAGGCCCTCCTCCACGTCTCTTAAAAGGGGCATAGGAGTGCCTCCCAATTTTTGGCAGCCTGTATAGGGCAATGTGGCCCCCTATGGCTAGGCACCACAGGGAGGTACTGCACCCCAAACAGAAGGTGTAGTGCCTCCGTAGTTATGGATTTGAGGTTTCCTTATAGAGTCTGTTCAAAGCACCCATACACTAGCCCCCTCTTAGCATAGAGACCGTATATTCAGTAGGTCCAGGGTGTGGAGCTTAGAGTAGAGCGGTAGACTTAAGTGACAGTTGAGTTAATTTTTGTCAGACAGTGCTGGGAAGGCAGCCAGAGAGGATGTGCCTGACAGCGTTCCTGACAGGAGGGCGCCTCTTAGAGAGAGGTGACCAGGGAACTGGAAGAGGATGAACCAGGCCTGGTTGGAGCAAGCTGGTGAAGTCCGGGGTCGACAGTGGCATTCCGGAGCCGAGGCAAGCAGTGGTCTATCCCGGGTTGCAAACTGACAAGCTGTGGGACCGACAGAAGGGAGCCATAGCACCACAGACTGTACCTCAACCTCAGTCCTATATTGGGTCCAGGACACTTTAAGGAAACGACCGAATTCCGGTGGCGGGAGGATTAGCTTGTAGCCGTTCCTGTCCATACTGGTAAGGAACCGAATGTGCTTAACTGTAACAGACCAGTGCGCTGGCGTAGGAGCTCTGCAGAGTGGTTAAAGAGGGTAAAGAGGTATATAGACCCTGAAAGCCATTAAAAGGGACCATCAACAGACTCTACAGGATCACCTTACAATCTGTGGCTACGTCCCCGTTTAATCAGACTGTGGCTGTCTACTGTATCATCTCCCTGGTACCAATAAAGTGATGTTTGAGTTGAATCGGTGTCTGTGATCCTTTCCTCTGGCACCTGGAGGGCCTCAGCATCATCAGAGGGTTAAGAACTACGACTCCCCTCATCCATCCCTGCTGCCCTGAGGTAAAGCTCCATCTGTGGGGATCAGTACTACTCTGAGCTGCACCTCCATCACCTCAGTGACCAGTCACCGCACTGGTATCTGTGGCACCCCTGCGGGGGATTGCCACAGGCTCCACCGGTGCAAGGAGGGAATTACACCTTGCTTAACACAGCACACACCACCTTCCAACCCAGACCTGAAGGGGGAGCTCTACTGGCTGCCTTAAGTCAGTTCCCCTTTAAGAACATCCAGGCCTGAGGGGAGGAGTTAGTCAGTCCCAGAAGTGAGTCTGCAGTGTGTCACAGGGAAGAGAGAGGAGACGGTGGAGCTAGTCGCTGGGAGAGATCCAGGCCCAGGACCAGGGATCACTGACTGCTGTGCACACCCTAGGGAAAGGGTCGGAGGCAAGTGGAGAAAGCAGGGAACTAAGAAAGGGAACCAGGAGCTATAGCCTTAGTACACCCCGACACCGGAGTACGACGCTGCCAGCATTCAGATTAAAGGGGTACACCATCGCATACCCACAGGAGATCATCCCCCAATTAAGTTGAGACACAGACCCATTCCACCAGGTCACTACCAACATGCCAAAGAGATGCTGCAGGACATGAAGGAGGCTGGGGTTATAAGAGATAGCAGTAGTCCCTGGGCAGCCCCTTTAGTCCTAGTTAGAAAGAAGGATGGCATGATGAGGATGTGTGTGGATTACATGGAGGTCAACAAGATCACTCACAAAGATGCTTAACCGTTACCCCGAATAGAGCAGTCTCTTGATGCATTAAAGACTGCTAATTATTTCTCACCTTAGATCTCACTAGTGGGTATTCGCAGGTCTTGGTTGCAGAAGAAGACCGAGAGAAGACTTCCTTCACAACGCCAATGGGACTATGCGAATTCAACAGCATGCCATTTGGGTTATGCAATGCACCAGGAATGTTTCAAAGAATCATGGAAAGTTGCCTGGGACATCGGAATTTCGAGACGGTACTCTTGTACCTGGACGACGTCATCATGTTTTTCAAAACCTACCAAGAACACCTGGAACACCTGGCAGAGGTATTTGAGGCTTTAGCAAAGTACGGGATGAAGCTCAAACCATCTAAATGTCACCTGCTGAAACCTAAAGTCCAATACCTGGGACACGTTGTCAGCGCAGATGGAGTAGCCCCAGACCCGGAAAAGGTAACAGCAATCTAGAAATGGCAGAGACCAACCACCGTCACCGAGGTACGTCAGTTCTTAGGTTTGGTTGGGTACTGCAGAAGATTCATTAAGGGCTACACAAAGATGGCAGCGCCCCTACAAGATCTTCTGGTAGGCCAGTCTAAGAAAAGGAGATCTTCAGAGCCACCCTTGGAATGGGGAGAAGAACAAGAAAATTCCTTCCAACAGATGAAGCAGGCTGTAACCGGTGAGGAAATCCTGGCTTACCCTGATTATAACCTACCATTCGTCCTTTACACCGACGCAAGCAATGTAGGCCTGGGAGCAGTCCTTTCATAGGTTCAAGATGGTAGAGAGCGAGTAATTGCCTACGCCATCAGAAAACTTCGACCCACCGAGAGGAACCCAGAAAACTACAATTCCTTTAAGTTGAAGTTCCTGGCCATGGTCTGGGCTATAACAGAAAGGTTCACGCATTACCTCGCAGCTTCGAAGTTCACCGTCTTCACGGATAATAACCCGTTAACACATCTGGATACCACAAAGTTTGGTGCATTGGAGCAACGTTGGATGGCTCAATTATCGAACGATGACTTTACTATCAAATACCGAGCAGGCCGCAACAACGCAAATGCTGATGCCCTCTCCAGAAACCCTCAAGTACATCTACGAGGAATTAAAGAAGAGGATGACTTAGAGGAAATAGAACTCCCAGCTTTCCATAAAAGTAGAAAATGGAAAAAAGCTGAAGAACACATCTACCAGAACCGTCAGACTGTTGAACTAAACCCGTTGCCTCACTATGGATGGAAGGATACTCAAGACAGTGATCCAGCAGTGAGTCTTGTAAAGAAGTTGATAACCCAATCGGATTCCCAACTTGAAAAGAATGCTCCACTAGAAGCCCAACACCTGTGGAAAGAAAGAAGCAGGTTATTCATCTATCAAGGTCAATTGTGCAGGCGGTACATCAACCCAAGAACACATGAAATGGTATGGCAAGTTGTGATTCCAAAGAGAGATGTCCAAATGGTATTGGAAGCGTACCACGATGGATCGGGACACTTTGGATGGAGAAAACTGAAAATACTGTTACATGAAAGATTCTATTGGATCAGCATGAGGTCTTCCATAGAGAGATGGTGTAAAAACTGTGGACCATGCTCATTAAGAAGAAGAGACTGTAACAACCAGAAAGCACCACTCAAACCTATCATCACCAAACAACCATTAGAACTGGCAGCCTTAGATCATGTCAAACTCGCACCCATCAAATCAGGCTACACCTATGCTCTTACCATGGTAGACCACTATTCCAGATTCCTTGTGGTAGCTCCGGTAAAAGACTTAACAGCTGAGACAGCAGCAAGAACATTTTAAGCTTATTTCTGCAGACCCCATGGTTACCCAAACCAGGTATTGACAGACCAAGGACCTGCCTTTGAAGCTGAAATATTTCAAGAATTCTGTCGCCTATACGGATGCAAGAAAATTTGCACCACGCCTTACCATCCTCAAACTAATGGAATGTGTGAAAAGATGAATCACGTGGTAATTGAAATGCTGAAAACTCTGCCCTTAGAAGAACGAAACCAATGGCCAGAGAAGTTACCAGATCTAGTTGACATCTACAACAACATCCAAGTAAGCTCAACAAATTGTACCCCTGCATACCTCATGAGATCAAGACCAGCAAAATTGCCAGTAGACTTCAAAATAGGCATAGTAGATCCTGAAGAAGATACTACAGATACAGATTGGGATACTCGCAGGAAAGAACAATATCAGAAAATTCAAGAATGCGTTGAGAGAAGTCTAGAAAAATCTAGAGGAACACAAGAAACCAACTTCAACAAAAGTACACAAGGAACGCCCTTAACACCAGGTGAATTGGTTTTGAAGAGAAAAAGAAGACTGCACAAACTAGATGATCAATGGGAAAAAGAATTATACACTGTGTTACCATCCAATTTTGATAACCAGAAAACCTGTTTAATCAGCAAAGATCATGGTGGAACAACTGCAACAGTGTCCAGAGATCATTTGAAGAAGTGCCCTCAACAGCTTCAACCAGAAGAAAATGTACCTTGTCCAAAGCCAGAAGAGAAAAAGAGAAGCCAAAGACAGTCCAGACAATCATTGGAGAGTTACCAGCAGATTGGTCTCAGATAGAAGGTACATACCTAATCCCAACTTTAATGTTTCCACCAGCAGTAGAAGTGCCAAGACTACAAGAACCACCCGTTGTACCGGAACCAGAGAATCCTTCAATTGGTGTACCTGCCATTCCCACTATGAGAATCAGAAGACACTCAGGCATACCTGTGTTACGCAGATCAACACATGGGTCAGTAAGTAGTGTTCACTCTACACCAGACATACGTACCAGTGGCATACCAGTTTTACATAGGTCAACACGTGTCAATCTAGGACACCCACTACTCAGGTACAGAGAGTAAACTGAAAAATATGGGAAAATGTAAATATGTGTGTAATGTAAATATGTTATTAATGCTAATGTACAGAAAAGGGTGAAGAGTAGGTACAGACAACCCAGACCAGGTACACAACACCAGTAAGAGGGGTGAGAAGAGTTGGTGTAAGGAGCTGAATAGGGAGAGCAAAATCTTGGCCAATAGGTGACCCCAGGGCCAGTAGGCCTACAGCGCTTATGATCCGGTAGATGCCCCTGCAGTACCTAGGACTCCTACGCCGAGGCACCCATATTGTTTGTTGTTTGTTGTTGACCTTTAAGCCTACAGAGACTTTACCTGTTGGACTTCTTGAATTTCCCTTTTCTTATTTTAAAAATGGACCATAGCCACAGGACTGGTAGTGGCAAACACCCTTTTAAACACCCCTTTTAAACAGTGGATAGACTAGCACTGTATGGACTGATTACCTGTTTTTCCCATTTACACCTGGTTTTTGTAAATTTTTCATTTTTAAGACTCTGTTCAATAATCAAATGTAAACAGTTATTTATGTTATGGTTATGAAAAATGTTTCAGTCCCGGAGGACTGCATTTAACTAGGGGGGAAGTTGGCACCCCTGATAGGGATTGCCACAGGATCCACCGGTACAAGGAGGGAGTTACACCTTAATTAACACAGCACATACCACCTTCCATCCCAGACCTGAAGGGGGAGCTCTACTGGCTGCCTTAAGTCAGTTCCCCTTTAAGAACATCCAGGCCTGAGGGGAGGCGTTAGTCAATCCCAGAAGTGAGTCTGCAGTGTGTGAGAGGGAAGAGAGAGGAGACGGAGGAGCCAGCTGGGAGAGATCCAGGCCCAGGACCAGGGACCACTGACCGCTGTGCGCACCCTAGGGAAATGGTCAGAGGCAAGTGGAGAAAGCAGGGAACTAAGAAAGGGAACCAGAAGCTATAGCCCTCTAGTACATCCGTACACCGGAGTCCGATATGCTGCCAGCATTCAGGGCTACAGCAAAAGCCCGGAAGACTCAGGAGGAGTTCAGCCCTGAAGATAGCCAGTAAGAGACACTAAACTGACCAAGTATAGGACCAGGGGCCATAGGAGAAATAGGGACCCCGCAGAAGGACCTCATTGCCAGTTTAGGACAAAGCCCAGAGAGGGAGAAGAAGCGGGGGGTTCAGGCTCAGGCAGGACTCATCCCAAACCACAGAGCACAAAACCAGAGGAGTCCTCATAACTTTCTAAGGTGGAAGTCTCAAGTTGCACCGGGGACCTGGTTATTTACCTTGTCACCAGTAAAAGGTACCGAAACAACGATCACTGTGTGTGCCTGCTTAACCATCGGAATTCACCGCCTTGTCTGCAGAGACGCAACTACTACTCCCCTCATCCATCCCCGCTGCCCTGAGGTAAAGCTCCACCTGTGGGGAGCTGTACCACACTCTGCTGTACCCACCATCACCTCAGTGCAGCGCTGGTATACCCGTTACCAGGTACCATAGGTGGCGTCACATTAACAATCTCCTTATCCCCCCACCATTTCCCCGCCATTGAGGGTCCAGAGCATGGGACCGGGGATCGATCAGCTGTGATTCCCATCGAAGCCGCCATCAGCCCCGGTACCCAAGTACCCCATACCCTGTCGACCGACTCATTTCGGGCATCACAAACAGGATCCTGTGCCCGGTAAAACCGGGTACTTTGCACCTTAAATTGAACTTTTATTTACTGGACTTCATTTCACTGCGTAGGCCCAAAGTGGCTGCCTGGAAATGTGACTGAAAATGTGCTGGCCCAGGGGCGTGTCTTGCCCCTCATCTGGGAAGAGCTATGCAAGAGGCGCCAAAATGTCTCCCCGCCCCCCTTGCTATCAAACAACCAAGGGGGCGGGTCGAGAACCAGACCGCACCAGTTCGGGACTATAAAAATCAAACAGGGCGCGGCCGGAGGTCAGAACTTGATACCTGGTCAGACTCCGGACCTGTTACCCATGTGTGGCCTGGTAAAGATGGCAGTTCCCCAGCTTGGTGCGATGATCCGGGAGGTTGAGGAAGACATCGCGGCCAACCGCGCTGCCCCGGGCGTACCCACCCTTGAAACTGCAGGGGAGGATACCGCCTTATGGAGAGCAGCATTCCAGGACCTGCGAACCTGCCTTCAGGAATCCGCTGAGTGGACTATCCGGCACTGGAGTGCTGAGCTATTTCTGCAGTTAAGCCGGTGGGTGGAGCAGCAAGGGGAAATCCAGCTAAGAAGGGAACCGGGAGTCTTGGTCGCAACACAAACCGAGTAACCAGTAACCGGTGAGAGACACACCCCCACAGAACTAGTCAACCAGTTTGCAGTGGAGCCCAAGGAGGAATCTGCTGAGCAAGGAGACCTCATCCAGTTTCCTGAAGAGTTCGACGTGACCGTGGTAGAGGAGGGAAACCCAGACGAGTCCACCAATGTCAGAGAGGAGAGGAACCTGGAGGAGGAAACCGCCGGTAACACCGAGGGGCCCCGCAAGCTACGGAGAGATGAATCTCCACCGCTGCAGATCGAACCCGGACAGAGGAGAGTGATCCCATCCCCAGAAACCGCTGAACAGTCCTGGAAACCAGTAGGCCACCCTTGGTTCACCCACCCAAACCTGAACGATGAGGTTGAGCGACAGAGGCGGCGTGAGGCTTGGTGGGCAAATTAACTGGAGACCTTAAGAAAAGACATTAAGAAAATCCTGGATAGAAACATTCCCATCCTGTACCAGGATGACAAATTGTCTTCAATCCTGGAACAGGGATGGAGAATGATCCCGAGGAAAGCAAGGGATTTAGGTAGTATATTGTCACCTAGTATTTTTACCAAACGGAAAAATAAGATCCCATCCTGGTTAGTTTATAAGGGCATGTACAAGTGCAGTGAAAAAAGATGTGGGATGTGTAAGTATGTGGATTCTGGAGTGAATTTCCAGAATTTACATAATGGAAAAAATTATCAAATTAATGCACACCTGAATTGCAACAGCACACATGTGGTCTATATGGCCACATGTGAGAGCTTAATAAATATTACATTGGCTGCACAACACGTACCCATAAAATCAGAATTTCTGAACATCTAACAGCAGCAAAATCCGACCCTAAAAGCATTAGATCAGGCATCTCAGGTCTGTCAAAGCATTTTAAGGAAATACATGCGGGCAATTTAAGTACCTTAAAAATTAGAGCTATTGAGAAAGTTTTCCGTCCATATCGCGGGGGAGACAGGGAAAAAATGCTGCATGATAAGGAAAAATTATGGATCCTCAAGTTGTAATCGCGGTTCCCATTGCGTCTTAATTATAAGAACGATTTACTATATTTTTACTGAAGAAAAAACATATATATATGTATGTGTTTTTTTCCTCATGGTTTTATTCATGAGTTCAACAGTAAATCAGTATTAATCTGCACTTTCATTGCATTAGTAAATTCTAATCACATAAAAATATATATATACCGTATATCTCGGACATATTATATCTGGGTTTGCAAGTATATAGTACAGTATATATGAAAAATGAAAAAAGAAAAATATATAATATGACCAGCTTCTCTCTCCTAACCGGAGAATTAGGAGTTAAAACTCCTTAATAATTATCTATTGAAAGAGCACACATGTGCAGGTTTTTACTATGTGTGTATATATATGTTATGTGCTGTATAGAACTGTGCCAATGATTAAGGGGACGTGGTCCCTGAAATGCGTCTAGCGTTCCCCTGTTGGGGATGTCCTTAGTGTGCTTTTAATACACTGAATAAAGGAATAAACTGCATCGTTTAACTCATTAGGTTGGCTTCAATACCATGGATCTTAAATTTCGGAATAATTTTTGCAACTGTAGTCACAGGAACATAAAGCTGCATGAAGATAACCAGTAGTGTAACGATCGCGGTCACAGGGGTCGCGGGTGCGACAGGACCTGGACCTATAAGGGTCCCGAGCCGCCCGCAGCCCCCTGCGACCGCCGATCCCAGCATTCGGCGCCCGCTTCACATGGATGTGTGTCTCCAAGGACGCACATTCATGTGATTGCGTGGCAGCACACCCGCTGCTTTAGGCCAGAGTGTTAGGGAGGGGAGGGGGAGGCGGCGGTGGCGGCCTGCGTTCCACTGTGGAACACATATAAAGCAGGCTGGTGCCGCCTCCTCCACACAGGACTATGAGGCTGCATTATACTATATTGAGGGAAGTGAGGCTGCTTTATACTATATGGAGGATAATGGAGGTGCATTATAATAATTGGATGGCTATAGTGGATACCTTATGAATGGGGGACTATGGGATACATTATAATACATAGACGACTATGGGGGTACATTATAATGTATGGAGGAATGTGGCCATGCATTATAACAATTGAAGGACTATGGTGGCGGGAGGAGGAAGACCATATAAATCATGATGAGGGACATATATTCCACAATAAGGGCCATATACCAGGAGGAGGACCATATAGAGCAGGATGGGGGACATTAATACATAATGAAGGGGGAGAGGGGTCAATCTGTGAGTCTTTAAAGTATGTACAACATTACACAGGGCCCATACATTTGACCAACGTGTGCGGGGTGGGGAGCAAGGTCAAACTTTTGCATCTGGGCCCACCAGACTCGTTGCGCCACTGCTTTTAACCTTTACCTTTAACATGCTTCTCTATCATTTTCTTTCTAATCTCCTGAGACAACTCTTTGCTTTGCTTCCTCTGGTCCATGTAGTGTGGTACACACCATGTCATCAAACAGCACAGTGAATATCTGTAGCCCTATATACAGGCCCACTGACTGATTACAAGATTGTAGATACCAGTGATGCTAATAAATGGACACACCTTGATTTATCATCTCCCTTTTGTCAAATTATTTTCAGGAGTACCATCATTTCTGTCCAGGCCTATTTCACAAGTTTAATTTATTAAAAAAATTCTGCGGAAGCAGGGTTAACAAGCAATGTCTGACTTTCCTTTGTTTATTTTCATAGAATTTTTATTTCTTTTGTCAGATTCAAGCTATTTCTGTGACCATTGTAGGTTTTTCTTTCATTAAACGAAGGGTACCAACAATTTTGACCACGTGTGTATATTGTACACTACTGGAGCACAAATTTAGGCTCTACAGGGGAATTGTGCAAACAAGCTCTGTAAGGTCTTTTTTTTTTTTTCCATTTTTGCTCTGAAGGTGAACTTTTCAAATCTTATTTGTGTTGGTCAACTGTAGAAATAGGTTATGTAGGGCCTATGTAATTTGTGCTCTGTAGCTAATCTCTGCCATCTTGGCTGTGTGGGTGCTCTGTAGGGGGCTTTTATTTAAATTGTTGCTCAGTGTTGCAACTCTGAAATCTGTATCTGTGGGGTTACTCTTAAAATGTTTAGTTTATTCATTTACTTTCTAGGTAACCATGATCCTATGGTCACAGAACCTCTTTAAGACTTTTCCCTATCCACTCTCTATTCTCTAGCCATATTTGCAGGGCTATTGACATGCTTTTACCTCCATTTTTCTTCCTTACTACAAACATTTTAC
The DNA here is from genome assembly GCA_033576535.1 of Allobates femoralis. NCBI lineage: Eukaryota > Metazoa > Chordata > Amphibia > Anura > Aromobatidae > Allobates > Allobates femoralis. The sequence continues at coordinate 616,835,493 of JARQOC010000003.1, forward strand.
CTCCATTTAATAGCATGGAAGGTCAGGTCCTCATTGACTCGTATGGGGTGTGAGTTCTTGGGTCAAGTCCTGTTCCTGAACCAAACTTTTTATTAAAATGTCTGGTTGAACCCAAAGAATTCAAACATCCATGGGTCTACTCATCACTAGTCACTGCACATCTACAATCACAGCTACTGATTTATGTATCCTTGTAATGCTCAATGAGACAAGCATCCCGGACTGGACTTACTGGGCTGGGGCACCGATCTCAACCTGGAGGAGTATACCTAAGCGGCTACTGAGTCTTGTCTGGAACCTCAGGTGGAGAGTTTAGGATTGTGCAAAAATGTAACTGCCAGGGGAAACTTCAGGGGAACCCGGTACATTGATAGCTGACTCCAGGGGTTGAGCTCCTACAGACAGGCACAGCCTCTGGTGTATATAGGTGCAGCCAAATAGCTGGAATTTCAGGTGCAGTGGTTACGGCAGCAGGACTGGTTGGCTGGATCAGTAGGACACATACTGACTGACATAGAGGGTATGGCTGCAGGCTGACACAGATGGTATGGCAGCAAGGCAGGTTTAAGCTGTTACAGATGGTACGGCCTGGTTCAGGCTTGCACAGATGTAGGCGGACATAGCCGGAATAGGAACAGACACAGGTTAGGTAAAGCACGGGACTCAGGAATAGCAGGGGTAACAGGGACCTGACAACTAGCAGCGTGTCTCTAAGGCATAGACCAGATTGATCAGGCTCCTCCCAATTGGGGAAGGTGCCTTAAATACTCTGTGCTTCTCAGCCATAGGTTGTTTAGCACTTCTGTCTAGGGCACGCTGGCCCTTTAAGAAAGGTGTGCATGTCACACGTGCGAAACTAAGTGCGCTTCCGGGAGCAGGAAGCAGCAGCTGAAGCCCAGAAAGATGAGTATTCTGCCACCGCCGGTCTCCCTGCTGTGGAGACGCCAGTGCCATGGTGGACGGAACAATCCCTTTTGTTACCATATAGATATTGGGATCTTGGTACTAGTACACATGTGCTAATTCTATGTAGATAAGCATTTGTAAAGCATAAGCCTGGCTTGGTTTATGTTTTTTGTATCTTTCCTTTTGTTGCTTATTTGCGTAATTGTATTTGTTATTGGAATAAAGACACAGAATAAGGTAATGAGGAGATCAATACAAACCCACTTTGTAAACTACAGGAATGGCAGGAAATGTTCTGTACATACAGGTAGTCATTCTCAATACATTATTGATGACTTTCCTTTTCAAATCCGTGCGCTGTCCATCCTGTGGAGGGAGATTATGGAAATTCCTGTTACAGGAAGAAAAAAGCAGGATTAGAAAAACAAAGCATTGATCAATTATAAACTAAGAAATGTAGTCTTCAAATGTCACAACTTGGAAGTACATCCTTTAAATGTTACAAGTAAAAACTGCATTTTATAAATGTCACAGTTAAGAGCTGGCGTTAAATTGTGGTGTGATAACAATCACCTGACAATGCACCACTTTCTATTTTTTCAGTGCTGTGTAAAATACACATTTTTTTACCAGTAAATGTCCACAGCAGGAAGCTAATTAGTCAAAATGCACTATTACAACTAAATCCAATGTCAATCAAAAGAAATAAAACAATGACAAAATATTTTATCTAACTGGTCAGAGATCGTTATTTTTTGGAGAGAAGTTGATATGTTTAAAATTTACATTGTATAGTGTTAAGTCAGTGGCATAACTAGAGTCCGATGGGCCACAGTGCAAAATCTGCATGTTCTTCAGATGTATGGCACCTTGCAGTGTACCAGATCCTCTAAAGACACTTGTTCACCCTCTCATATAATAATATCCCCCCATCCTGTAATAATGTCCCTGATCCTGGCTCCTTCCTGTAATAATGTGCCCCATCCTGTGCACTTTTTCTGTTACATTTTCCTTCATCCTGGGCCCCTTCTAGGTAGACTATCCTCCATTTTGGACCTTATCTTGGTATAATGTCTCCCATCCTGTTATAATGTCTCCATCCTGAGCCCCTTTATGGCTTAATACCTCACTTTCCTGGTATAACAGGAAGGAGCTCGGGAGGAGGCTCTGAAACGCGTCGGAAAATAAAGGCTGTAGCTGTACCAGACATTCCTGTGTCTGTGTTTCTTTGATCCCGGAGCAGCAGCGCGGACACCGAAGCACTTTGTCCAAGAATCTGCATCACGACCACGGTCACCGTTGAGAGTGCGGTCCCTGCAGCAGCTGCCTGTACGCTATTCTACCAGTTGTGGGTTTCACAACTGCTAAAGGTGAGCAATTCCACATCAACAAGTGAAAGTGTTTAATTGAGATAAGACCCTTTATGCGCATTCTTTCTTTCACACATATCCGGTTGAAACACTTGCCAATCATTACACCCCTTTCTTTAGTCCTAAAAAAATCTTCCTGTGAAGGAAATATATCAGGCAATGGTTTAATAGTCAGTCAACCATCAACCTAATTGTTGACAAAGCCCAATCATAGCTATTAAAAGAGGCTACAGTAACTTGGGTTCCTTTGCCTAAATCATGATACAAGACGTCACATACTTTATGTCGGAATATGATTTCATGTCATGATGGCTAATATTACTTACAATCAGGCCCAGACTGGCCATAGGGAGGGGCGGGACAATTCCCTATGGGCCACCCCCCTAACTGCAAAATGGGCCGCTGGCCCTTTAAATTTCACCTCAGAGTCCTGTGTGCACGCACGTCCTTGCTGACAAGGGCCGCTGCAGCGCGCACAGACAGGGCTCTCTCTGTCTGGCCAGAATCAGCGCCTAAACTTGTTTTTGTGGGCGGAGTTCACCCTCTGCTCACCAGTCCCGGGATCCTGCACTCACTGTCTGCTTGATTCATTGCAGGCTGTAGTGATTGCTGATCTACCAATCAGACAGCAGGAAACAATCATTAGCCCCTGCAATGTCTGCTACCTGCTCTCTGATTGGTACACAAGCCGTCACTGTAGGTTACAGTGTGCTGTGCTCTGCATCAATAACTGGAGAGCAGGAAGCAGTGAGCAGACTGTGCAGCAAGCTGAGGAGATGCTGCTCCACACCATATGGGGAAACTTCATACAGAGCTGTGAGTAACATCAAAGTTAACTATCTCCCTGCTGCTTAGGTGTGTGTTTGTGTATGTATATGGGAGTATGTATGGGGGTATGTGTGTACATGGGGGAGTGCATGTGTTTATGTATGGTGGGGGGGATTATGTGAGGTGTATATGGGTGTCTGTGTGCGTGTGTGTGTGTGTTGTGTGTGTGAGGTGCATATGGATGTCTGTGAGTGCATGTGGGGGGTATATGGGTGTCTGTGTATGTGTTTGTGGTGTGTATACATATGTGTGTGTGTATGTGGGGTGTGTATGTGTGTATGTATATATGGGTGTGTATGTGGGGTGTATATAGGTGTCTGTGTGTGTATGTAGGGTATGTGTATATGGGGATGTGTATATGTGTGTGTATTTATAGGGGTGTGTGTATATATGGGAGTGTATATAGGTGTCTGTATGTGTAAATGGGGCTGTATATATGTGTATATGGGGGTGTGCATGTGGGGTGTATATGGGTGCCTTCGTGTGTGTGTATATGGGTGTCTGTGTGTATATGTTTGTGGGGTGTATGGGTGTGTGTATGTGGGGTGTATATAGATGTCTGTGAGTGTATATAGGTGTGAGTATATGGGTGTGAGTATGTGGGGTGTATATGGGTGTCTGTGTGTATGGGGGTGTTTGTGTGTGGGAAGTTGGTGTAGTTGGGGTGAAACCCAGCTAGAGGGGTCAGACAGGCAGAAACAGGAGAGGGATTAGTATACTTCATTCTGTGTGATTAATGCAGCCTCAGGTCCTTAACTGCGGTGTGTGTGCATCTGTGTATGTTTTGATGTATGTGCATGCGTGTGTCCGTGCCCATGGTGATGTATGTAAGTGGTGACATGTGATGTGTGTATCCGTAATTGGTGCATGTGTGATGATATATGTATGTGTCCATGCACATGGTGACAATTGTGCGTCGTGTTTGTGGTGACAAGCTTATCTTCCCGGACAATGTGCAGTAACCCGGTGTGGCCCCCAGCTTCATCCAGACACTATGCCCAGTAAGATAGTGGTGACACAGGACTCAAGCAGTTGTTAGCGCCAAGTATACAAAACTCCGGGCTGGCTGTGTCCTCCGTGTCCACTCTGCCCCCCTGAGCCTGTGCAGTGTCCTTCATGTCCGCTCTGCACCCCTGAGCCTGCGCAGTGTTCTCCATGTCCGCTCTGCCCCCCTGAGCCTGCACAGTGTCCTTCGTGTCCGCTTTGCACCTGTGAGCCTGCTCAGTGTCCTCAATGTCCACTGTGCCCCCCTTAGCCTGTGCAGTGTCCTCCATGTCTGCTCTGCCCTCCTGAGCCTGAGCAGTGTCCTCCATGTCTGCTCTGCCCCCCTGAGCCTGTGCAGTGTCCTTCATGTCTGCTCTGCTCCCCTGAGCTTGCGCAGTGTCCTTCGTGTCCGCTCTCCACCCCTGAGCCTGCGTAGTGTCCTCCATGTCTGCTCTGCCCTCCTGAGCCTGCGCAGTGTCCTCCATGTATGCTCTGCCCCCCCGTGCCTGCACAGTATCCTTTATGTCTGCTCTGCCCCCCTTAGCTTGCGCAGTGTCCTTCATGTCTGCTCTGCCCACCTGAGACGGCGCAGTGTTCTGATGAAGCTCGGGTGCAGATGAGAAGCCACCAGGCCGTGGGGAACTCGAGACCGGGCAGCTGCTGTCGCTGGGGAGCCACGGGGGTCGTGACCCAGTCCCGTGGCCTGTTCTAAGTCCAAAAAGGGGTTATATACAGGGGAGTTTGTCATGACCCCACCTGTGGTATGTGGTCAGGTTGACCACCGCTGACGTATTCCTGCTGGGGGATGGTGGTGAGGGGCAGCGTAGATGTTAAGCTCTTATGGGTGGGGCTGGGTGCCCCCAGTACATGAGTAGTGGATAATGGCGTGCTCTGGATGCTGCATTCGTGTCTCCCAGCAGCATCTCCAGCCAGCACGCAGGGACAGCAAAGATGCTCCGCAGGTGGAGGTCTCTGCTGCAGTGTAGTAATGAAGAGTCACAAGCACTTTTCAGCTTACCAGCACTTTACTGTTCCAAAGTTCTTAAAAGTCAGTTACAGTACAGTTCACAGTTCTTACACTTGTCAGGGACTAGGGTGCCACTGCAGCTCAGACGGTTCCTCTGCATCGCTTCCCTCAAAGTACCTTCCAGGCCTCTACTCTGTCTATGTCCTCGCACATGGGTTTGGTCCGGCCGTTATGGGCTTTGTAGTGATGTCTCTCTCTGCTTTAGGGTCACTAGCCCTAGTCCGATGGCTTTGTCCTACTCCGCTGTTGTACTTTGGTCACGGGCCTTAGAGTCTCCGTAACATGCCAGGATGCCTCGTGATTAGGGTCTTGAAGTTTCCCCGGTCACCTCTACAGAGCCAATGCTCTAGTTGTCCTGGCCTAGCTCTCCAGTGACCCAGGTGTAATTTGGGTTCACTAGGCTCCCTCTTTCTCTCCGGTAGTCAGCTCTGGGTCCTCCGGTCAGCTATATCAGTTGCGGCTGCCGGGCCCGTTGATCTACCACTATTCTCAGTGTGGTGTCTCGGCTTGTGGTGCTTCTTTCTCGCCTCCTCTACGGCGAGCTCCCTCCTGGGTATTCTGCCTCCAGGGAACCTCTCCTCCTGGGATCTGCTCTTCCAACGTAGTGTTCCTAGGCCCAACTCGTGTTTAGTTCCTCCATATACCGTATATACTCATGTATAAGCCGACCCGTGTGTAAGCCGACCCCCCTACTTTTGCCCCCAAAACCTGGGAAAACCTATTGACTCGTGTATAAGCCGAGGGTGGACCCCAGCACAGGTATACAGCCCCCAGCAGTGTAGTATACAGCAGCCTCCCCAGTGGTAATATACAGCAGTCTCCCCCTGTGGTAGTATACAGCAGTCTCCCCCTGTGGTAGTATACAGCAGTCTCCCCCTGTGGTAGTATACAGCAGTCTCCCCCTGTGGTAGTATACAGCAGTCTCCCCCTGTGGTAGTATACAGCAGTCTCCCTCTGCGGTAGTATACAGCAGCCTCCCCCTGCAGTAGTAAACAGCAGCCTCCCCCTGTGGTAGTATACAGCAGTCTCCCCCTGTGGTAGTATACAGCAGCCTTCCCCTGTGGTAGTATACAGCAGCCTCCCCCTGTGGTAGTATACAGCAGCCTCCCCCTGTGGTAGTATACAGCAGCCTCCCCCCATGGTAGTATACAGCAGCCTCCCCAGTGGTAGTATACAGCAGCCTCCCTAGTGGTTTATACAGGCCCCTGCTCTCCCCCCCCCCATGGTATATACAGACCCCCGCTCCCCCTCCCAATGTATATACAGACCCCGCTCCCCCCCTAGTGGTATATACAGGCCCCACTCCCCCCAGTAGTATATACAGGCCCCCACTCCCCCCAGTAGTATATACAGGCCCCCACTCCCCCCAGTAGTATATACAGACCCCCGCTCCCCCCCTCGTGGTATATACAGGCCCCCACTCCCCCCAGTAGTATATACAGACCCCCGCTCCCCCCCTCATGGTATATACAGGCCCCCACTCCCCCAGTAGTATATACAGGCCCCCCGCGGTAAATACAGGCCCCCCGCTCTCCCCCCTCGTGGAATATACAGGCCCCCACTCCCGCAGTAGTATATACAGGCCCCCCGCGGTAAATACAGGCCCCCTCGCTCCCCCCCCTCTTGGAATATACAGGCCCCCACTCCCCCAGTAGTATATACAGGCCCCCCGCGGTAAATACAGGCCCCCCGCTCCCCCCCCTCGTGGAATATACAGGCCCCCACTCCCCCAGTAGTATATACAGGCCCCCCGCGGTAAATACAGGCCCCCCCCGTGGTATATACATGCCCCGGTAGATGCCGCACACCTGTAAAAGAATCGCTTTCATACTTACCCTCCTCACTGTCATCGCGCGTCCTCCATCCAGTCTCCTTCCTGCATCTACCCGGTCATGTGACCGCGCAGAAACAATGACGTCATTGTGGATGCGCCGGCCGCCTGGTAGAAGCGGGAATGAGACCGGAGGAGCGCGATGACAGTGAGGAGGGTAAGTATGAAAGCGATTCTTTTACAGGTGTGCGGCATCTACCGGGGGCATGTATATACCACGGGGGGGAAACGGGGGGGCCTGTATTTACCGCGGGGGGCCTGTATATACTACTGGGGGAGTGGGGGCCTGTATATTCCACGAGGGGGGGGAGCGGGGGTCTGTATATACAACGGGGGGAGAGCGGGGGTCTGTATTTACCACGGCGGGGGGAGGGCAATGTAATATGCACAGCTTCCCCTGCCGCTGATGGACAGGGGAATGCCGTGCATATTGCATTGCACTAATGAGCGGCCCCACGTGACCGGGCGCTCATATTACAGCCTCTCCCCGCCTGCTCCAGCCCCCGGACACCGGCCCCCCCACACTCAGCCGTATAGTGACTCGTGTATAAGCCGAGGGGGGGACTTTTCAGCACATTTTTTGTGCTGAAAAACTCGGCTTATACACGAGTATATACGGTACTTGTCCCTGTCTCTTTCTCTCCACCCACGCTTCTCTAAACTCCCGCCACCCCTTGCCTGACATAGAGTTTCTAGGCGTTGGGTCGGAGTGGGTCGGTGTGTGTGTGTTCCTCAGTCAACCGTCTTACCTCGTCTGGCTGCAGTCCACCCTGTGGCCGCCCTGGTTGCAGGGGCGCCACACAGACGCACTGCCTTCATCATGGGAGGCAGAGATGTGCAGAGCTGGCGGTGATGCTGGTCTTCATGTCACTAACAGCCACAGGGGCATGATAACATTAGTGGGATCACCTTAGACTATATTCATACAGGGCGCTTTTGCAGTGTTTGTTTCTGCAGCTTTCGCATCGCACTGCCCAGGATCAGCCGGCGGCTAACCTGACCTGAAAATGTCAGCTGCATAAAAATATATGAAGCCGTCGTGCTCAGATCAGGAGAGCCTCCAGGCGGTTGCAATGCAATCTTTGCTTGAGTCATATGCTACACTCTGCACAGTACCAGTTCTCCTGTCGTGTATACTGGGTGTAATCCTCAGTATCTGTATTATTCTGTATATATACACTGCACAGTACCACTTCTCCTGTCCTGTATACTAGGTGTAATCCTCAGTATCTGTATTATTCTGTATATATACACTGCACAGTACCACTTCTCCTGTCCTGTATACTGGGTGTAATCCTCAGTATCTGTATTATTCTGTATATATACACTGAACAGTACCAATTCTCCTCTCCTGTATACTGGGTGTAATCCTCTGTATCTGTATTATTCTGTATATATACACTGCACAGTACCACTTCTCCTGTCCTGTATACTGGGTGTAATCCTCAGTATCTGTATTATTCTGTATATACATACTGCACAGTACCACTTCTCCTGTCCTGTATACTGGGTGTAATCCTCAGTATCTGTATTATTCTGTATATATACACTGCACAGTACCACTTCTCCTGTCCTGTATACTGGGTGTAATCCTCAGTATCTGTATTATTCTGTATATATACACTGCACAGTACCACTTCTCCTGTCCTGTATACTGGGTGTAATCCTCAGTATCTGTATTATTCTGTATATATACACTGAACAGTACCAATTCTCCTCTCCTGTATACTGGGTGTAATCCTCTGTATCTGTATTATTCTGTTTATATACACTGCACAGTACCACTTCTCCTGTCCTGTATACTGGGTGTAATCCTCAGTATCTGTATTATTCTGTATATATACACTGCACAGTACACTTCTCCTGTCTTGTATACTGGGTGTAATCCTCAGTATCTGTATTATTCTGTATATATACACTGTACAGTACCACTTCTCCTGTCCTGTATACTGGGTGTAATCCTCAGTATCTGTATTATTCTGTATATATACACTGCACAGTACCACTTTTCCTGTCCTGTATACTGGGTGTAATCCTCAGTATCTGTATTATTCTGTATATATACTGCAACGTACCACTTCTCTTGTCCTGTATACTGTCCTGCTGTCAGAGAGGTGGTATTGGACTTCGGGATTTTCAGCATTTATATGTTGTTTAAATTATCTTGAATATGGAAGTCATCACTTCTCTTCTGTACAGGTGATGACTTTCTCTTCGCTGTGGATCTGACCGCTGGGACCCCACAATCCTGAGAAACTGTAGCTTTGAAGAGTATCATGTGAATGGAGCTGTGGGTGAGTACTCCCTCTGTCTCGCCACTCACATGTGACTCTCCAAATAACTCTTGTAAAACAGTGATGAGGGTCACGCCAATATAAAAACAAAATTCACTTATTGTGACTGATAGATGATATAGTGTGTGGGCTGGTGGGGTCTTTACTTCCCGGGCTGATTTTTGGTCCCAGTCCGGCCCTGCTTACAATAAGTAATAGTGGACTTCTCTTGTCTTCATCAGTCTTAATTTTAGTTGCAAACAGCATACATACTTCACAGCAGAATTATGGGATACATGGGTAACCTAGATATACAGAATAAAGGTCAGCACTACTGGTATATAACTAATTCCTTGTTTAATATCTCATGGCTGCAATGAACTGTAACTTTAGCCTATGAAGTTTCATCCTCTGCCCTTTCCCTTTAAGTTATTATACACCAAAGTTCCAAGGACATGACAGATGGATATAAAAGTCAGACGAGCAATTACAGGGACAAGGTGACTGCTGATCCATGTATGATAAAGCCATCTGATCTGCCATAAATCCATCACACAATACAGCTCAGGATATCATTGCTTTCTGAAATTTATACTGAATTCTGCAGCAAACTATACAGTCTGCTTTTGTCTTCAGTATAAATTTAGGAAAGTAGCCTCTATCTCCTTGTGCCCATACCAATGGAGATTGGCAACAATTAACAGTTCAAAGATAACAAAAAAGAAACATTATTAACAAATTATCTGTACTGAAGCTCTGTTAAAGGGAACCTGTCACCCCCTTTGGGCATTTTAAACTATGCCTACCAGCATTTACATGATGTAAATGGGGTTCTAGTAACCCCTGAATGTGCCCAGACTGGCCCTCATACGTGAAATATGACCTTTTATTATGTCCACAGCTGGCCTCCTACTGAGACCGGTAGGATGTTGTTTAGACCGGGTGGATGGTGTTCTCGCCGCCCCTCCAGGCTGCTAAACCAGCCCTGCAGTTTTCAAATTTTCCGCACCTCCTCTGGCCAGCGCGGTAAGTGACAGCCGCACTCGCACCAGCGCAGTGAAGCGGGAGTCTGCGGTGCACTGAACAGCGCTGATGATTCGCGAGATTTCACAAAAATCGTGAGAAGTCGGCAATATGCACAGACTGCACAGGTGCGCCTGTCTATACCGACCTCTTGCGAGATTTGTGAAATTCTGCGAGACGTCGGCACTGTTCAATGCACCGCGGACTCCCACTTCATTGCGCCGGTGTGAGTGCAGCTGTCACTCACTGTGGTGGCCAGAGGAGGTGCGGGAAATTTGAAAACTGCAGGGCTGGTTTAGGAGCTTGGTGGGGCGGTGAGGACATCATCCACCCGGTCTAAACAGCATTCTACAGGTCTCAGTAGGAGGCCAGCTGTGGACATAATAAAAGTTCATATTTCAGGTATGAGGTGCCAGTCTGGGCACATACAGGGGTTACTAGAACCCCATTTACATCATGTAAATGCTAGTGGGCATAGTTTAAAATACCCAAAGGGGGTGACAGATTCCCTTTAAGTGATGACATTGCATTGCAATAGATTTCTGATGTGATGGAAGGCCAGATTTCTTAGCATTTTTTAGATTATTCTTCTTTGGCTAGTTATGATTGGAAGCAAAGACAAGGCCCAGTTGCTTCATTTCTAAAGTTTTGCAAAAAAAACAAAAAAGGCATATGCTGACTGTTAATGAGCATAGTCACATTGTCATGTGTAATGTGAAATGAATGATGCTGCATGGTCAAGGAAAGCATTGAAATTCAATCACTATGACATGGCGCAATCACTGGCATCAGATGACAAAAAAAAGAACAAATGGGAGAAGTTCAAGTATTTGTATGTGATATGTGACATGGAAACGCCCAAAGTGTGCAGAACGTTTGGTGCTAGTTTATAGTAAAGCCTGAGTGATTGGCTCAATGTATCCAAAGCTCTGTGACCTTCAGGAGTTGGCATAGCACAGTGTCTAACGCCCACGCAGAATTGGGCATTATTCCAGCCAATCACTGCTCAGAAAGATTGGCAATGCAGAATACAAATGTTAAAGTTAGAGAAAGTTGCCAGTTTTCCTCATCCTGCTCAAAGAGATCATATCCTTTATGCTGGACCAATAATTGTTTGTACAATATACGTGTATTTTTCCAAACTAACTGTATTACAGGGGAACTATCACATTGTACATTCAATCTGATGTGTAGACAGTATGGTATAGAACAGCAGAAGGTGATCCAACATCATACTAGGAGCAGGGAAGGGGATTAGTGGTGCCTCACCGGAATACAGATATACACAGGTGCCAGTAACAAGTGGTTGGATACCATTCATTAGGAAAGGAAGACGAAAAGTTCCAGCACCAGGTGTGTCTTCATTAAAATATTCAATATTTTATATCCATGTCAAGAATAAAACATAATGTGGGGACGCGGCCCCTAAACGCCTGACACGTTTCAAACAAAGTTCTTAATCATAGGCATATGAACAATACATAAAAACATTCTTATATACCTATTCCATTAAGTAAAATCATGTACACCTGTTACTTGAGATGATTGGCTAACATTCATTACAAATTCAAATAGGAGACAGCCTACCAAAAATCATGGCACCTACATAGGCCGTCGCCCCTTATTTACACAAAAAATAAGTTTGTAAAAGATATCTCTACTCTCTCAGTACAGCAACTTTGCGTATTTTTTATATAAAAGATGGAAAAATAGAATAGTGTAAAGCAAGGAGGAATGAAAGGGGAGTTGTAGTGTAAAGCAAGGAGGTGAGAACGAGGAGCTGCAGTGTAAAGTAAGAAGAAAAGAAAGAGGAGCTGCAGTATAAAGCAAGGAGGAATAAAAATATAGGGGGGGACTAGCTGCAGTGTAAAAGGAGAAGATTGTTTGTATGCATACGGGTCCAGTGGGTGGTCCTGCTCAGAGATTAAAGGGACACTGTCAGGTTATTTTTCAGTGTGATACTAATATAACCCTTGAATGGTGCCTGGGCAGACCTTTTAAAAACATGTAAAATGCATTATTGATCACTGTGGAGCGAGGGGGGTTTTGTGCTGGCCAGCCGCAGGTGAGGAGCAGGGGGAAGATGGAGGGGTGCTGCTGCTGGCCGGCCGCAAGTGAGGAGCGGGTGGGGGTGTTGTGCACTGCTGCCCAGCCGCGGGATGCTGCTTACTGCGGGTTTCCCAGGGTGGAGCGTGCAGGGCTGAGAGCAGCTGGCAGCAGATGAGAGGAGGGGTGGGATCAGCCACTGGAAGCAGGAAGCTTCCCTCCCATCGCTTCCTCTCCTCTAACACACGGGGCTGCGATCGCGGTCGCCGGAGGCGGCTGGAGGCAAGGGCCCCCCCACAGGGAGGCAGGACCCCCCTTCAGGTCCGGGCCCAGTCTCAGCCGCGACTACTGCGACCGCGATCATTACGCCACTGATTGATCATAATCTTCCAGGGTTCACGTGTGGTTGTTACCTCAGGCGATCCCTGCACCCAATCCCCACAGGCTTCACTATTCACTACTCTCACCTTTGAACGTTTCAGTATTCAACAGGGAATGAGTGGCCTGCCACAGCACTCACTTTCTCTTGATTACTTTTATGACAGTGAAGTCAGCAGTGATAGGGCATGGAACTTGCCTGGTGTAATTATCTCATGTGCCATCGCTGGAACAGCATCAGCAGTGGTAGTGGGTATAGGCTTTTTTAATGTAACAGGGACAAACGTGGGGAAATGAGAAAGGTTCATCCTCTTTAACAACTATCTCTGCATGCACAGTCATTTATGTAAGACTGTCAATTACCAATTAGGGCCATACATTGTACTTGTAAACGTACAATGAATAAAATGCAAATCTTATTGAAACTTTTCAGCCAAAAAATGTAGAACTATCTGATCAGCTCCTCCTGTTCTATGACATCTGCCTATAGGTCAGATACCATTTCCAACATGACATCTTCCTTTTAATGTGTAATTTTGTTTACTGCTCTTTCACCTCTATTATGGGGACTATTACTTATGAGTAGGGGCTGGCACCCAAGTTTTCAACTGGGGGGCAATCACAAAGCATTGGCCAACAAAGTATTGTAGCCCACCCCTTTAGACTGCTTATTTCTGGCCGCTATATTAAAGCACCAGAGGTAGAAGGCTTTGAAAAAAAACAGTGGCTGGTACATGTATATGGGAACAGAACCAAGATTACTAGATAGATACAGGAGCAAAGCAGAGCTTACTACATAAATGCAGGAACAGATCAGAGCTTACTACATAGATACAGGAACAAAATGGAGCACACTTCATAGATAGAGGAACAGACCTGAGCTTATTACACAGAGATGAAAACAGAATTGAGCCTACTGCATTAATACAAAAGCAGAATCAAGCTTACTACATAAATTCAGTAACAAAACTGATCTTACTATGTAAATACAGGAACAGAACTAAGCTTACTACATAGATACGGTAACAGAATTAAGCATACTACATAGTTAGAAATAGTGATGGACGAGCACTAAAATGCTCAGGTTGAGCATATCGAAATTCTCGGGTGCTCATGTGGCGCCCCACGTAGTCAGGCACCACAGAGGGGTATTGCCCCCGTAAAAGAGGTGTAGTTTCCCCAGCTGCAAGTGGACCCTAGGTTGGTGGGTGGGCCCCATTCCTGCACTCCCACACTAGCTGAATGGTGGGAGGTTACCCGGGAGGGAGATATATTCACCTCTAGGGGGAACAAAGTAGAGTAGTCAGTAGGACAGAATAGTCAAACAATGGACGTCTGAGAGAGCGGAGTAGTCGGAGGAGTAGGAGAAGGAGTGTGGAACGAGGCGGAAGGGTTACCTGGACGGCTCCACGCTGATCCGGAGGAAAGGAGAAAGAGAGTCTTGAGGAGATCCTGAAAGAGGGCGCCCGACGTTCGGAGTCTGGGCCCTAGAGAGAAAGGGAGAACCCCAGCGTGGAGCGACCATACTCCAGGGGATTCTCCAGTCCACCACGGAACGCCAGGCATGAGGATCTGGCCAAGGTCTATCTTTGCAGTCGGCAACCGGCTGCTGTGGTCCATATATCGCCACAGCACCCTGCCAGAAGGAGCGGTCTGCCTGTTTCCTCACCACGAGGGAGGGGACCCTCAATACTACCTACATGGAGCCATTGTTTATAGACTCATCCTACGGGTTCATCAACTAAGGAACACCACGGGTCCCACCATACCACCTGGGATCCACTTACAGCCACCCGTAGAGCTACCTGGTTGCATACCATCTTGCTGAACTGTGGACTTTGTATGTTGCTGCTAAAGGTTTACAGTAAAGCACCTGGGAGAAAGTGTCTTTGCCTGTGTGTGATTTTCTCCATCAACCTGCTTGTTTACAGGAACACTGCCCCGGATGACCAGCTCTACCTGTAGGGAGCTTTGCCATCTCAGCTGCATTACCATCGGCCTCCGAATGACTGTGGTGGCGCTGGTAACCCATCACTAGGTACTACAGGTGGCGTCACATGACAAACTCTTATCCCCTGTAAATAACCCCTTTTTGAAGTGTCACTCAGGCCACGGGCTCAGGCGCTGCCACCCGTGACATCCCCACGAGAGCACCCACCGAGTCTGATACCCGAGTACCCCAGGCCCTGGGGCTCGACACTCAACCCGAGCACCGAGCCCAATGTTCACCTATGGGAAACTCGAGCATTTTTCTGGCGGCACCCTTGGCGGTCTGCAGAAAGCCTAAAAATGTCACAAATGTATAAGAACAGTGCTCAAATGACATGGGAACAGAACATGGGGAAGAACCCTGTAAGAATTTTTGACTCCCAGATCACAGCCGTGAACAATGTTGTCTGTGTATTACGCCACTTTTACGGACTCACAATAAAATGTCCAAAAACGAAACCAGAATGGATTTTAATGGGCAAAATGTTAAGGGCTCATACTCACTTGCGAGACAGTGTTGGCGTAGTTTTTTTTTATTATTACATTAAAGATTTGTTTTTTTAAAAATTGGGAGGCACTCCAATGCCCCTTGGAAGAGATGTGGAGGAGGAGCTCATTAAATAATGTTCCCATTATTAGGAAGTGGGTCTCCCATAGTGTTGCCCCATGCATGGCTGCCAAAAAATGGGAGGCACTCCAATTCCCCTTGGAAGAGATGAGATGTGGAGGAGGACATCATCAAACAATGTTCCCATTACAAAGGAGTGGGTCTCCTATACTTGTAATGCCCATGCTCTATGTATTGACTGACAAACATATACCCCTGGGGGTATACATGAATATACTGTATAACTTTGTATCTGCTGAATCATCAACCTTATGATCATCATCATCATCATCATTATCTAATCGGGCTGTTTCCTCTTCCCACAGGTACGCTTTATGAACTTCCAGCCATCCACCCAGCTTTGCTAAACTCACTGCTCATATACTGTGCTTATAATGTGTGTTAGGTACGCTATATGAACTTCCAGCCATCCACCCAGCTTTGCTAAACTCACTGCTTATATACTGTGCTTATAATGTGTGTTAGGTACGCTTTATGAACTTCCAGCCATCCACCCAGCTTTGCTAAACTAACTGCTTATATACTGTGCTTATAATGTGTGTTAGGTACGCTTTATGAACTTCCAGCCATCCACCCAGCTTTGCTAAACTCACTGCTTATATACTGTGCTTATAATGTGTGTTAGGTACGCTTTATGAACTTCCAGCCATCCACCCAGCTTTGCTAAACTCACTGCTTATATACTGTGCTTATAATGTGTGTTAGGTACGCTTTATGAACTTCCAGCCATCCACCCAGCTTTGCTAAACTCACTGCTTATATACTGTGCTTATAATTTCTATATATGTTTTTATTTTCTTACCTTTCATGCCTCTGCTTTTCACCATTACTCATGATCAGTGTTGCATGACCTAGAATTAGTTTTCCAGCCCCTTCCCATTTTTATTACCTCTGTGTAACCCCCATCATCTGCTCACTTCTTCCACACCCAGCCACTAATCAACACCTGAAACCTATTCAGCTACAGATATACTCTGAACCACAAGTCTGATCCAGACTTAGTCTGATCCATGTTCCTTTCAAACTACATCTTTCAAAGTACATTTTCTAAGTACAATACTTAGAAATACACTAGAAATGGACTGGAAAAGACTGGCAGGTAAAAGAATATAAAGCCACCACAATGTTTCCATTCTAATCTCTACCACCCTTACTACTTCACTTCATATTAAGTCCTTCAATCCCTTCCACAAATAAAGAACTAGTCATCAGTCCACCCTTTCTCCCCAGCCATCTTACCTCCTCTTGAATACTATTTCTCCCCATACTGGCTGCATCACCTTGTCCTCCGCTCCACCATCCTATCCCGGACTGCTAGATCTCATCCCCAGCCACATCTCCCCTGGACTGTAGCTCATACCTTGATGGCATTCCACCCCGGACTGAACCCTGGATGCCTCAGCTGTCCCACGGCTGCTCCATCAGCCAAGCCAGCAATCGCCTCTGTCAACCCTGACCGCCTGGACTGATCCCCCAACTTCCCCATCTGACCCATCCATCCAACCCCCCACCTTGCATCTATTCCCCGGTCATCACCTCATCCCGTGACCACTCCCCACTGATGACCATTCACCCACTACCACAACTTTCCCCACTCTGCGTCTGACCGCTGCTGCCACACTCACTCCCTGTTCTCCGTATGCAATGTTCCCGCTACTCCTCACTCTCACTCCCATCCTTCTCCACTTCCTACTACCCCCACTTATCCCCCCTCCCAGCAACAAAATACTGCTCTCACCCTCCATCCTGCCGAACCACCTCACCCACTTCACCAACCTTTTCATTCACTTTCAATCCTCAATCACCAAACAAGCACGCCCGCCTCGCAAGTTCTCATGCTCCCACCTGCTAACCCTCTGCCTACTCCTCCTCCTTGCCGGTGACATCTCCCCCAATCCTGCCTCCCCCGCAACATCCCCACAACAACCTTCATCCCGCGACCCACTGCTGATCCTCACAACCTCACCACCACTAGCCCTCGCAACCCCACCAACATCAGACCCATTCCCCCAACCCATGCCCCACCTACCGCTCTACCCGGCGCACTCTGGACTGCCCGCTCAGTGTGCAACAAACTCCCCGACATCCATGATCTCTTTATCTCCAGGAAACTGTTGTTCCTTGGCCTCACCGAGACCTGGCTCACCCCCTCCGACACGGCCTCCCCTGCTGCACTATCCTACGGCAGCCTCAGCCTGTCCCACACCCCCCGTCCCTCTGGCAAACACGGCGGTGGAGTCGGCATACTGCTGTCCAAGTCCTGCACCTTCAGCCCTATCCCCCAGCCCCCATCCGTCACTATCCCCTCATTCGAAGCCCACTCAGTCTGAATCTTCTCCCCCTGCAACCTCCAAATAGCTATCATCTACCGCCCCCCCGGACCCACCGCCTCCTTCCTTGAACACTTCACCACCTGGCTACTTCACTTCCTCTCCACTGACATCCCCTCCATCATCATGGGCGACTTCAATATCCCCGTTGACACTCCCTCCTCAGCCACCTACAACCTTCTTTCCTTGACCACTTCCCTAGTGTTCTCCCAATGGTCCTCCTCTCCCACCCACGAACAAGGCCACGCACTTGACCTCATCTTTACCCGCCTTTGCTCCCTCTCTAACCTCACAACCTCGGTACTCACACTGTCCGACCACCATCTCTTGACCTTCTCCGCCCTCTCCTCCCCTGCCACACTACCCCCTCTCCGCAAACTTGATCACCCTCGCCGAAACCTAAAAGACCTTGATCTTCCTCTATTCTCTGAATCACTCCTCCCTCTCACCGACATACCCTGCGCTAACGACATTGACATTGCCACCACCCTATACAACACCACCATAATGAATGCTCTCGACCTAGCCGCCCCCCTCACCTCCATGCTCCATGCATTAACAGACAACCCTGGCACACCACCCTCACTAAAAACCTGAGATGGGCGTCCAGAGTCGCCGAGAGGAGATAGAAAAAGTCTCACACCCCCGAGCACTTTGCTCTGTTCAAGCAATCCATCACTGACTTCAAGACGGCACTTGCTACCGCCAAGCAAGTGTTCTTCTCATCCCTTATAACCTCTCTGTCCCGCAACCCCAAACAGCTCTTCAAAACTTTCAACTCCTTACTTCGCCCGCCCGCTCCTCCCCCTTCTCCCCTCATCTCTGCTGTAGACTTTGCGACCTTCTTCAAGGAGAAGATCGACAAGATCAGAAGCAGCTTCGGTCCACTATCCCCACAACTCCCCTTCCCACCTACACTGCCCTCCTCCATCAGCCACTTCCCCCCCATAACTGAAGACCAACTCTCCTCCTTCCTGTCAAAATCACACCTCACCTCCAGCGCCCACGACCCACTTCCATCCCACCTCATTCCGAGCCACACCTCCAGTTTCATCCCAGCCCTCACCCACCTCTTTAACCTTTCACTTAGCACTGGTACCTTCCCCTCGGCCTTCAAACACGCCCTAATCACGCCCATCCTAAAAAAAACCTCACTTGACCCTACCTCTGTCTCTAACTATCGCCCCATATCTCTTCTCCCATTCGCCTCTAAGCTACTTGAACAGCACGTCCACTCCGAACTGTCCTCTCACCTCTCCTCGTGCTCCCACTTCGACCGCCTACAGTCTGGCTTCCGACCCCTCCATTCCACCGAAACAGCCCTGACCAAAGTCACCAACGACCTACTGACCGCCAAGAACAAACACCACTACTCCATCCTGCTACTCCTTGACCTGTCTGCCGCCTTCGACACGGTTGACCACTCCCTTCTTCTCCGGATCATGGAATCCCTTGGCATCACCCACCTTGCCCTCTCCTGGATCTCCTCATACCTAGCGCACCGGACCTTCAGCGTCTCGCACTCCCACACCTCCTCCTCACCCTACCCCCTTTCTGTCGGCGTCCCCCAAGGTTGGGTCCTGGGACCCCTACTTTTCTCCATTTACACTCTCGGCCTAGGGCAACTCATCGAGTTCCATGGCCTCCAGTACCACCTCTACGCCGACGACATCCAAATCTACCTGTCCGGCCCTGACATCGCCTCCCTACTCTCGAAAATCCCACAATGCCTTTCCGCCATCTCATCCTTCTTCTCTGCTCGCTTCCTTAAACTCAACATGGACAAAACTGAATTCATAGTCTTCCCCCCCAAGAAATTCCACTCCACCTCCCAACCTATCCATCTGCATCAACGACTGTGCCCTCTCCCCAGTCCCCCAAGCCAAGTGCCTCGGGGTAATCCTTGACTCCTCCCTATCCTTCAAGCCCCACATCGAGGCCCTCACCACATCCCTCCGGCTCCAGCTCAAGAACATCTCACGGATCCGCTCCTTCCTCACCCACGACACCGCTAAAACACTCATCCATGCTCTTATCATCTCCCGCCTTGACTACTGCAACCTCCTTCTCAATGGCCTCCCGGCTAACTCCCTCACACCTCTCCAGTCTATCCTCAACTCCGCTGCCCGACTCATCTATATGTCCTCCCGCTACTCCCCTGTCTCCCCCCTCTGCCAAGCCCTTCACTGGCTCCCCGTCTCCAAGAGATTCCAATTCAAAACACTAACCATGGCGTACAAAGCCATACACAACCTGGCCCCACCATACATCTCCGACCTGGTCTCCCGATACCTACCCTCACGCAACCTCCACTCCTCCCAAGAACTCCTCCTCTGCTCCCCCCTCATCACCTCTTCGCACAACCGAGTCCAGGACTTCTCCCGGGCATCTGCCTTACTCTGGAACTCCCTGCCCGAACACGTCAGACACTCGCCTACCCTGAGAAGCTTCAAGTGTCACCTGAAGACTCACCTGTTCCATCAAGCCTACAACCTGCCATGAGACCCAGGCGACCGCCCCATACCTGACATTCCCCCATCCTACTGTATCCTAACCCGCCCCTCTTAGATTGTGAGCCCTTGTGGACAGGGTCCCTGCCCCTCCTGTACCTGTACGTCCTGATCGCCTAGATTTAGTGTACTTGTTCTTGTCTCCCTCATCCTCATGTAAAGCGCCATGGAACCTAATGGCGCTATATAAATAAATAATAATAAATAAATAAATAAATAAACTTTTTATTTTTCTTATGGGCATCATAAACACCCTTTAAAAATATTATGTGGGTGTTGCATCATGGACCACGTCACCTTGGTGATATGGGGGTGGAGGATGAGGAGAAGGAGGAGGACTAGAGCATATAGCAAAAATCAGGAATTGTATACCCATGTGTGGGGGTGAGAGGAGCATGGGAATATACCTCCCAAAAAAAGACACTGGCTTTGAGTTTAAATTACACTGCTATTATTTGGTGGTGTTGAGAAGTCTGGCCCAATCCAGCCCTTGTTCATTTTGATAAGCGTCAGCCTGTCAGCATTTTCAGTTGACAGGCGGGTGCGCTTATCAGTAATAATTCCCCCTGCGGCACCAAAAACCCACTCTGACAAAACGCTAGCAGCAGCACAGGCCAGGACTTCCAAGGCGTAGAGAGCCAATTCATTCCACGTGTCCAGCTTGTATACCCAATAATTATAAGACACAGAGGAATCACGGAGGACTTTGGTACAGTCAGCAAGGTACTCCTTCAACATCTTCCCAAACTTTGCACTCCTTGTGAGAGTACCCCACGCCTCAGGGCCTGTGCCATTGGAGGGGATGAGAAAATTCTCCCAGAACTTTGACAGTGTTCCCCTGCCTCTGCCACCCACCTGAAGAAGATGGTAATTCGCCGTCAAGTGGAATCTAACAATAAATTTAAGTATAATTAGTGCCTTTTCCTGTGTTCTCTATTTGAGCACCCTCAAGCCACGTTTCTTAATTTTTAAACTGTTTCCCTCCCTCAGGAGCCCGTGGTGGAGCTGCACACAAATGAGAGCCGGTGAACAGGACCTGGCATGACGTAGCTCGTGACACGGAGTCAGCTGACCGGAATCCCGAATCACATGACCTCAAGATGGAAGTGGAGATCGGAGGTTCAGCGTTAAAACCGCTGCCAGCGGGCTCACTGTGCGCTATTCCAGGGTTGTGCTGGGCTAGCACAACCACTCAAGGTGAGAGGCTACACTTCCCACCTCATTACTATCCCTGTTCAAACGGATTCTTCTCATGTCCCTCTTCCCTTTTGTCTTTTTAGACAGTGAGAAGAAAGACAGTTAACAGAGAGAGTGACCAGCTGTGGAGAGCTCGTAGAACAGTTGAGGAGAGACCATTGAACACTCAGGTCGAGTTGGAGGGCAGTTAGAGATTATACACCTGAGAAATGTCCAGATGACTGGAGCAAGTGGGAGCTCATCCTAGGGCCGAACTCTAGAGCAGAACATCACCCAAGTGGCTTCGGGAGAAAGAGGGGGTCCCAGAGGCATGGGAAGTGAGCAATCCCGTCCTTCTTTTTCATCATGTTCAGCCAACCTTAAAATAGCTTCTACATATAAATTGAATAGAAATGGTGGCAGTATGCAACCTCTTCTGACACCACATATTACTTTGAACCATGCCATGTCACCATGTTTCGTTCAGACTGCTATTTCTGCGTCAGTGTAAAGGTTCCTAGTGAGGCTGACCAGATGGTTTGGCACACCAACATCCTTCATGGTATTCCAAAGTTTATAGTGATCAACCCAGTCAAAGCCTTTTCTGTAGCTGATGAAGCAAAAATACACTGTGTGCAGAATTATTAGGCAAATGAGTTTTTTGATCACATGATTCTTTTTATACATCTTGCCCTACTCCAAGCGCTATAGGCTTGAGAGCCAACTACCAATCAAGTAAATCAGGTGATGTGCATCACTGTAATGAGGACGGGTGTGGTCTAATGACATCAACAGCCTATATAAGGTGTTCTTAATTATTAGGCAACTTTCTTTCCTTTGGCAAAATGGGTCAGAAGAGAGATTTGACAGGCTATGAAAAGTCCTAAATTGTGAGATGTCTTGCAGAGGGATGCAGCAGTCTTAAAATTGCCAAACTTTTGAAGCGTGATCACTGAACAATCGAGGGTTTCATGGCAAATAGCTAACAGGGTCGCTAGAAGTGTGTTGGGCAAAAAAGGCACAAAACAACTGCCCATGAATTTTGGAAAATCAAGCGTTAAGCTGCCAAGATGCCATTTGCCACCAGTTTTGCAATATTTCAGAGCTGGAACGTTACTGGAGTATCAAAAAGCACAAGGTGTGCTATACTCAGGGACATGGCTAAGGTAACAAAGGCTGAAAAATGACCACCTTTGAACAAGAAACATAAGATAAAATGTCAAGACTGGGCCAAGAAATATCTTAAGACTGATTTTTCAAAGGTTTTATGGACTGATTAAATGAGAGTAACTCTTGATAGATATGATGGATGGACCAGAGGCTGGATCAGTCAAGGGCAGAGAGCTCCACTCCGACTCAGATGCCAGCAAGGTGGAGGTGGGGTACTGGTATGGGCTGGTATCTTCAAAGATGAACTTGTGGGACCTTTTCAGGTTGAGAATGGAGTGAAGCTCAACTCCCAGACCTACTGGAAGAAAACTTTTTCAAGCAGTGGTACAGGAAGAAGTCGGTATCGTTCAAGAAAAACATGATTTTCATGCAGGACAATGCTCCATCACATGCATCCAACTACTCCACAGCGTGGCTGGCCAGTAAAGGTCTAGAAGAAGAAAAAATAATGACATGGCCCCCTTGTTCACCTGATCTGAACCCCATAGAGAACCTGTGGTCCTTCCTAAAATGTGAGATCTACAGGGAGGGAAAACAGTACACCTCTCGGAACAGTGTCTGGGAGACTGTGGTGACTGCTGCACGCAATGTTGATCGTAAACAGATCAAGCAACTGACAGAATCGATGGATGGAAGGCTGCTGAGTGTCATCATAAAGAAAGGTGGCTAAATTGTTTACTAATTTTTTTTGTTTCGTTTTTGCATGTTAGAAATGTTTTTTTCTAAATTTTGTGCAGTTATATTAGTTTACCTGGTGAAAATAAACAAGTGAGATGGGAATATATTTGGTTTTTATTAAGTTACCTAATAATTCTGCACAGTAATAGTTACCTGCACAAACAGATACCCTCCTAAAGGCCTTTTCACATCAGCGGTAAGCGCTGATCGCGGCAGTTGCGGTGAAAAAAACACAACTGCCGCGGTTCCCCTGCGGCAAGCCCCATGCAATGTCTATGGGGCTTGTGGCAGGTGCGGCAAGTGTGGTATAGTTGCGGTTTCGGCACTTGCCGCAGATGCGGGCGCGAACAAATGTCTGACCGCGGTTTTTTCGTGGCCGTATCTGCCGTAAGTGCTGAAACCGCACTTGCCGCACACTTACTGCAAGCCCCATAGACGTTGCATGGGGCTTGCCGCAAGTGAACCGCAGGTGAACCGCGGCAGTTGTGTTTTTTTCACCGCAAAAAAAACACTCAATCTTCCAAAAATATTAAGCTTTGATATTTGAGTCTTTTGTGTTGATTGCGAACATAGTTGTTGATCAATAATAAAAATAATCCTCTACAATACAACTTGCCTAATAATTCTGCACACAGTGTATAATACACTAATATCAACATACAATGCACAAGTAATTCAGTAGTAGCAATAGTAAAATATATGAAAAAAGGAATGTTCTCACCTATCTCATGTTTCAGGGTTCAGCAGTGGATACTAATACAATAAAGCACAGCAAAGTCATGGAGCCATCACTACAAACATATCCAGTACCGATTCCATACACTTCAGATGAGGTGGAGCCTCTAAGCTCCTATGCTGTTGCAGGGGCCTTCACCACTTGTCTCATCCCAGCACAACACACACATAAGTGTCGATACTAAACTCTAAAAAATAGGACCACCGAGGCTCATGCCAAGGTACTTGACAATTTTTAAAGGCGTTTTAGGCCTTGTAATCTAATATATAAAGTTGAGTGTATGTGTCACGCTTCCGGGGGAAGGTGTCCTAGAGTGGACCCACTGGGTTGTGGTACCGAACTCCCCTGGGTGAGGTGGTCCTAGTTTAACCAACCCCTATACAGGGATTGTCAGGGGCAAGCCCAGTGGGTTTAAATACCACAGCTGCTAGTACCAGAGGGGAGTCTTGTAGGATTTGCCTATACTACGGTAAGTCCAAACAGGGAATGAGACACAAGAGCCCAGGGTCAGGACAGCTGGAACGGTTTCAACCAGAGGAGACCACAAGGTGGGCCTGACTACCAGTCAGAGAAGCAGAAGCATACTAACACAATAATCAGGCACCTCCCAGTAGTGGAGGTGACCTCATATACCGGAGGATGGACAGCTATTGGTCAAGGGCAGTATCAGGTTGAGCCGTGCCGGCCCTAGATTCACAGGGGAGGGGCATGGACGCGCCTAGTGCATCGCTGATTAGATTCATGACTCCGACCATTGTAGTGTGCTGATGTGTGAGCCCGGTGGTCAGCAGACAGGAAGGGGACCTTGCGATTGCTCCGAGACACAGCACGCCTGGACGCCGGATGCTCGATCAGTAGAGGAGGTGGGGAGCGGTGCCAGGGGACTTAACAGTATGCATGTATGTATGTATGTGGCATTAGCCCCACACACTACACATAGCCCTGCCCCTTCTAGTTAGCCATGCCCACTTTATAAGCCACCTCTTCACATAACCAGAGAACATTCTATGGAGAGGGAGGAGCTATGCATACAATCAGACAACATTGTATGGAGGGGAGGAGCTATACGCAGAACCAGACAACATTCTATGAAGGGAGAGGAGCTAGAGGCAGAACCAGACAATATTCTTTGGAGGGGGAGGATCTAGAGGCAGAACCAGACAACATTCTTTTGAATGGAGGGGGAAGATCTAGAGGCAGAACCAGACTAGATTCTATGGAAGGGGAGGAGCTAGAAGAAGAACCAGACAACATTCAATGGAAGGGGAGGAGCTAGAGCCAGAACCAGACAACATTATATAGAGGTGTCGCAGTTGTGCCGGCCAGGGTACTTGGTAGCTGGGCATGCAATCTGTGGGATATCACAGTATCGATTGTCCAGCTCTGTGGCCCTGACCTGACAAGTTAAAGGGAGATATTTACAGGGAAGTGAGAATTTTTCTCGTGACACCATCTGAGGTTTCTGGTCAAATATGACCAGCGCTGCATATGATAGTCCACAGAGGATAGATGGTCTGGCAGCCAGATGGAACTCTCCTCTTAGATGGAGCGGGCCCCTGGAATGTAGTGAAGGTGAAGTAGTCATGATGGTTGCAGTAGAAGAAGGTGCAGAGAGGTGCATAAAGAAGCAAGGAGGCAAATAAATTCAGTCTTTAGCTTTACTGATGTTTGATGGTAGTTGAATCCAGGGGTACTGGTCACCAGGTCCAGAGAATGGTCAGCCTGGAAGGAGTTGATGTCTACTCCACTAGGTGAGATCAGAATGCCTTGCTTGTGCGCTTTAAATTTAGAGTCTAAGATGTCTGTGAACTAATCTGTTCCTCTCTTTGTGTTCCCTTCTCTGTAGCCTCCCAACCAGCAGGCAGTAAGAGCCTATCAAGGGTACTGTTCTGTTCCTCACAGCTCCAGACTCTTTCTACTGCTGTGCTCTTGGGTCCACATGTGTGACCAGCAGACATATAAACCTCTGGTTTCCAGACTTGGCTCCTAGAGCTTGCAGTCCCTGAATAGCTCAGGACTCTGGTGTGTTCTTCTCTGCACCAACCTGGGGTGAGCCTGCAATAGGTCCAAACCCCAGGGCTCGCCACTCCTTGTGAGTCTTCTCCTTTCCTTTCCTCACACTACACTCCTCTTTCTGTCCCCTCCCCCACCAGAAGAGGCAGTCGCTCCTGCAAACTAGGTCTTTGTGCTTCCCTTCTGGTCAGGAATCAGGCTTGTGTGTGGATGCGTGGTTACCTGATGTGGGGAGCTCCAATTACTTCCAGGCATGGTACCACCACCGGATAGGGAAGTGATACTATTGTGGCAACCGGACCGTAGGGGTGCTACAGAGGGAGAGGAGCTAAGGCAGAACCAGACAACATTCTATGGAGAAGGAGAATCTAGAGTAGGGGTGGGCAACTTCAGGCCTCAAGGGCTGCACACAATTCTAATTTTCAAGATTTCCTTAGAATTTGATAGTTGGTAATTTACAATTAATTTAAATTACCAACTGTCAAATTCTAAGAAAATCTTGAAAACCTGGACTGTATGCGGCCCTCGAAGCCTGGAGTTGCCCACCCCTGATCTAGAGGCAGAACCAGACAACATTCTATGAAGGGGGAGGATCTAGAAGCAGAACCAGACAAAATTGTATGGAGGGGAGGAGCTAGAGGCAGAACCAGACAACATTCTATGGGGGAGAAGGATCTAGAGGCAGAACCAGACAACATTCTCTGGAGTGGAAGGAGATATAGACAGAACCAGACAACAATCTATGGAGGAGGAGGAGCTAGAGGCAGAACCAGACAACATTCTATGGAGGAGGAGGAGCTAGAGGCAGAACCAGACAACATTCTATGAAGGGGGAGGAGATAGAGACAGAATCAGGCAACATTCTATGGAGGAGGAGGATCTAGTGCAGGAGTAGGGAACTCCAAGCCTCAAGAGCTGAACACAGTGCAGGTTTTCAGGATTTCCTTAGTATTTTAAAGTTGTAATCATCACCAGTTCAGGAGATTAAATTACCAACTGTCAAATACTAAGGAAATCCTGAACACCCGGACTATATGCGGCTGTCGAGGCCTTGAGTTCCCTACCCCTGATCTAGAGGCAAAACAAGACAACATTCTATGGAGGATGTAGAGACAAAACAACCAGACAACATTCTATGGAGGAGGAGGATCTAGAGGCAAAACCAGGCAACATTCTATGGAGGAGGAGGATGTAGAGACAGAACTAGACAACATTCTATTGAGCAGGAAGATCTAGGGGCAGAAACAGACAACATTCTATGGAGGGGAGGAGCTAGAGACAGAACCAGACATTATATTGAGGGGGAGGAGTTATATGCAGAATCCGACAACATTCTATGGAGGAGGAGGATCTAGAGGCAGAGCCAGACAACATTCTCTGGAGGGGTAGAAGATATAGACAGAACCAGGCAACATTCTATGGAGAAGGAGGATCTAGAAGCAGAGCCAGACAACATTCTATGGAGGGGGAGGATCTAGAGGCAGAATCACACAACATTCTAAGGACGGGGAGGAGATAGAGACAGAACTAATCAACATTCTGTAATGTTGTTATATCTTCTGTAGTTTGCCTGTTTGCTTTTTCTGCCTAGTAACAGTGATGTAAGATAGAGGAGGAGCTGTGGCAGGAAAAGGGGGAGCTGAGAAACGGAAGTGGGGTCATTAAAGTATGGCCGCTCGACTGAGCAGTTCAGCATATCTGTGTGTGCTTCTGGATTCATCGTCATCTGCACTACAACACTACAATTGGCGACGAGGAAGCGTTCATTCATCAGCTAAAGGTATTTCAGTGCCACAAGATCATCAGTGCTAACCATGGCCTGTATACCTGCATTCCCAGCTTTTGATGTGCATCAGTCCCAAGCAAACCTAGCAGCATGTTGGGAT
This sequence comes from Allobates femoralis, assembly GCA_033576535.1. NCBI lineage: Eukaryota > Metazoa > Chordata > Amphibia > Anura > Aromobatidae > Allobates > Allobates femoralis. The sequence continues at coordinate 616,863,275 of JARQOC010000003.1, forward strand.
AAATGGCTGAAGCGCTTTGAGATATTTCTGCAAGCCATGAACATAGCCGATGATACAAGAAAGAAAGCCATGTTATTACACTATGCAGGGGAGCAAGTCTATGATATCTTCACTACTCTGCCTAACACAGGGGAAGACAAGGACTATGAGCTCAGCAAAGCAGCATTGAGCAAACACTTCTCCCCGCACAGAAATACAGCATTTGAAATCTTCAAATTTAGACAATCAAAGCAATCAGCCACAGAAAGCATTGATGAATATCATGTCCGGCTACGGCACCTTGCAGCTTACTGTGAGTTTACAGACGTAGACAAAGAAATCCAAACGCAGATATTACAAGGATGTGTTTCTTCAAAGTTAAGAAGACAAGCACTCAGAAACCCTACTATGACCCTAGCAAAACTATTAGACACAGCACGTATAAATGATACTGCAGAGAAACAGGCAAAACTCATAGAGAGCAGTGAGCCAGAAGCACCATCTTCTATAGCAAAGCTTACACAGAAACCACAAGTACAGGCGGCAACTTGTTACAACTGCGGTGGGTCGTATCCTCACCAGAACGTTTGTCCAGCAAAGGGTACAACCTGCCATAATTGTGGAAAACGAAACCATTTTGCAAAAGTGTGCAGATCTACACCGCAGCAATCTGCTCGTCCCACAGTACAGCCCAGGTCACAGAGGGAGAAGGTCCAAGCACTGCAGCTTAATGACGAGGCTCAAAGCACTTACTTATTCTCAGTGACTGAGGAAGGATCTCGGGCTGTGCACATGATTAACAATCCAAAACGAGTCATCCTCATAAATGGCAATCCAGTGGAAGCCCTGGTGGACACAGGGGCGTCAGTCAACGTCATCAGTCATACAATCTATAATCAACTCCTGAATAAACCTGCTTTACAAAATACCAGCCTACAGATTTTCCCTTATGGTTCTACAGCTGCGTTGCCCCTGTGTGGCAAATTTCAGTCAGAACTCACAGCTGAAGGGAAATCCATCACGGACACTTTTTACGTAGCGGAGTGCTCTGCAGATACGCTTCTCAGCGTCTCTAGGCCTGGTGAACCTGGTCAACAGCGTTACAGGTTCTTCAGTCTCACATATTATGCAGAGGTACCCCAGTCTCTTTAAAGGCCTTGGTAAGCTAAAAGACGTTCAGATAAAATTACATATTGATCAGTCGATACAGCCCTCCATCCAACCTCACAGGCGCATTCCCTTTCATGTCCGCAAACTTGTGGAGCAAGAATTGCAAGACCTGGAGCCATCTGATGTTATTGAACAGGTTGAAGGCCCAACTCCCTGGCTCTCGCCAATCGTTGCCAGCCTGGTAAAATATGGCTTTGTATGGATATGCGGCATGCCAATCTAGCTATTCAAAGAGAAAGGCACATCACGCCTACTATTGATGACATTCTCACAGATCTGAATGGTGCAAAGGTGTTTTCAAAAATTGATCTAAAATCCGGCTATCATCAACTTGAGTTGCATCCAGACTCCAGGTACATCACAACTTTTAGTACTCATATGGGCCTGCGTAGGTTCAAGAGGTTGAACTTTGGTATCTCATCAGCAGCAGAAATTTTTCAAAATGTTATCAGTCAGGTCCTGTCTGGAATAGCGGGAGTCCTCAACGTCAGTGATGACATTCTCATATACGGAACAACCCAAGAAGAACATGACAGTCGCCTGGAGCAAGTGCTTCAGAGACTGCAAGCCTGCAATCTAACTGTCAATCCATCAAAATGTGAGTTCAACCAAACGTCATTAAATTTTTTTGGATACATTTTTTCAGGACAAGGTGTCTCAGCAGATCCTCAGAAAGTCACTGTCATCAAATCTGCTGGTCAACCTCAAAATGCCTCAGAGGTTCGCAGTTTTCTAGGACTGGTCACATACTGTGGACGATTCATACCCGACCTAGCCACTATTTCTGAACCCCTGAGACAACTCACAAAGAAAAATATTCCTTGGTCATGGGGTACTGAGCATCAAGCATCGTTTGACGCGTTGAAGTCCAGCCTAACGGGTGACACAGTCATGGCTTACTTTGACCCGTTAAAGTCCACAGAACTGATTGCAGACGCTAGCCCGGTAGGCCTTGGTGCAATTCTCACCCAAGTGTCCAACAATGGCAACATTTCTACAATTTCCTACGCAAGCAAGACATTAACAGATACAGAACAGCGCTACTCACAAACTGAAAGGGAAGCTCTTGCAGTTGTGTGGGGATGCCTTCACTTTCATCTGTACCTCTTCGGACACAAGTTCACAGTCATAAGTGACCACAAACCGCTTGTTCCAATTTTCAACAAACACTCTTCCAAACCCCCTCCACGAATTGAATGCTGGTTGCTCCGCTTACAGAACTACCATCTTCAACTGAGATATGAGGCAGGAGTTGGAAACCCAGCGGACTATTTCTCAAGACACCCAATACCACAACCTACTAAGGACAACATTCCAGCAACTATTCTAGCGGAGGAACATGTAAATTTCGTTGCTGCACATTCAGTGCCAAGAGCTATGACTATGGAGGAAATACAACAGGCGGTGGACTCTGATCCCCAACTTCAGTTGGTGATAGAATCTGTTCGGTCTACGAAATGGAGCTGTTTTCTTGCTGAGGCTCGCCTTCAACCACCAGATCGAGTAGGGTACTTGGAGGCTTTCTTTAATGCACGTCATTCACTCTGTGTCAGACTCAAATCTGCTGTTGCGAGACAATCGCCTGGTGATACCTCAGAAACTGGAGGACCGTGTACTTGATCTGGCCTACGAGGCTCATCAAGGGGTGGTAAAAACAAAGCAATTACTTCGAGAAAAGTATGGTTTCCAGGACTGGACAAAAGAGTAGAGGCATTGATTCAAACATGCATTCCTTGTCAAGCAACTATAGTTGACCATAGGCATGCGCCTTTACAAATGACACCCCTGCCAAAGAGCCCATGGACTGCTGTCAGTGTTGATTTTTGTGTTTTACCGGACCGCTCCTACCTGTTGGTGGTCATGGATGACTATTCTCGGTTTCCAGTCATTGAACATGTTTCGACAACATCGGCCAGGGCTGTTATACCAAAATTAGACAACATTTTCTCGGCTTATGGCATACCCGAGACAGTGAAGACGGACAATGGACCTCCAATAGCACAGACTTTCAGTCATTGGCAACTTATCTTGGTTTCTCCCACAGGAAAATAACTCCGTACTGGCCTCAAGCCAATGGAGAAGTGAAACGATTCATGCAATCAATCAACAAGACCCTGAGGATTGCTACCATGGAGCACAAGGACTCGCAACAAGAATTACACAGATTCCTTAGACAGTACAGAGACACACCACACTCCACTACTGGGATACCACCAGCAACGGCATTGTTCAGCAGGTCCTTGCGCGTCAAAATCCCATGCATTCCGTCAGTTCCTGTCCAAACCCCAATTGCTATTAATGATTCCGTTTCTAAGGATAAAACGAAGCAGTATGCGGAAAAAAGTAGCCGCTGTTACAAGCATCCAGAAATAAAGGTGGGTGATTGGGTTCTTGTAAAGAGACTGAGACCTAGCGACAAGTTTGCATCGCCATACTATCCCGAGCCCTTTCATGCCACACAAATCAGAGGCACCATGATTACTGCTAAAAACCAAACTCATCAGGTCACTAGAAATGTGTCCCATTTTTAAAAACTTCGTGGCTACGTCCCAGAGACGACGCATGCAGAGGAAGTAGATAGCGACGACATACTGCCAGAGACAATGAACTCAGCCATAGGAGATACCTCAGAAGACCCCCCGAGTTTATCTGGACATGAGATGTCTCGACGTTATCCTGGAAGAACAAATCGAGGGCCACCAGTCCACCTTGCGGACTATGTTCTGCAGTAGAGAAAAAAAAAAACTTTTCTACAATGCAAACTTTTGAACTGTTAACTATTTACTTTGTTTTTTCGTAAGATAATGTTGTTTCGTAAGATGTAATGTTGTTATATCTTCTGCAGTTTGCTTGCTGTCTTCCCTGTTTGCTTTTTCTGCCTAGTAACAGTGATGTAAGATAGAGGAGGAGCTGTGGCAGGAAAAGGGGGAGCTGAGAAACGGAAGTGGGGTCATTAAAGTATGGCCGCTCGACTGAGCAGTTCAGCATATCTATGTGTGCTTCTGGATTCATCGTCATCTGCACTACAACACTACACATTCTATGAAGGAAGAGGATGTAGAGCAGGAGTAGGGAACTCCAGGCCTCGACAGCCGCACACAGTGCAGGTTTTCAGGATTTTCTTTGTATTTGACAGTTGGAATCATCACCAGTGCAGGTGAATAAATTAGCAACTGTCAAATCCTCACCAGTGCAGGTGAATAAATTAGCAACTGTCAAATCCTCACCAGTGCAGGTGAATAAATTAGCAACTGTCAAATCCTCACCAGTGCAAGTGAATAAATTAGCAACTGTCAAATCCTCACCAGTGCAGGTGAATAAATTAGCAACTGTCAAATCCTAAGGAAATCCTGAAAACCTGCACTGTGTGCGGCTCTGGAGGCCTTTAGTTCCCAACCCCTGATCTAGAGGCAAAACCAGGCAACATTCTATGGAGGAGGAGGATGTAGAGACAGAACCACGAGACAACATTCTATGGAGGGGAAGGTTCTAGAGGCAAAACCAGGCAACATTCTATGGAGGAGGACGTAGACACAGAAACAGACAACATTCTATGCAGAAGGAGGATCTAGAGGAAGATTTTTATGTGCAAAATAATCATTATATTCTACTATAACTAAGAACAGTCAGTTACTATGCCTGGGCAACGCCGGGCTCTACAGCTAGTAATATTGATAAATTGTCTTCGGGATAGGTAAAACACAGATGATTGGCAGGGGCTCTGGGTGTTAGACCCTCACCAATCATGATATTGCTGTGTCACTCACATTAATATCAACGACCCTTTAAATACAATGCAGATATAAAATAAGACATGAATTTCCTTTTCAGCAATGAACCAAATAGAAAAACTTTGAAGTTAACATTAGTAATAGAGCAATAATATATCCCCTAACGCAGGACAATAGTGGATAATATTGATTAATAAATGTCTGATCCTCTTAAAAGGTTGCTGAACATCTAGCAATGAATTGTCTTCATTGGACAGTAAGTCCTTAGTTTAATCTTCCACTGGTCAATAGCAGTTTATAGATGAACTATTATTTTACAATTGCATAGCCGCAGTAGAATGTGGATTGTGCTGGTGTAATAGCTCTTGCATTGTTATAGGCAACTTCCTTGTTACAATATCTAAGCACTTTTTGCAGCCAGCATTGCTCTTATTCTATCATTCCAAACAGATGGTTAATTTGCTGGATATAACCTTGCTGTTTTTGCCAACTCAATAAAGTTTTTTTATGACGTGAATGTTATAACGAGCAAATTATTAAAATTATACATGTTTTTGAAGCTCTGGCTTGTTGAGTATTTTAGATGATTGATTTAGCAAGATTTAGGGGCCGATTCATCAAAGCTTTTAAAAAAACTGACATACAAGCTGTGAAAAGTCACATTTTTTATGCAATGGGGAGGTTTACAAACATTTTGCAACTGATGGCGCTTTATTCGCAAGTTTGACTTAGCTCCACTGAAATGGATGGAGCTGTGATGGAGGCAGAACAGGTGTGTGGCCACATTTGCCTATCAAACTAATCAAAAACGTCAGCGCTTACTGGCGAAATGCGTAAAGAACCACGCTACTTACTAGAGTTACTGATTTTGTGAACTGGCATGGTCCTCTTAATGAAAATGTAGCCTTTACTTCAGCAAGACTGGCATAGAATGATTGTGTCAAATCCCGCCACTTACGTAAACGGACAGCACTCACCGGATGACAGGCAAAATTTCATATACAGTGTGTGCAGAATTATTAGGCAAGTTGTATTGTAGAGGATTATTTTTATTATTCATCAACAACTATGTTCTCAATCAACCCAAAATACTCAAATATCAAAGCTTAATATTTTTGGAAGTTGGAATGGGATTTTTTTTAGATTTGGCCATCTTAGGAGGATATCTGTTTATGCAGGTAACTATTACTGTGCAGAATTATTAGGCAACTTAATAAAAACCAAATATATTCCCTTCTGACTTGTTTATTTTCACCAGGTAAACCAATATAACTGTACAAAATTTATACATAAACATTTCTGACATGCAAAAACAAAACCCCCCAAAAATTAGTGACCAATATAGCCACCTTTCTTTATGATGACACTCAACAGCCTTCCATCTATAGATTCTGTCAGTTGCTTGATCTGTTTACGATCAACATTGCGTGCAGCAGACACCACAGCCTCCCAGACACTGTTCCGAGAGGTGTACTGTTTTCCCTCCCTGTAGATATCACATTTTAGGAGGGACCACAGGTTCTCTATGGGGTTCAGATCAGGTGAACAAGGGGGCCATGTCATTATTTTTTCTTCTTTTAGACCTTTACTGGCCAGCCATGCTGTGGAGTAGTTGGATGCATGTGATGGAGCATTGCCCTGCATGAAAATCATGTTTTTCTTGAACGATACCGACTTCTTCCTGTACCACTGCTTGAAGAAGTTGTCTTCCAGAAATTGGCAGTAGGTCTGCGAGTTCAGCTTCACTCCATCCTCAACCCGAAAAGGTCCCACAAGTTCATCTTTGATACCAGACCATACCAGCACCCCACCTCCACCTTGCTGACATCTGAGTCGGAGTGGAGCTCTCTGCTCTTTACTGATCCAACCTCTGGCCCATCCATCTGTCCCATCAAGAGTCACTCTCATTTCATCAGTCCATAAAACCTTTGAAAAATCAGCCTTAAGATATTTCTTGGCCCAGTCTTGACGTTTCATCTAAAGTTTCTTGTTCAAAGGTGGTCGTTTTTCAGCCTTCCTTACCTTGGCCATGTTCCTGAGTATGGCACACCTTGTGCTTTTTGATACTCCAGTAAAGTTGCGGCTCTGAAATATTGCAAAACTGGTGGCAAATGGCATCTTTGCAGCCTCTTGCTTGATTTTCCTCAATTCATGGGCAGTTATTTTGCACCTTTTATGCCCAACACGCTTCTTGCGACCCTGTTGGCTATTTACCATGAAACGCTTCATTGTTCGGTCATCACGCTTCAAAAGCTTGGCAATTTCAAGACTGCTGCATCCCTCTGCAAGACATCTCACAAATTTTGGACTTTTCAGAGCCCGTCAAATCTCTCTTCTGACCCATTTTGCCAAAGGAAAAGTTGCCTAATAATTAAGCACACCTTATATAGGGTGTTGATGTCATTAGACCACACCCCTCCTCATTACAGAGATGCACATCACCTGATTTACTTAATTGGTAGTTGGCCCTCAAACTTATACAGCTTAGAGTAAGGATAACATATATAAAAAGTATCATGTGATCAAAATACTCATTTGCCTAATAATTCTGCACACAGTGTATTAGGCACGGTTAAAAGCACACTGACACGGGAACAGGAGGGAGGATGACAGCAAAACAAACAACGGCCATTTCACGCAACTCTGCACTTCAATGAGTTCCCGTTGAAGCACAACTGTCCTCACTTCTGTTCCCATGTCCATGTAGTTTTAGCTGTGTCTAATTAATGAAGTTCTGCCTGTCATCCAATGAGCGCTGTCCTTTCCTTAAGTGGCTGGATTTGACTAAAGACTACTATACTGAGTAATGTGCACCTGAAGATATAAGAGCAACTTCTGGAGACTGAATCTGGCAGTATCGGTTGATCCCATCGATCCAAAGAATTAAGAGCGTGCTGTAAGGTAGTGCCATACATTTTAGATAGAATATTTTTGTGCTACTCCAAGCTTGATGAATCAGCACCATAATATATCCCTCAGTATTGTGTAGAAAACAGAACCTGTAATTTAAAGGGGTGGTCTGAATGCAAAATAATCTTCATTCTAAATCCCTATCTATTTAGCGCCATAATCTGAACTATTTTCTAATATAATTGCATTAGAAATTTCCTACTGTTCCCTAGCTACACTATATAACTGATATTGTATTTTTTCCCTACTTTCTTTTTGATGATGCTTATTGGAGCATGCTGGGATGCTCAAACAAAGTGTCATCAGGGGGCAGAGGCTGCAGTCACTGCCACAGCCTCTGCCCCCTCCCTGAAACAAAAAGTCATTAGTATCACTCATTTGAGGAGCTGGGCAGCACACTCTATTGTCAGGTCAGATCTGCAGTGGCAAACTTGCAATGGAGTGCATTGTCAGGCTGTCCGATGTGCAGAGACTATTGCCACCTCAAACGTTTTACATTTCAGGAAGCGTCAATTCAGAGACACAAGACTGTCTGTTCTCAAAACCCTTGATAGAGCCATAATCAGTTAGTCAATGAATTAGAATATCACCAAAAAGTTAATTTATTTCAGTAGTTAAATACATAAAGTGAAACACATATATTACTGTATATAGAGTTATTACAAACAGAGTGATCTATTTCAAGTGTTTATTTCTGTTAATGTGGATAATTATGGCTTACATACAATGAAAACCTGAAGATCATTATCTCAGAAATTAAAGTTGAGTGGTTGAAGGGTCTGAGATAAAATATTACCTAAATAGGTATCAGAGGCTTCACCTTGTGTGGTTGCGAGAGTCACAACCACTATAATAGCATATCACTGCTGCTGCAGTCCCCAGCATTGTGTATATAGAGTAGGAAGGATTAAGGGTTAAAAACAGCGCTGCCGTATTTCACGAGACATGAAAGGGTGAGTATAATATTGATTTATTAGCTTACAATCTAATGAGGTGGGGGTGACACAAAGTATAGGGGCTTATTTAAAATGATGGTATAGTCAACTTGAGGAAATGGGGAACAGATAAGAGCAGCATAAGTAGCCACCAAGCATTATTTGCAATGCATTTGAGACTGGTGGAGCGGATAGGTTATTTCTAAATGACTTTGATTATGGATCATGATAGGCCGCCCTAAAAAGATGTGTTTTTAGGGATCGCCTGAAACTATGTAAGTTGTGGATAGACCTAATTTCTTGGGGCAGAGCATTCCAGAGAATTGGTGCAGCTCGGGAGAAGTCTTGAAGCCGGGAGTGGGAGGTTCCGATTAATGCAGAAGAGAGTCTAAAGTCACTTCCAGAGCAAAGAGAATGGGTGGGATTATAGACAGAGATGAGGGTAGAGAGGTAGGGTGGTGCTGTACTGTGAATAGTTTTGTGAGGGAGAACAAGCAGTTTGAAATGGATCCTATAGTGTATAGGCAGTCAATGCAATGACTGGCATAGAGCGGAAGCATCTGAGTAATGGTTAGCTAGAAAGGTGATCCTGGCTGCTGCATTAAGGATGGACTAGAGAGGGGAGAGTCTAGTCATTGGAGACCAATTAATAGACAATTATAATAGTCAAGGCGGGAATGGATCAGGGCTGCGGTGAGGGTTTTTGTTGTTTCCAAGGTGAGAAAGGGGCAGATTCTAGAGATGTTCTTCAGGTGCAAGCAGCAAGAGTGGGCGAGAGATTGTATATATGGGGTGAAGGAAGATCAGCATCAAACTTAACACGCAGACAGCGAGCCTAGGCGATATCGTGGTGCCGCACACTGAGAGGGAGATGTCAGATTTAGGGAGGCTAGTGGAGGGTGGGAGCAGAAGAAGTTCAGTTTTGGAAAGGTTGAGTTTCAGATAGAGAGCGGACATGATATTGTAAACTGCAGTTAGACAGTCATTGGTGTTCTTTATTACAGCGGGAGTAAGGTCAGGGGAAGAAGTGTATAGTTATGTGTCATCAGCATAAAGATAAGTAACGCTGTAAAGAAAGCAAGCGCAAATAGGGTCTTATCATTTAAAGGTAAGACGGCTTTGAAACCGTGATGGACACTGCTCACCTTGTAAAGTTGTGTAACACAAAACCAGTATAGTAGGCATAAAATGGCAGCTGCTTCTGGACCTACACTTCCACATGTAAATGTAGTCAACAATCTAGAGAATTCCAGGGACAATGTGCTGTCGGTCTGCGCTGCCACAGAAGACACGTAGTCGAAGGCTTCAAGTTATATCACATTTCTTCAATCCATCCAATGCGTTTCAGAGCCTGCTATGCTCCTTCATCAGGGCATTGATACACTCAAACTAAAGATGCTACTGAAAGCTAAATCTATTGATGGTCTGTCCAATCGAGGCTGTTTAGAGAAAGAAGAGAAGAAGTCTAAGGACCGATCCCTGAGGGACTCCAATAGTGAGAGGAAGAGGAGAAGAAGTGGAGCCAGAAAATGATACACTGAAAGAACGGTCAGAGAGATAGGAAAAGAACCAGGAGGGAGGTGTCCTTTATGTCGATGGAGTGCAGCATAGCGAGTAGGAGATGGTGGTCAACAGTGTCAAAGGCTGCAGAGAGATCAAGAAGAATAAGCAAAGAGTGGTCACCATTACGTTTTGCCATCAGAAGGTCATTGTTCACTTTGGTGAGGCCAGTTTTTATAGAGTGAAGGGAGTGGAAGCCAGACTGGAATGGATCAAGAAGAGATTGAGTGGAGAAGTAACAGGTAAGGCGGGTGTAGACCATGTGCTCCAAGAGTTTAGAGATGAAGGGGAGATTGGAGATTGTTGTATAGCTATTAGTGCAAGATAGATCAAGAGAAGATTTCTTTAATAATGGAGTAATGATAGAGTGTTTGAAGAAGGAGGGGAAGATGTCAGAACAGAGGGAGAGATTGAAGATTTTGGTTAGGTGAGTGGTGACGACTGGAGAGACTGGAGTAGGTGTGAGGGGATGGGGTCAGTGGTGCATGTAGTGGGACGAGACGAAGAAAGGAGCCTGTTGACTTGTTCTTCTGTGACTGGGTCAAATGTGGAGAGTGAGACAAAGGAGATGTGGGGTGGAATAGGGGTAGCATCGCTTGGTAGCCAAGAGCTGATTTCCTGACGGATGTTTTCTCTTTTCTCTCTGATGTAAGAAGCCAGATCATCAGCACAGAGATCAGTGATCGGAGCCTGCACTTTAGGACTGAGGAGAGAATGAAAGGTGTCAGAGTTTCTTTGGATTGTTGGATAGTGAGGAGATCATGGTGGTGTAAAAGGTCTGTTTGGTGCAGAGTTGTAAATTCTCAGCATAAATTTATAGTAAATGAAGTTTTCTGGTGTGCTGGTTTTCCTCCATAGGCATTCAGCTCTCCTAGAGCATTGCTGGAGGAATCGAGTTTGAGATGTGAGCCAGGGCTGTTTTACTCTGTGTTTGGAGGATCTGAGGGTGAGGAGCACTACTTGGTCCAGGGTGTTTCTGAGAGTGTCATTGTAGTGATTCACAGGTGTAGTGATCAAGACAGGAGAAGGAGTAGATTGGGGACAGTGATGAGAGTAGAGAGTCTGTGAGTGTATGAGGGATAATGGCCTGTAGATTTCTGAATGTTTAATAGGTAGGGGTTTTTCTGGGGCGGGCGAGGATTTGTGAGAGTGAAGGAGAGAATGTTGTGATCAGAGATAGGAAGAGGAACAGAGCCGGACAAAGACCAGGTCAAGAGTGTTACCATCTCTGTGTGTCTCAGATATTGAGAGCTGTGAGAGGCCAAGAGAAGTGGTTAGAGATTGAAGTTGGCATGCAGATGGGGAGATAGGGCTGTTTATGGGGATGTTAAAGTCTCCAGCATAAGGGTTGGTAATTTTTAGGACATTAAGTGTGGCAGCCATGCAGAAAAATGGTTGAGGAACTGGGTGGGTGACCTTGGGGGGTGTTATACCACCACTACTCTGACAGGGAGGGGATGGAAGAACCTGATGGTGTAGACCTCAAAAGAAGGGAATGAGAGTGATGGAGCTGAAGGGATAACCTGGAAAGTGCACTGTGGGCAAAGGAGTAAGTCGACTCCACCACCATGTCTATTCCCAGGTCTCGGGGAATGGAAAAAATGTAAGCCACTATAAGAAATAGCAGCAGGGGAAACTGTGTCTAAGTCTTGGATCCAGGTTTCATTGAGGGCCAGCAGATTAAGAGAGTTAGTGAGAAAGTAGTTGTGGATAAAGGGAAGCTTGTTGCATACATGCTGTGGATTCTAGAAAGTGCAGTTAAAAGAGGGAGATGAAGGTGTGCAAGTAATGTTGATAAGGTTAGTAGGGTTTCTATGTGAAGTGGGGAGGGGTTAAAGTTGGCGGTGGGTGGACCAGGATTTGAATAGATATCACCTCATAGGAGCGACAGTAAAAAGAGAAAGAGCAAATAATTTTTGCAATTGTGACATTGTCTATGATGCAATACCTTGGAATATGATGGATTTAGATTATTCAGTATGGTAAATAGAGTATGGGAGCTGTACATAGTAGAGGGAAGGAGAGAGGGGCTTATGTGGTTGAGGGGTGATGCAAGGGGATGGGGCGGTGAAAGTGAATGGCAAAGGCACATAGGAAGATAGACATTGAAATATAGGACATTGTTAAAATGTCCTGCCCAAACTAACTGGCATCGAAGTAACTGCAAGCCACTCAGCACTCGATGCCACTCGAGGCCGCATGTACACCCTACATGCGTGTACCCATTAAGACAGAACTAAATTTATAGGACAAACTAAAGCATCAGGTGAGGGGGATTCGGAAAAAGTCACATGGTTTCAAGTAATTAGCAGCTGGTCCTCACAGCAGGGATAAATAGATGATCAAAGCAGCCATTCAACATTATGCCAGAGTCCTGCACTATAGACTCACACCTTCCACAAGATAACATTTACAATGTGGGAGACAGTCATATACTGGTGAGTAATGAATATAATGCATACAGATGACATAGGAGAGTTTATAATAAATGGAGAGGTAGATTTACCATAAGGTTTACCATATGTGAGTCAGGCTGATATTGCAATGGAGGTCATTACAGGAAGCAGTGTAGTATTAATACCATAAAGTGTTGCAATGAGAGAGGAAACCCAGCTTAGCAGATGCACATGACAGCAAGCAGTGTTGTAATAATACCTGTATGAAGAGAAGAGGGGATGAATATTAGTCAACTGCCATTGAAGTAACTACAAGTCACTTAGCACTCGATGCCACATTTTATACTTTTATACTATTTTATATTTTTCCCTTTTTCATATAAAAACATAATGCTTTTATGTGAATAGAAATTGTGACTGCAGTAGCCACAGGTCTCATATTCGTTTGTACAGTTATATTCCAATTAGTAAAAACTATTTTTTTATGTTTGTTAAAATCACAGCATGCTTTAGTTTAGACATTTTATGGTATGTTTATATTACCTTAATATCATGATTACCCTGCACTAACTCATTCTTTAACCTTTACCCAATAATGGAAATCTCTAAATCTTTAAAGGAGTTTCGGGTCTTAAACTGCACATGACCTTTCTGAAGTCTCACACTGTCATTGACAAAGCTGCTAACTCCCTCTGTGGTCAGTTAAAATAGGTATTGTCAGTCATTAAAGGGTGAAGAATAATATTCCCCTTCTTAGATTATGAGCTAAGAGCTGAGTATGCCTTGTCATAATACACGGTGAGCTGTCTGCTGCAAGTCAGGGAATGTATTATTGTAAAATTACAATGTAAGCTTAAAGTACCTAATACTCAGACACCATTTATACTCCTATATAAGGGAATTGTATAGTCTGTAATCCCATAATGTATACCGGTACTTATTATTGCTGCATTTATGAAAAGTAGTGATCAGTCAATAAAGCAGGGCTGAGGAAGGGAAATGATGTTTCCCATCATTTTCATTGTCTGATGAATCAAGCACAGAAGACTAGTAGTAAAATCGCCTATAGGTAACTGGATAGCGGATTTGTCCATTCTTCGTATCAATAGGTCAATGTCTCTTCACTGACAACACAATAACAATGATTATAGAATATTCTTGGACTGGCCAATGTGACGGCTTAGTGCCATGTCCTGGCCGCAATCCAAGGTCTTAATATGTGATAATAATACAAGTAATTATGCACCACGTTTATATGCTTTATGCCTGGACCATGGAATTCTATTGAAAATAAATGAATTAGGAGAATTTAAAAAAGGAAAAAGACTAATGCTCCTCGTTTTTTGGGTAAAACATTTGAGCAGTAAAGGCGTCATACCCCTAGGCCCACCAGCACAATGTGAACAGGCCATAAATGTCATCAACAAATCCATGAGAACTTTAACCATTCAGATTTCACCCAGATAATAATCTTTCTAATGGATAATGAGCATTAACATTATGGGCTTTATTCATTGTTACATACAGCTGGTGAAATATAAATAGAACACGTCACCGATTTCTAAAGGTGCTAATGACAGGAATGTCAATAGATGTTGGTAGCAACCCAGACAATCCACACAGGCAAAGAAATCGAACCATAGATGTCCATTAATTTAGTGATTTTGTAATAATAAGAAATTACACCGGGAAAAAGTATTGAATATATGAAAGGTGTGAAATGCCAGGAGAGTCATGACACCAGCTAAAATCTATCAGTAATTAGAAAGCAATAATATTAGCTGGTTAAACTGATTGCCTATAAAAAGGTGCCTCATTACCAAATTCCCACTCAAGAAACATCTCATGATGGGTAAAACCAGTGAGCTGTCTCAAGACCTTAGCAACTTTATTGTTGCAAAACATACTGATGGCATTAATTACAGAAGAATTTCTAAACTAATGAAGGTTCTTCTTTTGGAGCCATAATCCAGAAGAGGAAAGAGGATCATTTCATCATAAACTGGTCACGACCAGGTGCTCCTCACAAGATTTCAGGAAAGAGAAATGAAATGACTATGCAACAGCTATGCCCATGAGTTGGGGGGGGGGCCTGGTGCCAGAGCCAACATCAGGCCTCCTCCCACCCAGCATCACACTTACCATTATATTGGCATTGCACATGCTGGTACTATTGAAATCAATGATGACAGAGGGAGCAATCGCTCCCTCCATCATCCTTCTGCTGTGTCTGCACTCTGACATCTCAGCGCAGGAAGTCTTATTGGCATTACTATTGCGTGCCCGCTGTGCTGAGACACATGCCACTGCAGAGACCGGAGCAGCGAAGGGAAGATGAGAGGTGAGTATTTATTTATTTTTAATTTTTAAACCAGTCAGTACACTGGTTTCCAATGGCCATAATTCTTTATGGATAACTATGCTGCATTATAATATTGTCACGCTGGACAAGGGGATGTTCAGTGCACAGTGAAACACAAAGCTACAATGGAGGATGTTAATGGGAAGGAAGACCCTGATGATAGGTAGCAGGAGATGGGACACCTCCTGCTCTCCCATGTGTATCACCCTCACTGCCCTATTGGCCCTATTATTCTATTTAAAGGGCTATGTGGGGCCATCAAAATATTTTGAAGGCCTATTAGGGACCCTGGGTACTTTATGAAGGGCTATTTGAGCACCATTATACTCTGTGCAAGCAAGTGTACAGTATGACGAGTATTTTGAGGTCTATTACACTGTGCAGAGAGCTGTGTGTGGGCCAGTATACTGTTTTGAGGGCTAGTGGGGGCCATTATACAGTTTGAAAAGGTGTGGCGGCCATAATACTATATGTAGGACCATTGTACTGCATGGATGACTGTGTGGAGGTCACAGTTGTGGATCATACATTGTTTTGGTTACCATAATTTGCTGGGGTAGTTAAGGGTAGGAACAGTAGGTTCATCATACTGTACATGTGGAGGGTAATGAGGAGAAATTCACTTTGGGCTT
This sequence comes from Allobates femoralis, assembly GCA_033576535.1. Classification (NCBI taxonomy): domain Eukaryota; kingdom Metazoa; phylum Chordata; class Amphibia; order Anura; family Aromobatidae; genus Allobates; species Allobates femoralis. Next base: position 616,878,950 of record JARQOC010000003.1, read on the forward strand.
TCATGCGGTGCTTGTGAGGCACTTTTCTGTTGGCATCATACCTCATGGGTACAATGAAAGGGGAATCCAGGGGCTTCAATTGGGGGAAAACGACTTTGTAAAGGCTGCAATGTTGTGATGTGCTCTTATGTGACCTGCAAAATATTAATCAACTACTTAATTATTTTTTTTGGAGGAGTGGCAATTAGAAACTCTGGTATGGGGCCCCATGATTTCTATACATGCCCTTACACCTTTAGAAATACATTTACTTAAGGCCCCGTTACACATAACGATGTCCCAGCGATCTGACCAACGATCGGGATCACTGGGACATCGCCATCTGATCGTTGGTGAGCTGTCACACAGGCAGACTGACCAGCGATCAGCAACCAGCAAGAACGCTGGTAACCAGGGTGAACATTGGGTAACTAAGCATAGCGCTGCGCTTAGTTACCCGATGTTTACCCTGGTTACAAGCTCCCAGCGTGCACTGTGCGTTGCTGGAAGGTTGTTGATCGTTGGTCTCCCACTGTCACACACGCCGATGCTAGCCGATCAATGATCAAAAAATGGTCCAGGTCATTTACCAACGATCAATCATGAACGCCCTTAATATTGGTCGTTGGTAAATGTCACACGCAACAGTGTTGTTACGAGGTCACTGCAACATCACAAAACCAGTAGCGTTGCAATGATATAGTTAGCGATATTGTTGTGTGTAAGGGGCCTTAAGAATATTGGTGTCGTGTTCAATAGTTATTTCACCCACTTTATAAAATAAAAAAAGGTCTAGCTGCAGTTTTAGCCCCTTTTTGACTGAAAATATAAATAATCACAGTTCATATTTAATAAATTGTGCTTATTTCATGAGAGTTAATTTTTGTTCCTAGATATTTATGTTATGTCATTGCTTATTTACATGAACACATTTACAAATCATTCCTTTTTTTTCAATCCTGAGTTTAACTTTCCTTTACTAGATTATGGCAAGCAAAATCCATTATTTATGGTGTTGGTGGTATCACAAGGTATACACCACATCAGTGTAATATGTCATTAATAAGCCCAAAATTCATCATTCCACCAACAGAAGTGTTCTACCTTTAAAAGTTCATGTCACATGTCCGACTCCAGCTCAAAAACATCTATATGATCCGCACTTTCCTTGACCACGACACTGCTAAAACCCTTATTCACACTCTCATCATCTCCCGCCTCGACTACTGCAACCTCCTGCTCACCGGCCTCCCAAATACCTCCCTTGCACCTCTCCAATCTATCCTGAACTCCGCTGCCCGCCTAATCTATCTGTCTCCCCGCTACTCCCCTGTTTCCCCCCTCTGCCAAGCCCTTCACTGGCTCCCTACTTCCCAGAGATCCCAGTTTAAAACATTAACCATGACATACAAAGCCATTCACAACCTGTCTCCTCCATACATCTCTGACATGGTCTCCCGATACCTACCCCCACGCAACCTGCGATCCTCCCAAGAGCTTCTCCTCTACTCCCCCCTCATCTCCTCTTCGCACAACCGCATACAAGATTTCTCCCGTGCTTCACCCATACTCTGGAACTCACTGCCCCAACACATCAGACATTCTCCTACCCTGGGAACCTTCAAAAGAAGCCTGAAGACACACCTCTTCCGACAAGCCTACCACCTGCATTAAGAAACGGTCCACCACACCGCCTCACGACTGGAACTTCCCCCTCCACTGTATCCCCACCCGCCCCTCGTAGACTGTGAGCCTTTGTGGACAGGATTTCTCCCCTCTTGTATCTGTACGACCGAATTGTCCACATTTATTGTTACTTGTATTGTTATAATAATAATAATAATATTTCTAATTCAGTTCTTCTAAATTCTACCTCTAAGTATAATTTTGTTTCTAAATGGAATATGTATTTACTTATTTCCAACGCTAAATAGAAAGATAAGGCTTATCTGATGTGCTGCATCAGCTCAAAATAAACTCACCTGTGATTTTAGGAATTAAATAATTTTAATATGAAAATGAGTACATGTAGCCAAGGAAAGAGTGGGGGAGGGCAAGTTGGGCACTCCCTCGGGGGCCACCAGGGTCTACAGCAGGAGGTACACTGCTACACTGAGAAACAAAACACACATATTTGGTATCGCTACATTCCAGTCCAATCCATCAAAATATAAAGTAAATTAATCCAACCAGTAAATGGCAAAATGAGAAAAAAAATCAAAACATCAGAAATAGTTATTTTTGCCACCGCAGCATTGTAATAAAATGCAATAAGAGGTGATCAAAACATTATATCTGCCTCCAAAATAGTATCAGTAAAAACATCGGTTCAGGGTACAAAAAAAAGGCCTCACATAGCCGCATTTTCCGACAAATGAAGGCGTTATCGGTCTTGAAAAATGGCGACAAAAGCTAATTTTTATACAAATTTCACATTTTTTTCACCAAAAATATTCATTTTTTTGTATCCGTGTACTAGTACTGACCTCAATAATCATCTTGCAAAGTCAGTTTTACCATATAGTTAACATGATACATAGAAAACTCAAAAAGCCATTGCAAAATTGCACTTTTTTTTGCAATATCAAAGCATTTGGAATTGTTTTCCCATTTCCCAGTACTCTATGTGGGAGAATAAATGATGTCATTCAAAAATACAACTCTTCCTGCAAAAAACAAGCCCTCAAAAGGCTACATTGCAAAAAAATAAAAAAAGTTATGGCCCTAGAAAGTAGGGAAGGAAAAAACAAACAAAAAAATGTAATAAATAAACAGACGTTCGCCCAGGGTTAAAGGGTTAAAAATCCTTGTAATAGCCACATCATATAATAGCAGCATGAGAGCTCACTGCAGGCTGTATTCTTCAGATGTTCATGATGGGATTACTAACAAACTAAAAAAGAATTACCGTATATCTATAAAATGTAATTATCTTTATAGTATCTCCTTGATTCCTGAATTTGTTGACAGTAATCAGGTGGATCTTCCAATGCATTAAGGTCATACATTTCCACTAGTGACCACATTAGTGACAAGCAGAACTACCAAGATGTGTTGTCATAGGGATTCTGGAACACCAGGATGCTGCTTTGGAATTCAAATTTCACTTTTTTTGTATAAAAATAGTTTTACGTATGACAAATATAGGAGATCTTTGTTAAAAATTACATTTAGAGTGTAAATGTTATTTTATTAAAACAAAAACATTATTGCACTGGTTGTTAATGATGGGTCACATAGCAGCTAAGATAATGCTTTTTTGTGCCATGTGACTTATTTTCTCACATTTTTCTGTGCTCTTTTAAAAACTGTATTTTATAGCTGTGTGGGCTTGGCCAGGTTAAACCAGTATTTAGCAGGAGTTAAGGAGCAGCACTTTACTAATGCAATTTGCTATATGATATCATTGGCCACTGCTGGTCATTGCCTATTACTAGTCCAACAGTCCAACACCAAGAGCAGGACTGGGCTTAGTAGATGAGATTTAATTTGCTAACTGTAAACTGTGATATTACTGTTGTATAAAAATGTGGGACATGTGACATTATTATGCTGGTATAGTCCCTGCCCCTCCTGTACCTGTACGTCCTGATCGCCTAGATTTAGTGTACTTGTTCTTGTCTCCCTTATCCTCATGTAAAGCGCCATGGAACCTAATGGCGCTATATAAATAAATAAATAATAATAATAATATAGTACAGTAAAAAAAATTGGTATATAACATCACTAAGTTCACAGCGCATTATCTAAACACAAGTATTTTCAGTTTATGGCCCAAGGACAGCATGAGCTATTAATACTATCCCGTTTACAGAATACTGAAAACATGGCATCTTCATAGAATAACATTTTATTTATTGTGTTCCTATAAGTGAGTATTTACATTATATTTACTACTTGTTGCAGCAACCTGTCATTTGAACAGCTAATTAACTCTGCGCCCTTTATAACCTAATGGTCATAATCATACCTTGACACAAGGGCTATGCTTTTTCTTCAATAGAATAAATCGGTTGGAACCCAGACATAGCAATATAGTACATTTATTAATGTAGATCTACTTGTGAGGTCAAACAAAGGGATCTTTCTTAAGATAGATGGGGATCAGAGTCATAGTGGGGACTATTATGCTATATGAAAGACACTTTGGAGGCATGGATGTTCTTTGGAGGTGCTTTGGAACCATCCTGATCAGGCTGCACATGGTATCTTTATAACATCGCATAAGGGAACTCAGCAATAGACCTTATGCCCAAAGTATGATCTCCAAGATCCCCATTTCACACATAAACATATGAGATCATGTATTCATTAGAGAATATTCCAAATGGGTTGTAGAATTCCTGATAGTATTTAAACACCAAAGGGCACTATTGCTGAGGGCCTAGAGTCTTGCACTAAAAGTCCATAGGAACCTTGACATCCATTAGATGACATGCAGCCCTTGATGACAACTATACTTGACTGTGAACTGATGATTAAGAAAGACTCTACGATCAAAAACTAGTCTCATGTCACGCCAGGATATACGTTTCCCAGCACACGGCGAAACACAAAGGGAGAACAATGGGATGTTATTGGGAGAGGAAGGCCCTAACAGGAGCAGGGGATGAGACACCTCCTGACATTAACCTATGTCTGTCCCTGAGCTGCCCTACTGTCCTATGCGGGTCCTTCCATCCACCGCAGTCAAGTGCCTATTCCCAGGCTGTTATTTCTACTCACTACTGGATAGTGTCAAGACCGGTGAGCGCACTAGACCTCACCTCTGATGTAATCAGACATGTGGACAGGTAAACAGGGGGACATAGACAGAAAGGATAAACCAAGCTTGATATCTGCAGCACAGGAAGCAGATAGATTGGCACCAGGACAGCAGGTCTCCAGCAGCAGATTCCCCAGGACTACAGGAGACCATCACACACGAGGATGATCAGCATAGAAAGAGACCTCTATCACTGGCATCAGGTGATAGGTCAAGTGACTACTTATAGGGGAAAGAGTGTGGTCACAAACTGCTGCAAGCTGAGCTGAAACTGGACTAGAGCTACCGGCAAGGAAAACTAACGTTAACACTTGCTGGTACAAAATACTTCAATTATGTTTAAAGCCAACATATCCTGACCTGTCCCAAGTCTCCTACTGACCCGCGACATTTCGTTCTTTGATTGTATAAAACATCATCATTTGATAGCAACTTCATTTTCTTGTCTCTATATCCTGTGTCATGGCTCGTCTCCTAACGACCTACATTTGACTCCACATACTTAAGATTTATTCAGAGTGCTACTTTAAAGCTTCATTTACATCTAAGACAGTTATGTTTATGGTTTATTCACAGGATACAACATAAATATCCAGAGAGGAGGAAGCGAGTTAGCACAAGAACCCAGACCTACCTGACATTTATTGTTTATACCTTGATGTGCCATAAAGATCCCACATGAAAATTTGTATTACAGTTTGACAACTTGGATATCTGACCAGAAAAGGCTGTGACCTCCTGCCTTGGATATATGAGGGTAAAGACACATATATATGGACACCTGTATTGTCAAATATGTTGATGCTTTATTAGTACAGCTAAAAAGGCAAAATGCAAGATTACGGTATATACTGTAGATAAGAGGATTATATTGTTGGCATTTTTTATATAGAAAAACACAACAATACCATAAAAGATCCCAGCTCTCCTGCACTATAACAGTACTAAACATGTCAGTGCTGTAGACATATCAGGCGTAGTTGTGTCTGGAATTAGAGGAATGTCAGACATGCTCTTTCACCATCACAAACACTTCAGATCCACAGATAAGAACTGCTTATCCTTCACTTGTACATGTTGGACTCTCGCCTTGTAGCGACTTCTCAATACATTTATCTCTGTTCTAGTCATTTCAGAAACTCACTACAATTTATATATTGAAAACCTAACTAAAAAACACTGGGATGGTCTATCTTTTCTTGGTGTATTGATGATTATTGATCAGTGGCAGTGCTTTGCATGTCCAAAGATGTTCTTGTGACAAGTGACTCTTATGTTCAGGATGAAGCCTATAGAAGGCACATTTCGTCTGCTGGGACCCAGGAAAATGCAGCCAGCAGCGGCGGCCAGGACTTTAGTAGTGGGACCAGCATCTGCGGGGTGGTCTGTGCTACCACCAGGCCCTCCGCAAATGCCGTCCTCTGTTTATCAGCAGGTGGTGTGCTGCCTGAGGCACACAACTCAGGTCGCCTCATGGTAGGTGCGCCCCTGGATATACCACATAAAAATGGAGATCTGTCCACTAAAAAACGGTTCTGATGACAATGAGCACAGTCATTAACCACTGAGCAGAGCGTTTAGAGTTCAGAATTCATCTCCACTTTCTGTACCAGATTCTAAATAACTTATTTGGGGCATTTTTGCTTCTGCGGGCATCTATTGTTATTAATAAATAGCTATAAAACCACACATTATACAAAATAGTAAAAGCTGGAAAAAACATGTTAAGTTCCATGGTGTTAACTCGGAAGCTTCTTTAATTTCCGCTGTAATCATTCACCTGAATTTTCAGTGCAGCCTAAAAGTAGTCAATCAGATCAGTTTTCCTTTATAATAGCTGGGGATTTGTGTTGGATTAAGGGACACAATATGGCAATGAAAGGCATTGCAGTAAGTGGAGTATATCATGTGGCATGTTTATTTACTTATTTGGCATTTGGACACGATTTAACACTATTTGTCTGGTTATCATATGTAATATCCGGGTGCAAAATAGCACATGACCCTTTTTTCAGTAATCTGTGCAACATTATTTTCTGGGCAATGTATGAAATTATCTATATGAAAGCTTTATCTGGGCTATATATATATAGTATGTGTGAAGGAGTGAACAGGTAGTCTACATACTGTAAATCTAGTGTTTGCACTTAATAATGGACTATGATTGCAAAACAGCAGAAGGATCTATTTTGATTCAATTTTCCTGGTACCTTATGTATGCTGATTATATTTCAAACTTGTTCATTTTCATTGAACTCTTCATAGAACGAACCCTTCTACACCTCTTGTATACGTTTACCAATCTACTAGAGCGCTGATTTATGCAGTTTGCCAATTTCCTCATCCTTTCTAAAGGGCCTGTCACACGCGTCAATATCGCCTGCACGATATCGGCTGCACGTGACGTTGCAGCGATATTGACGCGTGTGACATACTGCATCAACCAGCGATAAATCGCTGGTTGATGATCGCCAGGTTTTAGAATCAGTCCTAAAACCTGGCGATTGTCGCCCGGTGGACACGCAGCATCGCTGCGTGTGACACCGGGAGCGAGCGATATTCCAGCTCCCAGCGCCTGTCACAAGCGCTGGGAGCTGGTATCCAAGGTACACTGCGGGTAACTAGGCAGCGCGCGCTGCCTAGATACCCGACGTGTACCTTAGTTACCAGCCTCCTCCGCTCACCGGGTGAGCGGAGGAGGCTGGTAACTAAGGTACACGTCGGGTATCTAGGCAGCGCGCGCTGCCTAGTTACCCGCAGTGTACCTTGGAGACCAGGCTGCTCCCGCTTCCAGCAGGCTGGCAGCGGGAGCAGGACATCGTGGAAACGATATTTAAATCGTTTCCATGATGTCACTGGTCAATTGATCGCTGGTGAGTCTGCCTGTGTGACAGCTCACCAGCAATCAGCCGTCAATGTCGTCAGCGATCAGATCGCTGACGACATTGACGCGTGTGACAGGACCTTAAGACCTCTCCCATAGGTCCCTACTGTGGAATGCACTGCCCTGGTCAGATATTACTTTGACTATTCAGGTTAACTATAAGTGTTACCTTGCATAGCCTAATACATTTAGCAGTGTAATTTTCTATTTTATTGTAGGCAGTCTTTGTACCTATTGACTACAAGTCTACCATAGCAGTTATTAATCATAAACTTTAACCTGTCAACTGTGCTATACCACAGTGCCTGTAAGTATTTTATTGAGATTTTATGTGATATACCAACAAAAGAAGCTTATATTGTATTTTTCGGACTATAAGACACACCAGATCGTAGGACGCACCTACGTCTTAGAGGAGGAAAATAGACAAACATATGAAGCAAAAAATGAGATAATGATGCACTGTTATGGGGACATGTGCTGCTGACACTGTTAAGGTCCCCCAATTTTGTACTAATGTCTTCTATCCTGGGTCCCTTCCAGGTATATATGTCCCCCATCCTGGTGTATATTTCATCGCTATATGTTCCGTTGAACTGGAGGCCCCAAGCTTCTAACGGGAGCTGTTGCCGAACACCCGACACAACTTGGGGAAGGTGGCTGAACTAGGGAGCAGTGCCCGGGAAGGGACACAACAGCACCGTGGCCGCCGGTACTTGAGCTCTGTGCTGCGGAGGCGCTGAGAGCCTGGGGGGTAGAGTGGTGTTGTGCGCACCCCAGAAGAGAACTATCCCTTATAGCCCCTTATAGTGCTGGGAGAGAGAGACCACCAGGACCACCTAGAGAGGAAAGAAAGGGCACTGACCGTGGCTTGACTGCACTAACCCGGTTCTGGAGACAATGCTGAACCGGAGGTTGGCAAGGGACGTACCCAACGGCCATGCTAAAAGAACTGAGTAAAAGTAACAGAACTCCAGCTGTGGTGTGTGAGACTTTCATTAGCGGTGACCACCGGCCGCAGAGGCCATATGAGACATCGGGGTGCTGAGGTCCCAGTGAACATCTGCCAAGCTACGAATTGACTCCTTCACACCGCTGCCCTGGGGACCGCGCCCCACCTACGGGGAGTGGAACCATCCATGTTGCCGGTCACCGTCCCCAGAGGTTCTGAAGCAGCGGCAGCCGCCCTGGCCACATACCGCAGGTGGCGTCACAATACCCCCTTTGTCCCCTCAGACTTTCCCTGTCATCTTCCCCCGTTTATTAACAATGACACCATCAGGGTCACAGAACCAGGTCTCGGCTCCCGTCTGTCCCCTTGAAAAGAATCGAAAGAGGTGGAGAGGACAATGAGTAACCACCCGATTCCTGAGTGTTCCTCGACCCTGTAGTGGGCGTGTCATTGAGATCAGCGCTCTGTATGCACCATGATATCACTTACAGGTTTCCTTGTTCTTCTTTATCTTGAAAATAGTTCTTAATCAGAGATGGGCAAACCTGCAGATATTCAGATATTCAGGTTCGGCGGATCTGACCAGACTTTTTTTTAACAACGTCATGGGCCGGTAAGGGGGGTTTGATGTGAGCACCGTCGCGGAGCTCACATCAAACAGCTGACATCTCAGCTGATGTGATCAGCTGAGATTTCGGGCTAACAGCACCGATCGGATCCGGGATCGGATCAGGGCTGTTAACCCTCTGGATCCCGCCGTCATTCTCTGACAGCGGGATGCAAAGGCACTACGGCAGGGAAGGCGCTGCTCTCCATCTGCACCGGAGATCCCGCGATAGTATCGCGGGATCTCCAGCGCTCACGTGACAGGCCGGGTTTCTGGCTAGACCCTGAATGCTGTCACGGATCACTTCCGGGTTGTGGTTGGCAGGCGCTGCCAACCACAACTAGTCCACGATTCTGAGAGATACAGATAAGCTGCAGCTCATCTGTATCTCCCAGAAACGATCGGACTGTGCAGCAGGGTGCCTCTCTATGGGGCAGTGTAAAAATAAGAATCAATTAAAAAATAAAGTTTTTAAAAACCTGTACAAAAAAAAAACACATAAAAGTTCAAAGCACCCCTCTTTTTCCCCAATCACAATAAAAGTATTAAAAAAATTTAAAAAATACACGTTTGGTATCGGCGCGTTCAGAATCGCCAGCTCTATCAACATATTAAATCCGTTAATGAGAGCCGTAAACTCCGTAACGGAAAAAAAATCCAAACGTCAAAATTACGTTTTTTTTTGTCGCCGCAACATTGTTATAAAATGCAATAACGGGCGATCAAAGCAGCGGATCCACCCAAAAATATCATTAGAAACATCAGCTCAAGACTCAAAAAATAAGCCATCACGCAGCCCCAGATCCCGAAAAATGAGGACGCTACGGGTCGCAGAACAAAGCGCAAGAAGTCCGTTTTTTTTTCTCAAACTTCAGAATTTTTTTTCACCACCTAGATACCAATAAAGGTATACATGTTGGGTGTCTACGAACTCGTACCGATCCGAGGCATCATCCCGTCATGTCGGTTTATCATATAGTGAATATGGTGACTAAAATACCCAAAAAACAAACGTGTAGTTACAGTTTTTTTGCAATTTCCCTGTACACTATATGGTAAAATAAATGACTGCATAAGAAAGTACAACTCATCCCGCAAAAAACAAGTCGTCATATGTCTATATTGACAGAAAAATAAAAATGTTATCGATTTTGGAAGCAGGGGAGCAAAAAATGAAAATGAAAAATGAAAAATTTCCTAGGTCATGAAGGGGTTAAAATCTGAGTTCAGGACCGAACTTGACCTGAACTTGAGCTCAAACCCTGAACCCATACTTTACAGTTATAAAATGGTGGCTCAAGGGGCTGGGTGGGAGCTGTAAAAGAAAGTAAAACAGTGATTAAATCAGCAACATTATACTTACCAAAGAATGCCCTTGCAGCACCACTTCTGAGTCCCACACCGTAACTTTCTGATTATTCACTGCACTCTGACTCCAACAGCCAATCACAGACATCCACTCTCTGTGACAGCGTCTTTGATTGTCTGGTGTGTCCCCACCCATTGTGTCGGCATTTGTGATAGGTTGTCATTGGCAACAAACCTGCCATCATAGGAGCATAAAAATAAATAATTTTAATAAAATTGCATATGGGACCACAGTATTTTTGATTGTCAGTGCAGCTGCCTGGATTTTACCTTGGTTGGCAATCAAAATGCAGTAGAGCCCATTATTTAAAAAAAAAAAAAAAAAAATGTGAATAAATACTTTTTAAAAAATGCACGGCTGCCGCCTTATTTTTGATTGCCAGCCAAGATAAAAACTAGGCAGCTGGGGGCTGGTATTCTCAGCATGGTGAGGCCCATAGTTATTGGGTCACTTAGGCTACAGAATAGCAGCCCACTGCCGCCCCAGAAATTGGTGTATTCATGAGAAGCACTTATTCCTGGCTCTTTACCCATCTCTTCCCAATGCCCTGGTGCAGTGGCATCAGAGTGATAGAAGGGGTTAATAACAGCTGAGTATTGATAGGTGTTATTAAGCCCTTGATTGACAATGTTCAGGTTTCTATGACACCCGCCCATTATCAATCGTATTAGTAAATAGTTAAAAAACACACACAGAAGAAGCATTTATTTGAAATAAGACACAGAGGCAACCCTAATTTTTCCATTTATTAACCCCAAACATACCCTCCGACAATAATCCATGGTGATGTCAAGCCACGCTCACTCGCCTCTGTTACATGTGGTGAGCGGAGACATTTAGTGTCCACTCACAATAAGTAGCGCTCTCAGACTGACTGAGCCACGACTATGTGAGCGGTCACGTTAGAATTCATCTGAGGACACAGCCACGGCTCACTCTGTCAGCGGCTGTGTTTTTGACACAAATTGTTACATACTAAATAAGATGGGTATTGTGCCCCAGCTCTACTCATTTTGTGAAACTACCAAATGTTACAGTATTCTGTGAAAGTATTTGGCCCCTTTGAACTTTTCAACCTTTTGGCATATTTCAGCCTTCAAACATAAAGCTATAAATTCTAATATTTTTGTGAAAAGTCAACAAGTGGGACACAATCATGAAGTAGAACGAAATTTATTGGGTATTTTTAACTTTTTTCTTTTTTAACAAATAAAAAACTGAAAAGTGGGATGTGCAATATTATTCGGCCCCTTTACTTTCAGTGCAGCAAACCAATGTTGTCCTGAATCCTAAATGACTGGTAATGATAAAGCCCCCTCATAGTGTGGGGCGGGGAGGAAGTGCTGTTGATTGCTGGCAAACCCACCGCCCCGCAGCCATAAGTGAAGACTGGGGGGGAGGTTGGGTTGCTGTTGGTTGCAGGCGGCACCACCGTCCCACCACGAGTGGGTAATCAAGTCTCTGTATAAATGCACCTGCTCTGTGATAATCTCAGGGTTCTGTTTCAAGTGCCGAGAGCATCATGAAGACCAAGGAACACATCAGGCAGGTCCAAGATACTGTTGTGGAGAAGTTTAAAGATGAATTTGGATACAAAAAGACTTCCTAAGTTTTAAACATCTCAAAGAGCACTGTGCAAGCAATCATATTGAAATGGAAGGAGTATCAGACCACTGCAAATCTACCAAGACCCGGCCGTCCCTCTAAACTTTCATCTCGAACAAGGAGAAGACTGATCAGAGATGCAGTCAAAAGGCCCATGATCACTCTGGATGAACTGCAGATATCTACAGCTGAGATGGGAGAGTCGGTCCATAGGACAACAATCAGTCGTACACTGCACAAATCTGGCCTTCATGGAAGAGTGGCAAGAAGAAAGCCAGTTCTCAAAGATATCCATAAAAAGTCTCATTTGACGTTTGCCACAAGCCACCTGGGAGACACACCAAACATGTGGAACAAGGTGCTCTGGTCAGATAAAACCAAAATTGAACTTTTTGGTCACAATGCAAAATGATATGTTTGGCGTAAAAGCAACACAGCTCATCATTCTCAAAACACCATCCCCACTGTCAAACATGGTAGTGGCAGCATCATGGTTTGGGCCTGCTTTTCTTCAGCGGTGACAGGGAAGATGGTTAAAATTGATGGGAAGATGGATGGAGCCAAATACAGGACCATTCTGGAAGAAAACCTGTTGGAGTCTGCAAAAGACCTGAGACTGGGACGGAGATTTATCTTCCAACAAGACAATGATCCCAAACATAAAGCAAAATCTACAATGGAATGGTTCAAAAATAAACATATCCAGGTGTTAGAATGGTCAAGTCACAGTCCAGACCTGAATCCAATCAAGAATCTGTGGAAAGAGCTGAAAACAGCTGTTCACAAACGCTCTTCATCCAACCTCACTGAGCTCCAGCTGTTTTGCAAGGAAGAATGGGCAAGAATTTCAGTCTCTCGATGTGCAAAGCTGATAGAGACATACCCCAAGAGACTTGCAGCTGTAATCGCAGCAAAAGGTGGCGCTACAAAGTATTAACTCAAGGAGGATAAATAATATTGCACGCCCCACTTTTCAGTTTTTTATTTGTTAAAAAAGTTTAAAATACCCAATAAATTTCGTTTCATTTCACGATTATGTCCCACTTGTTGATTCTTCACAAAAATATTGGAATTTATATCTTTATGTTTGAAGCCTGAAATGTGGCAAAAGGTTGAAAAGTTCAAGGGGGCCAAATACTTTCACAATGCACTGTACAACATTTTGTGCAGCTCAGCGTTGCACAAAAAAATTGTAGCTTTTCAAAACTATTTACTTCAGAATTCTGGCAAAAAAGCTTTGATGAATCGAGGTATAGGTCTGTATTTCCTGCTTGAACCAAACACATGTGAGCCCTGCAATCAATACATAAGTTGTGTACGTACCTACTCAAACACGGGTAAAGGGAAAAAAAAAGTTTACAACACTGCAGCCACACCCAAGGATGCACATTCAACTGAAATAAAGAGCTGACATTGGTGGCCCTCCCTAATGAGGGTCAGTACTGCAAGATGAGGACTAGGATGGAGTGTTACTGCAAGAAAGTTACCAGGATAAGGCCATTACTTCAAGATGAGGACCAGGATGGGACACATTACTACGAGATGAGAACCAGGATGGACCACTACTACAAAATGGGGGTCGGGATTGGGCATTACTACACGAAGGGGATCAAATGGGGCATTATAACAATTTGAAGACCAGGATGGGGAAATTCTACAACAAGGGGACCAGAATGGAGCCACAACTACAGAATGAGGGTAATTACTACAAGATGAGAACCAGGATGGATGTAAAACTTGCAGGAGTATAGGCACCCGACACAGACTTGAGGGGCTTAACTAAGTGGCTACTCTGTCTTCACTAGAGCCTCTGATGGTGAAGATAGGCTTCTACTGGTGGTAGCCACTAGATGCCACTCCAAGGGATCACAGTACCTTGTAAGCTGACTCCACACGAGTAGGGAATACAGTCAGGCAAAGTCTCTAGTGGGAGTTGATGCAGACAGAAGGCTGGTACAGTAGGTGGAATGGGGACAGCAGCAGGACAGGATCACGCTGGTGCAGTAGGTACCACAAAGGGCTGGTTCAAGTAGGTGCATTGAGTATGGCAGCAGGGCTAGTGCAGTGGGTATAGCAGCTGACTGATTCAGACTGACACATAGAGTACAGCAGCAGGACTGGTTCTAGAAGGTGCTTGCATGCATTGCGGTACTAGGGAACACACATGGGTTAGGTAAAGCACGAAACTCAGGAAACAGCAGAGGAAGCAGGAAACTGACAACTAGTAGCGTATCTATTGGTATAGACCAAGTTACTTAGGCACTTCCCATAGAGGAAAGATGCCTTATATGCTCTGTGCCATAGGCTGAGAAGCACTTCTGGGTAGGGCACGCTAGCCCTTTAAAACTAGGCGGCATGTCACATGCATAACCTAAGCGAACTCCCAGGAGACCTGTGCGGTGTGCTTGGCCCCTGGAGCAAGATTCAGGAGATGGAGCCAGTGCAGATGCAGTGAGACGGCTGGAGAGGTGAATACACCATGAGTGCTGGTCTCCCTGCTACAGAGATGACAGTGCCTCAGCGGGTGCTACAGTGCCATCCCTATACGTGTAGTCTTTTCCAGGTTCAAAAGAAATCTCTTTAGGAGAAGAGAAGCATGTTTTCATTGGGCTCCTAAAACGTCTCCTCAGGGCCAAAATCCTTCCAATCAACCAGAAAGACGGTCCTGTCTCACCTTTTCTCCATGGCAAGGATGTTCTTTACCTCCAAAACATCATCAGCACTGACAGGAGAAGGCAGAGTTCTTGAAGTAGTGGCTGAGGATGACAGGCTTGAGAAGAGACACATGGAAGTAGTTGAGAATATTCAAGGAGGCAAGCATCTTTAGCTTGTAGGAGATGGCATTGGTGTGTTGGAGAACCTCAAAGGAACCAAAAAAGCAGGGACTCAACTTCTAGTAAGGCATCTTGAGATGGATATATCTGGAAGAGAGCCAAACCTTGCCTCCAGGCGGGAAAAAGGGAGGGTCCAGAAATCTATTATTCACATGCCTTATCATCCAAACAGAGGACCGATCAAGAGAGGCTTTGGTCTATGCCTAAATTTTGGAGAAGGTCTTGGCGAGAGCATCAGCAGCAGGGTTCCTGTAGGTGACATTCACATATGCAGTCCATAAACTATGAGAAATGGAGAGTTAGTGAAGCATTCACTTACATGATTGTTATACCAAAACTCCACGCAGGGTAAAATTTTGACCCATTCACTGTGACGTTCATTGATGAAGTGCCACAGGAAATTCATCAGGATCTGATTGACCCACTCCACTTGACTGTTCAACTGCGGATGGTAGACGAATGAGGCATCCAAACTGATATCCAGTAACTTAGGCCGGCTTCACACTACGGATTTGGAGCTGTCAGACTGTGTCCGGTGTTTTGCTGGATGCACCGGACACAGCCTGACAGCCACAGAAAAACAAAACCGGAGGGCAAATATGCTCTCCGGTCCTGTTTTCTGCTGGAATGGGCAGTCCGTGGCCACTGGAACAGTCCCTTGTCGAAATATCAGAATTGCAGCAAGCGGGGAGCTAGCCGCAGTTCTGAAATCTCAGCGGGGAGCTCTCCAGGTGCTGCAGTTCAGCGCTGGCCAGCGCTGAGTTTCAGCACCCAGCATCCGGGAACTGGACAGATTTTCTGTCGGGTCCTGCACGATCCGACGCCCATAGACTCCCATGTTATTGGGCGCCGGACCGGGTGGATCCGGTTTTGTTTAAATTTTTGCCCCAGACACAAAAATGCTGCCAGCTCCGGGGCAAAAATCAAAAGCAGCCTGATGCTGCCGGACAGGGACAAAACCGGATGGCAAATCACAGCCATCCGGCCCTATCCAGCACAATAGGGCTAAATTATGTCCAAAACCATGGTGTGAAGCTGTCTTTACAGGTAGCCCTCCAGAATCAGTAGGTAAACTGGAAGCCTCTGTTGGACACAGTGTTGAGGAGTAGATCATGCAGACGGAAGATGGGTTGGAGGAAGTGTTCCGTCAACTTGGGTGTGGAAGGAAGACCATACAATGGGATGAAGTGGATAATGTTAAAAAATCTGTCTACAGTTATCCAGATGACAAAGCAGCCCAAGAACACTAGCAGATCGGTAATTAAGTCCATCAAGATGTGCTGCCAAAAGGCGTCCAGCACAGTTAGTGGCAGTAGTTGGCCATCGGGAAGCTTTATAGGGGTCTTCTTGTCTGAACATGAAGGACAGCCAAAGCATAGTCTACAACATCTTTGTGCAAAGTTGACCACCAGTAATGTCGTTTGATGAAGAGAGTTATCTTTTTCTGTCCGGCGTGTGCAGCCAGTTTGGAGGAATCACCCCACTGCAGCACACACTTCCTGTCCATCTCTGCTATGAACGACTTTCCGGCTGGCATCTGAGACAACTTTACAGTGAGCATTTTGGAGGTCTCAATGATATTAAAGGTTTCGTCCTCCTGGTCGACTGATTGACAGGACCACGAGAGTGCATCTGACTTGACGTTCTTTTCAGCCAGAAATGAAGGACAAAGTCAAATCAAGCAAAAATCAGCAACTTTTGGGCTTGGTGCAGATTCAGCGTTTGGGCTTACTGTAGGTAGGCCAGCTTTTTGTGGTTGGTATAGATGATAATGGAATGCACTGCTCCTTTCAGACATTTTGCCATTTCTCCGGAACCATCTTGATCACTAACAATTCTTGGTCGCCAATCGAGTAGTTGCATTCACACTCAGAGAAGGCACTGAAAAAGTAGCCACAGGTAACATCCAACTGGTAACAGACTACTGAGTGAGGACTGCACCAACCTCACAGGAAGAAGCGTTCAGTTCCAAGAAGAGCTGCTTGGCCTATGTAGCACCAGAGCTGATGAGAAGGCCTGCTTAGGGGTGATAAAAGCACTTTACACTTCTGGAGTCCCCAACTTGCGAGTCGTTGCCTTGCAGGTGAGGGCCATGATGGAAGAACAAGGGAAAAGAAATGCGGAATGAAATGGTGGTAGTAGTTGGAGAATCCCAGGAACCAATGAGTTGCCTTCACTTCATCAGGACGAGATCACTTGTGGACTGCCAACACCATTTTCAAGCCAGTGTCAAAGAAAATGTAGCCCAGGGAAGGAAGGGAAATTCGTTCAATGAGGCACTTCTCGAATTTTTCATAGAGGCGATTTTCCCTTAGCCTCTATTGTGACTGGCGGATGTTTCTCCTGTACATGGGCAGGTTGGGAGAGAACAGAAAAATGCCTTCCAGGTGCACAGCGACACATGAGTAGAGAAGTTCCTGGAAGATGTCGTTCAAAAACTCCTGGAAGACCGCCGGAGCACCGCAAACCCGAGTGGCCTTACCCAGTACTCTTAATGACCATCATGAGTGTTAAAGGTGGTTATCCATTTGTCATCCGAACGAATGTGGAGAAGATTGTAGGCACCACAGAGGTCGGACTTGGAGAAGATTTTGGAACCTCGTAGATGTTCCAAGCAGCAGCGAATATTTTTTCTTCACCGTGATTTAATTGAGGTCTCTATAATCTATATCTGGCCTAAGGGAACTATCATTTATCTTTTCAAAGAAGAACCTGATTCTGGCTGGAGAGGATGATTTCTGGATAAAAGCCCTTGTCAGATTCTTCATGATGTGTTCGAACATGGCTTGGGTCTCCACCAACAACAAAAAGTAGATTCGACCAAAGAAAGGTGAGGAGTCAGGTAGTAAGTCGGTAAGACAATCATATGGCCTATGTGGTGGAAGTGTTTCAACCTACCTCTTGTCAAAGACGTCCGTGTAGTACCAGTAGGCAGATGACAGACTCAGAAGATTGGATGGCATTACAGACGGGCGGCTTGGACAGACTTGAATGAGTCACTTCTTGTGACAGGACTGTCCCCATGGAGCACATCTCCTGATCTCCAATGCAAGACAGTCTCATGCATCTGAAACCGTGGTAGACGTAGCAGCACTGGATGAGTCAGACCAGGAAGGTTATGGAAGTCAATTCCTATCCAAATTTCCACTTTCTCATTGATGAACAGGATGGGATCAGAAAGGGGTTTTCCATGCACAAAGGAGATGGTGATTAGCATTTGAAGTTGCTGGATAGGAATTCAATACCAATCCACTATGGCCTGTTGCATGAAGTTCATGGTGTAACCAGAGACCAGTATGGGCAACTTAGTAAATTAGCCAGAACCATATGATACAGATACAGAGAGACCTAGAAAAGGAAAGAACTTGGTCTCGCCTAGGGTGGCATCTCCTAGGCTTGGACGTTTTCCAGCTTCACAGGGCAGACTCAGATCTGGTGTTTCAGAAACATCCTCTTTTGTACCGATATTCCAAGTGACATTTAGCCATATCCACAAGGTCCACGTCCATTCGTTCAAGGGTAGCAGCAGGTGTAGCACACCGTGGCATGATTGGTCCCTGAAAGGAGGGAGCAAGGCACATTTACCTCCTATCTCGGTTCAATTCTTTGGACCATTCTTGGAGCCAGAGATCAATGCGGATAGCCAGGGATACCAGCTCATCTAGGGAGGATGGAACATCTCGGTTTGCAAGTTTATCCTTGATTCCTCAAGACAGACTTTTCCACAGTGCAGCCACTAGCCGCCTCATTATTCCAGCCTAGTTCAGATTACATAGTGCGGAAACATACAACATAGTGGCCCACGGTGAGACTTTCCTGGTGAACCCTCTGGAGAGATAATGCTGTAGACATGACTCAACTTGGCTCGTCAAACACCTTGCGGAAAACCTCTAGGGAAAGTTGGAAAATTCTAGACCACTGAATTGCTTCTTTCCCACAGCAGATTAATCCAGACCAAGGCTTAACCAGACAAATGGGGCATAGGAAGGCCACCTTCAACTGATCCGATGCAAAGGGATGGGGTAAAAGTTCAAAGTGCAATGAGCACTGATTAAGGAAACTTCTACACTGCTTGGGGTTGCTGCCATCAAACTAAGGAGTAGCAGCCAGATGAGGACCGTAGTGAGGAGTTGGGAGAACAACTGGTGCTGGTGCTGTAGCCTAGGTGGGAACAAGTGGAGCGGCTGATTGCAGAGCATTCAAACGGGAGTCCCCTGACTGTATGAAGGCCATCGTTTGAGTTTGTAGTTCTCATTGACAGATGAGTTCTTGTTGCAGACCTGCAATCTGAGTGGTATTAGACCCAGTGGGATCCATGGCCTGAGTAAACTGTAATGCTTGAAGGTGCCGGCGTGGGGGAGTATATCCACTGGGTTGAGGCACCTATCATGGACTAGTGTGGCTTGATTAAGCAACTACCCTGTCTTTACTAAAGCCTCTGATGGTGAAGTTAGGCTTGTGCTAGTGGGTAGCCGAGGTGCCACCCCTGGGGGAGTAGGAGCCGTTGGATTCAGGCAGGCACAGTTGCTGGTGTGAGTAGATGCAGCCAGATGGCTGGTAAAGCAGGTGCAGAGGGTACGGCAGCAGGTCAGGTTCAAGCTGGTGCAATAAGTACCACAGCAGGGCTGGTTCATGTTGGTGCAGTGGGTACAGGAGCAGGGCCGCTGCAATCTGATGCAATGGGAACAAAAGCTGATTGATTCAGTCAGAAAGGGTACAGCAGAAGGACTGGTTCTGTTAGGTGCTTGTAGGTATAGTGGTACTAAAGAACAAACATGGGTAAGCTAAAGCCCGGGACTCAGGATTCAGCAAGGGTAACAGGGACCTGACAACTAGCAGCATGTCTGTAGGCATAAACCACATTGCTCAAGCACTTTGCATGAGAAGAATGTGCCTTAAATACTGTGCTTTTCAGCGATAGGCTGAGAAGCACTTCCGTGTGGGGCATGCTGGCCTTTTAAGACTAGTGGGTGTGTCATGCATGTGATCTAAGTGCGCTTCCAGGAGACCTGTGTGGCATATGAAGGCCTTGGGAGCAGGAAGCAGGAGACCGAGCTTGGGCAAGTGCTGCGAGACCGCCAGAGGTGCTAGTACACCTGACTCCGAGCACCGGTTTTCCCGCTGTGGATATGCCGGTGCTGTGGCATGCGCTACAATGAGGACATTACTACTCAAAGGGTACTAGGATGGGGACATTACTACAAGAAGAGAACAAGGATGGAGCATTACTACAAGATGAGGACTAGCATGGCGCATTACTACAAGATGAGAACCAGAATGAGGCACATTACTACAATATAGGGACCAGGATGGGGGACATTACAAGCACATTGCTACAAAATGTTGGCTAAAATTACTATATGATTCTAATTGTCAGACAATAATACTTACAAGGGGATAAAATGTAAACAAAATGTGAAAATATAAAACAAAACTAGGCATGACATTATTTTTTACCACTAAACAATAAGGTGTATATTTGCCACAACCGTAACAACCCAAGATATACAACTGTGCTGGAACCCATATTATGAATACCATTTAAAAATAAAATATACAAGCAGAGAATGTTAAAAACAGTGATGAAAGATGTGTAGAAAAAATTATGGCATCACAAAAAAAAAATGTCACTTTGTTCTGCAAAGAATATAGGCACCTAAATTCCATTTTTTTTCTATGTGTGGCCTATGTACCCAACCAAGTCCAAGACCACTGTTCTAGTCCTAAGTAAAACACGCCAGAATTTTGTGAATGCTGTAAAATATATAGGTCTGGGGAACTACCTATCTACGTTATGGAGAGTAGTTTGCCTGCAGCCACAAGGAGACAGATAAGTTGATAAGGAGACTTAAAACCGCAATGGTCCTCTGGGAAATATGCAAATTGTCACTTCAATGAAGAAGTGAATGAACTGTAGCGCCACCTTTAGGTAGCAATCCTCAAAGTCTTTTAAAACTTATTTAATAAAGTATGGAAAAATATTTATTTAAAATATTTAAGATAAAAAATATCTTATTCTCTATTTTGCAGTTATTTTTTCTTTCTATAATTACCCCATAATCATTTATCCTCCCCATAGCATTTTTGTAAAAAAACATCACTTATACTGGGTAACCAATTAAGCAAGGAAAGAACCCTCTTAACTTCCCTTAACCTTAAACTCTGATATGTTATGGTCAATAAGCAGTCAAGAACCAGGGCACAAAGATTAAGTGGACCTTCGCATTCACCATCTGTGAAGACCGTCGGAACAACTAGGGATCTCTATTTTCCTGGCATCATTCTCAAGTATAATCCCTGGTGAGAATTGAAAAATAAATTCCTTTTTTGGGGTAAGATCTGAAAAAAAACACCAACTGACTAGAGGATTATTAAAATTAACATTTAGATAGAAAGATTCACTCTAGGATTGTTCTACATAATCTTCTGAGCAGCAGCTGCAATAAACGTGGAAGTCTGCTTTTAAAAGATCTAAGTGAATACAAACTAATCGTAGATGTAGCTTCAATATTCATTGTTCATTACACAAGAATCATTATTAGGCAGAATTTACATATGGCGTAGCCAGTTCTATAGTTGTGCAATTGATAATTAAGACTTTAATTCTATGGTGAGAATATTGATAATAATTCTCAAAAGGGAATGTTGTTAGAACTGTCTCCAGAGATCACCAGACACAGGATGTTATGTTAAAGGGAATCTGTCAGCAGGTTTTTGCTATGTAAGCTGAAAATAGCATGCTGTAAGAGTTATAAAACTAAGGTTAACTGTGCCTCTCTTATCAGTGTGTGTTCTATTGTTTACTAAAACTAAAATCTTTACTACCATGTGATTACCATTAAAGCACTACAATGTCACATCGATGCCCCCTACTGTGATTCAAACATCACGGTCAAAGGACAATCTCTATTGAGAGCTTGGTGTAGGCAGGGGCAGCTCTCCCAGCTTTGCTAGATACCTAAAACTACATTTTTGATTGTGACAGAATAGCTGGAGCCTGTAATCAATGTGATACCTTGTTGGATTCAGATTTTCTTTACCTACATTATTTTGCTGTCAGAGGAGGTAGCAAAAACTTGCTGACAGATTCCCTTTAAGGGAACAGATCAGGAACATAATGTAAAATAAAAAAAATATTTTTAAGGTTACTTAAGGAATAAACTTTAAGGAATACTCAATATAAACCCTGAAACACTATTTAATACCTATTGTATTTCAGAGAACAGCACAGCATTTGGACCATTTCACATCTAAGGCTGGGTTGCGTTTAGCTGATTTGCAATTCTATGTGTTTTTACCGCTAAAAACGCATCCAGACACATCCAAAAATGCACCCATAGGGTTTACTACAAAATGCATCGCAAATGCAATGCAAAACGCATGTCATTTTGCAGAAACACAAAATGCATGCGTTTTTGGAAACGCAGCCCAAAACGTTGCAGCCCATTTTTTGGGCTGCATTTGCAAAAATGCATGTGATTTTGCAAAATGACATGCGTTTTGCATTGCATTTGCAATGCATTTTGCATTGAACCCTATGGGTACTTTTATGGATGCATTTTTAGCAGCAAAAATGCATAGAAACGCAAACACAGCCAAACACAGCCCAGCCTTAGATGTGAATTGGGCCTTTTTCTCTCGCTCAAACTTCATATTGTTTATATTGGGCTATATGGCTCCAAAGAGGTATCTGGCAGCAATGTGGCCATTCAACTGACTTATACCCCAAAGACTGTAGAATACAGGGTCGCACCTACAACACGTGCAAGGGTTGCAATGCACCCGGGCCTTGGAGCTTAGGGGGCCCCAAAAGTCCCTTTGGCCTATAGAAAAACACTAATGCTATTTAAGATTTGCAATAATTGGGGGCCCCGTTGAATCTTTTACATCAGGGCCCATGAGCTTCAAGGTACACCACTGGCAAAATAGTTATACCTGACTGCAAAACTACCCAGGAAAGTTCAATGACTATAGGCAGAGGAGGATACTATTTACATGCCTTCAGTTAATGCACATCTCTATTTTTCTTTAGGATACAATATACATATTGAAGGGACTGAAATACCTAAAGGAACTTTTTGTAGTGGGGGTCCGGAAGTAAGACCCACAAGTGGGGGTGGTGCAGGGGGGGCAAGATCTGCCCTTTCATAGGCTACGCCCACAGTCATGCCCACTTCGAAGCACACCATACATTCAGTAGGCATGACCACCTTCATTGGTCACCAAACAAGCACGCCCGCCTTGTAAGCTCTCATGCTCCCACCTGCTAACCCTCTGCATACTCCTCCTCCTTCCCGGTGACATTTCCCCCAATCCTGGCCCCCCCCACCACATTCCCACAACCACCTTCATCCCACACCCACCACCCACTGCCAACCCTCTCAACCTCATCACCAACAGCCCTCGCAGCCCCACCAACATCAGACCCATTCCCCCAACCCATTCCCCACCTACCGCTCTACCCGGCGCACTCTGGAATGCCCGCTCAGTGTGCAACAAAGTCCCAGACATCCATGAACTCTTTATCTCCAGGAAATTGTCATTCCTTGGCCTCACAGAGACCTGGCTCACCCCCTCCGACACGGCTTTCCCTGCTGCACTATCCTACGGTGGCCTCAGCCTGTCCCACACACCCCGTCCCTCTTTCAAACACGGCGGGGGATTCGGTATACTCCTGTCCAACTCCTGCGCCTTCAGCCCTATCCCCCCGCCCCCCTCCGTCACTGTCCCCTCCTTCGAAGCCCACTTGGTCCGAATCTTCTCCCCCTGTAACCTCCAGCTAGCCATCATCTACCGCCCCCCTGGACCCATCGCCTCCTTCCTTGACCACTACACCACCTGGCTACTTCACTTCCCTCTCCGCTGACATCCCCACCATCATCATGGGTGACTTCAATATCCCCATTGACACTCCCCGAACAGCCGCCTCCAACCTTCTTTCCCTGGCCACTTCCCTAGGGCTCTCCCAATGGCCCTCCTCTCCCCTCAACGAACAAGGCCACACGCTTGACCTCATCTTTACCCGCCTCTGCTCCCTCTCTAACCTCACAACCTCGGAACTCCCTCTGTCTGACCACCATCTCTTGACCTTCTCCGCCCTCTCCTCCCCTGCCACACTGCCCCCTCTCCGCCAACTTGATCACCCTTGCCGAAACCTAAAAGATCTTGATCTTCCTTTATTCTCTGAATTCCTCCTCCCTCTCACCGACATACCCTCCGCTGACGACATTGACATTGCCACCACCATATACAACACCACAATAACGAACGCCCTCTACCTAGCCGCCCCCCTCACTCTCCATGTTCCAGGCATTAACAGGCAACCCTCACTAAAAACCCTCACTAAAAACCTGAGATGGGCGTCCAGGGTCGCTGAGAGGAGATGGAAAATGTCCCGCACCTCCGAGCACTTCGCTCTGTTCAAGCAATCCCTCACTTACTTCAAGATGGCACTTGCTACTGCCAAGCAAGCATTCTTCTCATCCCTAATAACCTCTCTGTCCCACAACCCCAAACAGCTCTTCAAAACTTTCAACTCCTTACTTCGCCCGCCCGCTCCTCCCCCTTCTCCCCTCATCTCTGCTGAAGACTTTGCGACCTTCTTCAAGGAGAAGATCGACAAGATCAGAAACAGCTTCGGCCCACTGTCCCCACAACTCCCCCTCCCACCCACACTGCCCTCCTCCTCCATCAGCCACTTCCCCCCCATAATTAAAGACTAACTCTCCTCTCTCCTGTCAAAATCACACCTCACCACCAGCGCCCACGACCCGCTCCCATCCCATCTCATTCCCAACCACACCTCCATTTTCATTCCAGCCCTCACCCACCTCTTCAACCTATCACTCAGCACTGGCGCCTTCCCCTAAGGCTTCAAACACGCCCTAATCACGCCCATCCTAAAAAAAACCTCACTTGACCCTACCTCTTTCCCTAACTATCGCCCCATTTCTCTTCTCCCATTTGCCTCTAAGCTACTTGAATAGCACGTCCACTCCGAACTGTCCACTCACCTCTCCTTGTGCTCCCACTTCGACCGCCTACAGTCCGGCTTCCGACCCCTCCATTCCACTGAAACAGCCCTGACCAAAGTCACCAACGACCTACTGACCGCCAAGAACAAACACCACTACCCCATCCTCCTCCTCCTTGACCTGTCTGCCGCCTTCGACACGGTTGACCACTCCCTTCTTCTCCGGATCCTGGAATCCCTCGGCATCACCCACCTTGCCCTCTCTTGGATCTCCTCATACCTAGCAAACCGGACCTTCAGCGTCTCCCACTTCCACACCTTCTCCTCACCCTACCCCCTTTCTGTCGGAGTCCCCCAAGGTTTGGTCCTGGGACCCCTATTTTTTTCCATATACACTCTCGGCCTAGGGCAACCTATTGAGTCCCACGGCCTCTAGTACCACCTCTACGCCAACGACACCCAAATCTACCTTTCTTGCCCTGACATCACCTCCCTACTCTACAAAATCCCACAATGCCTTTCCGCCATCTCATCCTTCTTCTCTGCTCGCTTCCTTAAACTCAACATGGACAAAACTGAATTCATAGTCTTCCCCCCAAGAAATTCCCCCCCACTTCCCAACCTATCCATCTGTGTCAACGACTGCGCCCTCTCCCCAGTCCCCCAAGCCAAGTGCCTCGGGTAATCCTTGACTCCTCCCTATCCTTCTAGCCCCACATTGAGGCCCTCACCACATCCCTCCGGCTGTAGCTCCAGAACATCTCACGGATCTGCTCTTTCCTCACCCACGACACAGCTAAAACACTCATTCATGCTCTTATCATCTCCCACCTTGACTACTGCAACCTCCTTCTCAATGGCCTCCCGGCTAACTCCCTCACACCTCTCCAGTCTATCCTCAATTCCGCTGCTGGACTAATCTACCTGTCCTCCCGCTACTCCCCTGTCTCCCCCCTCTGCCAAGCCCTTCACTGGCTCCCCGCCTCCAAGAGATCCAAATTCAAAACACTAACCATGGCGTACAAAGCCATACACAACCTGGCCCCACCATACATCTCCGACCTGGTCTCCCGATACCTACCCTCACGCAACCTCCGCTCCTCCCAAGAACTCCTCCTCTGCTCCCCCCTCATCACCTCTTCGCATAACCACGTCAAGGACTTCTCCTGGGCATCTGCCTTACTCTGGAACTCCCTGCCCCAACACGTCAGGTACTCTCCTACCCTGAGAAGCTACAAGTGTCACCTGAAGACTCACCTATTCCATCAAGCCTACAACCTGCCATGAGACCCAGGCGACCGCCCCATACCTGACATTCCCCCATCCTACTGTATCCCCACCCGCCCCTTGTAGACTGTGAGCCCTCATGGACAGGGTCCCTGCCCCTCCTGTACCTGTATGTCCCGATCGCCTAGATTTAGTGTACTTGTTCTTGTCTCCCTTATCCTCATGTAAAGCGCCATGAAACCTAATGGCGCTATATAAATAAATAAATAATAATAAATAATAATTGGTGGGCGTGAATGACTTCTTTGGTGGGCTTGATGACATTTCTTCCCATCTTCTAGAATCATGCAAGGGCGGCTTTCAAACACACCTCAACCACGATCCTATCAAGTGACGCAAGTCATGTCAGACCTGGAAGGAGCACATACAGTCTAGCATCTACCATCAGATCATAATTAACTCGCCAACATATAACTACACCAACTGATGGACAGTAGCACTTAGGGCGTAAAGGCCGCCATAGTAGTATAGCAAAACATTCCAAATATCGCTTGTCAGATTTGAGGTTACACACATAACCAGTACCATTGGATACCATTGCCCATTACAACATATATATTTTTCACACACATGACCAGTATCATTGGGATACCTTGGGATACCTTTTCTAATCAATATCAGCATTCATCATATTTTCCATACATATACCTACTTTGTTGTTTGCATTTTAGAAAATTCAAGCGCCTACTAACCTAAAACATTAATATTAGTTGAACTAATATACAGGGTGGTCCGTTAATATGGATGCATCTAAATAAAATGGGAATGGTTGGTGATATCAACTTCCTGTTTGATGCACATTAGTATATGGAAAGGGGAAAATTTTTCCAGATGGGTGGTGACCATGGTGGACATTTTGAAGTCGGCCATTTTGGATCCAACTTTATTTTTTTCAATGGGAAGAGGGTCATGTGATACATCAAACATATTGAGAATTTCATAAGAAAAACAATGGTGTGCTTGGTTTTAACGTAACTTTATTCTTTCATGAGTTATTTACAAGTTTATGACCACTTATAAAATGTATTCAATGTGTGCACCATTTCCGGTGACTACCTCTTGAAGCTCATCAAGAGAAAGCCAAGAGTGTGCAAAGCAGTAATCAAAGCAAAAGGTGGCTACTTTGAAGAACCTAGAATAAGAATCTACAATTTTCATAGTCATGAAAATAAAGAAAACTCTTTGAATGAGAAGGTGTGTCCAAACTTTTGGTCTGTCTGTACTGTACTGTTTCTGCTCTGATGAAGTAACATGTTGCTATGAAATGCATTGGCAAATGAATCATTTTAATCAGACAATCCTGGGATTCGTTCTTCATCGGGAGCAAACAAAGTGATACCCCTTTTTCATAATTTCTTTTATTTGTATCCTTGAAAAAATTAATACAACATCTACCCATTATCTATTATATAAAACCCGAAGGCCACTTCCTGAAAAGGCGAAGGCCACTTCCGTGACGGACTTCGCCCAGGGGCTGGTGACGTCATCCAGTGCAGGGCCCCCCTGCTACAGGCAGCGGCACACAGAACGTTCCGATCTCGGAAGTTCCGTGTGCCCTCCAGCCTCTCCCCTCCACCCTCTGCCATTGCTGTCTGCCCAGAGGCCGCCCCTCATGTATCATGTCCTCAGCCCCTGCTCCACACATCAGTACACTGTCAGGAGGAGGCGCCCGGCAGTGCAGGGGTTACAGCCGAGCCTCCAGTGTGTGCGGCCGGCTCCTCCCCGCTCTCCGCACACACATTCCCCGGGTGCCCGGCCAGTGAGGAGGTGGCAGCGGCAGCACATGGCAGCCGGGGGGTAGCTGCACTGACAGGAGGCGGCTGACACCCGGGACCATGCTGCACAGCGCAGTCTCCACGCCCGCCTTCTCCACAGCTCCGCACTGCTGACACCGGGGGACACAGCGCTCAGCACCGGGAGGTGACGCAGAGGTGAGAGCCGGGCTGCAAGGGATTAACAGGTCCTATGTGTCCTCTGCGTCCTCTGCCCCCTCTGCGTCCTCTGCCCCCTCTGCGTCCTCTGCCCCTCTGTGTCTCTGCCCCCTGTCCTCTGCCCCTGTCCTCTGCGTCCTTGCCCCTGCCCCTCTGTGTCCTCTGCCCCCTGTCCTCTGCCCCCTGTCCTCTGCCCCCTCTGTGTCCTCTGCCCCCTGTCCTCTGCCCCCTCTGTGTCCTCTGCCCCCTCTGTGTCCTCTCGCCCCCTCTGCGTCCTCTGCCCCCTCTGCGTCCTCTGCCCCCTCTGCGTCCTCTGCCCCCTCTGTGTCCTCTGCCCCTGTCCTCTGCCCCCTGTCCTCTGCGTCCTTTGCCCCCTGCCCCCTCTGTGTCCTCTGCCCCCTGTCCTCTGCCCCCTGTCCTCTGCCCCCTCTGTGTCCTCTGCCCCCTGTCCTCTGCCCCCTCTGTGTCCTCTGCCCCCTCTGTGTCCTCTGCCCCCTCTGTGTCCTCTGCCCCCTCTGTGTCCTCTGCCCCCTCTGCGTCCTCTGCCCCCTCTGTGTCCTCTGCCCCCTGTCCTCTGCCCCCTGTCCTCTGCCCCCTGTCCTCTGCCCCCTGTCCTCTGCCCCCTGTCCTCTGCGTCCTTTGCCCCCTGCCCCCTGTCCTCTGCGTCCTTTGCCCCCTGCCCCCTCTGTGTCCTCTGCCCCCTGTCCTCTGCCCCCTCTGTGTCCTCTGCCCCCTCTGTGTCCTCTGCCCCCTCTGTGTCCTCTGCCCCCTCTGTGTCCTCTGCCCCCTCTGCGTCCTCTGCCCCCTCTGCGTCCTCTGCCCCCTCTGCGTCCTCTGCCCCCTCTGCGTCCTCTGCCCCCTCTGCGTCCTCTGCCCCCTCTGCGTCCTCTGCCCCCTCTGCCCCCTCTGCGTCCTCTGCCCCCTCTGCCTCCTCTGCCTCCTCTGCCTCCTCTGCCCCCTGTCCTCTGCGTCCTCTGCCCCCTGTCCTCTGCGTCCTCTGCCCCCTGTCCTCTGCGTCCTCTGCCCCCTGTCCTCTGCGTCCTCTGCCCCCTGTCCTCTGCGTCCTCTGCCCCCTGTCCTCTGCGTCCTCTGCCCCCTCTGCGTCCTCTGCCTCTTCTGCCCCCTCTGCGTCCTCTGCCCCCTGTCCTCTGCGTCCTCTGCCCCCTGTCCTCTGCGTCCTCTGCCCCCTGTCCTCTGCGTCCTCTGCCCCCTCTCCTCTGCGTCCTCTGCCCCCTGTCCTCTGCGTCCTCTGCCCCCTCTCCTCTGCCCCCTGTCCTCTGCGTCCTCTGTGTCCTCTGCCCCCTGTCCTCTGCGTCCTCTGCCCCCTGTCCTCTGCGTCCTCTGCCCCCTGTCCTCTGCGTCCTCTGCCCCCTGTCCTCTGCGTCCTCTGCCCCCTGTCCTCTGCGTCCTCTGCCCCCTGTCCTCTGCGTCCTCTGCCCCCTGTCCTCTGCGTCCTCTGCCCCTGTCCTCTGCGTCCTCTGCCCCCTGTCCTCTGCGTCCTCTGCCCCCTGTCCTCTGCGTCCTCTGCCCTCTGCGTCCTCTGCGTCCTCTGCCCTCTGCGTCCTCTGCCCTCTGCGTCCTCTGCCCCCTGTCCTCTGCCCAGCCGCCTCTGCCCCCTGTCCTCTGCCCCTGTCCTCTGCCCAGCCGCCTCTGCCCCCTGTCCTCTGCCCAGCCGCCTCTGCCCCCTGTCCTCTGCCCAGCCGCCTCTGCCCACGCCGCTGCGCTGACCACTCTGCCCACGCCGCTGCGCTGACCAATCTCACCGCACTCACTGCTAACCACTGAGCCACCGCGCTCACTGCTAACCACTGAGCCACCGCGCTCACTGCTAACCACTGAGCCACCGCGCTCACTGCTAACCACTGAGCCACCGCGCTCACTGCTAACCACTGAGCCACCGCGCTCACTGCTAACCACTGAGCCACCGCGCTCACTGCTAACCACTGAGCCACCGCGCTCACTGCTAACCACTGAGCCACCGCGCTCACTGCTAACCACTGAGCCACCGTATACTCTGCTACCCACAGAGCCGCCTGTATACACACAATTCATTTCACCGCACTCCCGTAACTATTAGTAAATAAACTATGTATGGATTCTAGACTACCCGATTCTTTAGAATCGGGCCGCCATCTAGTGTGTCCATAATTGTTTTTCCGTCAGCATGATTGAAAAGGGCCAATACAAGTCTGTGGGTCTGTGAAAATCACGATCAGAACATGTATGGCATCAGTGTGCAATCTATGTGCACATACATATTTAAAAGGAATCTGTCAGCTGCATTTCGTTACTTCATCCAAGAGTATCATGATGTAGATAAAGAGACATTGAATCCAATGATGTATCACTTATTTTACAGAGTGCATTTAACAATGCAGCAGAGCTGAGAAAGCTGATCCTACCCACACCAAGCTCTAAATATAGAGTGACCTAGTCCGACAATGATAATCTCCTGAAGCTAAAACAAACATTGGAGGCAGACAATGCCATAGACCTTGATAAGAGAGGCATCGCTGAAATCTCTGTGTTAACCCCTACAGCATCCTGTCTTCAGAAAACACAACATACTGATTGTAAAAATGGACAGACTTACCATACGCTAATGACACACTGTCCAAAACATTGATGACACTAATACTATTTTTTTATGAACCAGTTTAAACACTGAGGCCTTCCGAAAACTTTAGGATACTTCAACACCTTTGCAAAAAAGGCCCCTTTTGCTATAGAAAAATACACTTGAAAAAGACTAAAAAACAAATATTAACAAAGGTGAACACCCAGAGCAAGCCTCATTTCTTATGAAGATGAGTCACGCAGATAACTCTTTGTATTAATTTTTGGTATTAATCTGTAACAAATACAAGTCCCAAAAATATGTTGATGTTACCGCGTAACTCTTTCCCCAGGGTAAACCAATATGTTAAACCAGAACTCATTTTAGCTGAGATTTTATCTAGCTTTATTTCTATTTCAAAATAATTTTCCTTCTTTTATGTGTTTTAACAGCACGATTGTAGAACTGATAATTGATCTCCCTCCAGCTAAAAACTCAATGCATTTGCCAAGTTATTTCCACCGCAGAAGAAAAGTAACATGTTGCTATTTTATTTGGGGATGTGAAAATTAAAATCCTCTCTGCTAATGATATCCTCCCATTTCATATCGTCTTAATCTTGTTAGGAAGCCTTAGAGCAAAGCAACCAAGGATTGAAATATAGAAATACAGGGTTAAATATTACTAAGATAATTCACTAACTGTATTCATTAAGAAATAAGATTGGACACCATCTGGAAAATGCTTATTTTAACAAAATCTGTCCCATAAATCAGCCAATGAGGAGAAAGAAAACAAAAAGAGATAGTGGATTTTTATGAGTAATGATTCTAAGCACTTTCCATTTTCTTAATGTAATTTCATCTTTCTCCTGTTGAATGCACTTTACAGTCTTCTCCCATAAGGAGCTATAGTGTCTTAGCTTGGGGAAACTAGTAGTGAGATATATACTAGCATGTCCTAGATTTTGCTGACACTACATAACACAATATACTCCTTGTCCTACTTTACTTGGGTTCCGACCAGGCTAGATTTACAGTCCACATGTAGAAGAGGTGCCTAGTTCCACTTAAAACCCTTGAGGATTATTATCCCTGTTGAGTTCAGCAAAGCTGCTTACCTTTCTGACAAGGTGGAGAGAGGATACACTTGCCCTTCAGCTGTGGAAATCTTGCAACTTGGATTAAGTTACATTAGTGGTTTCAAGAGCGGCGGTGCCATACATTATAGTCACAAGCAGATGGCTTTTCTCCAAGATGGGAAACCCATCTCCTATATAAGAGCTTGTGAAATATATTAGATCCTTTTGTTCTGGAAGCTGCTTTTTACAATGACTTATGTTACATTCCCCTTCTGTTGCTGTATAAAATGTATTTACTTTTAACTATTTCTCCACACCAGCTCACATAACTCTTGGAAAAAAAATGAGAAATTAAAGAAAAATGAGCATATGATTATTAATGAGCCTGAGCATTTTGTCGTATTCTGTTCTTAAATAATTCCCCAGAATTTCGACAATCCAAATATTGTAATATATTGTTATTTGCCCTTGGATTAAAGCAGTTGTTTTAGGATATGCCATGACATTTGGTGTTTTCACTTGATAAAGGCGGCAGTATAGTGTTGAAATGGGGTGGGAATAAAAAAAAATCTTATCATCATTGTTGAAGAATCAATTTACTCCAGGAGTGCAGCCCACTTAACTTGTTGTCATCCGACTGGATGCATATTTTGTCCAAACCTGCCAAAATTGTGGTTTCAGACTTGCTCTATGTGTATGGCGATCTATGGAACTAAAGAGTAAACAATAGCTGTGAGGGGTCGCATTATAATGAGCTATTGTAACAGTGGTGTAACTTGAAGCTCATGGGCCCAGACGCAAAAGCTTCAACGGGGCCCCCAATATTTGCAAATCTTTAATAGCAATAGTCTTTTTCTATAGGATAAAGGGACTTTTGGAGCCCCCCTAGGCTCCAGGGCCCCGATGCAGTTGCAACTCTTGCACCTATTGTAGTTACACCCCTGCAAAGAGCCAATGTATTGTTCTCACATGAGGGCCCTCTCCAGTCTGTGTCAAAACTTAGGGTCCCGTCACACTTGGCGAAGTTACAGCGATCTCGACAACGATACGACCTGGTAAGAATCGCTGGAGCGTCGCTACGTTGTTGCTGGTGAGATGTCAAACAGTCAGATCTACTCAATGATGCAGCAACGATACGACCTGGTAAGAATCGCTGGAGCGTCGCTACGTTGTTGCTGGTGCGATGTCAAACAGTCAGATCTACTCAATGACACAGCAACGATACGGCATCCCATATAATGACCTCAGCGGTCGTTGGGATCCTGTCACACAGCACCTAGTCTGACGACTCAGACCTACATGGCTGAGTTCTGAGTCGCCAACGAGGTCGTTGTTAAGGCATCAAACACACCGACGCATGCTGGTCAGCGGGAGCTCCATGATCAAAAAATGGTCCAGGCCATTTTGACATGATCCACGATCTCAAAGCGGGGGCCTGGTCGCTGGTACGTGTCAAACATGGCGAGGTCACTGTTACATCACAAAACCTGTGATGCAACAGCGATCTCGCTAGCAATCTTGCTATGTGTAACGGGGACTTTGGAATGAATGCTAGAGCAAATAACCTGTAAAATTCAAATTTGAATGTTAAAAACCATAAAGCAAACTGTAGAGAAGCTTAACGTCCCTAATTTACTGCCTAAGATATATGCAAGAAATAGAGGTCTGAAAAAGGTATTTTGAAAACCTAGCAACAGTCTCATTTTGATTGTCTAATAATGATTCTATAATGATCAAAGGTCAAAAAATAATTAGAAACATCAAATAAGAATGGAAAAAGATTGGCTCACCTACCTGAATTGCCACGTCTTGCCATTGCTTGGAATAAGGTGATTATGATCACCTTCAAGTAAATCTCAGGGGTACAAGTTTTACAAGACCTTGATAAGTTACTAAATACAGAGCCAAAAGGAGGACAGAAAGCCATGATTTCACTATAGTTTTGAAACTACTTTTGTAAGAAAAAATAAAGGTAAAAGAGTTAACCAGTCCAAAGACCTTTCCAACAGATAGGTCATTAATATCAGATTGCTGGGTCCATCACCTGGCATCCCCACAGATTAGCTACTACAGTCAGCACTCAAATGTAAATACATTGAACAGAACAGCATACACAGTTTCTCTCAATCTGTAGGACTTCAGCACTTAGATGCCATGACAGGTTGAATAGATCTGCACATCACTTTTCATGTGTTACAACAGGAGCTTCTTATGGTACCTTTACACACCACTACAGAAGGTTGGAAACAACCGGGTATCTCACGTGCATGAGCACGTTTCAACGGTTCCTAACGGTACCTGATACCGCCTTTACACGCCGCTACAAAGTGCTCTACAGAAGTTTTTTTCTATCCCTGGAGGCACTGACGGGTGCCGCAGGTTACCTTCTGTAGAGCACCTTCCCTCATTTACACGCCGCTACCACAAGGGAATATGGGAGGACCTGGGGCAGCAGGGACAACACATAGGCGTGCCAGAGTTGTGGATTACGAGACGCTCATACGGTGATTGGACAATGCAATAGCATCATGATTGGCCAGCCAGCGCAGGAAGGCTGGCTAATACATGATGCTATTGCAATTGTGTAGTGAGACTGGTCAGCTCCTTAAGTATGCTGCCCTATGCAGGGACAACCAATCGTAACGCAGGAGCTTCCAGCAATGAACGCTAAAGGGGGGCGGTATCCCGGAGGCTGTGTCATGCCCCAGGGAGTTCACTAGGTGTCGCAAAAACCTTCCTGTTCCTCATTTACACGTCGCTACCATCGGGTTGAAACCAACCTGTTTTTGAGCACTGCTGAAAAACAGGTGTCGACAGTGACCGGTGGCAACAACCTGATTTACACGCCGCTACCTCGCGGTGTTTTGACGGTACAAGATACAATTGTCTCCAACACCCGGTTGTTTCTAACCTTCTGTAGCGGCGTGTAAAGGTACCATCACAGGTAATCAGATTGGACAGGTGATAAAGGGGGTCCCAGGTGTCAGACCTCTACCAATATGACATTAATAGGACATCAGTTTCTTGTGACCAGACAAACACTTTAAGGTAACAATACCTAGGGCTAAGTGTGGACCGTCATTCAAAAAATGTCATATCATCATTTACTATGCATTTTAGCGGTTCTGCTGATTGAGTGACTGTCCAGTGAATACATCAGGATCAAACCATAGGGGTACTGCTTACAAAAACCATCGCTTGTTAACAGGAAATGGAGATATTGAGCAAAGGGAAAACACCAGAAGCAGCCAGAATAGCCTACAGGTAAAAATCATCTGACAGAATACACAAAACTTGAATCATATCCCAAGAGGATGTGACTGTAAACAGAAGCAATGTATTTGATGTGCATAGCTGAAGTTTTAGAATTGCCATTTTCTGGTTTAGTTCATTACTCCAAATACTGGAAATTTCGGACCATGGATCTACAGTCATGGCCAAAAGTGTTGGCACACCTGATATTGTTCCAGAAAATGATGTTTTTTCTTCCAGAAAATGATTGCATTCCCCCATATTTTGTTATATTCATTTATTTACTTTATGTGTACTGGAACAACACACACACACAAAAATACAGAGAAAAAAAAGGAAAATTCGGCATAATTTCTCACAAAACCCCCAAAATGGACAGGACAAAATTGGCACCTTTCCAAAATTGTAGATAAACAACATTCAACTTTGTTTGTTCACCTATGGCAAGACACAGGTTTGGGCAATATGAAAATCACACCTGAAACAAGATAAAAAGGAGAGCTGTTGACTCAATACTTGCATTGTGTCTGTGTGCCACACTAATCATGGAAAACATAAATAGGAGAAAAGAACTGTCTGAGGACTTGAGAACCAAAATTGTAGAAAAAATATCAACAATCTCACGGTTACAAGTCCATCTTCAGAGATCTTGATGTGATGTTTCTTTATCCATGGTGCGCAATATAATCAAGATGTTTACAACCCATGTCACTGCAGATAATCTTCTTGGATGCAGACATCAGAAAAAAGTTGATGAAAGGCTGTAAGGTAGGATGGTTCTATTGGTAGATAATCAGCCCCAATCAAGTTCCAAAGAAATTCAAGCTGTCCTGTAGTGTCAGGGTGCATCAGTGTGAGTGTAAACTATCCGTCAACATTTGACTGAAATAAAGTATTAAGGCAGGAGTCCCAGGAGTAGAGGTGTGTTTAGGTAGGGGGCTGGCGGGGAATGTGCCGCAGGCGCAGCCATCAGGGTGGCACTGTGAGGCCGCTTACTGCGGAAGTCCCAGTTTCTCCCTGGTGGCTGCGTTTTCCCACCCACCATAGTAAGAGTCAGCTGTTCTCTGATCTGGCTGTCAAGCTGACAGTGACTCAGAGATCGTGCTGTGCACCGACTCCATGTGATCAATTGTACTC
Source organism: Allobates femoralis (assembly GCA_033576535.1). Classification (NCBI taxonomy): domain Eukaryota; kingdom Metazoa; phylum Chordata; class Amphibia; order Anura; family Aromobatidae; genus Allobates; species Allobates femoralis. Next base: position 616,915,163 of record JARQOC010000003.1, read on the forward strand.
CGGTCTTTCAGACTCAAGTGCAATTGAAGCCCTGATCACCGACACTTCTGAGTCAGGTTGACGTCAGCCAGGTCATCTGTGTCATCAAGTTAGCTGATGACACTGCTAACATCACTCATCAGCGTCGCAGAGGCAAACAGCGCTGGTAATCAATGCAGTGGAGCGGAAGACACTAAAGAGGAACATGTATGGGGTAGAAGTGTGTGTATATATGGAGACATTATTGGGTGAGGGGGAAGTATATATAGACACAGAAATGGGAGAGGGGGTGAGGGGAAGTATACGGCACAGGGGGATGTACATTTTTACACAGTGTTGGTAGACAGAGTGAGGGGGGAATGTATGTATGGTACAGTATGGGAGAGAGGGAGAGGGTATGTATATACAGACACAGTAATGGGAGAGAGGGTGAGGGGGATGTATATGGCACAGTATGGGGAGAGAGGGTGAAGGGGCGAAATTCTATGGACACAGTAATGGAAGAGAGGGTGAGGAGGGAATATATATGGACACAGCAATGAGAGAGGGTGATGGTCATGTAGATGGCACAGTATGAGGTGAGAGGGTGAGGGGGAATGTACAGGGTGGGCCATTTATATGGATGCACCTAAATAAAATGGGAATGGTTGGTGATATCAACTTCCCGTTTGTGGCACATTAGTATATGGGTGAGGGAAAACTTATCATATAAACCTTTCTCCCTCACCCTCTCTCCACATAATGTGTCTATATATACACCCCCCCTCACCTTCTCTCCAATTAATGTCCATATATACAGGTTGGGCCATTTATATGGATACACCTAAATAAAATGGGAATGGTTGGTGATATCAACTTCCTGTTAGTGGCACATTAGTATATGGGAGGAAGAAAATGTTTCCAGATGGGTGGTGACCTTAGCGGCCATTTTGAATTTAGCCATTTTGGATCCAACTTTTTTCAATGGGAAGAGGGTCATGTGACACATCAAACATGTTGAGAATTTCATAAGGAAAACAATGGTGTGCTTGGTTTTAATGTAACTTTATTCTTTCATGAGCTATTTTTAAGTTTCTCTTTGTTTACAGCCATTGACATGTCACAGAGGTTAACACATGAGGAGCGGATAGAAATTGTATTGATGTCTGGTCAACGCAGTACCCAGGTCATTGCAGCAGATTTCAATGCAAGACACCCTACGAGACCATCCATCTCCCATGCTACAGTTAGCAAACTGCTTGCCAAATTTCGTGAAACAGGTTCAGTTTGGATTTGCCAAAATGTGGACACAAGAAAACTATCACTAATGAAGAAATGTGGCGCCCCTGCGGTCTGGTTGCCACAGAGGGATACTGCACCCATTCCACAGGTGTGGTATTCCTGCTCTTAGTAAATATGATGGTAAGTCCAAACACTGACAAGAGCACCCAACACACCCGGTCTCAGGGACGGAGGGCGGACCCGATAGAGGGACGGCCATTTGTCAGTGGGACGGCAGGAAAAGAGTCGGAGTGTGGGAAGTTAGTTGCAGGCAGTCAGAAAGGAGTAGTGAGAGAGTTGAGAGGAAGTAGTGAAAAGAGGAGGATCAGGAGAACTTGAGCAGCGAGGAGCTCGTTCTGGGTCCCAGAACAGCAGACTTGAAGAGGGACAGAGAGAGCCCTAGGGGCAGTGAGCAATCCACCCATGCGCCCAAATCTGAGTGAAGCAGGACAGGTTGAGAATCAGGGGACTGGCCCTGAAGGTGGCGAGGAGACTCTGTGCTCCAACCACAAAACCGGAGGCCACGAGATCTAGAGGAGCTGTGTCTGACTCCTGACCCATCCGCCAAGAAGGCAGCCAAACTAGGGTCAGGGGACTTGGTCAACCACCTGAGAAGACCCATGGCTGCTGGATTGGGGCTCTGTGTGCAAAGGCGCAAGCAGGAGTTAGGGGAACAGACAACGCTGAGAGAGAACGCATCCCGAGAAGGAAGGAACATAAAGGGGTGTCTGGGACAAGTTACCTGGTTGCTGAGAACTATCTGGACTGAGATTGTGCAAGGACAGTACCCTGTAACACCACAAAGTGAGAAGTTAAGTAAACCTGGTTTAAACCAACTCAGAACTGTTCATTTCCTGCCTGCGGAGCGGTAGACTGAAAAGACGTGCAGGCTGCAGAAGTCCTGCCAGAGAAACGGTCCAATCCTTCTTTCCCGATGGAAACAACCCTGCTTACCCTCCATCCCCGAACATCTCATCGGTTGCCCTGGGGAACCGCTCCACCTGTGGGGAGCGACACCACCATAGCTGTTATACCTACATTCTCAGAGCTCCTGTACCACTGCGTTGGCCACTAATAGCTGAATACCATGGGTGGGGTCACGACAACCATCGCTAAATCCCTATACTCCCCGAAATGTTATTGACACCACCAGGGCCAGGGAGCTGGGCCCCAACCCCATGACTCCCCCAGCAGAACTGTTAGCCCAGTTCCTAGTACCCCACGGCACTGGGGAGGGTGTGTCAACTTGGCATCACAAACAGGATGAAGAGGCCCGATGTCACCGGGTCCCATGCGCCTTCAAGACTGTATTGAAAGACTGTACTTTTGAGGCCAGGAAAATGGAGGCTGCAATAGACTGAAATCATGTGCTGGCTGGGGGTGTGCCGCAGTCCCCCATCGTGGGCCATGCCAGCACAGAATGAGAAAAATGGCCTACATCCCCTTCATCCTCTCAAGAGGCGGAAGGACTGCCCAGGAGCCTGGATTGCTCCACCAGGAGGTGTGACTGACAGCAAAAGCGAAAAGAACCACCCACAGAAGGTGGGGGAGACAGAAGTTCTGGTGCTGGCAGAGCAGCAGGGTGTCATGTGAGGGACGCAGGAGAGAACGCTGTTGGCGCCATGGAGAAAGGAGGTCCAGAGAGCGTGGGGTAGCAGTGGAAGATTCCCCAAGCCGACCGGAGAATGGCCAGAACTGGCTGCCTGCTATGGACCCGGACTTTCTTAAGAACGAGGTGCGGGAGCTGGATCGACAACTCCTACGGACCCAGATGGCCACGGTGGGGAGGTGAAGGCAGACCCTGCTGCTGAAGGCTGCTAATCTATGGGCAGTTTTACACCCAGCCTCCCCGGAGCCTGAAAGCATCGCAGCGGAGGAACCCGGAGCCGGGAAGGACAAAGGAGGTATGGGCGACGCCTGAGTAGAAAGTGAGACCCTTATATGGCCTGTTAAACCCCCTTGCACCTCGAACCCTGGCTTGGGTCCATCAAGCCTGGCCTGGAAACAGACCCCAGTCGACAGGGAAGGACTAGCCAAACCGCTGACCCCAGAGCCCCCAGCCCAAGAAGTCCATGGGGGACCAGTAGTGTTACAGTGGGAGAACCTGAGTGGGAAGTTGATGGGGTTCCCGGGGAAGGCGCAGGCAGGAAAAGCCGTGGTTGAGGTCCTAAGTTGGGAGGAGCAAATCGCCCAGTGGGAGGCAGAGGAGGAAAACCGGAGAGCTCAACAGAGGGCCTTGGAGGAGTGAAACATGCGGGCAAAGGCGGAGGCCCGCAAGGCCTGGTGCACGTCAAGAGGTCAGCGGAGACGGGGTACTATCACAGCCATCAACCTCCGGAGGGGCTGGGGCTTCATCAGAATACCGGGGGAAGCTGCGGAACTGTTCATATCCCATCAGAATGTCGACAAACACTTGCCTAAGGGCCACCCAGACAATGATCTGCACCCCGGGGACGAGATCACATTTACCTGGCAGGACGGGGTGCGAGGACCTTACATCTTCCGAGTAAATGGGGTGTGCTCCGAGGTTGCCATGGCGAAAAAGCCTGCCATGGAGAGGCACTCTCAGCCTAAAGTACAAGAGCAGGGAACACATACATTATGGTGTGCACCCTGTTGATTTTAGACCTAATTCTTTTAAAGTGAACTAATTAGTGTTTTTGTAACCTGCTGATTACGAAGCAAAGCCCACTTGGTGAGGCCAAAAAATGATGGTAAATCATTCTGTCACCCACCCAGGACCTACATTGGAGTTTTTTTGGTAGTGGGTCCCCCATGATGAACAGAACAGAAACAGAGAATCATAGAGACACCTGGTTAGAGACGCTCGCCAAACTAACTTTTTGCACTTCCCTTTTTCTGCTTTTATAACTATTCCTTTTTATATAACACTGGGGAACACAATTTTTTAGGAGTTAGGTCAGACAACTGTTGTTAATTAATTTTTGGATGCTGAATCCAGAAATGATCTCAGTTTTTCTCTATCATGTCAAGTTTTTGAACTATAGGATTTTTGTCTTCTCAAAAATATGTAAACTACTGTACCTAAAAAGTGTTTTTTTTCAAGATATTGATAATTATGACGTATTGGGAGCTGCACACACCTCTCACACACACTGTCTCAGTTGTGACTACTCTTACAAGTTGCCACGTAGCTCTATATGAGTCGAATTGTAATCAGATAACAAGTCTTATTACAGATATCAGTGCAATTGTGCTTCTCTGGCAGGTAAGTTGTGGAGGAAAAACTTGACGTGCTAGAAAAAAACTGACTACATTTTTGGAATCAGCATGCCAATTTTAGTATAAATCAGCTCAAAAACCTAACTCTACAGAAAATTCTTTTCAAATTGTTCCCCAGTGTAATCATAGTGTGTTTTTATTAAAGTAACGTTTAAGCATACAACCTCCCATTCGGGAAGAAGCACTTTTGTCGTTTTATTGTTGTTATACATGCATGTTATAAAAATGAGAGTTCTATTTGAAACATCTATTTAACCAATGTAGCTGCACAAGGACATGCTAATCTTTGTTATGGGGGAATGTGGCGCCCCTGTGGTCTGGTCGCCACAGAGGGGTACTGCACCCATTCCACAGATTCCTGTTCTCAGCAAATGGGATGGTAAGTCCAGACACCCACAAAAGCACTCAACACACCCAGTCCCAGGGATGGCGGGCGGACCCGATAGAGGGAGGGCTCAATTAGTCAGTGGAACGGTGGGAATAAAGGTGGAGAGTGGGAAGTTAGTTGGAGGCAGTCAGAAAGGAGTAGTGAGAGAGTCAAGAGGAAGTAGTGAAAAGAGGAGGACAGGAGGACTTGAGCAGCGAGGAGCTCATCCTGGGACCCAGAACAGCAGACTGCAAGAGGGACAAAGAGAGCCCTAGGGGCGTGGGCAGTGAGAAATCCACCTGTGCGCCTGAATCTGAGTGAAGTGGAAGGGCAGGTTTAGAACCAGGGGACCGGCCCTGAAAGTAGCAAGGAGACTCTACGCTCCAATCACGGAACCGGAGGCCACGTGCTCTATAGGAGCTGTGGCCAATTCCTGACACATCCGCAAAGAAGGCAGCTGTACTAGGGTCAGGGAACTTGCTCAATTGGGACACTGTGTGAGGAGGCGTGAGCAGGAGTTGAGCTAACAGGCAGCGCTGAGAGAACGCACCCCGAGAAGGAAGGAACACAAAAGGGGTGTCTTGGACAAGCTATCCCAGCTGCTGAGGACTATCCGGCCTGAAATTGCGCAAGGACAGTACCCTGTAACACCACCACGTGAGAAGTTAAATAACCCGGTTTAAAACTCAGAACTGTGTGTGAGACTGTTCATTTTGAAGCGTTAGACTGAAAAGACGCTCAGGCCGCAGAAGTCCTGCCAGAGAAACGGTCCAAGCCCCCTTTCCCAACGGAAAGAACCCTGCTTTTCCTCCATCCCAGAACATCTCACTGGTTGCCCTGGGGAACCGCTCCACCCATGGGGAGCGACACCACCATAGCTATTATACCAACATCCCCAGAGGTCACATACACAGTGTCGGCCACTAATAGCCGAATACCACAGGTGGCGTCACGATTACCATCCCTAAATCCCTATACTCCCCGAACTTATATTGACACCGCCAGGGCCACAGAGCTGGGCCTCGACCCAGTGACTCCCCCAGCAGAACTTTTAGCTCAGTTCCGAGTACCCCACGGCCATGGGGAGGTCATGTCAGAAACATCAGTTGCTGTCCTAGCAAGAGTTCATAGCGTAGCACTCGATGCATGTCACTGGAGAGTGGCAAGAGTCGAACATCCCTTTGGCTGATATTAGCAACTCACAAATGGCACCCTTACAAAATCCAGTTGCTGCAGTATCTCAACAAGAATGACCCAGATCGGCGCACTGAATTTGCAGAAAGGCCAACACAAAAATTGGAACAGAACCATCATTTACACAGAACATTATTTGCAATGATGAGGCAAGCTTTTTTGTGAATGGTGAAGTTAACAAACAAAACCACCGTAATTGGTCTGACACTAACCCACAGTGGATAGATCCCTCCAACATTGTTGGTATATGAGGTGCAAAGATAGTGGGGTCATTCTTCATCGGCTTTGTTCACACATACCATCTTTTTTGGCATTCTCTGCGTTTTTTAGCTGTTAATAAAAAACGCCCATGCGTTAACGCATGGTGCACTTAAGTGTAGCTGCGTTTTTTAACAACACATGCGTTTTTTTTCACCATTCCAAAAAACACTGCATGCAGCGTTTTTTGGGTGCTGTAAAAAAACGCATGGGTTGTTGAAAAAACGCATGCATTTTTTTAACATGAGGCCCTATGGGAAACGCATGCGTTAATGCATGGCACATATAGGCACCTGCGTTAACACATGCATTAACGCATATGCGTTTTTAATGAAAAAAATGACTAAGTCCAAAAACTTCTCAAAAACGTTCAGAACCACAGGGGGCACTTTTTGGCACCCTTAGAAAAACTGATCAGTTTTTCTAAGGGCTAAAAAAACGCATTGGTATGTGTGAACAAGACCATCATTGGAAACCTCAATGCCACTGGATATCTGAAATTGCTACATGATGATGTGTTGCCCTCTTTATGCACTGAAGATGGCACGTTCCTAGAGTTGTTCCAACAAGATGGTGCACCACCTCATTATGGGTTTCAAGAACGAGCATTCCCACAGGAACAGTTTCCTGGAGAGTGGATTGGTCATCGTGGGCCAGTTTAATGGCCACCAAGGTCTCTCGATCTGACCTCCTTAGCTTTTTATCTTTGGGGTCATCTGAAGGAAATTGTCTATGCTGTGAAGATACGAGATGTGCAGCATCTGAAACAATGGATACTGGAAGCCTGTGCTAACATTTCTTCTGCGGTGTTCCTATCAGTGTGTCAAGAGTGGGAGAAGAGGGTTGCATTGACAATCCAACACAATGGGCAGCACTTTGAACACATTTTATAAGTGGTCATAAACTTGTAAATAACTAATGAAAGAATCAGTGTGTTATCGTGTGCACATTTTTACGATCAGTGTGTCACCGTGTGCACATTTTTACCATTAGTGTCTTTAGTGTTTTTGATGGATGGATCAGTTAATAAATTACAAAGCTTCTTCTTTACTTTTCAATGTTAAATACTTACAGCACATGGATGCCACATTAACTGCACTAAGGCTGTGGTCACAGTTTTTTTAGTGCCTTTTAAAAACGCATGCTTTTTTACATGCGTTTTTCATGTCAGCATGAGTTTTTTAAGGTCTCTGATGGCTCCCTGCGTTTTTGGCTGCGTTTTTGAATCTGCACATAAAAATAGTGCTTGTAGTATTTTTTTGAGCGTTTTGAAAAACGCATGCGTTTTTTTTAACATGGTCTCCTATGGGAAACGCATGCGTTTTTGAATGGCACTAAAAGGTACTAACTGTACATGCGTTTTTGCATGCGTTTTCCATAGGAACCCATGTTATAAAAACGCATGCGTTTTCTACAAAAACGCATGCGTTTTCTACAGAAACGCATGCGTTTTTGGATATGCTCCAAAAACGCATGGGACAGTCACACATGCTTTTTGGCTATTAGGGCATGCGTTTTTTAACATGGGGGCCTATGGGTGCGTTTTTTACATGCGTTTTTGAAAACGCAGGTCTCCAAAAATGCATGTGAAAAATGGTACTGTGACCCCAGCCTAAGTCAGATACTTGAGAACGTTAAAAATGTAAATATAAATGACTGCAACGAAAATAGATAAAATATTACTATCCTACTTTATATAATATACCCACCTACGCCTTAAGGTACCGTTACACGATAAGATATCGTGAACGATATTGTTTAAACATCACGGCTTTGGAGTCGTTCAAACGACATTGTTTGTACATCGTTGCGTGTAACACCGCGATATGACTATGATAAATCGTTGGATCGTTGATCGAAGAATTGACAACATGTTCTCAAATCAGACGATCCACGATCAGCCAGCCTGCTGCATTGTTGAGTGTGACACCGCAATAACTGTGTCGTTCACAAATTCGCCCATTCACATCAGTGAACAAGTATCGTTCACGGGGTTCTGCGAACGATACCCGCTCGCTGGATGGTTGGTGCGTCGTGAATTATATCTAAGCGTGTGTCATCTCACCAACGATGTCAAAACGATGTCTTAACGACCGCGTGCCCCCAAGATCGTTAGTGATATTGTTTCCACATTGAGGCGTGAAACCATACCTTTAAAGGTACCTTGTTAGTCCGTCCAGCTTTGCTCACTAATGGTCCCGTCACACGAGGCGATCTGGCCAGCGATGTCGGAAGCGATGAGCGGGTGCCCGCTCGCTCCCGACATCGCTAGCCAGCTGTCACACAGCAACGCTGCGGCCGGCGATGCCGCAGCGATGCGGGCGGTGACATCGCTCGCTGGGCTGGGCACAGCCCAGCGAGCGATCCGCAGCAACGCTGCGGTATAGGCTGGATCGCCGCTGACATCGCTCTGGCGATGTCACACGGCGCAATCCAGCCTTATCGCAGGTCGCAGGTTGACAGGTTTACGGTTCTTCCCGTAAACCTGTCAACCTGCGACCAGCGATAATTCGCGGTCGTGTCGCGCTGTCACACAGCGCGACGTCGCTAGCGACATCGCTGTGACATCACTTTTCCGGCGATGTCGCTAGCGACGTCGCCTGGTGTGAAGCCACCTTAAGTGCACCGCACGTCTGTAAAAAGGCCACTGATGAAGAAGCATGTGATCTCTTCAGACCATCAGCCTCATCTAATATTAAACCTTTCACATGGGAAAAGTGCTTTTCTATTGGAGAAGACTGAGGAGTGATCTGGTCACATGCTTCTGCACAAACAGCCATTTTATGGACAAAAGTGTCGGTCAGTTTGTGAGGAAATCTGAACTAACAAGGGAAAATAGCCAACCTGCTAAGGGTTAAGAGCAGGTGACTGGTAGTTTTCAGAGAGAATTCCTCATGTGGCTTGGTTCACATGGATTAATTGGGTTCGGCCCTTTTGATGTTGTACAGCAGCCAATAAAAATCCTAGTATTGGCCCTCAATGATGCTGCACATCTGTGGAATTCTCATTGTGCACATTATAAGAGACTCAAAGTGTTAACACAAAGGTACATTGTCCTGGCTCTGCAAATATTTAATCTGCACCTAAAACAATATTTTATGAGAGACAGTGTCCTACTATAGAAACATAGAATGTGATTGTAGATAAGAGGCTCTTGGCCTAGTCGCCTGGCTTTCTCTTACCTGCTGTAAAACATCAGATGCATTTGATCTCTGGCTTTCTTTCATGTGAGCATACTTACAATTGGATAAAGCCTTTATGGCTTTTCCCAGTGCACCACTAGTGATATAACAAGAGCTGAATGATGATATTTCAGAGTGAGTTATTATTTTCATCATTTGTTTAGGTCATGCATGTAAAAAAACAAGTTTATATGCACATATTATTCTTCAGCACTGCTGGATTTCAATCCTCTCCTGCCCGAAACAATGTAATCAAAGGTTGTATGAACATTCAGTAGAGATTAACCTTCTCTGGCACCCACATAGGATGATCCAAGACAAGGCTTCCCAAAGTATGATTGTAAATTGGCAGATACAGACTCAACTGACCACAGCCATTAAATGACCACTAGCTAATTGGTGGTCATGAAAAAGCCTGTATGAAAAAATTGAAATGTATCTAGGGGGGCTGGTGGGGCATCTGCCCCGGATGCAGCAGGCAGGGGGCACTGTCGGGCCACCTGATGCAGCGCCCGAGGTGTTTCCTTTGTGGCTGCATTTTACCGCTCCCCTTAGTTCAGAGTTGGACGTTCTTTCTCTGAGTCACTGTCATGCTGCTCAAAGAAGCTGCAGCATGTCGATTCTCAGCAAGCAATTGTACTCGCATCTATCAGATATGAGTCCAATTAAAGCCATGACGTTGGCACTTTCAGGTCAGGCTGACATCAGCAGCATGATCAAGTCAGCTAATTACACTGCTGACATCACTCTGTGGCAACACAGAGGCGGCAGAAGAATGGTAATAAGCACTCCAGTGGAGCGGAAAACACCAACGATTTACTGTAATTAGAGGGGGAGAGGGTGGAGAAGTGTATGTGGACATACCATGGAGGGCAAACAGAATTTAGGGGATTTGAGGATACAGAATACCGAGCGAGGGGGTGTTGGGTATGGATTTAGTATGGGGAGAACAGTATGGGAAGCCAGGGAGTACATTTTATGATCCAGTATGAGGAGATAGGGTGGGATTGCTGCGGACACATTATGGGGAGGACAGTATGAGGATTGAGGGGTATGACTGCAGACATTATGTGGTGGGAGGGGGGAATGTCTGCGGATTTATATTATGAGGAGGATAGTATGGAAAGTAAGGGGATAAATCTGAGAATCCCATATGAGGATTGAGAGGGGGATAGCTGCGGACACAGTATGTGGAAAGAGGGGGCCTGGGTATGGACACAGTATGGGGAGGACAGTATGGGAAGCCAGGGGGTGAATTTGACAATCCAGTATGAGGAGTGAGGGGGGATGGCTGTGGATACAGTATGGGAGTGAGGGGGTGTATGCAGACGAAATAGGTGGAGTGAGGGGGGATGGGTGTAGACACTGCATGAGGAGAAAGGGGGAAGTCTGCAGAAACAGTATGAGGAGTGGGAGGAGGGATGGGTGCAGAAACAATATGATGACTGAGAGGGCATGGCTGTGGACACAGTATGAGGAGTGAGAGAAGAGAGAGTGTGGAGACAGTATAGTGCCGTGTCCGGACGCACCCATGTCTGCGGCATAACAACTGCACTCCTTGATGTCACTGCTCCTCATACACACTGTCTCATGACACCGGTGAGATATACCCGCTACATCTCCTGAGATGTTGCGCCTCTCGCAAGACAGCATTGGTTATATGCGCTGACACCAGTGATGTTATGTCAGGTCAGACAGTGGGATTCCCTGTTGCGTGATACTCGCTGTTTAACCTGAGACAAATTCAGGGATGTCATGGCTTGTCTCACTGCGGGAGGCGTGCAGTGCCTCATATCCCACTATATGGGGAATTCAATCATTGATCTTTCCCCCCATATGCTGGGACTACTCCAGCCATATGCTGGGACTACTTCAGCATTTATTTGCGCTTCATTATTTTTGTGGGGTTCCTAATTATTTTTTTACACCCTTATTTTGGGGAGGTTGGGTGGCATGGGAGGCTTTAAACAAATGGATTTTAATTAAAAAAAAAGATGAAAGAGGGATGTCGGTCGACAGGGTAGGTGCTACTCGGATACCGGGACAGGTTGCTACTTCAGTGGGGATCACGGCTGGTCGGGTCCCGATCCCGTGCCTTGGACACTAAATGGCTGAGGGGAAAATTATTTGTGATGGGGGATTATTATACGTGACGCTACCTATGGTACCTGGTAATGTAGTTACCAGCCCTGCAGCCGGCCGCTGAGGTGATAGTGATGCTGCTTTGGGTAGTACAGCTCCCCACAGGCAGAGCTTTACCTCAGGGCAGCGGGGTGGATGAAGGGAGTCGTAGTCCTTATTTCTCAGGTGCTGTAGATATTTCCCAAGTGACGGATTACATAGAGTCAGAGTCCAGATTAGCTCAAACAGATCTTTCACTGGTACCAGCTGGGTCAATATGGGTACATGGTACAGTTTAGTTTACTGGAGATTTGTTACCACAGGTTTCGGGGGTTCACTACAGAGTCTGACAGAGGCACTTTTCTTGTCACTTTCCTGGTCCTGCTGCTTAGGGCTCTATGGCTCCCTTCACTCCCACTCTTAAGTCTGATCTCTTGTCCTCGGGATCGGTTGCCTGGATTTTATTTTTGATATTCTATCTCCGACTGTTAAAATTAACCTACCCATAAAATTATAGACTGTTCACACCATTGTTAGTGGGCAAACTTACAGAATCAACAAGGCATCAAATACTTATTTTCCCCAATGTATTTCAAAAGAGAAAAAAATAATTTTTGGGCCAGAAATAATATTATGCCTGTCCGAGGCTACATGCACAAAAGAGGTTTCTTGAACAGACTAGGCACACGCCACTATGATATGCAGAAACCCTGACACCCTTTAACCATTATACTGGGTTCTGAATTTACAACAGAGTGCAGGAGATTGCTGTCTATGCAAGAGCTGCAGTCCAGAGACAGGAAAGTCGCCAATCAGGGTCAAAGACAGGAGATCAGGAAAAGGACAAAATCAGAATCCGTCAATAGTCTGTGAGCTGGGTTAAAACCAAGATGGCAGCAAGGTAAAAAGTCGTAAGGCAGAAGGAGCATCCAAAAAACAGACTGAACAGGAAAAAAAACAATACAAGACAGAATACTAATAAGGGAAACCAAAAGCTATTTCTGGCAGCTTCCAGCAGAAAGCAGAAGGTACTAGTAGGGTGTGGTGCTTTCCAAGAGGCTGAAGTTAGTAGTTAATGAATTCAGCTGGACTGCACACACACCTCAGCTCTGTCAGAATTACAGCAGGTCCTAGCCAATCTAACCTTAGTGGATGGGTGAAGTCTGCACGGACCAGAGTTTCTAGCTATGACTTCTCTATCACCAGCACCATCTACAAGGTGAATACGGTGGTGCCTGGTGATAGAAGCAGATGTTGATGTGGCAGACTCTAGTGTAGATGTGAGAATAGCATGCCGTATCTGCTGGCAACAGCTAACAGAAGGGGACCCAGCGTCCCTTGGCCCCTGAACTGCACAATCTCTGGGAGAAGCTGCATCCCATCTCCTAGCGATACCTGGAATCTAATACCCGGTCACAGCGAGAATCTACGCAAGCTCCAGCCTCTGAAGGTGATGCCCTGCCCCTCATGACCAGTGAAGGGCAATGGGTGACCTGCCAGAGTGCAGGCGCACAGCCACTAGTGCAGAGGAAAAATTTGCCTAAGTTGATGAATTTGAATTTAAAGAGATTTGATCATCAAAGTTCTTAAGGCTCCATTTTCTAGGCAGAGATATTATATGACCCATCTTTGGAATGTGTTTGGCTTCAGTGCACCTTTACACACTAATATCACGATAAGTGATCCAATGCTGAGTTGGATGAGGGGGTTGCAGTGCATTCGTTAAAGTTTCAGTCCCTGGAACAATCTTATTTTCTAAAAAAAAAATGTAAGATCTCTATTGGTTTCTGATGTATCTTTGTTACAAAACAATTTTGTCTTTATCTGCTGTAGGTTTAATGGGGGGTGAGGCTGGGGTTTCTGGGGGCAACTGTATGACCTATACTTTTTTTAGTTATTCCAGTCTTTGCACCATTTCTTAAACAAGCTTTTTATCCACATTATTAGTATTCACATTACCTCTTATATGAATAAACATTATGCAGAATCTGCTACATAAAAGTGTTCTTCTTTTTTGATTCTGAAGGGTCCACAGTGCACTGACCTGAAACTTTTAAATGAATATCATATCATAAATGCGTTTTCCTAATACATTAGCATGATCTGCCTACAAATTCTTGTTGGTTCAAACAGAGCATGTTGAGCAAATTACACCCAGGAGTACACAGGATTTCTTAGTCTTTGATGTTTCTTCGCATAAATTCAGCACAAAAAATCTTTTTCCCTCTTCCTCCATTTTTGCAATACAGGCTTTTGATATCTCACTGAATATGTTAGTAAAGTGGATCAACCACAACTAAATTTATCATTTTCACAGAAATTGAAATTGCTCACAGACATTACAAAAATACATGTGCCTATTAGCAGTTTACATGGAAATAAAGGCACATTATGTTCCATTTCCAAACCTGAAAATATTATCTTTTCATTAAAATAGCATCTTCTGTTTCAGGAGAGATTACTGGAAGATAATTGGAGACAATAACGTTACATGCTGTAAGCTCAGAGGCAGCATTACATTGTAAATGAAGGACTTTTAAAAATGATTTTTCTTACTTTGATTGAAATTAGTTTCACAGATTAAGAGTTAAAATTTATATTATGATATAGAAAATATGAATTCGCATTTGCATCCATTGGCAGATAAATAGAAATGCAGGCATGAAAATACACTAATATATAGTATTTACAACTAAATATGAAGAGATGGTCCATTACAGAAAATATAGGACCAAAGTAACAGTTATAGTTATTGAGTACATTGACCGGACAGGTAACTAAAAAATATAATAATAACTAGTAAAAAGGCCCGATGCAATTGCATCGGGAGCGCGGTGAAATGAGTTGTGTGTATACAGGCGGGTCAGTGGGTAGCAGAGTATAGGGCGGCTCTGTGGGTAGCAGAGTATAGAGGCAGCTCTGTGGGTAGCAGAGTATAGAGGCTGCTCTGTGGGTAGCAGAGTATAGAGGCTACTCTGTGGGTAGCAGAGTATAGAGGCGGCTGTGTGGGTAGCAGAGTATAAAGGGGGCTCTGTGGGTAGCAAAGTATAGAGGCGGCTCTGTGGGTAGCAGAGTATAGAGGCGGCTCTGTGGGTAGCAGAGTATAGAGGCGGCTCTGTGGGTAGCAGAGTATAGAGGCGGCTGTGTGGGTAGCGAGTATACAGGCGGCTCTGTGGGTAGCAGAGTATAGAGGCGGCTCTGTGGGTAGCAGAGTATAGAGGCGGCTCTGTGGGTAGCAGAGTATAGCGGCGGCTCTTTGGGTAGCAGAGTATAGAGGCGGCTCTGTGGGTAGCAGAGCATAGAGGCGGCTGAAGCGGCTGAGTGGTGGAGGGCTGAGGAGAGAAGCGGTTGAGTGGTGGAGGGGTGAGGAGAGAAGCGGCTGAGTGGTGGAGGGGTGAAGCGGCGTAGTGGTGGAGGGGTGAGGAGAGAAGCGCGTAGTGGTGGAGGGGTGAGGAGAGAAGCGGCGTAGTGGTGGAGGGGTGAGGAGATAAGCAGCTCTGGGCTGGAGGGGTGAGGAGAGAAGCAGTTCAGTGGTGGAGGGGTGAGGAGATAAGCGGCTCAGGGCTGGAGGGGTGGGGAGATAAGCGGCTCAGGTCTGGAGGGGTGAGGAGATAAGCGGCTTAGTGGTGGAGGGGTGAGGAGAGAAGCGGCTCAGTGGTGGAGGGGTGAGGAGAGAAGCGGGTCAGTGGTGGAGGGGTGAGGAGAGAAGTGCCTGAGTGGTGGAGGGGTGAGGAGAGAAGCGGCTCAGTGGTGGAGGGGTGAGGAGAGAAGTGGCTGAGGGGTAGAGGGGTGAGGAGATAAGCGGCTCTGGGCTGGAGGGGTGAGGAGATAAGAGGCTCTGGGCTGGAGGACTGAGGAGATAAGCGGCTCTGGGCTGGAGGGGTGAGGAGATAAGAGGCTCAGGGCTGGAGGGCTGAGGAGATAAGCGGCTCAGGGCTGGAGGGCTAAGGAGATAAGCAGCTCAGGGCTGGAGGGGTGAGGAGATAAGCACCTCAGGGCTGGAGGGGTGAGGAGATAAGCGGCTCAGAACTGGAGGGCTGAAGAGATAAGCAGCTCAGGGCTGAAGGGCTGAGGAGATAAGCGGCTCAGGGCTGGAGGGCTGAGGAGATAAGCGGCTCAGGGCTGGAGGGCTGAGGAGATAAGCGGCTCAGGGCTGGAGGGCTGAGGAGATAAGCGGCTCAGGTCTGGAGGGCTGAGGAGATAAGCGACTCAGGGCTGGAGGCTGAGGAGATAAGCGGCTCAGGGCTGGAGGGCTGAGGAGATAAGCAGCTCAGGGCTGGAGGGCTGAGGAGATAAGCGGCTGAGGTCTGGAGGGCTGAGAAGATAAGCGGCTGAGGTCTGGAGGGCTGAGGAGATAAGTGGCTGAGGTCTGGAGGAGTGAGGAGATAAGCGGCTGAGGTCTGGAGGGGTGAGGAGATAAGCGGCTCAGGGCTGGAGGGGTGAGAAGATAAGCGTCTGAGGTCTAGAGGGGTAAGGAGATAAGCGGCTGAGGTCTGGAGGGGTGAGGAGATAAGCGGCTCAGGGATGGAGGGCTGAGGAGATAAGCGGCTCAGGGCTGGAGGGCTGAGGAGATAAGCGGCTCAGGGATGGAGGGGTGAGGAGATAAGCGGCTCAGGGCTGGAGGGGTGAGGAGATAAGCGGCTCATGGCTGGAGGGGTGAGGAGATAAGCGGCTCAGGGCTGGAGGGCTGATGAGATAGGCGTTTCCGGGCTGGAGGGCTGAGGAGATAAGCGACTCAGAGCTGGAGGGCTGAGGAGATAAGCGGCTGAGGGCTGGAGGGCTGAGGAGATAAGCGGTTGAGGGCTGAGGAGATAAGCGGCTGAGGGCTGGAGGGCTGAGGAGATAAGCGGCTCAGGGCTGGAGGGCTGAGGAGATAAGCGTCTCAGGGCTGGAGGGGAGAGGAGATAAGCGGCTCAGGGCTGGAGTGGTGAGGAGATAAGCGGGTCAGGGCTGGAGGGGTGAGGAGATAAGTGGCTCAGGGCTGGAGGGCTGTGGAGATAAGCGGCTCAATTGAATGGGCGAGGGAGGCGAAGTTGAAATAGGGGCGTGATAATGGGCGTGACTGAGAGACACTGGTGTTATGTGGTGGGAGTGTGCTCCGTCAAACTCATTATGACAGGCTTAGTTTTAGCTCCGCCTCCCGCTGTCATGGAATGTCGGTGTGAGCAGCGGGGGAGCAGAAGGTTGTGGCGTGAGTATGTGCCGGGGAGCGGGGGAGCGTGGGGGGAGTGGGAGGAAGTGGCGGGGAGCAGCGGGCGGTGGGGGGAGCGGAGAGGAAGTGGCGGGGAGCGGCGGGCGGTGGGGGGAGCGGGAGGAAGTGGCAGGGAGCGGCGGGTGGCAGCATGTTTGTGCTTCCGGGCAGTGTCGGCGGCTGGCGATAGCGCATGTGCGCCATCGCTCGCCACGCGTGATATCGGCACAGTGGCCGGAAGCGCCAAACTGCCGATTATGTATAGAGATAGAAATGCAGATATGTAGATGTGTGTGTTATTCATTAGAAGGAAGCAGTGAGGACAGAGGGAGGGAGGTGGGACAGGGATGGAGCGATAGACAGGGAGGGAGAGAGCAGGGGGATGGAGTGATAGACAGGGAGGGAGAGGGCACAGGGATGGAGTGATAGACAGGGAGGGAGAGGCAGGGGGATGGAGTGATAGACAGGGAGGGAGAGCGCACAGGGATGGAGCAAATAGACAGGGAGGGAGAGCGCACAGGGATGGAGCAAATAGACAGGGAGGGAGAGCGCACAGGGATGGAGTGATAGACAGGGAGGGAGAGGGCACAGGGATGGAGCAAATAGACAGGGAGGGAGAGTGCACAGGGATGGAGTGATAGACAGGGAGGGAGAGGGCACAGGGATGGAGCAAATAGACAGGGAGGGAGAGTGCACAGGGATGGAGTGATAGACAGGGAGGGAGAGAGCAGGGGGATGGAGTGATAGACAGGGAGGGAGAGCGCACAGGGATGGAGCAAATAGACAGGGAGGGAGAGTGCACAGGGATGGAGCAAATAGACAGGGAGGAAGAGCGCACAGGGATGGAGCGATAGACAGGGAGGGAGAGCGCACAGGGATGGAGCGATAGACAGGGAGGAAGAGCACACAGGGATGGAGAAAATAGACATAGAGGGAGAGCGCACAGGGATGGAGTGATAGACAGGGAGGGAGAGCGCACAGGGATGGAGTGATAGACAGGGAGGGAGAGCGCACAGGGATGGAGCAAATAGACAGGGAGGGAGAGCGCAGAGGGATGGAGCAAATAGACAGGGAGGGAGAGCGCACAGGGATGGAACAGATAGACAGGGAGGGAGAGCGCACAGGGATAGAGTGATAGACAGGGAGGGAGAGCGCACAGGGATGGAGCAGACAGACAGGGACGGAGAGCGCACAGGGATGGAGTGATAGACAGGGAGGGAGAGCACACAGGGATGGAGCAAATAGAGAGGGAGGGAGAGCGCACAGGGATGGAACAAATAGACAAGGAGGGAGAGTGCACAGGGATGGAGCAAATAGAGAGGGAGGGAGAGCACACAGGGATGGAGTAATAGACAGGGAGGGAGAGCGCACAGGGATGGAGCAAATAGACAGGGAGAGAGAGCGCACAGGGATGGAGTGATAGAAAGGGAGGGAGAGCGCACAGGGATGGAGCAAATAGACAGGGAGGGAGAGCGCACAGGGATGGAGTGATAGACAGGGAGGGAGAGCGCACAGGGATGGAGCAGATAGACAGGGAGAGAGAGCGCACTGGGATGGAGTGATAGACAGGGAGGGAGAGCGCACAGGGATGGAGCAAATAGACAGGGAGGGAGAGCGCACAGGGATGGAGTGATAGACAAGGAGGGAGAGCGCACAGGGATGGAGCAAATAGACAGGGAGGGAGAGTGCACAGGGATGGAGCAAATAGACAGGGAGGGAGAGCGCACAGGGATGGAGCGATAGACAGGGAGGGAGAGCGCACAGGGATGGAGCAAATGGACAGGGAGGGAGAGCGCACAGGGATGGAGCAAATAGACAGGGAGGGAGAGCACACAGGGATGGACCAAATAGACAGGGAGAGCGCACAGGGATGGAGTGATAGACAGGGAGGGAGAGCGCACAGGGATGGAGCAAATAGACAGGGAGGGAGAGTGCACAGGGATGGAGCAAATAGACAGGGAGGAAGAGCACACAGGGATGGAGCGATAGACAGGGAGGGAGAGCGCACAGGGATGGAGCGATAGACAGGGAGGGAGAGCGCACAGGGATGGAGAAAATAGACAGGAAGGGAGAGCGCACAGGGATGGAGTGAGATTCAATGGCTAGCACACGATAGGTGTGGGGGTATGGTGCTAGTGAAGGAGGCTCGTAAGTCCCACATAAATGTCTATTAGAATCACTGCACACATACACTTAAGGAGTTTTTTTGCTTGTTGGTGAAATTTATTGAAACAAGTGCTCTTATAGTGATTGCGACAGAATGACGTTTCGGTCATTCAAGACCTTGATCACATAAGTCGCCTTGAGCTATGTTGTGGTTCATGAAGGATGTGGTCCTTATGGTCAGTATAGGAACAGCGGGTATGCCCTTAGTAGTTCTGAACTGAGGGCTGTCCTGTACAGGGTAATGGTCACTAATGCCTTTAGATTAGCCAGGGTCAGAGCGGTCGCTCTATGTGGGGTGGTGGCACGGCGGTGGAGTGTGTTCACACTCAGTTGTAGCAGTCACTCCTCCTTGCTACAACTGAGTGTGAACACACTCCACCGCCGTGCCACCACCCCACATAGAGCGACCGCTCTGACCCTGGCTAATCTAAAGGCATTAGTGACCATTACCCTGTACAGGACAGCCCTCAGTTCAGAACTACTAAGGGCATACCCGCTGTTCCTATACTGACCATAAGGACCACATCCTTCATGAACCACAACATAGCTCAAGGCGACTTATGTGATCAAGGTCTTGAATGACCGAAACGTCATTCTGTCGCAATCACTATAAGAGCACTTGTTTCATTAAATTTCACCAACAAGCAAAAAAACTCCTTAAGTGTATGTGTGCAGTGATTCTAATAGACAGGGATGGAGTGATAGACAGGGAGGGAGAGCGCACAGGGATGGAGTGATAGACAGGGAGGGAGAGTGGACAGGGATGGAGCAAATAGACAGGGAGGGAGAGCGCACAGGGATGGAGCAGATAGACAGGGAGGGAGAGCGCACAGGGATGGAGTGATAGACAGGGAGGGAGAGCGCACAGGGATGGAGCAGATAGACAGGGACGGAGAGCGCACAGGGATGGAGTGATAGACAGGGAGGGAGAGCACACAAGGATGGAGCAAATAGAGAGGGAGGGAGAGCGCACACGGATGGAGCAAATAGACAGGGAGGGAGAGTGCACAGGGATGGAGCAAATAGAGAGGGAGGGAGAGCACACAGGGATGGAGCAGATAGACAGGGAGGGAGAGCGCACAGGGATGGAGTAATAGACAAGGAGGGAGAGCGCACAGGGATGGAGCAAATAGACAGGGAGGGAGAGCGCACAGGGATGGAGTGATAGACAGGGAGGGAGAGCGCACAGGGATGGAGCAAATAGACAGGGAGGGAGGGCGCACAGGGATGGAGTGATAGACAGGGAGGGAGGCGCACAGGGATGGAGCAGATAGACAGGGAGAGAGAGCGCACAGGGATGTAGTGATAGACAGGGAGGGAGAGCGCACAGGGATGGAGCAAATAGACAGGGAGGGAGAGCGCACAGGGATGGAGCAAATAGACAGGGAGGGCAAATACTAGAGAGGGCAAGTACATGAAGCTAATATAACAGAGGAAATAAGGCATAGCATAACTGCTTAGGAATATTTGAAAGTAGAGTTGTATACCTCTCTAAAGATATGTTTTTTTCAACTGGCACCTGTTCACATTTGCTGGTGTCACCGGTCAGTTTTCTCATATAATGTTAGTATATTTTATTTTGACTGAACACCCTCATCCCACCCCTACCCCATAGCCATGGTGTGTTCACCATCTTATATTATATTGATGGTTGTCAGGCTCACATGGATTGGCCAATACATCAGCCAAGTTTCTCCTCTTTCAAATATTCCTAAACAGTTATGCTACTCCTTATTTTTTTTGTTACATTTACATTAGCTTCACGTACTTGCCCTCTAGTATTTTCACAGCAGTTTTGCTAGACCATGTTTTTTCCCTTTTTCTTTTGTCCCAGAGTGCGGCTTCTCTATAGATATGTTTTTTCAGCTGACACCTGTTTATATTTGCTGGTGTCGCTGGTCAGTTTTCTCATATATTGTTAGTACATTTAAAGGATAGGCTCACAACGTTGCTCTATTTGCAGACCATGACAATGCTATTTTAGCTTGATAATTAAGGCAGATATTTTTTGTTTGGGTAAATTAATGGTAGTGGCCTAGGGCTACATAGAACTTTTGGGCAAAATAATTAAAGCTACTGTATCTAATTTTTAGAAAATATGTCTCTGATTCATCAAAGAAATTATGTCAAATTTTTCCGAAAGTTTGAGTGCAACTCCAAATTACCCAAAAGTTTAACACCTTTTAGCATTTTCATGACAGTTTCTCTCAGCTGTGCGAAAAAGAGCAAACTGGCTGCAGCTGGTATGTGAAGAGGCACAGCAAGGTTTGAACTCCATGGCTTGTTTGATTCATAATGACCTATAGCATTACCTATGCCAGAAGTCCTACACCAATCATGGACAGCTGTAAAATTCTTAGCATGGTGAACTGAGAGGGAAGCCACTTGTCAGACATGCTCTTCGTGAATCAGGAGAGTCTTACTCCATCACGGACGCTCATGAAGACTGGCATCCCAACCATCTTGATGAATCAAGCCCATAAAATTAATAATCTGCTTGTTCCAATATATTCAGCATATGTAATGTTGAGAACACCGTGCTTCTTGCTGGCCTACAAAAAATTGAAAGTCAAACATCTGCTGTATCCAGCATCAGCCACTAAACAGTGAAACAGAGCTGTGGTGTTCTTTTTTGGATGTCATTTATATGCAGTTGCTGCCAGAGGTGCTAACAGCTGATCCATGAGTCTGCAGTATCGAACATCTGCCCACCTGCTATTGATGATTTATCAGAAATATAGGTCATCAATATTAAAGTGGTGGAAACTGCTGCAATCAAGATATTTGTACCACTTTATGTACCAGTTTTGTAGCCACCTCCCCCATGCTTTGACAGGTTGGGGTGGCTTTATCGTCCACACCTGTGTCTGCTCCATCTAGTGGGGTCTGGCTGCTCTCTGCTAGTGCATATTTGGATTTGTTTTTGGCCGCAAATGGTGAGTTTTTTTTTTTTCCTCTATTGCTGCCCGTTCTATGAGTAGTTTGTGTATTTTGATAAGACTCATAAGCGTGAAGACCCGTGACGGGGGTTACGAGCTTACAGTGTCTTGGCCAAAACATCTAACCAGTACCTCACAAAATAGTTTTTTTGCTATTATATAAAAAAACTTTTTGCACTTTTTATCTTTTTGCAGGGGGCGGCTGGGCCCCATGGGGCGTCATTCATTCAGTGGTGCAGAGAAATTGATCTGGGCTGCTCATTTGGTCTGGTGGCTGGGACTAGTGGGAGCCTGCAGATATTTTGCACTATTAGTATCAATGTGAATGGCGTCCTATGGTTGCAGATCTTGAGTGCTTGGCAAGCCACCTCCCCCATGCTTTGACAGGTTGGGGTGGCTTTATCTTCTACACCTGTGTCTGCTCCATCTAGTGGGGTCTGGCTGCTCTCTGCTAGTGCATTTTTGGATTTGTTTTTGGCCACAAATGGTGAGTTATTTTTTTTTCCACTTTATGTTGGATTAGTGATGAGCGAGCATGCTTGACAGAGATCAATACTCGATCAAGCATGGGGATTCTCGTTCATGCTCATTACTCAGACAAGTATCACCAGCTAGGGATGGCAAGTGCCCAGGCTGCCTTGTCACCAGACTTGCCATCCTTAGCTGGTTTCGCTTTTTGGCTGTTTTTGTGCACCTTATCTTGATCCTCTGTGCCATTTATCGAAACACTAAGGATACCGTCACATGAGGTGACATTGCCAGAGATATCGGCGGCGATGCGCGCATGTTTTTGGCACCCTGCCAGAGTCGCTGTCACGTGTTTACTCGTGGCAATACATCCAACGATGCACCGGCGATGTTACAGGTGTCCACAAACCCCAGCGGCGATCCTGTAACATGGGAGGCTATGGCTCCCAACGCCTGTAACATCGACGATCGCCGTGTTACATGGGGCGATGTGTACACATCACCCCAGTGTGCTCGCCTGGTTTCAGAGTAGTGCTGCAAAACCAGGCGACCACTCTCAGCCGATTTTTCGGCACCAAATCCCCCCTTTACATGGGTCGACTGGGTGGCGTTGATGCCGGCGATAGGCAACGCCCCTGCATCACCTGCGAACTCACCGCCGATGTCACCTCGTGTGACGGTACCCTAACGGTGCAATAGCTGTGGTCTTTTCAGGGTCTGGGAATTAACATGGTTTTACATGGAATCCTTATAATCCCTCAGAGGGCTATGTGATTTACATGATAAGGAACAGGTATCATGATAGTGTGCAGTTTCTTATTGGTACAGGTTTTTAAGTGAATAACATCTCTGTCAGTGGTTCTTCGACTAGCACTATATGTGTGTTTATGATAAGGTGAATCTGTAATATAACACAGCAGTGCAGTCCTAGCACCTTTGAGTATGATTTAAGAATTGCTGCCAGTGATTTAAGCAAATGAATCGCATGTATGTTCTTTGCTCATTGTGTGACCAATAGACTCCGTTTTTTTAAATAAAGTATTTAATAAAGAGATATCTTTGTACTATTTATGGCTTTATACTCTATGTCTTATAGGTATTGTCTGTAATACTGTTTGTCATATCAATAGGCTAATTTTAGGTTATTAATATTTTCGGGGGTTTATGTCAACTGTTATGTCAGCTGGCATCAAGTCATGGGTATAGAAATAGAGAGGCATCAATTAAACTCCCTATTACTATCCCAGGAAGTGTAAAGTGAAAAAACACATACACACAGGAAAAAATAGTTAATTTTAATAAAGACTCCCCCACACTATCCTTCATTCACCAATTTATTATTTTTAAAAAATCTGCAAAGCTCATACATAATCTTTGTTGTACTTGTCCCACGACATCCCCAGAATTGTTACTCTAACCTATGAAGTATTGTTCAGATAATGAGGCTCATTAGGTCTAACCCAGTCAGTGCCAGACCCAGGATTTCTCATGCATGGTGACACTACTGAGTTGCTGACATTCCCACACATGAAAAATTCTGGGTCTGGTGCAGATCGGGAGTGATATATGGAGCCTCGTTCTCTCAACGGTTATCATCAGACCTGAAATTTCTCACATGCAGTGATGTCACTGAGATACTAATGTCACTGTGTATGAGAAATTCTGGGTCTGGAGCTGACAGAGTGACCTATGGAGCCTCTTTCTTTGAACAAGAGTCCATAGGTTTGAGTACCGATACGAGCGATATCTTGGGGCTAGTACACCATGGCTTACGTCTGAGCTGCATGGATATTTTTAAATAATAAATTGGTGAATGAGGAATAGTGTTGGGTAATCTTTATTCAAATAATTTTTTACTGTGTTTGTTTTTACTTTACACTTACTGAGTTAGTAATGGTGGTGTCTGATATACTCCTCTCCATTACTATATCATAGACTTGATGCCAGCTGACTCTATACAGATGACATCAACCCCAAAAAGTATTAACCCAATTGCCACTACACCAGGGCATTTAGGAAGAGCCAGGTCAAAGCACCAGAATTGGTGCATCTAATGTGATGTGCCAATTTGGGGCCAGCTGCTGGCTGGTATATTTAGCCTGGGAAGGGCCAAATAACCATAGGCCTTCTCAGTATGGTAATACCATCCTGCAGCTGTCTGCTTTACCCTGGCTGGTTATGAAAAATGGGGTCAACCCCTTTGTTAATTATTGATTTACATCCCAGCAGCAACCTGGCAGTCAGAGATGCATCTAGGCATCCTCCTCATGCCGTTTTCATTCCATTTCAGCTTTGTTTCTGTCCATTTCAGTGATTTTGCTGCCCCTCCCTGCCCTCCTAGAATGATCAGCATCAGAACTGCTTGAAGCCCCCGAGCACTTTAGTGCTTGCTCATCATTTTATAGGATACAAACAATATACAATCCACATACTGAAAAGACTGAAAATCTGTTTACTGGCTTCACTAAGGATCAAGGACTCATTTAGCAATGTAAAATTGCATAATGACCCAAAACACATCAGTGGCTTTAGTGAAAGCATTTCATTAATTTATTGTCCTTGACATTAATTAGCTAAAAGCAGGAAAAGCAAGTTTTCAATATACTACCTGTGACTCTGTTGAACATGTGAATATAAAACAATTTATTTATACTCTGTTCTCATACCTGTCTCCTGGTAGAGAAAAAAATTATGATAATGTACCGTATATTTCCTTCTAAAAGAAGAGATTCAAAATGTATTTCTTAATTTTAAAAATAATTTAAAATATGTTTTAATTTTAGACAACATGTATTTTTTAGCAAGTATATATCATAAACCAACATGTAAGATCTCGCACCATCATTGCTAATTGTGTATTAACCAAATATCAAATAGTAAGGGAGATGGGTTTAGACAATATGCTTTTATCAAGTAGGAAAATATATACTTTTGCATAATAATGATGGATTTGACTGCTACTTGCTATTCCCAGGTGTCTTTACTCTATTGGTAAAACAGAAAGGTAGATTCTAGCCTTCACCACTGGTGTCTATTTGCATGTCTCTACAAATACTTTAATCTAAGGTGGCAATAACCTTCCTGGCTACTGATGGTATAAGTGCTGATCAGAAGCTTATATTAAATTAACCAGCGCCTAAAATAACAATTCATGTCTATTTCTCCAAACGGAGCATGTGATCATAGGCACCACAGAAACATCTCACCCAAAGTAATCCCAAGTAATACCTAATGACGACAAAACCAGCAATTTGCTGGTGGCAGTGAAATCATGGACACATTGTTCCATTTGTACACGGCAACAAAATAGAACAATGTGTCCATGATTTCACTGCAACCAGCAAATTGCCAGTGAAATTGCAAGCAATATTGCCGCGTGTGACAGTACTTTTAAAGCTGCTGTATTTATTAGTGGGTGATATAATGATTAACAATTCAAACATTTTATTATAAAACCAATAAAAACAATCAGGGTGAGTGCCCACTATCAGTATTATTAGAGCTTTGGATGCAGGGTATTTTCTTTGTGTTGTACAGTACAAGCATAGTGGATGGATTTTTAGAAACCAGTGCCCACTGTGCTTATTTTTTACGCAGAGTAAAGTGACATTCCCAAGTCACAGTATGTCAATTTAATCTTTTGGAGACAGGAATGTTCTCAGCAGGAGAGCAAAGCAAAATCCTGTGCACCCAGAAGGCTGATTGTGGGCAGAAAGGGCATAGACGCTATGCTCTCCCACAGAGAACACTAGCATCTCTGCTAGAGAAAACACACTACATCCAGAGTGCAGCGTGTCCTGATTGCGGGAACTTAAGTAGGCAGTATTTTCACTACATCCACATCGCTGCGTTGTACTGTACAAGCACAGTGGATGGATTTTTAGAAATCCCATGGTCAGGCTCAAAGGCTGATCTGCTTACCTTCCACAACAACGTCAACAAGTTCCTACCAACAATCAAGCTCACCCTCAACTTTTCAAAGTCACAGTTTCTGGACACAACCATATACATCAAAGACAATACTGTACAAATTTATTTTTACCATAAACGCACAGGACATCCAGCATACCTGAGATGGAACAGATGTTATCCAAGACACACAAAAACATCAATAATCTACAGTCAAACTCTGAGATACATTTGGATCTGTTCAGACAATGAGGACAGAAAACTACACCTGCTATCACTGAGGAAAGCAATCCTACAATAAGGGTATCATCCACTGGTAATAGATGAACAGATCCACAGGGCCACAAGGATCCCAAGAAGCAGCCTCCTGGATTACAAACAGAAGGAGGACAACAGTAGGGTGCCTTTTGTGGTCACCTACAATCCTCACATGAACAACCTAAGGAAAATTGGTGCTGATCTTCAGTCCATATTCTACAAAGACCAGAAACTGAAAGCAGTATTCCCAGAACTGCCACTGCTCTCCTGCAAACAACCCCCCCAACTTAAACAATGTCCTTGTCAGAAGTGTCTTCACATCACCATCACAGACGGGCACATTCCCATGTAAGACCTGTACACACATATCACCAACAGATACAGTCCCCATACCCAACACAAACCAGGAATATAAGATCATAGTATTTTTTCATGTACATCCTCCAATGTGGTGTACATGATACAATGGACAAGGTGCACTACAGGGACATATGTTGGTGAAACAAAACAAAAGCTACAAACCAGACTGAATCTATATAAACATACGATAAAAAACGAGCTGGACACACCTGTAGGAATGCACTTCTCTAAACCTGGACACCGCATGGCAGACTTAAAAGTTCTAATATTGAAAGGTCACTTTAAAAATGGAAAAATCTGGGAATTCAAATTTATAAGAGTATTCCAATCTCTAACAATGGGACTCAATTGGACACATGGATTAATAACTCATTACATGGACAGTGTTAACACCTCCACAAGAAGGTCTACAGATCTCTAAAAGACCACTTCCACCTCATCGGCATCAGTAACAAAGACCTTAATTGAATTTTCTTAGCCCATCTCTACTTAGCATCACCTCATGTCCTGCTGTAATACCTCTTTAAAGGGATCCTATCACCCCCAAAACGCCTTCTAAGCTATCCAAACATGTCCCTGCAGCATCCAATCACTAATCCCACACTCCTGTTTGCTCAGAAAAGCATCCTGTAAAAGTGTAGAAAAACGTTTTATAACTTACTCATTAGTGATGATAATGAACAGTGGCTATATTCTTTAGTCACCAAGGCTTGCCATTTTCGTTCTAATATCACGTCTTAATAGGCGTGATCTTCTATGCATATTGTAATCAGCGCCTCCCTGCTCTCCTCGGCGCTGCCTGGGCTGCAATGAGGCTGTAATGACGCGAATCGCATCATTTCCGGCATCGGGTGACGTCAGTACACCCGCGCCGCTCTGTAGGCTTCAAGCACCGCACTGCGTATGCGGCATGGGTGTACTGACGTCACCCGATGCCGGAAATGTGGCGCGGCTTTCCGAGCTGCAGCATGTTAATTAATTCTTGTGAAGCTGCGAGTGTTCTCAGGGGGGAAAAAAGTAAAAATCTTGTGCCTGATTGTGGGCACATACGCTCTGCGCTCTCCAACAGAGAACACTTGCATCTCAGTTAGAGAAAACATGCAACATCCAGAACGCAGCATGTCCTGATTGTGGGCACTTACTACTAAAATTACAAATTAAATTACTCATTAAAAACACCAATGACTTAAGAGTTGAAACGATGGCGAGCTAGCCAAAGTTGGGCGACCACCAACTAAAAATCACTATAAATATAAGGTAAGTAAATCAGGTGGTCAGGGAGCAGGATCCATCTGTTTCGCCGGCTGGCACTGGCAATGATTTGAGGAAAGTTGGGTTTATATCCTTTTTCTAATTCCTTCCCACAGCTGTCCTGCCAAGCAAAAGACTGTTACCAAATTTGCCTGGTCTGAAAGAGACTGTCAATAACATCCCCTGAAAGGGGGGAAAAAAGCTAAGTGTATCATATAAAAGATTGAGGTAAAATTGGGGCAGAATAAAATAAACTAGATTAAACACTTGTATCCCTTAATCATAAAATCACCAAAGTAAAGGGAAATGGATGGCGAGTAGGGTGCCAAGACCCCATGAGTCCCCCATACTATTAGCGCTAAACAGGGCCTATTCATTTTTAGTGGAGATGATGACTTTAATGCTGTTCCCATGATGAGCTTTTGGTGACTTTTTGATATTGCAGAATTTCTACATCTACTATGTAAATTAGGTTACTTGTGTTTTTTCATTGTGTTTTTGTGTGTGTGTTTTTTACATGCATTTTTATCGTGTTTTGACATTACAGTTTTTTCTCTTCTTGGTGTGTCAGATAATACTCAGTTTCTTCCTGAAAATGATTGCAATCACAAATTCTTTGGTATTATTATCTTCATTTAATTTGTCTTCAATGAAAAAACACAAAAGAGAATGCAGCAAAAAGCAAAACATTGATCATTTCACACAAAACTCCAAAAATGGACCAGACAAAAGTATTGGCACCGTCAGCCTAATACTTGGTTGCACAACCTTTAGCCAAAATAACTGCGATCAACCGCTTCCGGTAACCATCAATGAGTTTCTTACAATGCTCTGCTGGAATTTTAGACCATTCTTCTTTGGCAAACTGCTCCAGGTCCCTGATATTTGAAGGGTGCCTTCTCCAAACTGCCATTTTTAGATCTCTCCACAGGTGTTTTATGGGATTCAGGTCTGGACTCATTGATGGCCTCCTTAGAAGTCTCCAGTGCTTTCTCTCAAATCATTTTCTAATGCTTTTTGAAGTATGTTTTCGGTCATTGTCCTGCTGGAAGACCCATGACCTCTGAGGGAGACCCAGCTTTCTCACACTGGGCCCTACATTATGCTGCAAAATTTGTTGGTAGTCTTTAGACTTCATAATGCCATGCACATGGTCAAGCAGTCCTGTGCCAGAGGCAGCAAAGTAACCCCAAAACATCAGGGAACCTCCGCGATGTTTGACTGTAGGGACCGTGTTCTTTTCTTTGAATGCCTCTTTTTTCTCCTGTAAACTCTATATTGATGCCTTTGCCCAAAAAGCTCTACTTATGTCTCATCTGACCAGAGAACATTCTTCCAAAACGTTTTAGGCTTTCTCAGGTAAGTTTTGGCAAACTCCAGCCTGGCTTTATGTGTCGGGGTAAGAAGTGGGGTCTTCCTGGGTATCCTACCATACAGTCCCTTTTCATTCAGATGCCGACGGATAGTACGGGTTGACACTGTTATACCCTCGGACTGCAGGGCAGCTTGAACTTGTTTGGATGTTAGTCGAAGTTCTTTATCCACCATCCGCACAATCTTGTGTTGAAATCTCTCGTCAATTTTTCTTTTCCATCCACATCTAGGGAGGTTAGCCATAGTGCCATGGGCTTTAAACTGCTTGATGACACTGCACACGGTAGACACAGGAACATTCAGGTCTTTGGAGATGGACTTGTAGCCTTGAGATTGCTCATGCTTCCTCACAATTTGGTTTCTCAAGTCCTCAGACAGTTCTTTGGTCATCTTTCTTTTCTCCATGCTCAATGTGGTACACACAAGGACACAGGACAGAGGTTGAGTCAACTTTAATCCATGTCAACTGGCTGCAAGTGTGATTTAGTTATTGCCAACACCTATTAGGTGCCACAGGTAAGTTACAGGTGCTGTTAATTACACACATTAGAGAAGCATCACATGATTTTTCTAACAGTGCCAATACTTTTGTTCACACCCTTTTTTATGTTTGGTGTGGAATTAGATCCAATTTGGCTTTAGGACAATTCTTTTTGTGTTTTTTTCATTTAAGACAAATTAAATGAAGATAATGATACCAAAGAATTTGTGATTGCAATAATTTTAAGGAAGAAACTGAGTATTATCTGACAGAATTGCAGGGGTGTCAATACTTTTGGCCACGATTGTAGGTGCCAATTACATATTTTTGATGCTTTTCCACCATGGAAATTCATTAAAAATATATGTGCATTTTTTATCTGCAGATTTTCCGCAACTATTGTAAGTCTCTGAGGAAATTTTGCACATAAAACTCAACATACCCAAAGGAGCAATTGACATGGATCGGTGTTGAAATATGCGTCGAAGGTCAAGATATGCTGAGTAGAAAAGAAGCACAGTGGGCATGAAATTTCTATAAATCACATCTACTTCGCTGGAACTGTAAGACGCGGTGTGTTTGATACAGTGAAAATATAAGGTGTCAAAAACTCACCAAAACCTTAGCGTCGGCATACAACCTGAATGTGACAAAATACTCCAGCTGCATGTACCTGATAATATAGTCAAGGTAATATTATACAGAATTTCTGTTTTTAACTGTATTTTCAATTTTGTTGCTATAGTATACACAACTATTTACATAATCACGAAGTCCAGTCCGTCATCCACTTCTGTCCGGTTGTCCCGGAATTATGCACCCACGTGATAGGTGTGCAAATATGGTGCCTGCTAGTAGTACTGACCCATTGTGCAATACCGCTAGCGGTATTGCTGGCACCTTAACCCAATGCCGCCCAAAACAGACTACAAAAACCCGCCACCACAAAATCTGCCGCTCTCGCCGTCCCCAGACTTCGCCCGACATCACCTCTGCACACTGAAGAATGACTGACTGTGCCTATACCTACCTGGCACACAGAGGCGCAATTAGTCATACCGCTGCCATCTTTGGACACTACCTGCGTATGTGCACCAGGTACTCCCAGTGATTGGACACCAGTGCTCACCTCACAGTGGAGAGAGAGACAGCACAGGGGGTAGACAAAGCACAAGGGGAGACAAAGCACAGGGGAGAGATAAAGGCACAAGAGGACTGACAGCACAGGGGGTGAGCGCACAGGAGGTGAGACAGGACAGGGAGGAGAGAAAGCATGTGAGGTGACAGACCACAGGGAGAGAGAGCGAACAGGGGGAAGAGCACTCGGGGTGACAGCACAGGGGGAGAGATGAAGCACACGGGGGGAGAGACAAAGCTCAGGGTGGAAAGAGCGACAGCACACAGGGGTGTGAGAGAGACAGCACACAGAGGTACTGATACAGTGTACAAGGGAAGAGAGTGTGTACAAGGGGAGAGCACAAAGGGGGCAGTGAGTGCACATACGGGGGAAGGAGTGCAAAGGGGGAGAGACAGCAGAAGGGAAATGATAGCACACAGTAGAGAGACACAGCACAAGGGGAGAGAGAGCAGACAGGGGAGATAGAAAGCACACAGGGAGAAGAGAAAGTGCACAGGGGGAAGAGAGTACCCAGCAGGAAGAGAGAGTGAATAGGGGAAAGGGCGCACAGGAGACAGTGCACAGGGTGGCAGAGGCAGTGCACAGAAGTTAGAGACAGCACACAGGGGGAAGAGACAGCATACAAGGGGAATAGATAGCACACATTAGGAAGAGATAGCACAGAGGAGGCAGAGACAGCACAGAGTGGGCAGAGACAGCATACAGGGGGAGAGACAGCACAACGGAAGAGAGAGCACACAGGGGGAGAGAAAGCACAAGGGAAGAGAGAGCACACAAGGGGGAGGAAGAGATAGCACAAGGGGAGAGAGCGGACATTGGGGAGAGACAGCGCACAAGGGGAAGAGAGAGTGCACATTGGAAAGAGAGAGTGCATATGGTGAAGAGAGAGCACACAGGGATAACGAGTTCACAGGGAGAAGAGACAGCACACAGGGGGAATAGATAGCACACAGGGGGAAGAGATAGCACAGAGGGGGGGAGAGACAGCACAGAGGGAGCAGAGAAAGCACACAGAGGGTAGAGACAGCACACAGGGGGGAAGAGACAGCACACAGGGGAAGTAGATCGTACACAGGGGGAAGAGATAGCACAGAGGTGGGAAGAGGCAGCACAGAGGGGGCAGAGACAGCACACGAGGAGAGACAGCACAAGGGAAGAGAGAGCACACAAGGGGGAGGAAGAGACAGCACAAGGGGAGAGAGCAGACAGGGGGAGAGACAGCGCACAAGGGGAAGAGAGAGTTCACAAGGGAAAGAGAGAGTGCACAGGAGAAAGAGAGAGCACACAGGGATGAAGAGTTAATAGGGGGACAGAGACAGCACATATGGAGGCAGAGACAGTGCACATGGGGGCAGAGACAGCACTTTTAAACAGTAATGTGTATATTGAACACTTGTTGTGCACTTTATTATAATTCTAATGAATTTCACTTTATAATAAATATTTTTATATTTAAAAAATAATCTCTTTTTGTTCCTTGTGGTGCAGTTAAAAATGTAGTATAATATAGAAATAACACAGAAGGAGGGGTTTAAAGGGATCCTGTAACCTCCAAAACACCTCATAAGTTAGCAAAACATGTCCCGCCCTGGTGACTAAAGAATATGGCCCCTGCTAATTATAATCACTAATGAGTAAGTATTAAAATGTTTTTATCCACTTTCACAGGATGCTTTTAGGAGACAAAAGGAGTGTGAGATTAGTGATAGGATGCTGCAGGGACATGTTTTGATAGCTTAGGAGGCGATTTGGAGGTAACAGGTTCCCTTTAAAAGATATGACAAGGTGATATGACTGCAATAATGTTGCAAAATTGGAACCACTATGCACTTTACAGCATCCCACTAAATCCTTGAGGTACTGAGATAGACACGTATCTGTGCAGATATGTGGTCTCTATGCTTGGTCAATAGGAGAACTTGTTTTGCTCCCAGTATGTGGGAAAAATTTGTAATCCCAAGGAGAAGGGACATACAGGGGTTGGACAAAATAATGGAAACACCTAACATTTTGGCATCATAATCTTCGAACATGTTATAAACATGCAAACCGTGACATGTTAATGTTTTGTAGTTAATTATTTATGTTAAGTGATATGTGCATGTAAATTAACTGTTTGTTTTGCCGAATTGTAAGAACATTTATGAGAACCTGATACCAATGGCAGACCTTTCGGATTTTCAAAAAGGCCAAATTGTTGGTGCTCGTATGGCAGGCGCTAGTGTAACAAAGTGCCCGAATGTTTGGCGGGTCAAGAGGTACTGTCTCCAAAGTAATGACTGCGTTTGAAAGAGAAGGAAAAATCTCCGCAGCAAAGCACAGGTCCGGCTAAAAGTCGGAAGTTGACTGAGAGAACGCGTCGGACTTTAAAGCAAATTGTGAGAGAGAATCGCAAGACCATGGCTCTGAAAATCACTGCTGAGCTCAATGAATTCCACGAAAACTGTTCGTCGGGAGCTGCACAAATCTGGATTCAACGGAAGAGCTGTAATTAGAAAACCGCTGCTGTCAATGACAAATGTTTCCAAGCATTTAGAGTGGTGTAGAAACCTCCAGAATTGGTCCCTCGAGCAGTGGAAACGTGATATTCTCAGACGTTTACCCCATATTCCGACCTCCAGCCTAGTGTATGTTTAGATACAGCCAAAAGAAGCATTCCATCCAGACTGCCTTCTCCCAACCGTAAAACATAGCGGAGGTTCTGTGATGATCTGGGGTGCTATTTCATGGAGATCCGCCGGGCCAATGATATCACCTTGTATGAATTCATACCTCAGAGAATTGAGGCTGTAATCACTGCAATAGGTGGACCTACACCATATTAAACTAACTTTTGTTGATTTTTCCAGGTGTTTCCATCATTTTGTCCAACCTCTGTATGTACGAATGTAGTCCATAGCACAAAAGTGTTAGTTTAAAAAATATTGACCTCTCAATATACATTGAATAAAGCCCATAACCTAATGTGGTTTAATATATAAGTAGTTAAATTACACCACTGCACCAATTAAATATACCCCCTCACTGTATGTTATAATATTTCTATGCATTACTACTTTTTTAGCTATTTAAACTAGTGTAAGAGCATATGCAGCTTGCTAATTTAAAAAAACAGGATACCGGGACATGTATAGAATACGCAGGTGTGGGTGTAGGAACATGGTGTAGAATACAATCGTCTGAATGCGCAGGCACAAGTGTAGCAAGATGGTGCTCGGACAATTAGCATCTTACCATTGTGGCGCCCCACTAAGAGTGCGCCACAGGAGGGTACTACATCCCTGACTGAAGGTGTCGTATTCTCTGTTCCAGTGGTGAGTAGGATAATCCTAAGGCTTCATCCACCACATGCAACACCTAGAGTTAGAGGACCAATTAGGCACCCGTTCCTAGGGTAACCAGTCCTAGTGGGAGGAGAGCTAGGGTATATAGCAGTGGGGAAAGCAGCAAGGAGTTAGAACAGTTGAGAAATTAGACAAGAACAGAACAGGAGAGTCAAGTCGTGACAGGAGCTGCATAGAGCTGTGCAGCAGATGTAGCAGTGTGGAGAAAGAACAGAAAGAGAACAGAGACAGCTAACTGGGAGTGCACCTCAACCTGGTGGCCCAGAAGAGAAAGAGAGGGGCAAAGTAAGAGCGGGTGATTCAAGACCCGAGCCCAGTCCAAAACCCGGAGTACCGGCTCCGACGTGGTCCAGCTGGTCCACCCCTGCACCACAGAACCCGGAGGGGTCGTAGGCTTCCTAGGAGCCCGACTCCCAACCTACCAACCACCGCAGCTATACCGAGGGTACCCACCATTGAGAGCCAGGGACCGTGAATCTGGATCCAGACGGGAACCCAATCGAGGGCCCTCAGTACCCTTGATCAGGTATACCAGAGCAGCAAGGCAAAGGGACGGTAAGAGATAGAGAAAGACATCTGTGGAGCCTTAGAAGGACACTACTCACTGCAGGAACCACCCGGTCCACTACCCGGCATTAAGGACTGTGTTACCCTGTATGCTACTGAACACCCGAGTAAATACCCGTTCAGAGTGAGCAGCATGTCTGAGCCTTATTCCAGAACTGCCATCAACCTGCCTTGTTTTTCAGGAACGACCGAGTTGCCCTATTCCACCGCTGCAGCTCTCGACTCCGGGGACCCCGCTCATCTTGTAGGGAGTGGTTCCACCTTGCTGCCGCCCATCACCCCGGAGGCCCAAGCAGCGCCGGTGCCATCACCGGAACCTACAGGTGGCGTCACAAACTAAAACTTTATTCCTTTTTATTATTGTATCTTTCTCACCTTTTATTGACCACCGGACCCACTGCCTCAGGCACCGAAACCGTGACCTATAGACTGCGCCTGAGAACTGAGTCCCCTGGCCCACGGTGAGTCACCATGGTTATACTGCAGAATGGTAAGCGTATACGTACATACACTTCCAGGACGCTGGAATAAGCGTGCTAGGACGCAGATGAGTGAGTCTTAATATACATAATGAATAATATCAAATGTGTGTAAGAAACTTTCAATTAACTGTATGTACCATTATCACAATACTGTATGATGTTGAATTTAGAAAACATAGGTTGCGGTTGAAGGAAAAATATAATATAGTATGAAAACAGCAATGCATTTATAGCATATTTATTTAGATTTTTCATATAAACTGAATATAACTATAAATTAGATAATTGACAAATGTAACTGTAGACGAATAAAAAGCCTGTTATCTGAGAAAACACTGCTGGAGGAAGGTCGTCTAAGGCTGCTTTCACATCCCAATTTTGAGGCATCCTAGTGTATCCGTGTCAAATCAGATACACTCGGATGTAATTTGGCCTCCCATGTATCCCTATGGGGCTCGGCTTGTCCTCGGGTGTGTCCTTTTTGCCGTCTGATTTAAGCACAATCCGTAGCCTTCCGATTTAGTCACGGATCCAAAATCGTAGCCTGCTGCGATTTTGGTGTCCGTGACCAAAATCGGCACCACGCATCCATGACAGATCCGTGATGGTCCGTAGGGCTACATAATGGGAGCTTATGGAGATTGGAGCCGATTCTAAATCGGATCCTATGTCGGCTCCGTGTTTATATACTGAGCATGCCCAGAGGCAGTGCTCAGTACATAACCCTGCCTGCCCTGAATGTCCCTGTCTGTCCCTCATCTATCTCTGCTCCCCCTGTTCTCTATCCTGTCCTCGCCCCTGTCTTATCCCCTGTCCTCTCCTCTCCTCTCCGGTATATAAAAAAGAAAAAAAAATCCTCCCAGAGGATACATTAAATGTCCGCCGGCTGCAGGGAGGCGACAGTCCCCTTCTGGCTGAAAGACCTTTCGTGATGTCACAGAGGTGGTCACCGGAGGAAAGAATAGAGAGCAGGGGAGCAGAGATAGAGGAAGGACAGACGGGGACAGACAGGGACAGATAGAGAAGATGCAGGGAGAACAGGGAGAAACAGGGACAACAGGATCCACACGGATCCTGCATAACACGGATACGGATGGCTATTTGCCATCCTAATGCAGAGATCCATGTGGATCCGTGGCTGTCTGTGGGGATCCTGCCAAAATACGGATCCCCACGGACAGCCACAAATCGTGATTTGAAGGCAGCCTAAGATCAAAACGTTGTCATGTATACTGAACGGCCCAATAAAGGCATCATATTACATTAATTTAAGGGTGCATCCTCACGATCAGGAGACGCAGCGTTTTGCACGCAGCGTCTTTGCGCTGCGTCCAAAACGCTGCATCGTACAGTACAAGCATAGTGGATGGGATTTCAAGAAATCCCATCCTCACTATGTGTAACCCGCCCGCAGTGTGTTTGGAGCTGCGTTGCGGGTTGCCGGCAGTCCGCTGGTCCTCCGCATGTTGATTTCACGCTGCGGAGTCGGAAGTGGCTCCCATCGGGTGACTGCAGGGAGAAGCCGCCCTGCACCCGCCGCACACGGTGACTACAGGGCGGCTGCGGTCTCCCTGCGGCCACTCGCGGCTTCCCTCAGGTCCAGAGGAGCTGCGTCCAACACGCAGCTCCTCTGGACTGTTTGCATGCACCCTAAGGAGTGCTGCTGTCATCATTTTTTTGGTCTGTATATACAGCAACTAGCTTGCATGGAAAGATTTTTGCACCCTGCAGAATCATTGTGCAGCTCTTTATCATTTTATTATGTGTACCATATATATGTATGCATGTAGAGTATTTATCTATTCTTTCATCTATCTATAAATCAATCTATCCTTTCTATCATCTATTCTACCTACAGTGCTGTGCAAATAAATTGGGACAAAACATTTTTTAAGTAAAATCGTAACTTGGGGTTACCAGTTAGTGATATAAACCAGTTTTAACTGCTTTAAACAAGTGTGAGTGTACAACCTTGAGTAACAAAATGTGGTTTGACTGGTTTTAGTCAGAAAATAACAGCTAGCTGCCCCCTCAGCTTCAGTTGAGAGCTTGTTTCTGTGAGGAGTGGTTTAGTGTACTTTTTCTCTCAGTGTGATCCGTTCCTGTTAAAAAAAGATGTTACTCCACGGAAGAGGTCTAGAATTATTACTCTTAATGAACATACAAGTCTGACTGTGAGAGAAATCGCTTCCACCGTCGGTATTGGAAAATCTACCTTTTCAAGAATAATTCGCACACACAATGAAACTGGATCGTTTTCTCCAAAACAAAAATGGAAATGTGGAAGAAAAAGGAAAACGACGCCAAGAACTGATAAAACATTTATCAGAAATGGTAAAATGAATGCAAGAAAAACAAGTAAAGACTTGCTTTGTCCCAATTAATTTGCACAGCATTGTATCAATCTATCTAGAAATAAAAAAAGGTAAACAGCACTCAAGGTCTAGTCTGAGCTGGTGCAAGCTGCAATACTGAACAATACACAGAAAAAAGTTCACAGCAGCACACAGACACTGCCAATCATGTGTGTATATGTACATATAGATAGATAGAAGTGAAACACCTATGCATTTCAGAAAAAATATAAAAACATGCGTTTTTTTCAAAAAACTAAATTTTTTGATTATTTGGGGATATTTTATCTTTGTAAACTAAGGTTCTTGGTACACCTTGCCACTGAGTCCTCAGTACGTCAGCACAGGTCCTATTAGCAATAGGACCTTGCCGGAAAGCTTAAAATAGATATTTTTATAATTCGGACCCTTTCTTTAAGTAAAAGTTACTTAAAGAAAGGGTACGAAACATAAAAATATCTATTTTAAGCTTTCTGGCAAGGTCCTGTGCTTCCAGGACCTGTGGTGACGTCACGTTCTTGCAGGAACTCCGGTCACGTGACCGAAGTTCCCGCGAGAACGTGACGTCAGCACAGGTCCTATTAGCAATAGGACCTTGCCGGAAAGCTTAAAATAGATATTTTTATGATTCGGACCCTTTCTTTAAGTAAAAGTTCAAAACTTCACTTCACCGGGTAACTTTACTGGAACAACTTTCATTCAGCTTTACAGTTCAACAGTTAGTCAGATGGTATATTGGCAAATGCTCCAGGCTGCAGTTGGGATTTCTAGCTGTAGATGGAACCCTCCTTTATGTTCCTTTCTTTTCCTTCTTTTCTGTTCCCAGTAAAGTGAAGCTTGATCTCTTATAGATGACCTGGCCTCCTGCTGCTTCTTGTTCTGTCTCCTCTCCCTTTTACCCGACGGGTTAACCTTCTGTCTGAATGCCGCAGGCGCTTCTGGTTCCCCTCTTGAGGGTTCCTTGGGAGTCAGGGCCGTATTTGTAATATTCCTGTTTAACGGATTTTCTGTGAACCTTGAAGGACCTCACAGTTGCGGGCTCCGGTACCCGGTTTCCTTCCTTTAGGGGCAAATTCTACTGTTACTCGATCCCCTTCTTAGAGTGAACTCTGCTTCTGAGTTTCTTTTCCTCTCTTTCTTTCTCTGTTTCCTGGCATCTTTGCTTTCAGGGGCCCCTCAGCCGAGGTGGCCCTCTTGACTCCTTCAGGCTGCCTGCCTGGCTCCTTCCACACTCTCTCCTCCTCCGACTCTCCTGACTGACTGCAGACTGCTGACTCCTCACTGGTTACCTCTAGAGGTCGCTATATTCCCTCCCGGGTTCCCTCCCACCCACTGTTCTAGTGTGTGAGTGCTGCTCCAGGGTTCCATCTAGTTACCATAGTCCCAACTGCAGTGGAGTACTACACCGCTTTTCTGGGTGCAGTACCCCTTTTGTGGCACCTAGATAGTGGGGTGCCACACTCCCCTTGATTGAACATGCTCGTCCCCGAGCATCACATTCGCCCTTCGGGAAGTGAAAAAACATTTTTATATTTATGCAAACCAACGGGTAAACTATTTACAAGCATGAATATTTAGGTTTTCTTCCCCGTCCGGGGAGGCACATATCTTAAAAACGTTGCACATATATAACACACATTATTCACTCTTCTGGCACAACGGGACCGACTTTAGCATGCGGGCCCAGCAGTAATCTCTAGTCCTACAAAGTCCGGTGTGCGTTATCACCGCTGGGCCGCTCTTCATCACACATCATCAGGGGTTAACGGGGAAAAGTGTTCAATAAAAAATCTTAAGGGTCGACAGGACACACTTCTTCATTTTAAAAGTTTTCAAGCAGGAAAAGAGCTATATACACAGGAACACAACGTCTCTCATCGGGAGTCTATATTTAGATACTGTGATCAGTCTATTCTGGAGATTCGAATGGCGAACCATCCCAATGGGGCAGGGTAGCGCTCGTACATGACCTGCTCACCTCTATATAGGTCTCTCTGGGGATGTCCTTTTCTTAAAAACGACTCTACATCCAGCTGGGAAAAGAAAATGTCATCTAACAAGCCGGGCTCTCTCAAGAAACCCCAGCCAGTCTTGTGGTAAACTGAGATGACCATACCAGTCTTCCTCAACTCCATTGGCAGTGGGGGTAAGTGTGGGCTTCATCCCTCAGTCTTTTAGTGGTGCACTCCCTCTGGTACCAGTCCTCCCTTTCCCTATGTCTGGCTACCTGGCTCCTCTCATCTTCGGATG
Source organism: Allobates femoralis (assembly GCA_033576535.1). Classification (NCBI taxonomy): domain Eukaryota; kingdom Metazoa; phylum Chordata; class Amphibia; order Anura; family Aromobatidae; genus Allobates; species Allobates femoralis. The sequence goes on from JARQOC010000003.1 coordinate 616,955,299, forward strand.
ACCGGGTGCTGTGCAGGGACTGGTATGGGAGCGGTGAGGTGGTGTTCTGCGGTTCGGGGGTAGCACATACCTCTGGGGCACTCGCAATAGCGGGGAGTCCTTGGTGGTGCTGCTGCCAGGCGGTCCACCATGCCGCTTCCGGGGTGCTTCCTCCTGAGGTTCCAGCCAGTTCCTCGAAGTCGTCGTCGTAATCGTTATTCTCCTCGGGTTCCCCATAGAGCTCCTCTATTTCCACATCTGGTATGGTGGCTTCAGATGCAGATGTAGGTGCAGTCTCCGGCCGGGGACTGCTGCTGGCCTGGGATGGTGGTGGTGTCGGGGGCTCCGTCTGCGTCCCCTCGTCCTGGGTCTCTGCTGGTGGTGGAAGGGAGGTGTGGTACTGTTCCACAGCTCTTGCCGCAATCTCTGCCTCCCGCGCCTCACGGGCTGTCCTTCTCGCCGACAGCTCGTAGGTCCGTTCCGCGCTCCACCGCTGGCACACCCACGTCATCGTCTGCTCCATCTCTTGCCGGAGCCGGGTGAGCGCTTCCCGTCAGTAGTCTGCATCCCCCTCTAGCGTGAGCAGGGACGCAGCTGCTGAATTGCCTCGCTCGGCGCGGGTCTGGTCCTCCAGCTCGCGGACGACGTCTCTCCACCAGGGTGCTGCCATGCTTCCGGGTACGAAGAAGTCTAATGGCGTCTGTCCTTCTCTTCCGGTTTATACAGCGATGGGCGGGCACTCCCTTGGAACTTCCTGTGGGCCGCCCCCCTGATTGATGGCAATTGGGGCAGCCACACTTTTTCGCGCCTCTGGCTAGGCCCTCCTTCTTCTAGGGGCTGAGGCACTCCCCCGGGCCTGCACATGTTGTGTACTTCATGGTGTCGGCGCCATCTTGGGTCCCCACGCGCCAATGGCGGGAATCCATCTTGGCACCGTGCAAAGTCAATAAAAGTCAATTTTAAGTCCAATTCAAAGCACACAGTACCCGGTGGTACCGGGCATGATATCCTGTTTGTGACCGCCAGAAGTTGACGCGCACCCAGGGCTCGGGTACTCGGCTCTCGGGCTATCTTCAGTCCGGGAAGTCACGGGTGGCCATCCCAAAGCCGTGGCCCTGGGGGTCAACTGAAATGGGGGAATTATTTACAGAGGATTATTTACAAGTTTTTGTCTTCGTGACGCCACGGTGAGGGATCACCAGCGCCGCCACAGTCCTCCGGTGGTCGGTGGTATTGCGGCCTAGATGGATTAGTCCCCGCAGGCGGGACTGGACCACCGGGGCAGTGATGCTGTAAGGCAACAGTTTATATAGAAAGGATGCAGCAGAGCCAAAACTTCACTTCACCGGGTAACTTTACTGGAACAACTTTCATTCAGCTTTACAGTTCAATAGTTAGTCAGATGGTATATTGGCAAATGCTCCAGGCTGCAGTTGGGATTTCTAGCTGTAGATGGAACCCTCCTTTTTGTTCCTTTCTTTTCCTTCTTTTCTGTTCCCAGTAAAGTGAAGCCTGATCTTGATAGATGACCTGGCCTCCTGCTGCTTCTTGTTCTGTCTCCTCTCCCTTTTACCCGTCAGGATAACCTTCTGTCTGAATGTCGCAAGCGCTTACTACGGATCTGGTTCCCCTCTTGAGGGTTCCTTGGGAGTCAGGGCCGTATTTGTAATATCCCTGTTTAACAGATTTTCTGTGAGCCTTAAAGGACCTCACAGTTGCGGGCTCTGGTACCCAGTTTCTTTCCTTTAGGGGCAAACTCTACTATTACTCAATCCCCTTCTTAGAGTGAACTCTGCTTCTGAGTTTCTTTCCCTCTATTTCTCTGTTTCCTGGGATCTTTGCTTTCTGGGGCCCCTCAGCCGAGGTGGCCCTCTTGACTCCTTCAGGCTGCCTGCCTGGCTCCTTCCACACTTCCTCCTCCTCCGACTCTCCTGACTGACTGCAGACTGCTGACTCCTCACTGGTTCCCTCTAGAGGTTGCTATATTCCCTCCCGGGGTCCCTCCCACCCACTGTTCTAGTGTGTGAGTGCTGCTCCAGGGTTCCATCTAGTGACCATAGTCCTAACTGCAGTGGAGTACTACACCGCTTTTCTGGGTGCAGTACACCTTTTGTGGCACCTACATAGTGGGGCGCCACATGCCATCCTGGATGAGCTGCACTATCAGAGCCATTTCTGTGGGTTGTAGACATCGCTGCATGCAACCTCTAGGGGTGACATCAATGACAGAATGCAAAAGTGACCAAAACAACAGCCAAGAAGGATGAGAACAGAGAAGTGGCTTGTGGTCACCACCTGCAGAGCCACTACTTTATAGGGGGTGTCTTGATAATTGTCTAACATGTCTTCCTGTTGTCTGTTTCATTTGCACATCAGCAGGAAAAACTGATTCATGGTCAGTGTTTCTTTATAACTGAACAGTTTGATTTCACAGAAGTGTGATTGACTTGGAGTTAGGGTGCTTTCACATCAGCGTTTTTCGTAATTCGCGGCAGATGCGGTGAAAAAACCGCATCTGCCGCGTTTGCCGCATAACCGTTCCACTTGCGGCACGGTTGCGGTTTTTTCCATAGGAAGTATAGGGGGACTTGCGGCAGATGCGGCAAGTGCGGTTTTGCACTTGCGGCAGGTGCGGCAGCGAAAAAAACCGCGGTCAGCCGCGGTTTTTTTCGCTGCCGCACCTGCCGCAAGTGCAAAACCGCACTTGCCGCATCTGCCGCAAGTCCCCCTATACTTCCTATGGAAAAAACCGCAACCGTACCGCAAGTGGAACGGTTATGCGGCAAACGCGGCAGATGCGGTTTTTTCACCGCATCTGCCGCGAATTACGAAAAACGCAGATGTGAAAGGGCCCTAACATTGTGTTAATTAGGTGTTCCCTTTATTTTTTTGAGCAGATAGATAGATAGGTAGATAGATAGATGATAGATAGGCGGCCGTCACACGCTTCAATTTAATGCACGATATCGCTTAAGCGATCTGCGTTTTGATCGCTTAAGCGATATCGTTTGTGCATCGCTGCGTGCAATCAAGCGATATTACAATGTAAAATCGCTTGATCGTGACATCGCAGATATGAGAGCCGGAGCTCATATCAAGCGATGAACGCTTGTTCAATCTGCTTCATCGTGGTGTGTGACACCACGATAAACAATCTCCCAGCGGCAGAGCCTATGCTGGGAGATGGTATCTATGGTAAACTTCAGGGTACTAAGCGCCGCGCGGCGCCTAGTAACCCGATGTGTACCATAGTTACCAGCAATCTCGCTGCTCCACATCGCTGGTGAGTCTGTCTGTGTGACATCTCACCAGCGATGTGAGCGATATCGTTAGCGATCGCGCGTGCACGTGATCGCTAACAATATCGCTCACGATATTGATGAGTGTGACGGCTGCCATAGATCAACTTGTTTCACATCTGCATGTGTTAGTATACACAGCAAATTATTTTTAAACATGTTTTAGCTTGTAGTTTATATTTGACACATAAAGCATATATAGGCATACTATACTTTGATACCTGAATCATAATATGATATCTATGCAGAAAAATATTATGTTAGTCTGTTTATTGCTTTTTTTGTTTTCAAAATAAGAAAATAATAAGATTTGCATCAGATCCACAGGAACACACACCGAGACATGTATATCACCTATATTTCATCTTCTTTTCCATTCCTAGTGTTTCTCTTTCCTTTCACTACATTATTAAAGCAATAACCCACTTGCCAGTGACACATTGACCCAGAAAGATTCTGCAACCTCCTCATGCAGCTTGGGTGAAAATTGGCTTATAAATCATGAGTAAAACCATGTTTTTACTCTGCTCTGTGCAGTACTTTGTATCCGCTTAACACGTTGAGTACCATGAACACTTCGGATGTTGTGTGGTACAGTAAGCAATTTCTCCCATAAGCGTAGAGCTGAGTTTCATAATGTCTTCTGGACCAGGAACATTAATATGACTAGTGGAAAAGAGCAAACCAATTCAATGCGAATTCAATTCATGTTGAATTGTAGGAAAATCACTGGATCTGGTGAATTCGAACAATTTGAGATTCCATTTGCATGAATCACTAAAAAATGCCCCCACCATGTTACAAAAATCCAAAGAGAAAGGTCCCATGGCTTCAAGTATGACCATATGAGCTTCCCAATAATGCCTTGCAGCTATAAAATCACATGGCATTACACAGCCAATCAAGAGTAACTATCAAAGCCTATAGAAAAGCCAAGGCAAGGGAATACAGGGGCCATTTTGCATTAAAATTGATTGGTAAGAGGATGTCAGAACACAGCCTTTAAGAAGAAAGATGGAGATAAAGTAAAAAAATAGTGAATAAACATTACAGATAATGTGTGTGATTTCCGTGCAGTGAACAACAGTTAGAATCTGATATATATTGAGGCCATTTTGACATTACTGGGGCTGTTTTGTGTTAAAGACTTTGAAAACAGTTCAATACAGTCCAATTTTGTCAAAGCGGAGAATATCACAATTTGTGGATTGCGCTCACAGAAAAGGGAGTTCCTGAGAGTTAAAGCAAAGTTTTTAATTCACTCCAATGCATTTCGTTGCTATTCCGACACCTTTCTCAAAGTAAGAGAGTAAAAACGGAAAATGCCTGGGAGTGAATAAAAACCTTGCTTTGACTCTCCGGGTCTCTTCCTTTTTCTTGTAGGCCCACTGTCATGCGCTGACATTGCTGGATGCTGCTGTGTACGTGTTTGTCTTTAAGAACTGCTGGTTGAGGGGTTAATGTTTGACTCAACTGAACTCCCCTCTCCCTAGCCTTTAAGTAGCCCCTTCTTCCACCAGATGGTGCTGCTGATAGAGTTTCACTCTATGCCTGGAAGCCGTGCTGTGCTGATCTGTGTGTTTGTGTGGCTGATATCCATCTGTGTGTTTGCGTGGCTGATATCCTTTCTGTTGGAGTTGCTGTATCCCGGTTCTGTGGAGGAAGGTGAGGGGGAAATAGCACAGGGCTGGTAGACGAGGTTTAGGGAGAGGCTGGAGGCCCGAACCTACTCACCATCACCATCTCACCATTTTTCCTTCCTCGCTAAGTCTCCGTTTACACTGTCTGCCAAGGTTGTGGTGGATGGTAAAACCGAGACTGTGCCAGTTCTGGTCGATAGTGGAGCAGGGGTCAATTTGATGGATTCTTGTTTTGCTCAGGCTCATGGTCTTACCAGCAGTGCTTTAGTGAGACCCATTCCCATTGTCTTGATCAACTCAGTTCCACTCAGCCAGAAGGTCCTCTCCCAAGTGGTGCGTAATGTGAACCTGAGCATAGGAACTCTCCTCCAGGAGGTTCTGTCCTGTCACCTTTTGGAGAACCTGCCCACTCCCATTGTATTGGGCCTTCCCTGGCTGGAGAAAAACAACCCAGTGATAGACTGGTGGGCAAGAAAGGTTGTAACTTGGGGGGCTTTCTGTGTGAGTAATTGCCTAGTTACACCTATTTCTACCGTACTGGTTGCACCAACTCCTACACCACTTCCAGAAGTGAATGGTGAGCCTGGAAAAAGTGGTGAAGTCCAGGCTACACCTCCGATTAATGGTGGATCTAGGCATCATTCCAGAAGGAGGTCCCGGGGAGGGACAGTGGTTCCTGCTGTGCACTCCAAGGGAGGGAGCCCTGGGCTCCAGGGGACACTGCTGCAGTTTACCGTACTGAATGTGTGCGCTCTAACTGTGACCACAGATTTGGAAATAAACATGCAGGTCCAGACCTGAGAGTTCATGAGTATGTGTGGGTGTTGTCCAAACACGTCAGGTGGAGGTGTGCTGCTGGGGCTCCTGGTTCTGGGGTTATAGGACTGTTTTGGATATCGGCCATTTGTAATCCTGTGCTGTACCGCCTTGACCTACCTCCGGGTTTGGAAACCCATAATGTCTTCCATATCTTGTCACTCAGGGGATGTGGACTTATTTCAGATGTGCTGTAGTTGAGTCCGGAGGCCTCTCTTAAAAGAGGGGGTAGTGTCGCGCGCTGACATTGCTGGATGCTGCTGTGTATGTGTTTGTCTTTAAGAAATGCTGGTTGGGGGGTTAATGTTTGACTCACCTTAACTCCCCTCCCCCTAGCCTTTAAGTAGCCTCTCCTTCCACCAGGTGGTGCTGCTGATAGAGTTTCACTCTATGCCTGGAAGCCATGTTGTGTTGACCTGTGTGTTTGTGTGGTTGATGTCCTTTCTGTTGGAGTTGCTGTATCCCGATTCTGTGGAGGGAGGTGAGGGGGAAATAGCGCAGGGCTGGTGGAGGAGTTTTAGGGAGAGGCTGGAGGCCTGAACCTTCTCACTATCAGAGATCAGGGCCATTCAGGGTTCCTAGACTAGGGTCAGACTAGTCTTCTCTGGTCACCCTGCCTGTAACTGCCATTACCTTATCAGTATTCTCACTACACCGTGACATTCACACACTGTATTATGGATGCCAGTAACCCCAATACACTATGATGGTCCTCAGTAGCCCTTATACACTGTATTTGACCTGTAGTACTCTCCACACATTGTATCATGGTATCCAGCATACACCCACACACTATATCATAGTCCCAGTAGTATCCACACTGTATAATAGTGCACAGTAGTCGGGCCCCAAAAGTAGTAAAATAAATAAAAATCTTATAGTCACCTAAGCCTTGATCCTGGCAAGACCGCCGGCAGACAAGATCAAAGCGTGGGTGGACCAATGAAGTGATATCACCTTACTGGCACACGCAGAATTCATCAATCTTGGTGTGATGATGTCATCTCCCAGTTGATCTATATGCTGTAGACCTAAATCGACCTACAACATACAGAAAGGGGAGCTGTAATGCAGGGAGATCATGCCTGCCTGCACTGCCACGGTGTTTAACTGCATTGGCATGTGCAGCACAGCATGCTGATGCAGGTCAGAGGGGTAATAGCTCAGAGTGGATCCCTGTAAGTGCAGGGCCCGGGGCAACTGCCCCACTGTGCCCTCCTAGTAGTTTTGTTACTGCCTCAGCTCTCTTTAGTGATACTTGTACCTCACCTTGCAAGTTCAGTCTTTTCTCTCTATTCACTATAACATTCAGGTGTAGCCTACACATTGTCTTCTCTTCAGCCTCACTGTGCCTGTGCTATCTCAAGGCTAACCAATAACCCAAAAGCTACAGCCCCTTGGCTTCCCAGCTGACCTATCCCTGGTTTATTATACTTCTATCTAGTAAATATATCACAGGCCCATCCTGACATATACAGTGGCGACCAAAAGTTTTACAAAGGTTTTTGATAATGTATGATTACTTCTGTCTGGTGATTGTGACGCAATTTTCCTGGTGATGAATTGAAAGTGTATGAAGTTGCCATCATGCAAGTCCTTAATTTTAACCAATATGCTTTTGAATATGGGTATGGTCATTTAATTAAAGAAAACTAAGTGCCAAATGTTTTGCATATACTATTTGTTGATCACGACATAGAGAGTAATTCATTGTCTACAATGCCATAACGTAGTACAGGGTGTTCATAAAGTTACTATGCAGTGGTTAATATTTGCCAGTAGGTGATGTGGAAACTGGAGGTGATGCTGGAAGTGCTACCACTTAGGCCGGCTTCACACCACGGTTTTGTGCTGTCAGGTTCAGTCCGGTATTTGCAGGATGCACCGGACAGCACCGGACAGAACCTGACAGGACCGGACAAGCAGAAACTGAGGGCAAATATGCCCTCCAATCCTGTTTTTAATAGGATTTGTTTCTGCTCGTTGCTGCTGCTGTCCCCGATGCTGTAATTTCAGCCTACGTGTGCAGGGTAGCTGCCCGTGGTGCTGAAATTTCAGCATTCTGTGCTGTGCAGCTGTCCATGGTTCTGAATGTACAGCCTGTGTGAGCAGTGGAGCTCTCCATGGTGCTGAATATTCAGCGGTGGCTCTGAAATGCTCCTGCTGTCCTTAGTGCTGAATGAGCGCGACAGCATTTCAGCGCCGGCGTTGTTCTCTAAAAGGCTTATGGGAACCGGTACTATTTTTTGCTGGATGTGGGGTAATCCAGCACCCATAGACTCCCATACTATGGGCGCCAGATCGCCCCGAATCCTGGAGGATCCTTTTTTTTTTGTTTGTTTTTTGCAGCGGACAGAAAAAATTATGCAGAATCCAATTTTGTGTCCGGGGCAAAAAAACGAACACAACCGCATCCAGCCAAAAATGCACAAAACCGGAGGCCAAATAAGGCCAATCCGGCACCATAGGGACACATGGGGCCAAAACCGGACAGAACCTGAAACCACAAAACCGTGGTGTGAAGCCAGCCTTAACAAGGTCACTAATGCAGCGCCAAACACTGTTTTCCACAGTCCTCACAACTGTTCTGCAATCTAACCAGAGCAACAGACAAATATACTGTGTATTAGCACTTATAACACCACCCTGCACTGCATAGTTACTTTATGAACACACTGCATTATGTAACATAATCTCTTGCTTTATCTACTGCACAACACCGATGGAGCATTGCAGTCACTAGAGTATTTAAGACATCCTGAGAGATCTTACCCTATTCAATTTGCAAATCTGCAAAAAAATCACCCTTTTGATATGGGTACGAGCCTCAACTCATCACCCCTACTGACCCCAAAGGTGCTTTGTAGTGTTTAACTCAGGTGATTGGGTTGGACAGGCAACCATTTTTGTTTGCCAACAAATTTTTGACTAAATTGGATGTGTGCTTAGGATCATTGTTTTACTAGAATTTCAAGCCCCTGCTTTCTTTGGTTTAAACATGTGTCAGCATTACATTCTCCAGTATATTCTTGTACATCCATATTTCCATCAATTCTATGCAGAGGGCAATGTCAGATTCAGAAAAGCAGTCCCAACCATGACACAACCACCACCATGTTTCACTGTAGGTGTTTGGTACCTTGCAATACAGTTTCCATTTAGGGAATATATATAGTGCTTGCTATTATTACCAAAGAGATAGAACTTGGATTCATCTGACCACAACACCCTAGACCAATCAGTCTCGTTCCTTTAGCTGTGTTCTTTGAAAAACTTTAGTTGCACCTTCCAGTTCTTTGCAAAGATGAAAGGCTTCTTGACTGGAACGCGTGCATTTAACCCTACTGCTCTTAGCCATCCCACCACAATTTGGCATCTTAATTTGACTCCATGTTCTCCACTTATTTGGCATTTGGACTCTGAGACAGTTGAATTCCATAGCTACCTTTTTATTTACTTCTGTCTGACTTCACTCTCAGAATAAGCGTCCAGATATCATCAGGAAAATGACATCACAACAACCAGACAGAAATAATCACAATTTTAAAACTTTTGGTTGCCGCTGTATACTCTCTGTTCTGCATTACAAAAACACTCTACTCCCTTCGCTCCCTCGCTACGTGGCATCCTTTTCTACAGCTAGCGCAAGAGCCAACAGCCAACATTGTGGGGAAACTGAGGCAGGCCATGGGGTTGGTGGTCCTGGTCTGCGATTGAGATCATTACTCCCCTACCAGGAGGTAAGTCTTCAGTTCCTTACAATTTAGACCTGCCCCCCCCATGCACGTTGATCAGATGCATGGGCCCCATATAACGTTCTAAATCCTATAGAGACTTAAGGTACCGTTACACGGCATGACGTTGAAACTACAGTATGTCGGAACCGATCTCAGGGGCACGCTGTCGTTTTAGACATCATTTCAACATCGCTGGTGAGATGTCACATGTCTAGATATCGTGGACAACTCACCAACGATGTTGTGAGCAGGTATCATTTGCAAACCCCGCGACCAATCCCTGCTCATTGCTGTGAATGGGCGAAGTCGTCCACGACATCGATATCGTGGTGTCACACAGAACGATGCAGCAGGTTGCTGGAGTTGAGATCGTCAAGTTTTCCAACATGTTCCTCACGCCCTGAGGAAGGAGACGAAACGTACGTTGGCGGTGGGGGTGCCAGGACTGAGGCCACAAACAACTTCAAACCAGGTATGCGATACTAAAAGGGAAATTAGGAATATATCACGGGGGCAGCAGTACATTATGTGTAACCTAGATTAGAAGCGGCACTGTTAGCACATAGGTGTGCACATATGTCAAGAAGCTTTCAGCTCTAGATATATAAGAGAGTGGGTAGCTACAATTAAAACACCAGCGTAGCACTACATTGCAACCTGTGTCAAAGAGAGGTGCCAGTACATAGATACACAGATCTTGTAAGAGATAAGAGCCCCGAGATCATACTATAGAGTGTATAGCTGCCTTAAGTGATAAATAACTAAATAAATAGCACTCCCTTATACACCTGGTATTACTGGTTATTGTATAATAATAATAAATATTGTATAAACATTGATGTAAGTGGTCTTAGTCCTGGACCCAGATATAAATTATTCTAATGTTTAGGATACTCCTATGTAATGAATTTTAATGTTTTTTATGGAATAATTATAAATTTATGACTAATAAAGTGATCACTTAAATAAAAATAGAAATTGTACTCATCATTCACCTGAGAGCCCTTGATAGGGAACTCTGGGTGATTTTGAAGTGGTTTTGTGTAAGGTGAGACATTGACAGTTGGTGGACTATTGAGATAATATATGTTGGTAAACCTGTCAACTCCGATCCAACGATTTATCGTTGCAATTTGCCAGAGTCACATGCAACAAGGTTGCAACGACGTCGCTGGTACACCTCCAAACTCGTGACTTATCAGCGATGTCGTTGATGATGTTGTGCCATGTAACGGTACCTTAAAGGTACCGTCATACGAGGTGATGTTGCAAGCCACATCTCTGAAAAGTCCCGGGTTTAGTGATGTTGAAGCGACATTGCAAGTGTGTTGTGCCATGTAACAGCACAATGCAACTGCGATAAATCGCTGGATCGCAGTTGACAGGTTGTTGATCCAGCGATCTGCTAACATCGCTCTGTGTGACATGGCGATAACAATGTTGCAAGCGATGTCGCCTTTTCACAACATTGATGCGTATCGCTCGCTGGGTTGTGCACAACCCAGCAAGCGATAGCTGCTGCAACATCGTGGCTGCGTCACTTACAACATCTCTCCATGTGACACCTAAGTAAGCGATGTCGGAAGCGAGCGCGCACCCGCGGAAATGCTACCGACATCGCTTCAACGTTGCAATGTGTGACGATACCTTTAGGAATCGATCCCTCTCTCCCTTCATTATGTATTAATGTCCCTCATTCTGTTATATTGTATATGGTCCTTCTCCTGGAATGTAGCCCATATCCTGGTATATGTCCCCATCCCGGTATATATGGTCTTCCTCCTCCTGTCACCATTGTCTTCCAATTGTTATGATGCATCCTCATATTCCTCCATAAATTACAATGAACCCCGATAGTCCTCTATGTATTATAATGCATCCTATAGTCCCCCATTCATAATGTAGCCCCCATAGTCATCCAATTATTATAATGCACCCCCATTATCCTCTATATAATATAATGCACCCCATAGTCTTCCATATAGTATAATGCACCCAATAGCATAAACCTCACCCCACCATCACCAACTTCTACCAGCAGCCTCTCTCCCACCATCACTAGTCTCTTGCAGCAGCCTCCCTCCCCCATCACCAGCCTGTTACAGCAACCACCCTCCCCCAATCATCAGCATCTACCAGCAGCCTCCATACCCCATCACCAGCCTCTTGTAGCAGCTTCCCCCATTGCCAGGCTCTTGCAACAGCCTCCCTCCCCAATTACCAGTCTCTATCAGCAACCTCCCTCCCCCATCACCAGCTTCTTGCAGCAGCCTCCCTGCCCCCCATCACCAGCCTCTTGCAGCAGCCTCCCTCCCCCATCACCAGCCTCTAACACCATGCTTCACATGTACCTGAGTGGCAGAGCCCTGTGGTAACCTTGTGTCTATAAATGCCACCAGTCACTTCATGGCCGGATGCTGGTGATACAACCGCCCCCATCTGTGGGTTGTAGGTGACTGAGCACTGGTAAACGGACACATGTGTTGCCTCTCAGAGGAGCTATCAGCCTGCTGCTAGGTGCAATGATATTTACCGGGCAATATTTTGGTGAGCCTCTCCCCACCAGCCCCTTGTAGCAGCCTCCCTCCCCCCGATTACCAGCCTCATGCAGCAGCCTCCCTCCCCCATCACCAGCCTCTTGCAGCAGCCTCCCTCTCATCACCAGACTCTTGTAGCAGCCTCACTCCCTCCATCACCAGCCTCTTGTAGCAGCCTTCCTCAACCCTCCCCCATATCTTCAGCTCTATGAGTGCTCACACCTGCTCTCCTCCTGACTTCCTTGTTCTCCTCTGCGGCACTCTTCTGAGACATCTGCTGTACCATGGAGAGATGACCTGAGAGACACTGCAGCATCTTGGGGAAGGGGCTGATTGGCGCTTGTTGAACCCCGAAATGTCAAGTCTGGTACTTCCGGGGTCAGACGGCATTCTGCGAATAGAGGTGTATGTGCACCCCACCCTGAAACCCCCCTCCTCTGTAAAGACAGCGGCTATGCTAGATTGTCTAACAGAGGGGGAGATTAAATAAATGAAATACATTTTTTTTCGGCCAAGCCTGACCGGGCCCCGTCCCAGTTGTGACCCTATGACCGCAGTAGTTATGCCCCTGGTTCTATATAAGAAAATACATATGGGTGCCAGAAGAAGAGTGATAATCAAGTTACAAGAATCTTGCTACCTCTATTGTGCTTCTTTTCTTTACACATTCATCGAAGCGGCACCCCTCCTTCTTCTTCCAGAACCAACTGCTTTCTCATAGGAACAATTACTCTACTTCCGATCTAACAACTCCACCCACCAGTGTGGACTAGTTGCTAACCCTTTTTTACCCAACTATTGCACCAAAGCTCTAGTGGGAGATATTGCATTAAAAAAGAAAATGGTCCTCCAAAAATGCATGTTATTATAACATACAAAAGTTTTCAGGGAGGCCTACACGCATCTATTCTTCTTTACGAGCCAATAAAGGTATCACTCCTAGAAAACTTTTGTCTTTTGGGGGCACACAAGTATTTACATGCACTCCTTAATTCAGAAAATTGTTTAAGGCCTCATTTTAAAATAAGTAAAATTTCTCATGTGCAAAAAATGGTACCAGTGTCATCAGTGTTTGTTCTGTCCGCCACTGGTGTTTTAAATCAGTGTGTCATCAGTGTATGGTCCTTGTGTCTGTTTTTACCATCAGTGTGTCAAATTGCTACATGATTCAGATATCCAGTGGCATTGAGGTTTCCATTGATGAACTAGGCCCCACTATCTTTGTACCCCATATACCACACCATACCATCAATTTTTGTGTTCCAACAGTCTCGGGGGCTCTATCCACTGTGGGTTAGTGTCAGATTAATAGTGGTAGTTTTGTTTGCTTACCATTCACAAAAAAGTTTGCCTCATCACTCAGCTGAAGGCAATTGTCTATGCTGAGAAGATACGAGATGTGCAGTATCTGAAACAACGGATACTGGAAGCATGTGCTAGCATTTCTTCTGCGGTGTTGCTATCAGTGTGTCAATAGTAGAAAAAGAGGGTTGCATAGACAATCCAACACAATGGGCAGCACTTTGAACACGTTTTAGAAGTGGTCATAAACTTGTAAATAACTCATAAAGAATAAAGTTACGATAAAACCAAGCACACCATTGTTTTTCTTATGAAATTCTCAATAAGTTTGATGTGTCACATGTCCCTCTTCCCATTGAAAAATATAAAGTTGGATCCAAAATGGCCAACTTCAAAATGGCCACCATGGTCACCCCCCATCTGGAAAAGTTCCCCACCCCCCACTAATGTGCCACACACAAGAAGTTGATATCACCAATCATTCCCATTTTATTTAGGTGCATCTATATAAATGGCCCACCCAGTACAACAGGTACTTGAATGGCACAGATAGGACATGGATATCTGAATGATGCTTTTGGATAAGGGCACGTTAAGAATTTGGGCCAAGAGCAGGTTCCAGATCTTGTGTTGCACTTTGGGAAATGCTATCAGCTATAGTTGATGAATGAATTGTTTAAGATGTCAGGCACTTAAAATACATAAATGTTCTCTCCTTGTGATAGTGGCAGTGGGTGGACCAGGCTTTTCTTTGATGAAGGCTCCATGGATACACTTATGCTCTCTGTAAACTAAAAATTTGGTTTTGCAAGAATGTTTAAAGTGTTTGCAAAACCAGAGATTAAAAAGACTTATTTTATCTTAGCTCTTGCCTCATATACAGGCGAGGTTCATTGAAAGGCCATTGAATTTGCTAGTAAATAGTATAACTAATGTATTCAAGGTAACGGCAAAAGGTAAAATTACAAGAAATGCATTTTCTTTTCTTTGTAAATAGAGGACACTAGTGGTTTTCCTTATTTTTATAAATGCATAAAAATGTATAATTTTTGCCATTTACCGGTACTAAAATGGAGTGAGCTATATTAATGCTGGTGGGAGTCCAGTGTTATATGACTAATTTAAAAATGTATCCTAATGTCCGGTGCCAGACTGCCCTTTAATTGTAGCTCTCTACTGGGTTTCCATAACCAGTGTCTAGTTTACCTGGCGTGTCTTACACTGCAAATGTCAATTTATTTTTCACCATTAAGGATTTTTTTAATAGAACTCTGGTCATGTGGATAACCAATTAAAGGACAACAGCAGGAATACAATCTAAAACAAGAGCTGCTTAATTAAGAAAAAATTGCTTGCGTTAGATATTCGCATCCACAGACTTTGTACCACTTTTCCGTATAATTGTGTTGGTTTTCTTTCTTGAAAGAAGAATAAGGCTTTGGTATGATTTCGCATATTACACGTTTGAGGTTTATAATCTTAGATTATATTATCCCTTATTATGAAACTATTCTTACCCCAGGACATACATCATATATTTAAGTGAATGAGCAATAACAAAATTATAATTAATTTGAAAAATTATTAAATATTATAAACATAAGCTACAGATTTCTCTTAGGTATGGAATAGTACAATGTTTAGATACAACCTCGCTTAGATGAAAAAACTATAGAATGGATATTCTGGCAGGGAATGAGTTACCGGTGGGTTCCGCTAAACAGATGAGTATATGTCCCCCTCCTTCGCTCACTACCCCTGCAGGGAAATGTCTCAAATTGAGCAATCACAGAATCCCCAGGCAATGCTTTTTATCTTGGCCTCTCTCACCTTTACCTACCTAAAGTGTGTTCCAGAAGCGGCAGGAGGTGCAGTTACCGCTAATGGAAGAGTCTGGAACAAAGTTTTTTTTCACATCATCTCAGAGCACCAAGACTGGGGATCATTGATAGTTACAGACATACTAAGCCACAACCTCACAAAATCTAGTTCTACACATGGAGAATATCGACTCAATCAAACTGAGCTTCTCTTAGACATTATTTGTATACGTTTGGCGCTAAACAGACCTGAGACTTCAATCTTTGTAATCTTACAAAATAATACTAATCACGCAAGTTATCCTATACTGTGTATCTAAAGAAATACAGAGAAATTCTACAGTAAAAAATACTGTGGGTGCAAACTAAAGATATAAAATAGCATTTTATCCAGAGGTGGCATCATAAATAAGTCATGACCGTCAGCTAGTCATATGAGTTGCGATGCAAAGTACGTATCATGAGGATTCTATGTGTATAAGTAGATTTAAATGATTTGCAGAACAGTTTATATTGAATCATTGTTAAATAAAAACGGATATCAATGGCCACCATGAACCATTCTCCAATAATAAAAGGGCAAAATCTAATGATTGCATTTTTATAAGTCATGGAAAGTGTAGCTGGAATTGATCTTTGAACATGTCAGGCTATCACAATAGAGGGGACTCAGAGTCAGATTTCTGCTGATTCTCAATATAATGAGGTTGTGGTGCTCTGTAGAGAACCTGCGTCCCTTTGGTGCTGATCGAAGATTTCCTTCACAGAAAATCTCACACTCAACATTCTAATCAAAGGTCTTTAGAGATCAGTGATATTTTGTTAGAATATTGTAACGGAGATTTCCTTTGGTAAAACTCTCAAGTTGGTACCAAAGGAATATGAATACTTTTTTTTTTTTTCGAAAAATCATTATTGAAAACAAAGAAAGCATGTTGTTAACAGGGACAATAAAAGATATGTAACATAGAACAGGAATGAAACACTTTGCAGATTATATACATAATCTCGTACATGTACAAACGTAGTAGCTAAAAGGTGCCCATCGAAGAGAGTGAGAAGTCTTGACATCGCACTCAGGACATATAATTGCGTTTGTCAGGATGTACCCATGACCATAATAGCTAAAAGTCTGATGTGCCATCAGCTCTATAACACTTCGAGAATATAGCAATATTCAGCTCCTGTCTGTAACACAACTGCAGACTTAACTATAGTTAATTTAATCATAATACAAAAGAGTCAAGTAGAGAAAAAGGTTAGAAAGAAGAAATAAAAGTGTAGGTTAGGGTTTGGGTAAAGGAAAGGGGAACGCCAGGGGGACTAGGGCTCCGAGTCCAGACGAGACCAGCCGTATCTAAAGGAGTCAAGATGTCAAAGTGCTGTTGAATCTGGGTCATTCACGGAACAGCAACCATGGCGGCCATATCTTGAAGTAGTTGTCAGTTTGGCCATCCGAGAGGGCGGAAAGTCTCTCCATCCTACGCAAATAGTCAATTTCGCTGGACCAGTCTAGGACAGATGGGCTATCGTTGGAACGCAATTTCCTAGGGATGATGGCACTGACGGCAGTGACACAATGCCTTAAAATGTATCTAAAGGGTTGAGAATGCGCAAAAATAGGGTCTTATCCTTGATAGACAGATATAAGTTGTCAATACTGGTATTGCTCACCTGATATGGTTGTGTGGCACACAACCAGCGTAATCGCTCAGGAAAAAAACAGCTGCTGCAGGGACCGTACTTCCACAAGATGCGGTGCTCAAATCACAGGTTATTTTTCGGACGAAGTACCTTTATGTCCGCGCTGCTGTCAGAAAACATATACCACCGACACGGGACGTCTAGTTATTAGTGATGATTTATTGCCTTATTTCCAACGCGTTTCGGAGCCACTTGCCGGGCTCCTTCCTCAGGGAATAACCTACAATGCCTTAAAAGGCCAGATTTGTTTGTTTTGAAAGACCCGGGAAGCATAGAGAGAAGACCAGTTTGGGGCGTGCATTGAACAAACCTCTCCAGATATCGCAGTATAGAGGGCAAATACCTTTTCCCACAAGGCCAAAATTGGGGGACACTGCCACAATGTGTGCAGTATGGTTCCCACTGCTGAGTCACAGCGCCAGCAGATGTATGACATGGTTGGAATCATTCTTTTGAGCTCTCGGGGACACCTATACATCTGGTGAGAATCTTGTAATTTATTTCCTGCGCCTTACAGGCCTGAGGAAGCTTATGAGTGCACAGGAGAACCTTTTTCCAATCCATGTCCATCATCTCCGTTCCCAGGTCCCTCTCCCATTCTCTAATGAACCACAGGGATCGCTTTTCTGCAAGCATGGCCAAAAGAGTGTATATCTGGGAGATCATGTGTAATGGGGTAGAGTCTTGCAAAAGCAAAGATTCAAAGGGAGAGAAATCTCTCAAAAGAGCAGATGGGCCCACAGAAGAAGAAATCAAGGACCGGACCTGAAAATATTCGAACCAATGAGCAGGGCGCTCAGGGTTGAAGGATCGGTAGGCGGGTGTGGAACTCAGGTACCGAAGTGCCTCCCATCAGAATTTCAGACACTCTTGGGTTGGTATCCACGTTCCATATCAGGAAGCGAGTTGCCAGGACTCCCGGTGTGAAGTCCGGATTGTCAAAAAGGGGAGTCATGGGGCCCCAGGGCATGGAGATACAGTGTTGTTTGTTCACTGTGTCCCAGACTCAAAGAAGGTCTTTGGTCAATAGTGGTAGTGATAGAGTTCGCGGACTGTCAGCACACGCAACCCAAGGGAGGGATTTGAGAGACCAACCCACTAGAGCCTGCTCCAATTGAACCCATTGTCGTGAGGTATGTACGTGAAACCAGTCAACTAGTCTCACCAAAAGGGCAGCTGAGTGGTAGAGCCGAAAATTGGTCAATCCCTCCCCGCTTGGGTCTGGTCAGAATTGCATATGCGAGTCTCGATCTGTATGGAATATGAATACTTTTAAACCTTATCCCTTCTCTGTGGAATTTAGACCTCCACAAAATTAATCTTAAAGGGAACCTGTCAGGTGGTTTATGCTCCCCAGCTATCACTAGCTGTACCTTCAGCTTCATAGTCCTATTCTAATCATCCTGTCTGAGCTCATAGTGTAATGTAAAAGGTGAAAGAAAAGCAGTTATACACTTACATTTCAGTCTACAACTTGGAGGAGGGAGACTGTCTGGCAGGATAATAGTTAATTCACTATTAACTTGCATGGCTAAAGGACCTGTGTGATGTAACAATCATGTGACTATGTGGGTGGAGCTAAGCGAGCAAACTCAAATTGTTATAGGGACTTAGCTCCACCAATTGTAGTCGCATGGTTATGACATCACGTTAGGTCTCTCAACGTGTTCTAACATAAGACTGAAATGTTAACTATTAACCTGCCAAACAGTCTCCGTCCTCCAAGCTGGAGACTGACTGCCTCATTACATAAGGAAATGTAAGTGTATAAATGCTTTTTTTTCATCTTTCACATTCAAAATTTGGGCTGAAAAGTCCCCCTCGGCTTATACGCGAGTATACAGCAGCAGCCCAGAGGTATACAGGCCCCCATCAAGATCCAGGGCACCGCCCCTTGCGCGGCAAACCTGTAAAGTAAAATCATACTTATCACTGTCCTGTCGCGCTGTCCACCGCTGCCGACATGACGATCCCAGACTTCATTCAGCGTCTTCCCACGGCTTCCGCCGGAAGACGCTGAATGAAGCCCGGGATCGTCATGTCGGCAGCGGCGGGACAGCGCGACAGGACAGTGATCAGTATGATTTTACTTTACAGGTTTGCCGCGCAAGGGGGGTGGCCCTGGATCTTGGTGGGGGGGCCTGTATACCTCTGGGGCTGCTGCTGAATACACCCTGGGGCTGCTGCTGTATTCACCCCTGGGGCTGCTGCTGTATACACCCCTGGGGCTGCTGCTGTATACACCCTGGGGCTGTGCTGTATACACCCCTGGGGCTGGTGCTGTATACACCCTGGGGCTGCTGCTGTATACACCCTGGGCTGCTGCTGTATACACCCTGGGGCTGCTGCTGTATACTACCTAAGGGTGCTGTATAACTACCTCTGGGGCTGCTGTATACACACTAGGGCTGCTGTATATACCTCTGGGGCTGCTGTATACTACCACTGGGCTGCTGTATACACCACTTGGCTGCTGTATACTACCTAAGGGCTGCTGTATATACCTCTGGGGCTGTATATACCTCTGGGCTGTATATACCTCTGGGGCTGCTGTATACTACCTCTGGGGCTGCTGTATACACCACTGGGGCTGCTGTATACTACTTAAGGGCTGCTGTATATACCTCTGGGGCTGTATATACCTCTGGGGCTGCTGTATACACCACTGGGGCTGCTGTATACTACCTAAGGGCTGCTGTATATACCTCTGGGGCTGTATATACCTCTGGGGCTGCTGTATACTACCTCTGGGGCTGCTGTATACTAACCACTGGGGCTGCTGTATACTAACCACTGGGGCTGCTGCTGTATACTACCACTGGGGCTGCTGTATATACCTCTGGGGCTGCTGTATACCACACTGCTGGGGGCTGTATACCTGTGCTGGGGACCACCCTCAGCTTATACATGAGTCAATAGGTTTTCCCAGGTTTTGGGGGCAAAAGTAGGGGGGTCGGCTTATACACGGGTCGGCTTATACACGAGTATATACGGTATGTACCCAGTTCTGGTGACTGGCAGGGAAGTCAGTGGTTAGACTCTCACTGATCAGAGAAGGACAATTTTATATTACAAGAGCATTTATGTAAACTAGAAGCTTGGGCTGATAAATGGTAAATGAGCTTAATTGGGATAAATGTAAGGTCATGCACTTGGGCAGAGGAAACAAAATGTATAAATATGTGCTTAATTGTAAAACACTGGGCAAAACTGTCACTGAAAAAGACCTGGGTGTATGGGTAGATGACAAACTCACATTTAGTGGCCAGTGTTAGGCAGCTGCTGCAAAGGCAAATAAAATAATTGGATGCATTAAAAGAGGCATAGATGCTCATGAGGAGAACATAATTTTACCACTATTCAGGTCACTAGTGTGACCACGCTTAGAATACTGTGTACAATTCTGGTCTCCGGTGTATAAGAAAGACATAGCTGAACTAGAGCGGGTCCAGAGAAGAGCGACCAAGGTTATTAGAGGACTGAGGGGAATGCAATACCAAGACAGGTTATTAAACTTGGGGTTATTTAGCTTGGAAAAACGAAGGCTTAGGGGTGATCTTATATTAATGTATAAATATATGAGGGGACAGTACAGAGAACTTTCTAATGATCTCTTTACTCTTAGGCCTGAGACGGGGACAAGGGGGCATCCTCTACATCTGGAGGAAAAAAGGTTTAATCATAATCACAGACGTGGATTCTTTACTGCAAGAGCAGTGAGACTATGGAACTCTCTGCCACATGATGTTGTAATGAGTGACTCACTACTAACATTTAAGAAGGGCCTGGATGCCTTTCTTGAAAACTATAATATTACCAGTTATACATATTAGATTCTTTGATAGGGCGTTGATCCAGGGAATTAGTCTGATTGCCGTATCTGGAGTCAGGAAAGAATTTTTTCCCCAATGTGGAGCTTAGTGTTGCCACATGGGTTTTTTTTTGCCTTCCTCTGGATCAACATGTTAGGTTATGGGTTGAACTAGATGGACTGAAAGTCTTCCTTCAACCTTAAAAACTATGCTACTATATTACTATATACAGACCAGCACAGCCTCCAGGAATATATACAGCCCAGCACAGCCGCCAGGTAATATATACAGCCCAGCACAGCCGCGAGGTAATATATACAGACCAGCACAGCCTCCAGGTAATATATACAGACCAGCACAGCCTCCAGGTAATATATACAGACCAGCACAGCTGGCAGGTAATATATGCAGCCCAACACAGCCTCCAGGTAATATATACAGACCAGCACAGCCTCCAGGTAATATATGCAGTCCAGCATAGCTCCAAGTAATATATACAGACCGAAACAGCCTCCATTTAATATATAAAGCCCAGCACAACTTCCGTATAACATATATAACCCAAGACAGCCTCAAGGATATATATATATAGCCCACCCCCTGTCCCCCTTTCTTTTATAATGCTCTCCCCCATATGCGGCTGAGCGGAACACTTTCTTCATAGTGCTTCTCGCCCTATATGCCTGGGGGAGAAGCTCGGCTGCATCAAGGAAGGGACTCCCCTTCCTTGATGTAGCCGAGCTTCTCCCCAGGACCCCCTTCCAAAGGGGGGGTCCTGGGGGCCCAGGAACCCACCTACCTTGATGCATCCAAGCTTCCAAGTTAGGAGGGGGCCCTAGGGAGTCTGGGGAGAAGCTCGGCTGCATTAGGAAGGGGGGCCCTAGGACTTCTAGGGGCCCCCCTTCCTTGATGCAGCTGAGCTTCTCCCTCAGTGCCCTCCTTCGAAGGGGGGGCCTTGGAGCCCTAGGATCCCCCTTCTTTGATGCAGCCAATCTTCTCCTCCAGCTTGGGTGATAAACTTGGATGCCTCAAGGAAGGGGGGTCCTTGGGCCTCCTGGGGGAAAGCTCAGCTGCATCAAGGAAGGGGGGACCCTAGCTAAGCTTCTCCCCATCTGAGGTCCCACGACGCTCGATCGCCTCTGCTACCTCCACCGTCCATAGTGGATCACTGGGCCCGGGCTGTCAGATCACTACTCTGCAGCCGATCCCTATGCAAGGAGATCAAGCTGTAGAAAGCGATCTGACAGCCCGGTGCGATGATCCACTAAGTGGCTCACAGTGCCTGGGGCTGCCAGATCGCTATGCGATCTGACAGCCCGGCACAGTGATCTACTAAGTGGATCACTGCAGCCAGACTGCCAGATCGCTACTCTGTAGCCCGATTCCCTGCATGGGGATTGAGCTGCAGAAAGCATCTGACAGCCAGACACAGTGATCTACTAAGTGGATCACAGTGCCTGGGCTTCCAGTTCGCTATTCTGCAGCCCGATCACCCTGCATGGGGGATCGAACTGCAGAAAGCGATCTGACAGCCCAGGCACAGTGATCCTCTAAGTGGATCACAGTGCCTGGGCTGCCAAATCACTATTCTGCAGCCTGATCCCCTGCATGGGAGATCGAAGCTGCAAAAAGCGATCTGACAGGCCAGGCACAGTGATCCACTAAGTGGATCACAGTGCCTGGGCTGCCAGATCACTATTTTACAGCCCGATCACCCTGAATTGGGGACCAAGCTGCAGAAAGTGATCTGATGGCCCACGCACAGTGATCCACTAAGTGAATCACAGTGCCTGGGCTGCCAGTTAACTATTCTGCAGCCCCATCCCCCTGCATGGGGGATCGAGCTGAAAAAAGCAATCTGACAGCCCAGGCACAGTGATCCACTAAGTGGATCACTGTGGGCCGGACTGCCAGATCGCTACTCTGCAGCCCGATTCCCATGCATGAGGATCGAGCTGCAGAAATCGATCTGACAGCCCAGGCACATTGATCCACTAAGTGGATTACAGTACCTGGCTGCCAGATTGCTGTTTGCAGCCCGATCTCCCTGCATGGGGATCGAGCTGCATAAAGCGATCTGACAGCCCAGGCACAGTGATCCACTAAGTGGATCACAGTGCCTGGGCTGCCAGATCGCTATTCTGCAGCCTGATCCCCCTGAATGGGAGATCGAGCTTCAGAAAGCGATCTGACAGCCCAGGCACAGTGATCCACTAAGTGGATCACAGTGCCTGGGCTGCCAGATCACTATTCTACAGCCCGATCCCCCTGAATGGGGGATCGAGCTGCAAAAGCGATCTGATAGCCTGGGCACAGTGATCACTGCGGGCCAGGCTGCCAGATCGCTACTCTGTAGCCCGATTCCCATGCATGAGGATCGAGCTGCAGAAATCGATCTGACAGCCCAGGCACAGTGATCCACTAAGTGGATTACAGTACCTGGGCTGCCAGATCGCTATTCTGCAGCCCGATCTCCCTGCATGGGGATCGAGTCTGCATAAAGCGATCTGACAGCCCAGGCACAGTGATCCACTAAGTGGATCACAGTGCCTGGGCTGCCAGATCGCTATTCTGCAGCCTCATCCCCCTGCATGGGGGATCAAGCTGCAGAAAGCAATCTGACAGCCCAGGCACAGTGATCCACTGAGTGGATCACAGTGCTGGGCTGCCAGATCACTATTCTGTAGCCCGATCCCCCTGCATTGGGGATCCAGCTGCAGAGAAGAGGCGGCTCACCTAGTGGCTACGGTCTGGTGGATGCGGGAAGCAGGTGGCGGTGGCGGGACAGCAGGCGGCAGTGGCCACAGGGAAAGTGCCTGCACTGCTGCCACCTTGGTGAAGATGATGGGGAGTGATCAGATCACTCCCATTAGCGCTGGAGGGGGTCGATCCAGTGCTCCAGCCTATTAGAAGGGGCTCTGACCACCCCTTCTATAGGTGGAGACAGTATCACTGTGATTGACTGTTTCAACAGCCAATCACAGTGATCCTGGGGACGGGTGGGGAATCCACCCTCCCTGACCTCGAGGAAATCACAGAGCACCGGGGCCCGATGGCGGTTACTGCGGCAACGGTGCCATGATAACCGCCATGACGTTGTGCAACGTAATGGGTCGTGAAAGCACCGACTTTCATGACGTTGCACAACGTCAAATGTCAGGAAGGGTTAATACATGTGTGGTCAATATGAAGGACTGGCACATGACTTATTCCTTCCAAAGACAATATTAAGGATCATGGAACATTAATTACATCAGCTAAAGGGGACTCTGGCAGCTACATAGCAAATGGTTCTTTACAGTTAGAGCAATCAGACTGTGGAATGCCGACCACAAGAGGTAATAATGGTAAAAGCTATAAGATCATTTAAATAAGGCTGGATTCTTTTCTCACAACAATTGTGGGCTATAAGTAATCTAGCAAGGGGGAATGTATAACCAGTGGAAAAAAAGTTGAACTTGATGGAGCTATATCTTTTTTCAACTAAAAAAACTGTAACTACAGGTACATCTTAATGAACTAGAATATCATCAAAAAGTGAATTTTTTAAATTAATTCAATACAAAAAGTGAAATGCATATACACTGTGTACAGAATTATTAGGCAAATGAGTTCTTTGATCACATGATACTTTTTATACATGTTGTTCTACTCAAGTTGTTAGACTGAGAGCCATCTACAATAAGTAATCAGGTGAGTGCCTCTGTAATGACATCAACACCCTATATAAGGTGTGCTTAATTATTAGGCAAATGCCTTTCCTTAGGCAAAATGGGTCAAAAGAGAGATTTGACGGGCTCCAGGGCGTAACTACAGTAGGTGCAGGGGTTGGCATCGCACCGGGCCCTGCAGCTTAGGGGACCCCAAAAGTCCCTTTTGGCCTATAGAAAAGGACAAACTATTAAAATTTCCCAATAATTGGGGGCCCCTGGAGCTTTTGCATCGGGGCCCCTGAGCTTGAAGTTACAACACATGACGGGCTCTAACAATGTCCAAAAATTGTGAATGTCTGAGAGGGATGAAGCAGTCTTGAAATTGCCAAACTTTTGAAGCGTGATCACCGAACAATCAAGTGTTTCATGGCAAATAGCCAACAGGGTCGCAAGAAGCGTGTTGGGCAAAAAAGGTGCAAAATCACTACCCGTGAATTGAGGAAAATCAAGCGTGAAGCTGCCAAGATGCCATTTGCTACCAGTTTTGCAATATTTCAGAGCTCCAACGTTACTGGAGTATCAAAAAGCACAAGGTGTGCCATACTCAGGGACATGGCCAAGGTAAGAAAGGCTGAAAAACGACCACCTTTGAACAAGAAACATAAGATAAAATGTCAAGACTGGGCCAAGAAATATCTTAAGACTGATTTTTCAAAGTTTTTATGGACTGATGAAATGAGAGTGACTATTGATGGGCAAGATGGATGGGCCAGAGGCTGGATCAGTAAAGAACGGAGAGCTCCACTCCGACTCAGACGCCAGCAAGGTGGAGGTGGGGTACTGGTATGGGCTGGTATGATCAAAGATGAACTTGTGGGACCTTTTCAGGTTGAAGATGGAGTGAAGCTCAACTCCCAGACCTACTGCCAGTTTCTGGAAGACAACGTCTTCAAGCAGTGCTACAGGAAGAAGTCGGTATCGTTCAAGAAAAACATGATTTTCATGCAGGACAATGCTCCATCACATGCATCCAACTACTCCACAGTGCGGCTGGCCAGTAAAGGTCTAAAACAAGAAAAAATAGTGAACCCTTGTTCACCTGATCTGAACCCCATAGAGAACCTGTGGTCCCTCATAAAATGTGAGATCTACAGGGAGGGAAAACAGTACACCTCTCGGAACAGTGTCTGGGAGGCTGTGGTGGCTGCTGCACGCAATGTTGATCGTAAACAGATCAAGCAACTGACAGAATCTATGCATGGAAGGCTGTTGAGTGTCATCATAAAGAAAGCTGGCTATATTGGTCACTATTTTTTGTCTTTTGTTTTTGCATGTCAGAAATGTTTATTTCTAATTTTTGTGCAGTTATATTAGTTTACCTGGTGAAAATAAACAAGTGAGATGGAAATATATTTGGTTTTTATTTAGTTGCCTAATAATTCTGCACAGTAATAGTTACCTGCACAAACAGATATCCTCCTAAGGCCCCTTTCACATCAGCGTTTTTTTCAAATCGCGGCAGATGCGGTGAAAAAAACGCATCTGCCGCGATTACCGCATACCGGCTGCACTTGCTGCACGGTTGCGGCACGGTTGCGGCAAGCCCCATACAATGTATAGGCGGGCTTGTGGCAGGTGCGGCAAGTGTGGTTTTGGCACTAGCGGCAGGTGCGGCCGCGAAAAAAACGCGGCTGACCGCGTTTTTTTCGCGGCCGCACCTGCCGCAAGTGCCAAAACCGCACTTGCCGCACCTGCCGCAAGCCCGCCTATACATTGTATGGGGCTTGCTGCAACTGTGCCGCAACCGTGCCGCAAGTGCAGCCGGTATGCGGTAATCGCAGCAGATGCGGTTTTTTCACCGCATCTGCCGCGATTTGAAAAAAACGCTGATGTGAAAGGGGCCTAAGATAGCCAAATCTAAAAAAAAACACTCCAACTTCCAAAAATATTAAGTTTTGATATTTATGAGTCTTTTGGATTCATTGAACATAGCTGTTGATCAATAATAAAAATAATCCTCTAAAATACAACTTGCCTAATAATTCTGCACACAGTGTATTATATAGAGTCATTACAAACAGAGTGATCTATTTCAAGAGTTTATTTCTGTAAATGTTGATGATTATGGCTTACAACCAATGAAAACCCAAAGGTCATTATCTCTAAATTAAGGAGGATGAAGGGTTAAAGACTGTGCTGCCGTATTCCACAAGACATCAAAGGGTGAATATAATATTGATTTATTAGTCAACGAGTTTCAGGGCTCCCAGAAACACCCTGAAACATGGCAATATGATATTAATTTGTTCTGAGGAAGGGTCCAATGAGCCCTGAAACGCATTGACTAATAATCAATATTACATTCACCCTTTGATGTCTCGTGGATGCGGTGTTTAACCCTTCATCCTCCCCACTCTATATGCACCACGCTGGGGTCTGCAGCAGCCATGATATGCTTTTATAGTGGTTGTGACCCTCTGATACCTATTTAGGTAATATTTTATCTCTCAGACCCTTCATCCTCCCTACATTAATTTTCTGAGATAATGACCTTTAGGTTTTCATTGGCTGTTAGTTATAATCATCTACATTAACAGAAATAAACACTTGAAATAGATCACCGTGTTTGTAATGACTCTATATAATATATGCAATCCACTTTATGAATTGAATTACTGAAATAAATTACGATAACTTAATGATGATATTCTAATTCATTGGGATTCACCTGTATATATAATTATTATTATTATTATTATTATTTATTTATATAGCGCCATTGGGTTCCATGGCGCTTTACATGAGGATGAGGGAGACAAGAACAAGTACACTAAATCTAGGCGATCAGGACGTACAGGTACAGGAGGGGCAGGGACCCTGTCCACGAGGGCTCACAGTCTAAGAGGGGTGGGTTAGGATACAGTAGGATGGGGGAATGTCAGGTATGGGGCGTTCGCCTGGGTCTCATGGCAGGTTGTAGGCTTGACGGAACAGGTGAGTCTTCAGGTGACACTTGAAGTTACTCAGGGTAGGAGAGTGTCTGACGTGTTCGGGTAGGGAGTTCCAGAGTAAGGCAGATGCCCGGGAGAAGTCCTGAACTCGGTTGTGTGAAGAGGTGATGAGGGGGGAGCAGAGGAGGAGTTCTTGGGAGGAGCGGAGGTTGCGTGAGGGTAGGTATCGGGAGACCAGGTCGGAGATGTATGGTGGGGCCAGGTTGTGTATGGCTTTGTACGTCATGGTTAGTGTTTTGAATTGGGATCTCTTGGAGACGGGGAGCCAGTGAAGGGCTTGGCAGAGGGGGGAGACAGGGGAGTAGCGAGAGGACATATAGATGAGTCGGGCAGCGGAGTTGAGGATAGACTGGAGAGGTGTGAGGGAGTTAGCCGGGAGGCCATTGAGAAGGAGGTTGCAGTAGTCAAGGCGGGAGATGATAAGAGCATGGATGAGTGTTTTAGCGGTGTCGTGGGTGAGGAAGGAGCGGATCCGTGAGATGTTCTTGAGCTGGAGCCGGAGGGATGTGGTGAGGGCCTCGATGTGGGGTTTGAAGGATAGGGAGGAGTCGAGGATTACCCCGAGGCACTTGGCTTGGGGGACTGGGGAGAGGGCGCAGTCGTTGATGCAGATGGATATGTTGGTAGGTGGGGTGGAATTTCTTGGGGGGAAGACTATGAATTCAGTTTTGTCCATGTTGAGTTTAAGGAAGCGGGCAGAGAAGAAGGATGAGATGGCGGAAAGGCATTGAGGGATTTTCGAGAGTAGGGAAATGCTATTAATTCCACACCACTTTACAAACAACATCATCACTGTCCCCATTGGGGCTCACAATCTAAATTTCCTATCAGTATGTCTTTGGAGTGTGGGAGGAAACCATCAAAAACACGGGGACAACATACAAACTACTTGCAGATGCTGTCCTTGGTTGGATTTGAACTCAAGACCCCAACACTTCAAGGCTGTTGTGTTAACCCCATAAACACTGTGCAGCCCTCATGTTCATCTTTTCTATAATGTGAACATGCTGTCAGGCAGGACCTGTCAGATCTGCAAAAAAAAAACTTACTCTCTGGTCTGAGATTATGAGAAAGAAAAATGCTTCACCATGTCATATCGACTGACCTGGACAAGCTGTCATCGTGTTCATCTGGAAACGTCCAAGAAAGTCACAGGATCCTGGTTTACAATGTACAGATAACAATGTGGCTATGTATAAAGTGCAAAGGTATTTTTTTATTATATTTGTGTATTAAATACAAT
Organism: Allobates femoralis; assembly: GCA_033576535.1. Classification (NCBI taxonomy): domain Eukaryota; kingdom Metazoa; phylum Chordata; class Amphibia; order Anura; family Aromobatidae; genus Allobates; species Allobates femoralis. The sequence goes on from JARQOC010000003.1 coordinate 616,983,852, forward strand.
AGCTTTTTTCCTTGGTATAAGTGTCACTCACCAGAATGTATAGATGCTTTAGAATAAATTTCTCGTTACAAAGTGTACAATGCAATGTTCACTTGTCTGGTCACAGCCAAAGGCGGATTATAATGACTGCAACCTGGGCTACCATTTGGGACTCAAGGCTCTAGGGGAGCCCATGACCAGATTCCCTGATTATAATGGTTTATGCACTATAGATGGTGACGCACATCTCCGGGCTAGGAGCTTTCATGGAGCTACACTACCAGTAATACAAAATAGCACCACAGCTCCAGAAGAGGTCTCATTGCTTCTTCTGTGAGGTGCCACCGCAATGACATCATCATCAGCCACACGCGAACATGTATGTGCTAGCGACAAGAAGTGGGTCGTCGGCGACCAGAGCAAAGCTTGTGGGACTGGGAGGGAGGTGAATATGTTTGTTTTTTTCAACATGTGTAATGATGTGTGGGGGTTTATCCTGTATATAGGGAGCTATATTGGGGAAACTACTAAAATAAAGTAATAGTAAAATTGCACTTTGCACACTTGACACCCTAGATAGCTGCGTATTCCACCTACTACCACATTTCTGTTGATTTAGAGGTTATGTCCTCTTTATTATTTACTAGACTAAGCTTTACATATGCCCTGGTACTGTAGCTCTGTAGCCCTATCTCATTAGGGATAAATATCAGTCAAAGACTATTAAAAAGTATGAGAATGTGCCTGGTGGACACCAATGTATAATAGCCCCTTCAATCAGTTGATCTATAGAGACATTAGATGACCATCGACATTGATGGTCTTTCCTTGGAAGAGGCCATCAAGATGGATTGATAAGGGTGTTGAGCCGTGGAGGGGGCCACACACCCACACATAAATTTCAAAAAAGAAAAAAATAGGGCCCGCACTCCTAATGTAAATGTATAATAGCTCTCCTACTGCACTTGTTAGTCCAGTCTTTCTTATACACTGTACAACTCTTCTGTCCATACAATGACTGCTGGTGGAGTATCATGTGATCAGACCTATCCATCAGCCTCCTCCAATAGAGAAATAACTCAAATGCTTTTCAACTGGAGGAGGCAAATTCACATGTCAGGTAATATGACACTCCACCAGCAGCCATTGAATGGACAGAAGAGTTGTACAGTCTGTGAGGAAGACACAGTACAGGGGTGGGGACCTGTAATACTTATACAACCATTGGCAAAAATTATGGAATCACCTATGGAATTATGGAATTTTGTAGAAAAAAAAGCAGATCACAGACATGGCACAAAACTAAAGTAATTTCAAATGGCAACTCTCTGCCTTGAAGAAACAGTAAAAGAAATTTTGAAGAAAAAAATATGCTAGCCAGTAATGGTTACTTTGTAGACCAAGCAGGGGGAAAATTATGGAATCACTGAATTCTGAGGAAAAAAAATATGGAATCACTGAATTCTGAAGTAAAAATTATGGAATCACCCTGTAAATTTTCATTCCCAAAAGTAACACCTGCATCAAATAAGATCTTCTCGTTAATCAGCATCTAAAAAGGAGTGATCACACCTTGGAGAGCTGTGGCACCAAGTGGACTGACATGAATCATGGCTCCAACACGAGAGATGTCAATTTAATCAAAGGAGAGGATTATCAAGCTCTTAAAAGAGGGTAAATTAACACACAATGTTGCAAAAAATGTTGGTTGTTCACAGACAGCTGTGTCTAAAATCTGGTCCAAATACAAACAATATGGGCACGTTGTTAAAGGGAAACATACTGGTAGACCAAAGAAGACATCAAAGCATCAAGACTGGAAACTTAAAGTAATATGTCTCCAAAACAGGAAATGCACAACAAAACAAATGAGGAACGAATGGGAGGAAACTGGAGTCAATGTCTGTGACTGAACTGTAAGAAACAGCCTAAAGGAAATGGGATTTACATACAGAAAAGCTAAACAAAAGCCATCATTAACACCTAAACAGAAAAAAAACAGATTACAGTGGGCTAAGGAAAAGCAATCGTGGACTGTGTATGACTGGATGAAAGTCATATTCAGTGATGAATTGCAAATCTGCATTGGGCAAGTTGATGATGCTGAAACTTTATTTTGTTGTCGTTCCACTGAGATTTATAAAGATGACTGCCTGAAGAGAACATGCAAATTTCCACAGTCATTGATAATATGGGGCTGCATGTCAGGTAAAGGCACTGAGGAAATGGCTGTCATTACATCTTCAATAATTGTCCAAGTTTACATTAGTATTATGGACACTTTTCCTATCCCATCAATTGAAAGGATGTTTGGGGATCATGAAATCATTTATCAGGATGATAATGTATCCTGCCATAGAGCATAAACTGTGAAAATATTCCTTGCAAGAAGACACATAAGGTCAATGTCATGGCCTGCAGTTAGTCCGGCTCTCAATCCAATTGAAAATCTTTGGTGGAATTTGAAGAAAATGGTCCATGACAAGGCTCCAACCTGCAAAGCCGATCTGGCAACAGCAATCAGAGAAATTGGAGCCAGATTGATGATGAGTACTGTTTGTCACTCATTAAGTCCATACCTCAGAGACTGCAAGCTGTTATAAAAGCCAGAGGTGGTGCAACAAAATACTAGTAATGTATTTGAGTGTTGTTTTGTTTGTTATGATTCCATAATTTTTACCTCAGAATTGAGTGATTCCATAATTTCCCCCCTGCTTGGTTTACAAAAGTAACCATTACTGGCTAGCATATTTTTTTTTTTCAAAATCTCTTTTAGTGTTTCTTCAAGGCAGATAGTTGCCATTTGAAATGACTTTAGTCTTGTGCCATGTCTGTGATCTGATTTTTTTCTACAAAACTAAACAACTGAATGAGCATCCTCAGAGCCAGGTGATTCCATAATTTTTGCCAGAGGTTGTATATTTGTAAGTCCTACAAATCCAGTCCCCAACGCATCTGTTAAAATTAAGATAAAGTGGCCAACCCCTTTTAAGAAAGACATTTTCCTATCACGGCAGTGCAAACAGAAAAACGAATAATTTGTCTACTTATTACTTTATTGGTGTGAAGGCTACATTTGTTTTACAAAGGCTCTGGAGGAACATGTTCAGGGAGGGTTAAAGGCTGATTTCTTGCAATAAAATAAAATGACATGACAACAAAATAAACAATAAAATAAAATGACATAACCAATGGCAGATAGCAGTAGAAAAGTCAATCTACTGTGTTCGAGCAGATCACCTGATGAAGGTGGAGTATCTGCTGAAACATGTCGTGATATGCTGGAATAAACAAAGTAAAATATACCAAAAACCATTTGTGCTCCTCCATCCTTTTGTAGCGCCCTCCTAAACCGCTAATTACCTCTTATTCTGTTGTCTACACGCCGGCATGGCGAGCGGTGAGGTGCAGCACTGAAAGAGTGGAGATTGTAATTGCCTGTAGGGAAGAGAGAAAAAGACCTGGCAAAGACCAAAGAACCTGCGGTGACATCAGCGGCACGTGATACCACTTGTGACCAGTCTTCCTGGCAACCAGGAAGCTACAACACAGCGCGTAGAGCACCTGAGGTCGGACAGGCTGCATAACCCACTCAGGTTAGTTTAAAACCCCCCAACTAGCCTGTCAAAACTGCCCCCAGATATAATACTAGGAGCGCCTTCTCTCTTGTTTTTTTACATAATCTACTGTGTTGGAATGTTTCATTGTTTGTTGTTGCAGTCATTAGTGTGGCGCCCCGCAACGAGTGCGTCACAAGAGGGTATTGCAGCCATAAATGCAGCCGCAGTATCCTCTGACACAGCAGTGATCTGGTTAACTTCGAGATCCAACCCTGCATGCATCACCTAGAACAGAGGACCAATCCAGGGTCCTGGTGGGCGGAGTGCTAGGGAAGTGTGTAGGAAGTACAGACGTTAGTTAGTCAGAGTCTGAGGAGAGTTTGAGTCTGTCTGGAGAAGAGAGAACTTGAACTTGGAGTAGGAGCGGGGGCTCTGCACCTCGTGCAGCCCCCGGGCCGTCACCGGTCGGGTGTTAGCACCTGAGGCCTCAACAACCGGGATCGGGCATCACTAACCACGGGTTCCAAAAGACTCCCGTGCCCAGAACCTTACAGCCGGTTCACTGGTACCGAAGCTGGCAGCAGTTCACCTCTGCTACGCGAACCAGAAGCGTGGAGGAGCAGCTTTACAGGAGCACCCCCCCACCAGCCAACTTCCAGTCGTCTAACCAGCGGTGTACCCACCGAGGGATCCAAGGCTCCCCAAAACATCCATAACGTACATCTTGGATAGGGCATTGAAGCAGCCTCCCCGTACCCAATCTGGTATTCCTGGGCAACACTGGCAACCACTTAGCTAGAATGGAGGAACACTGCGGATCTCTAAGGGACACCATCACTGCTGAGTCCACCCGTTCCACTACCCGTAACTGTATGCCATGTACTGCCTTCTGGTTACAGTAAAGACCCGTTGCAGAGACTTTCTGTATCCGTGCTTCCTTATGAACTGTCCGTCCGCACTACAAGGTAACCGCAGCTGCCGCACAACATCTTGAGCAGCTCCAGCCTCCGGGGATCACCGCTCAGTCTGTGGGGAGCGTTCCATCTTGCTGCTGTCCATCCCCCGGAGGTACCGATTACCGAACTACTCATAGGTGGCGTCACGAATAAATTAACCCCTTTAATCTGTTCCTACAAGACGTCATCAACTTTTGATCTGTACTCTACCGGGCCCGACTACCGGCAGGCGCGGCCCACCCGTGACAAGGAGGAAGGAGCTACAGCCTGTCTAAACCGGAGTCCACGAGCCGACGGTGAGTCATTCGCAATAGTTGGAAAGTTATTCATGATGTTCATCATAGGGCATGCTCAGCCTAGTTCACTGTGCAAGCCCAATCCAGGTCACAGAGCATTAATCTGCTTATTATTACTATTGTATCGTTCCAAGATATGACATTGTTATATATAAGGACAACCTACACAGACCTACCATGAACGACAAGTTCCTAGTGTATGATCAATCTAACTTTGCGTGACCCAGCAACTAAAATTGTACTACAGATTAGAAATGAATGAATTGAGTTGAGGCAAATAAAAATTGTGCAAAATGTTTAGGAATTTAACGAACCCAACGAATAGGAACCATTTGAGATTTGCACAAATCGCTTAAAATTACTCCTTCATTTTACACATTACAAAAGATTTCATCAGCCAGAGAAGGCTACCATGACTTCACATGAAAGCTCACAGTTGTGGGCTTCCTCATAATGCTTTGCACAACACATGGTAGAGTACAGCCATTTAAAAGATATGATACTATCATAGTTTATATAAAAGCAGAAGCAGGGAGTACAGCAGACATTTTGGGGGGTAAATCTGAAAATAATTGACGCACCCCAGGGCCGGGGGTACTCGGATCCCGGGCGTAGCTTTAAGGGACTGCCACTGGTGGCCGGTGCCCGGGTACGTGGCTCTGGTGGTCACAAAAAAGGGGTTTAGTAAAAATAGAATAATAAATGTTTTTTCAACGTGACGCTATCTGCAGTATCTGGTGATGGCACCAGCCCTGCCAGCAGACTTCCGGGGACGATGGGTAGGAAGCCAGATGATGTAGCTCCCTGCAGGCGGAGCGAAGTCCCCAGGGCAGTGAGGTAAAGAAATGGTTTCACACAGGATCAACTCTATAGGAGGTTATAACGTAGTCTATATTTGGTGCAGGTTCAGGGCGGAAAGAACTGTCAGGCACACATTGGGAGTAGTTTTCAGACCTTTTACTGATGTTAAGCAGGTATAGTTCAATGTATACTCCAGGTAGTCGGGTAGTACTTCGAGATTTCCACACCAAGTGGTTTGTAAGACCTCCTGGTCCCTGTTTCCTTCCTATTGAAGCCCTGACCTGTATGACACTAAGTCTGGCCTCCGCTGTGTCTCTCACCCATATTAACTGTACTGAGAACCCTTTACTGGATGCCGCCTTTCTCCTCTCTGCGGTTCCTAGCTCTCAAGTTGAATGTGCTACGGGTGTCCAGGAGATGGGAGTCTCCTCGGTGTACCGGTATTTTCTGCTGGGCTAAACTCCCCTAGGCAGACTTGGACTCTGGTATCCGGGTACTTCGTGGGATGAGCCGATATGGCTCCTCTGCCCCCTGTTTATCTGCTTTTCGCATTGCCTTCGTTCCCTACTCCCGGGACCCTCGCACTGTTCTCTGGTACGGGCCTAGCATGGCTCTGTTCACCAGGTTCTTCACAGTGCTGCCCGCAATGCACACATTTTCTAACTCTCTCCTCCGCTAACTATCTGTTTGACTAGCTCCGCCCCCTGCACCTGTATTTATAGGGGAATTCAACTGACGTCAGCAGTTCACCTGACGGCAGCTGTTAGAGCTCTGCCTAAAGACCAGGGGTGGCCGGTGTTGCATGTGTGAGGTGTACCCAATTTGGAAATCTCTACATGCACTAGGTTTCCTGAGACTACCTGAAACCCAGGGCACCACATAATACTTCACAGCTTAGTAACAGACATAGGTTCACTCACACAAGCATATAAGATGGCTGAGTGCTAAAAAGAATCACAGAATTCTAAGATTGTCAGGGATTCTTGGCTGGCGCAAGAGGAGAGATATAGGGCGGTAGTTGGAGACAGTTGTGGGGTTGAGGGTTTTTTGAGGATGGGTGTGATCAAGGCATGTTTGAAGGCTGAGGGGAAGGTGCCAGTGGTAAGTGATAGATTGAAAAGTTAGGGCTGGGATGATAACAGAGATGAGGTTGGGAATGAGGTGGGATGGAAGCGGGTCGTGGGTGCTGGTGGTGAGGTGTGATTTTGCCAGGAGGGAGGAGAGCTGGTCTTCAGTTATGGGGGGAAGCAGTTGATGGAAGGAGAGGGCAGTATAGGTGAGAGGGGAGGCTGTGGGGACAGTGGATCAAAGCTGTCTCTGATTCTGTCAATCTTTTCTTTGAAGAAGGAGGCAAAGTCTTCTGGAGAGATAAGGGGAGAGGGAGGGGGAGCAGGCGGGCGGAGTAAGGAATTGAAGGTTTTGAAAAGTTGTTTGGGATTGCGGGACAGGGAGGTTATTAGGGATAAGAAGAAGGTTTGTTTGGCGGCGGCAAGTGCAGTCTTGAAGGCGATGAGGGACTGTTTGAACAGCGCAAAGTGCTCAGTGGAATGTGATTTTTTCCATCGCCACTCTGCGACCCTGGATGCCAGTCTCAGGTCTTTAGTGAGGGTGGTGTGCCAGGGTTGCCTGTGGTATGTGAGGGGGGCGGCTAGGTCGAGGGCCTAGGTTAATGTGGTGTTGTAGAGGGTGGTAGCAGTGTCTGTGTCACGTATAGATGTTATGTTGGCGAGAGGGAGAAGGGATTCTGTGAGTGAGTGTAGATCAATGTGTTTTAGGTTTCTGTGGGGATGATCAAGTTTGCGGAGAGGAGGTGGTGTAGTAGGGGAGGTGAGGGAGGAGAAGATCAGCAGATTGTGGTCAGACAGGGGGAGGGTTGAGTTTGTGAGGTTAGTAAGGGAGCAAAGACGAAATGATGTAAATACATTTTTAAAACTAATATATATTTTGTACCAGCTGAAGTCTTGAAGGGAAGCCCTACCATTGTATTTCTACTCATTTATACACTCTCCTGTCTGTGAGGATCCTGAAGAGGATTCATATACAACCATGTATAGTGAGTGGCACCTGTTATAGGTACATCGAACGAGCCAATGATACATGCTTATGCATACCTGAACAAGGTGAGTGCAATTTAATCTTTTGCACTACTCAGCAATATCTTATTTTAGTACACTTAGATTTGGTGACGCGTTTGTCTTCCACCATTTTCACTTTTAGTATCAAATTACAGATAATGTGTGTTTGCACTAAAGTGAAGTATAGTTATCATCTGCTTACTAGAGATGAGCGGTCCTGTGGATGTTTCGGTTTCCCAGACTCAGCCGAACTTTAAAAAAAAAGTCTGGTTTGGGACCACGATTTGACTCTGAACCTCATATAAGACAATGGGGACCTGAACTTAAATGCTGTAAAATGGTGGTAATAAGGCCTAGGTAGTTGCAAAAGGAAGCAAAAACGGGATTAAGGCAGATCAATTAAACATACTATATTTCTTCTCCAAACTGTTTTTGGGCTCACTTATTGAACCTAATGAATATTCACTGCATGTATAGCAGTCTGACTGTAACCAACAACAGACACTGTCACAGATGGTGGGTGTGGCAGCAGTGAATATTCATAAGGTTTAGTGATCGGGCCCAGGAACAGTCTGACAGAGGTCTTATCTGCCGGGGATGTATGTATAATCATACTGCTTTAATCCTCATTTTGCTTCTTTTTGCAGCCCCTTAGCCCAGCTGTCTTAGCTTCTGGGAGACATGGAAGAAAGACAACCTTTCAACAAACTTTATTTGAGTGCCAAACCTAAACAGAAACATGGACTTATGGTTAGAAGTCTGTGTTCGGGGTTTAGCACCGGAGTGTAGGTGTCCGCTACAAACCCTCAACTTCATAGTTTGAGTTTGCGCATCTGTGGCGCCCCACTGGTCAGGCATCAAAATCGGGGTACTACACCCATAAAGGAGTGTGCTGTTGCCCCTATCAAAGAGGTAATGCAGGGTTTGTAGGAGGCTCCCACCCCAGCACTCCCACACACCCACCTAGAAAAATGGTTGGAGACGAGTCTCTAGGGGGAGAGTTAGGGGAGGAGGGAGGTAGAAAAACGGGGGATTCCAGTTTTGCCTCGAGGGAAGAAGGAGCACAGGAGCCCTGAGAGAGAGAAGGGGACTCCGAGAGAGGGGGCCTGGTGAGAGAAAACAGGCAGCCCAGGCTGAAGGAGGGGACCCCCCAAATCGGAGCGTCCATACTCCGGGAGGGAACCCTGATCCATACACCGGAGTGCCAATTCTGAAGACGCGGCCAAGGGAGTCGTAACACCAGTTGTAACACCAGTCGTCGCGGGTCCGTCTACTGGCCCCGACACCCTGTCAGAGAGGAATCAGTCACACCAGGATAACCCTCCGGAGTCGAGTTACAGTGCAGGAGAGAGGAGAGAGGGAAGCCGGGACACTCAGAAAGCACCCCAACAGGGCCTGATACTAAGCGGGCTGTTCCAGGACAGGCAGCAGGACACGGGTCAGAGCAAGGAAGGCATACCACGGGAAACTCCAAGAGACCTTGTAGCCCACTGTGACTACCCAGCCAGCTACCCTTACCTAACAACAGTTGTCCTCTGTGAACTGTACCACCACCACTAGCATTGTTCCAGTAAAGTTCCCAGGTAGAGTGACAGAGTCTCCGTGTGCTTATTTCATTGTTGCACTGGAACTTGCTTATCTCCATCATCAGCACTTCCATCACTACAGGTGTATCCATGCCCCGGAGGGCCATCTCTACCTGCAGGGATCTGTACCATCTCGGCTCCGGAGGTCTGAAGCGGCGCTGGCATTATATCACCAGAATCTGAAGGTGACATCATGATAAACTTACAAACTTTTATTCCTATTTCATTAATAATAAGAGCCTGACATGAGTTGGGCATATTCCTAGGACAATCTAGATTATTACCTACATCTATTAGGGGCAATTGAAGTACTTATGATGTGCCAATAATCAGATATTTGGGAAAGGTTTAGTGAAGCTACTGAATTTGAATTTTAAACTATTGACTCATTTTTACAACAGATAGCTGTCATTGACTGCAGCAGTCACTTTTCACAAATGCAATGCTCAGTTTATCTATTTTTATTCGACAGGTGTCTGTTAATAGGTAGTGTATTGCTCTCTAGACTACATGCAGTCAATATGGAAAGAAAATCATAACAAAATACGAAATTAATTAAAGTCCAGTGAACAAATATTCCTGACGGCTACCAATAATGATTTTTTTTCCAATTGCCTAAAAAATTATTTTATAATAAAAACATTTACTATGTGTTTTACTACTAATAAACTACTTCATACAAGTGTGGATACTGCGTCATGTCATTTACGGTAGTTACAAAATGTGCTTTAGATATTAAAGTAACCCTTCAAATGTCCTACCAATAATTACCAAAAGTTGAGGTGATCAATAAAATCACCAACCAAAAACCAAATGAAGTTTTATCGTAGCGAAAGTAGTAAAATGAGAAAAAAAAGGTAAGAAGACTGTGACCGGCGACGATTCAACTAACCAACAGTGTGTAGCAACCTTGATCCTAGTGACGTTCCAGGAGAATATTGATTGTCCCCAAGGCGACTGTCTGGAGATATCTCAATGCATAATTTCAGTTTTGCCAAGGTTTTTCAGATAATTTCGTTATTATTTTATAATGACCAATTTAATGAGAAGTCTGAACACAGAAGGCTGTTGTGGGTTATAAAATGTATGATCAAAAACTTAAGTAAAGTGTCACATCTGATCAAAGAACACATGAAAATCCTTGAACAAATGTTCTAAAAATGTGGAAAAATAGTGTAGTTTTAATACAGAATACTTAAAGAAGTTTTACAAATACAATTAACATAATATGTAAGAACTTTCTTATTTTTAACATTTCAGTCATTCAATATATCTGTAGCATACCCACTTACATTGGAACAATATCAAAGTTACTATAGGCAGTTTTCCCCACCCTTATTTTACGTGTTGAAAAAAAGTTTGAAAATTTCTAGAGAAAAAAAAATTTGTTTTCTGCTGTCAATTACCGAGACTCGTAACACTTTTAATTCCCTATTGATGGAGCTGTGCGAGGGCTTAATTTTGGCAGCTGCAGCTGTTAAACACAGATCTTAAGTATTTAATTTAGCCATGGAGTGGACTCAGCTACTAAGCCTGCTCACACTCTCAACTCACTCCATGGAGGATACATTTTGGGGTGTTAAAGAGTTTTTGAAACTACATAATCTTTTCAAGAGTTTACCATCTTTCCAAAAGAGCAACTTACATGAAGACACATTTTAGAAAATCCTTAATGCTGTCAACAATGTGACTGTGTGATTCCAGATAAAGAGGAACTCCGTTTGACCAGAAGGACCCCCAATTAGGGTTGAAGTCATAAGTTTACATGCATCATGTTTTCCCATTTTTTAGAACATATGAGGTCAGATAGGAGGAGGATAGAGGGGCGGGGCAAAGGGGCATGGCCATGGGGACCCGGTGCCTACCGGAGGTTTTCCTGGTGTCCTGGTGGGCCAGTCCGACCCTGGTTAGAATCACTACTATGATTTTAAAATGTGAACTGACAGAATAATTGTAGAAACAGTGATTTATTTCAGCTCTTATTTCTTTCATCTCATTACAACATTGCCAAGGCCCCGTTACACGCTACAATATCGTTAACGATATCGTTGCAACATCACTGGTTTGGTAATATTACAGCGATGTCGAAACAAAATTGTTGCGTGTGACACATATCAATGACCAACGATAAGTTCATTGATCGTTGATTGTGGAAGAATGGACTGGACCATAAATTTATCATTGGTCTCCTGCTGGGCTGCGTGTTACATCGGGAGACCAACGATGAACGACCTCCCAGCGCTGCACAGAACACGCTGGAAGGCTGGTAACCAGGTAAACGTCTGCTCTGCTTAGTTACCCGATGTGTACCCTGGATACCAGTGTTCTCGCTGGTTGGAGATCGCAGGTTAGTTTGTCAGCTTGACAGCTCAGATAATGATGTCCCAGCGATCCTGGCCATGTCAGATTGTTGGTGGGATCGATGGGACATCGCAGTGTGTGAAGGGGCCTTCAGACTAGTGCCATGGGCCCACCAGTGATATTAATTCTAGAGGCCCACTCTTTAGCTACTTTCAAATATTACCCCTGTTTAGAATTTTTCAGCTGGCACCTTATCCATGCATTTGATCAGATTGTATACAGTTTGTTCACACAAATTTGTAGCCTTCACAGCAGCAGTGTAACTAGAATCCAATGGGCCTTGGTGCAAAATGTGGACCATCACATGTTGGTCAGATGTATAGGCCTTTGTAAGGTTATAAATCCTATAAAGACATATGAGTTTCCTTATTCCCCTTCATTATGTAGTAACATCCCCCAACCTGTGCCCCTTCTTTGTAAACAGGTTCCCCATACTAGTATATAAGTCTCAATCAGCGGTGTAACTAGGTTTCATGGCGCCCGGGGCAAAGATCCATTTCGGCGCCCCCCCATCCCCCCCCCCCAGAGTAGGTGAGGAGCAGGGGGGGGGGAGATGTGCTGTTGGCTGTCAGCCCCGCCGCCCCTGCAGCCTTGGGGGGGTTTGTGCGACACTGGTACCTCCACATGAGCTCAGAAACTGTCCACGTTTATCTCTCCATACTCTTCATCTCTATCTCTGACCAGGATATAACATGCCCTGTGCCCTATCCGAAAATAACTGTGCACCATCCACAGTTTGATGGCACCCTCGGGTTACTGTGGCCGGAGATACGATAGAACTGTGCCCTATAAGATGCCCGGTCCCGGCAGGATACTGAGATCACACTGCATACATCTGTCAGTAAAACTACAACTCCCAGCAAGTGGTGAAATCCTGATGTGACTGCATGCTGGGAGTTGTAGTGTGCCCCATCTGGAGCGCCCCGCACCCACCTCTGGGCTCCGTCATGTACTAGTCAAGTCGAGCTCCGGGTCGTCCCCTGGGACGCTCATGTCTCCCGGGCAGTGACCGGCGGTGGTGAGTGAGGCTGGCAGGAGGGCACGGTGCAGGAGGCGGCTCCTCGCCACGGACCTGTTGCTGAGGCTGAAGCTGCCGGTCCCTCCTCCTCCTCCCGTTATAGTGCGACTTCCTCAGTCCTCTTGCCGGGGACAGTGCGCTTCTGAAGATCACAGCAGGATGGTGGAGTTAAGTGTACTGTGCGCCCTCCCATGCTGCTAGCACTGGTTACTTTACCTCTACAGCATGAGAGATTCAAGCACTTAAGTATAGAGCCCGTGAGCAGTGCAATCACCTAAGTATCTGGTGACTGGTCACTTTGACCATGAAGGTGGCCGGTAACCTAGGGATTGAGCGGTACACTAGAGTATAGCTCCTCCTGTGCCCCCTCACCGGCGCCCCCTCACTGAGTTGCTCCCGGAGCAAAGGATCCGGCTGCTTCCCCCTAGATACGCCCCTGGTCTCAATATTGGTATATATGCTGCACATTCTGGTATATATGTCCCCATCCTTGTAACTGTAACTTTTTACATTTTCTTGCTGAATGAGCAATATTTGGCTTTGCTTTTTTGGAGCAGTTTACTGTTTAATATTTATACCATTTTATTTTAAATATAAGTTTTATTCAATATCTTTTGTGTCGGTATGATAAAAAAGCTGAATTTTAGCTTTTTTTTATGGTGACGGCCATATGGACATAGTGTGTGTCTCTCGGTATACTTTTTTATTGTTTATTTTTGTTTAACACAAAGGCTGCATTTTAGTAGTGAAATAGGTTTTTGTGATGGGTGCGATTTTTTTTTTTACTTTTTTTTTCCATATTTTATTTCCTTTTTTTTTCTAACTTTTTCACTTAGTCCCACTGTGGGACATTAATATTATTTATTTTGACCACTGATTTCATACACTGGTGTACTTGTGTACAGAATGCAGTAATCCTGTCAGTTGTTCATTGCCTGTGCCTGGAAAACCCTGCAGATTGTAAGTGAGATCTTTATGCGGTCCATAGATCTTAACAGCTTATTTACATATTAAGAAAACCATGGATTTATTGGGAATAAAACATGATATCGTAGATATCAAGGTATCATTTTATTCAACTTTCTATGACCTACATGTCCACATAGACGGCTTAGGAGGGTTGATCCTACTGACAAATTCCCTTTAATGTCCATAAACGAAATCAAAGTTGAATGTAAATGAAGCAAATAGGTCGTACAAGCAAAATGGTGCAAATTATTTTAATGAAGAAATGTTTTACATCACCAAAAACATGCAAAAGGCTGCAAAAAGTAGCCAAGCCCTACTCTTTAAGGTCATCAGTGTACCTGAGAATAATTCTGCTCTTCAGCAGGTTACTGAAGCACATTATAGCCTTGTACAGCAAAGAAGAAAATGGAAGAATATTGAGGAAAATTAAGAATATTTAATGCGCTATATATGTCTTATAAAATTAATAAAGAGTTCAAGAGAATGAAATACTTGAACCATATAGTATGAAGAACTACCGTAAGAAGCAATATTCTTCATTTCCGCCTACCATGCAATTTACTTGTCTTTGGCTCCCCCTGCTGGACACTGAATATAAGCACAGTAGTAAATGAGGACTTTCCTAGAAAATTATTTCTTTTATTCTCCTTTTTAATCAAATTGGAAAAAAACAACATACGTGTATGAATGAAGTTATAGTTTAAAATAAAGCTGATCTGATGGGAAATGTTGATATAATGGTACTTTTACTTATAAATGTTGACATTACGACAAGACTAGAAGGCTTTATAACAGTAACGGTGAATTCAGCCAACCTTATAAATTCGTCTGAGATCATACCGCAATGCTCAGACTGGTCATGGATCTACCGACCCAAATATGACAGCTTCATATATTTCTATACAGCAGTCACACTCAGGTCGGGAGACGCACGGCCGGCTGGAGAACTGCAGTCCAATCTCAGATTGATTTATACAGTCGTCTGAATGCACAAAATTAGGCACATTTATCAAAACAGTGTAGAAGAAAGACTATCTGTATTGCCTTTAATAATTAATTGCTGTGTTGCTTTCCATTTACTAGAGCAGTTTAATAAAAGAAAGCTAAGCTCTGATTGGCTGCAACTGGCCACAAACACAGTTCTTCTTCTGGACAGTTTTGATAAAAGAGACCCTAAAAATACTCGAGATCTCTCATCAATATTCTAGATTCTGTACATTGAATATTTCTTGGACTGTTCATGTCAAAAGAAACCTGTTCCGATATTTCTAATATTCCTTAAAGGGACTGTCGGTCATTTTTCAGTATGATACTAATATTACCCTTGAATAGTGCTCAGGTAGACCTTTCAGAATATGTAAAAATCGTTACCATATCCTGTGTAATTCTCTTGCTATAAGCACCTTCACACCCCGCAGGCAGCTGATTCACTGGTCCTGTACATTACTTTCACTGCTAAATAGACCACAGTATGTACGGTATGGAGAGAAGTAACCCCACCACAATTCTACACATTTTCCCCTAAAAATATATCTAATAGTTGTTCCTTTGCTTTACCTCATACATTTTCTTTCAATGCTAGTAAAATAAAGACGATACATTGCTGTAATTTTTTTCTATGGATTTAACCAATAAAATGGTATTGTGATCGCATAAAAGTAGTGGCATATCACACAAGTATCCCATTACATTTTGTGACCCTCACCGATCCTGAGATTGATGGGGGCAGTGGTGTTAATTCAGTGCTGCTTCCCCCTACAATCATTCCCTGCTCTGTGAAATCAGTCATATCACATTCATCTGGAAATCCCAGAGGTCACACCCCATCAATTTTAAAGGCATGGGATGGCATATTATAAACAAACGCCATCACTTTACAAGATAGGAATACATGTTCAAACTTTTTTTTTCACCTACATAGAATAAAAATATACGCTGTTTAATTTCTTAATACATCTGCTTTGTTTGTATCATACAATATCAGACTACATGCTGACAATGTGCGCTCTCTCTGCCCCCTTATTACTTACTACTTTAGATAGTATGTAGCGATCAAATAGTATGCAGTGATCTAATAGTATACAGTGTATTATGCAGTAATATAATAGTATGCAGTTACATAATAGTACTAGATGGTGGCCCGATGCTATTGGGAGGGTGGTGACTTCACGATGGGGACAGCATTTGTCTCTACCCCTCTGTGCTCCTTCCTTTGACCTGCGTCCCCCCTGTGCCCCTGTGTGCTGTCTCTTCTCCTCACTGTGCTCTTCCTTTGAACTGTCTTCCCAGTCTCCTCTCTGTCCTCCCTGTGTGCTGTCTTCTCCCATCATGTGCTGTCTCCTTATGAGCTGTCTTCCCTCTGTATGCTTTACCCCTGTATGCGGTCTCTCTCCCCCATGCTGTCTCTCTCCCCCTGTGCTTTGTCTCTTCCCTGTGCACTCTCTCCCCTTGGGCTGTGTCTCTCCCTGTGTTGTCTCTTCCTCTGGGCTCCTCTGGGCTTTTTCTCTCTCCCCCATGCTGTCTCTTCCCCTGTGCTGTCTCTCCCCTTGTGTTGTCTCTCATCCTCTTGTGCTGTCTATCTCCTCATGATGTCTCTCCCTTGTGCTCTCTCTCTCTCCCGGTAATGTCTCTCCCCCTGTGCTTTGTCTCTTCCCTGTGTGCTCTCTCCCTTTGGGCTGCGTCTCTCTCTCCTTGTGCTGTCTCTCCACCCTGTGTTGTCTCTCCTCTTGGGCTGTTACTCTCTCCCCCCTGTGATGTCCCTCCCCTTGTGCAGTCTCTACCCCCCTGTGATGTCTCTCCCCTTGCATTGTCTCTCTCTCCTCCCTATGCTTTGTCTTTTCTCTGAGCACTCTCTCCTCTTGTGTTCTCTGTCCCCCATGTGCTTTGTCTCCCCTTATGCTGTGTCTTTGTCCCCCTGTACGGTGAGTGCGCTTTGTGTGCAAGCGCAATTACTGTGGCCACCACAATTTGTAACTGGGCATGCACACCGAGTACACACATGTCCAGTTATTGAGGCAGCTTTGTTTGCAGCAGTAAGGTTCGGGGATGGTGGTGGGCAGTGTGGAGCATCGAGGATAAGCGGCGATGAAGTATCTTGGCGGTTTCAGGTGGTGCTGGGTACAGGCCACTTCCATACTGCCAGTAGGCTCCATATTTGCACACCCATCACTTGGGTGTACAAATATGGCTGCCACAGCACATGGTGTTGGGACAAAATGATGCCAGAAGTGGATTA
The DNA here is from genome assembly GCA_033576535.1 of Allobates femoralis. Classification (NCBI taxonomy): domain Eukaryota; kingdom Metazoa; phylum Chordata; class Amphibia; order Anura; family Aromobatidae; genus Allobates; species Allobates femoralis. The sequence goes on from JARQOC010000003.1 coordinate 617,000,688, forward strand.
CAGACGGAACTTCACAATTATGTAAGTAGATGCACAGTCATACAAGGGAAGATTGTCGATCACTTAATAGGACTGCCCACTGGACGCATACATACAGACACCAGGGATTTCAGAAAATAAAACACATGTTTTACTGGAACTTTATTCATAAAAATGTATATCAATCTCATCTGCTCCTCCTGCTCTATAATATTATGCTTGGGGATCAGATACCATTTGTAACATGACAGGTTCCTTTTAAATCATTCTACGTCAGAGATTTAGAGCTCTTTAATTGAAATATAGGTACTATTTCAAAGATACAAATGCAATAAATATATTAAGAATTATATTCAGCACTGTACTTTGGATATGATGATAAAGAGTGGAGATTTAAAGTCCTCTCTCTGTAAGTTCTTACTGATGGAAGACATATCCATTGAGTTGGGTGTATACTGATTTTTCTAGTTTCCTAGATATAATGATTAACATTAAAGAATGCACAGTCGGATCATTAACTATAAAAATTACATCTATGACTATGTATAACATATAAGAAACAGTGACTAATGGAGTAATATTTTAGTGCCTGAGGCATTACATGCTCCTATTGTGAATGAGAAAATAATATCCACATCTTCTGGAATTGCTAGATTATGGTATGCAATCAATTATTTTAAAACTTTTGCCATTTCAATATTCTAAATTGACAGATACATGTTTATAAAGGTAAACACTGTAAGGGTACTTGTATCGTGGTATGGAGCAGAGAACCGGCATCTTATATTGTTTCTTTTTTCTATTAAATCAGAATTCTTTACTGGGATGTATTCCTAGATCGGTTGTTATAAACCGCATTTAGCTTTACTGTAGAGCGTTCTGAATCAATAGGAGATACACTTAGAAAAATTTGCTTCATGAGCTGCAAGCGTCAGTGGAAGACCATCTGCTGCTATATAGATTTCTTCCATTATATGCGGCATATTTAGTGGAAACTTTCAGTGCTATAGAGATGGTAATATTGTGGGTGCATTGACTAGGAAGAAAATACAATAGTGTGGGTCAACAAAATTCAATTGTGCTAAAACCTTGAAAATGTCAATTTAATAAAAACATTGTTGTGATGGCTTCCAGAGGGCCAGCATAGGCAATGCAATAATCCTGATCCGGTAGATATTCCCAGCAGTAACAATGGCTACAGCTCAGGCATAGTAATATGTTACAAATATTTTCTTCTACATTTAAAAAGGTTTTCTTACCAAAACGTGGGGCCTTCTAACACACGTTTGGAAGAGCGTATACTGCTTACTGCTGTGTTGGATGTGAAGTAAAACATAACTAAAAAAAAAACAAAAATGCAAAACATAAAAAGGATTTCCCTGGAAAATGCATTACGTATCCAAATTACTGAATGATTGCTAGGACCCCCTCAATCAACAGAATGGGGTTCAGAATTCTCTATGTTTTGACGAGGAAGTTTCAATAGATCAATGCTCGACATGGGACAAAGAGAAACATCCAAGCTCAAAGTGGAGCAGAGTATGCCAATCTGCTACTGTATTTCTACTCCATATAAGACTGCCCCCTACCACATTCCGTGTATAATCTGGTGTCTTCTCATAGTGCTTCTAAAGGCCGCTTCACACGCTAGGATCTCGTTAACGATATTGTTAAGTGCGTCGTTGCGTGTAAACAATGTAGGAAGGAAAAATCGTTGGAACATTCATCCAAAATTTATATTCAATTTTTCTTTATTGAAAAGGGGGAAAAGAATAGGGTAGGGGGAAAAGAAGGGGAAAACATGTACATTATGTAAAATATGCAATCAGATATAATGGAATGATTGAACTCAATAATTAACATATTAGGCATTGATGGACTAATCCTGTGCATTACAAGAGGATCTCAAGTCTGCTGAGACATTCTAATAAGCCAAAGTATAGTCATGTCTCTCTTACACTTGCTACAGTTCTTCAAGAAAAGCCACCATTTCACAGGGTAATAGGCATTAAGAGATCAAGTCTGTGAAAAAAGAAGCAGTACCTTTCTTATCATAGAGTCGGAGAAGAGTGCCATTCTTTACAATGAACCGTTTAAGGCATCCTCTATTGACAGGATAATAACATAAGCTGATAAATATTAATTTTAACCGTAAACATAAAGCTCGCACCCTACAAGGTGCCAAGTTCAGTCTAATATAGTATTAGAAATATTTTAATAAGAAAGAAGGGGAGATCAGAGGAGAAGACAGAAAAAAGATCGAAGAATAGAAAAGATAGTATCCACCGAAGGCCCACGCCAGCCTCCCGCCTCCGAGAACCTCCAAGGCGGGAAAGTTCTGGATCCTCGGAGGGTCGTCTCTAGCCAGAGAACACATTGCGGAAGGCCGGGGAGTCTAGGAAAAGAACCCACGAACTCCATGTCAAGCGATATCGGTCCCTGGCATTGGTTACTTCAGCTGTCAATTCTTCCATACGATGGATTGTTGTCATCTCCTCTAGCCACTCAACCAGGTCGGGGGTACGCAGGGATCTCCAATGCCTAGGAATCACTGTTTCGTGCAGCCGTTAAAAAGAAGCGAAGGAGGTCTGACTTTTGTACTCCGATCGATCCAGGCAGCATTGAGAGCAGAGCTAGGGCTGGATCAGGGGTTACATTCTTACCACTAACTGCTCTGTAACAATCAAAAACCGCCGACCAGAAAGGACGAATTGCACTACAGTCCTACCATATGTGGGCCATTGTCCCACGTGCCAACCCACATCTCCAACACTTGTCAGGAGTCGACGGAAAGGCAGCATGCAACGAAGTAGGGCACTGATACCATCTAGATAAAATTTTGAAATTCTGCTCCTGGGCCAGGCATGCTATAGACATTAAGACAAAAGGGGAGGGTGGGAGCGCATGTGAAGAAAGTTTTTGAAGTGGATTTGGCCAGGCTGTGTAGCCACTCACCAGAGGTGCATCACCTGATGAAGCAGCGCTCTGCTGCAGAACGCGTGTGCCTGTAAAGGTTAATAAAGAAACTTTTTCTAAAATAACCCTAGTGCCATTTATCTCCAGTCCTAGCGCTCCACAGACCAGGATTTTTACTCATAGACATTTAAGGTATAGAAATGGCCTTCTCCCACTGCCTCCCGAAACCCCAAGCGACTCACCTTCCCATTTTGCGCAGAATCCCGGCCTGTCGTCTGAGGGTCTATTGTTCAGGACTGAATAGAGTACTGAGACAAGATGTGAGGGAGATTCCTCCTGCTCGTACAGCAGCTCGAACCTGGTTAATGCGTCAGAGAAATTGCTCTCGGGGCCAGTCCTACAAAGGAAAGCTTGGAGCTGAGCAAACTCCAACCACGACCCGCCTGGGAAGGGACCCAACAACTCGTCAGGAGGCAAAAGCCCTCCTCTGGAGAGCGTGTGTTTCATTTTAGGCTCATCCGTAGATCTCCATTTTAAAAAGGAAGGTGTCCGCAACGCCGGGGGGAATGAGGGGTTCCCAAAAATAGGTGTCAAGGGTCCCCATCTCCTGGCCATAACCCCCCGCCTGGTCTCCAAATCCCACACCCTAAGTGCCGGGGTCACCAGTACAGCCTCTGGGCCCAAACTGGGTCTGTTGGGCGGGTTAATCCAGAAGAGTTTCCTAAGAAGGATAATTCATCCAAAATTTGAGGTCAGGACCTCAAATCTATCGTTTGTCGTCCAATTAATGATCTGAGAAGCAGCAACATCGTTCAGTGTGAAACCTTTTTCAACGATGTCGTTCATATTTCTCCTATTCCTGCTGCTTTGTAAAATCGTTCAAACGATCTTCTCCAAATAGCTGGAGCGTTGCCAAATGTAAGATCGTTAACGATATCCTTGCATTTCACAACGCACTAACGATGTCAGAAGGATCGCGGTCACGTGACATAGCTAACGATATCGTTCATCTATATCCTAGCGTGTGAATCGGCCTTAAGTATCAGAGGGGATGCTGAGATCTTTAGTGTGTAAGGAGTGTGTTAGTCTCCCCCTTACTATGAAGAGTATCCCATACCCCTGGGAGTTGTACTAGATGCATAATGTATAGAAAATTAGTGTAACCGTGTGTTGGCAGCCCCCTAGTGGCCAGGGTAAAGACTGCTCCCTGGTGTCTGTGAGTTATTAATAAAAATTAAGGATGCTCTGGATAGGTGGGAACTAGTCTATAAAAAAGGCCTACACAGTAGTTGTGTAAGAGAGTCCCCAGAAGGAGAGAAAGGAACCGTAGGAATGTTAGACAATGTATAGATTCGGCCTTGCCACTGATTCTCTCGTTGTGTGTACAGTGGACATTTGCATGGTCCAAATGGACAGGTGGACAAGGTGTTGGCAGTAAAGGAACATTGTTCTAAAGGTCAGCCCTGACCATCTTTCAGAGTGGATTCCTACGGGAAGCATGGGGTTGGAGCCAGGTGTGACTTAATGACCATGCAGCCAGATGCCAGGATGCTAGATGTGGTGTGTACAAGCCCAGAGGTACTGGAATGGGGGGAGTTGTATGTACTAAAGATAATAACTGACTACCCCAAAAACTGTAACGCTAAAGGATTGTGCCCATGTTTCACGAGACTATTTCAGTAAAGAACTACTGCTGGACGTGATTGACCCATTGTGTGTTTTGACCTTCACCGAGTCTAACTGTAAATCAAACTTTTTCATTTGGACATGTGCTACTGTGGACCCGGGGCTGTTTAGCTGCCTGAAACTAGACTTGAGCCTAGCTACCTGGCCCCCATGCCGCCGACACATCGACAAGTGCGTCACTGAAGGTAGAGCAGCTCTCTTTGTGTCCATTTGAGCTACAATCTACTTTCTCCGAGCACCTGCACTCCTTTATAGAGTTGTACTTGTCCTATTGCATACTTGGTCCTACTGATCAAATTTACCATATTATAATCAGCAAGGGTTTGGTTTTACAGTTTAATTATCTTTCCATACAGTGCCTGCAGTACTCATTGTCTTCTGAATTTAAAACAATATTTGATACAGATTTCTGAGATTGGAGATTGCTACGAGATTATTTAGTGCAGTTTTTCCATATGCAAGAAGAAAAAGAAAATGTCTAAATGCATTTTTTACATTTGAATGTAATGAACCTTAATATAATACCAAGATAAGAACGCATTATATTTCAAATAATTTCTATTTGTTCTATTCCCAAAACCAACCCCATCAACCGAGCTCTTCTCTTTCCATTAGTGTTTCACACTTGTCTAGTCATGTCGGGTGCTCTGTATTCAAGTGGCTAAAGGACAAGGAAGATATTCTGCGCCCTTGAATGTTCGAGCTTTGCTCCCCCCAGGCAGCTGGTCCTTGGGACACAGTGAGATCTAAGCCATGAGAAAAGAGTTGTCAGATCAACACAGTAGTAGTTTAACTGCTTCTGTAAATTCGATTCAGGATCAGACTGAGCAAATTGCATGAGACAGAGAGTCTGGAAGCCACTTTCTTCATGAAACAGCCTGTTTAACACCTTCCATTCAAGACACTGGTAGATGCAGACAGAAAAGGGTCCCTATACAGTCCAATAAATTATTAAAATGCAGTATTTCACCTGCTTTGGAGGTGAATGTGGGTCCTCTTACCTCTTGGGCATCTGTGCAGCTGCACAGGTGGCACCAATGATATGTCCGCCCCTGGTTCAAGAAACTACTGAAACCTTTGTAATCATAACCTCAGTGTATTCAAGACCTTTATGAACTAGCACTACAAAAACAACATAGCTGTGATTGCTAAGAACAAAAGTAGGGAAAATTAAATGCTTTAGGATGCATGGTTTTATCTTGAATATTATATTAGTTGTAGGGTAGAAGTATAACTTTATACTAATCGATAAAGCAGCACTTTAAGTTCCTTTGAAGGCGGTGCGTGCTCCAAACAGGTACACTCAATCCCCAAGACAATTGGCCAAGGCAGTAAGAAATGGAAGTAACTGTAATACCGGCATCACTGCACTGTACCATCTTCTCCACTTGGCAGGTACGCTGACATATGCACCCATACAGCAAGCTATCTATGTCTCCCCCACATCTCTCTCCTGCTTCATCCCCATCCTCCAGGCACAAGGGACTGCACACATCACACAGGTCTCCTGGCATCATCCTTAGAGCATATGAGCATACTGCCGCCAACTGGAAGGGGCACTGCACACATTCTAAAAGTGTAGCCAGCTAATGGCTCGGAGTCACTGTGTATTTATGTCACCATGCATGGGGGGTACCTGAGCAATTAGGATCCTAGTATGCCAGTTTACTCTCGAACACTTTTCTGTTGTTTGTCTGTGAATCTGATCCTGTCCAGCCTGTCTCTAGTACCTACTTTGTCATGGCTGTCTCTTGTATGGGTACCCTCCTGCCAGTCCTCAGTACACGCTCCATCCAGACTTCCTTAGCTTACATGCATCCCTGACCCTTGGGTCAGCTGCTACAGTACCGGGCACTGCCCTAGAGGTATCTGGTGTCTACCCACAGCCCAGCCAATCCTTACCATCAGAGACTTTGGTGAAGACAAAGTAGACACCTAGTCACTCCCTTTCAGGGTAAGACCTGGTCATTGCAGTAGGTCCACACCTCCTAACATAACACCTGCTCTCGAGAAAATTGGGTGAATAACCAATGTTCACATTCATCTTTTAGCATTCTGCTTCCATTTTTTGTATTACTTTATAGAAGTCTCCTGTACAGTAGTCAGAAATTTCTTGGACTGCCAGGGCTTTGTCAGTGTGAAATTTGGGCCAAGCTCTGTGGCCCCTGCACCTGGGGGGCACACCTGGCCCGGATTTACATTGGTGGCAAAAAAGAAAATATACGAAAGTTCATCCTCTTTTTTTTTTCCCCCCAAACGGAAATATAAAAGAAAAATCAATATATTTGGAATTACTGCCTTAATAAATAATAATACATGAAAAACTACACAAATTTGGTATCAACATAATTGTAATGACTGGCCGTAAGACAAAATATCATGTAATTTTTCTCATTAAAAAAAACAATGGTGTAATTTTTTATTTGTGTGACATCTTTTGTTATTAGTGTTCCTAATGCCAAACAGATCAAAGAAGAAGCATTCCAATGATAGAAGCTCATGCAATATGCCAACACTGAAAACAATACAAAAATAGTACAAAAGCTGGAAAAAATGTTTTTCCTCCAAAACCACTGCCATCACCTATCTACAGGTTGTATTTAGTATTGTAGCTTTACAGCTGGAGACACAAGATGCGAGATCTCGCACGGTTTGCATGACTCACAGCCACCTTCTCTCTGGATGGGAGTGCGTCAGCTGCATAGAAACACATGCAGCTGATGTGCTCCCATCCAGAGAGAAGGTGGCTGTTCTGAGTGACTCATGCGAGACTCGTGTGCATAACTCTCATGTGTCTCTGGCCTACAATAGAGGCACATCAGGAGGGCTCCTTAATATGTGTGGTGTCATTTCTGGAAGAAGACAGCCATGTTTGCGTAATCCTGGACACCCACTCTAAGGCTATGTGCACACGATTTTTGCTTGCCCAAATTTCTGCTACAAATATTGAAGTCTTGATTTTAAAGAGCAATATAAAATGTTTATTTTTGCTACATTTTAGATACAATGGACACATTTTCTCCATACCCATTACTTGAATGGTGAAAATGCAAAACACTGAAAGAATTGACATGCTGTAAACTCGAAACAGTGTCATACTTGCAAGGGAAAAAGAAACAAAATGTTATGAGACCTCAGGAATCTCATTTAGTTTGCTGGCAATATGAAATAATATATAATTATTTTATTATTATTTATTGGCCTTCAGCTCAATCTCAAGCCATGGTGACTTGATAAATAAACGTTCTGTAGGAAGATCGATCTTGTGCCAACTTAGGCACCTTTCACAACAGTGTTTCTCGCTGATCGCGGCAGATGCGGTAGATTTGCTGCATCTGCCGCCTAAAGGCCCTTTCACATCAGCGTTTTGCGCTGAACGCGGCAGTTGTGGTGAAGAAACCGCAACTGCCGCGATTACCGCATAACGGCCGCATTTGCGGTTACTTGCGCCTAGCCCCATGCAATGTCTATGGGGCTTGCAGCAGGTGCAGTGCGTACAGTTGCGGTTTCGCACTTGCAGCCGCGAAAAAAACGAGTCAGCCGTGGTTTTCCTCGCGCCGCATCTGCCGCAAGTGCCGAAACCGCACTTGCCGCACCTGCCGCACACTTACCGCAAGCCCCATAGAAATTGCATGGGGCTTGCTGCAAGTGAACCGCAAGTGCAGCCGTTATGTGGTAATCGCGGCAGTTGCGGTTTTTTCACCGCAACTGCCGCGATCAGCGCAAAACGCTGATTGAAAGCAGCCTAACCGTCACACTTGCGGTTCACCTGCAGCAAGCCCCTTGCAATGTCTATGGGCTTGCGGCAGGTGCGGCAAGTGCGGTATAGTTGCGGTTTCGGCACTTGCAGGCAGCGAAAAAAACGCTGCTTACTGCATTTTTTTCGTGGTCCGCAACTGCCGCAAGTGCCAAAACCGCAACTAAACCGCACTTGCCGCACCTGCCGCAAACCCATAGACATTGCATGGGGCTTGCCGCAGGTGAACCGCAAGTGTGGCGGTTAGGCGGCAGATGCAGTAAATCCACCGCATTTGCCACGATCAGCGAGAAGCGCTGATGTGAAAGGGGCCTAAGATAGGTCCACCAGGGGTCTTCTCCACCGTTATCTTGACAGTATCAAGCCAATGGGCTGCTGGTCTTCCTTTTACCTTGCACCTTATCTTATTCCTGCCATAATGTCCTTCTCTAGTGATTTATCTCTTCAGATGATGTGTACAAAATAGGCAAGTAGAGCTTGGTGATCCTCGCTTCAAGTGAAATAACTGACTTGATTTGTTCCAGAATTGATTAGTATGTTCTTCTTGACATCCATGATATTGATAACATCCTTCTGTAGCATCACATTTTAAAGGCGTTGATTCTTCTTCTGTCTTGTTTCTTTATCGTCCATGTTTAATTTCTGTATGTTACAAAAGAAAAGACCGGGCTATCTTTGTGCCATGTCTTCATTACCAGTGAAATATTCCTTGATTTGAAGACCTTGTCCAGTGACTTCATTGTAGATTCTCCCATAGCTATTCTCCTATTGACTTCTTGTGTCGTCGCTGCATCTTGAGTGATCATTGATCCGAGTAGGTTGGATAATAATAATAATAAATTTTATTTATACAGCGCCAACATATTCTGCAGCACTTTGCAATTGCGCAGGGAGCAATGTACATAAAAAGAATTAAAAATATTATATAGTTCACCAGTTACATGAGGGGTGGGGGGTCTGCTCAAAAGCTTACAATCTGTAAGGACATAGGGAGACACAGTAGGTAGGAAATGCTTATAGAAATTTTGGAGGTAGAGGTGAAATCTTTCAGTATATGTGTGTGGCACCCCACCGGTCTGGTGGCAACAAGGGGGTACTACACTCAATGAACGGGTGTGGCGTTCAGTCCTAAAGGAAACGGAATGGTGAACTCAGACCCCACCAAACACACCCACACACCCTAGGACCCTGGAGACCATGTACGATCCTGGGGAGGGCACAGATAAAGGGACAGGGCAAGAACAGGTGGGGGTGGCAGTAAGTAGTAAGCAAGTGAGAGAGAGAGTAGGCACGTGTGCGGTCGTAAGTAGGGGAATGGAGAAAACCCCAGAGGCACAGGTGGAGTGAAAACGACCTGGGCACCCAGATCCGGGACTAAGATAGTCGGACGGAGGAGTTGGTCGAGAACCAGGGAATCGGCCCTGAACGAGGCACGGATGCTATATGCCCGAACCAGTGAACCTGAGACCAATCAATTTACAGGAGTGGTGACCACAGCCTGACTCACCCGCTGAGAAGGCAGCCGAAACAGGTACCAGTCGTCCCACAAGACCCATGGCTGCTAGATTGGGGCACTGCATGCGGAGGCACTGACAGGATAGGCGATGAAGAAGAGAGACTAGAGAACGGAGAGGCACACGAAGGGGGTCCCGGGCAAGCTTTTGCGGTTCCTTGTGGACAGACCAGACTGGAACTTGGCAGAGAGAAGCTCGCGGCGATCAGTTGCAACCTCAACGAGTAAACCAGGTACAGAATTCCTACGCTGTATAAGACTGATTTATTCTCCCGCCTGTGGAGCCGCCGACTGGAAAGGCAGACGATACCCACGAATTCAGTGCAATCACTGCCTTACACACCCTCGCAACTAAGCACATCTGCCCCAGGGTACTGCTCCACCTACAGGGAGCAGTACATCAGGCTGAAATACCAACAAACCCCTGAAGTTTGACCCGCAGCGTCAGTCCCTTTTGACCGAGAACCTAGGTGGCATCATGAAATTTTATCCTATAAACTTTACTCCCATTTACCAATCCCAAATCCCCTGATTTACTTACAACTGACTCGGCCGGGGTCACAGAAGCCGGGTCTCAACTCCATGACTCCCCAGCAACAAATAGAGCCCAGTTCCGAGTACCTCACGGTAGGTACCAGGGTAGGTGAGTCAGAATTGGCATCATGAACAGGATGCGATCGGCCCATTGAAACTGGCCTTGTGTGCCATGAAAATTACTTTTAAAAGACTGTACATGCTTTTTGAAAATGGCAACCACAGGGAAATGACGCCATGTGCTGGCCCGTGGGCGTGCCTCGGCCTTCCCATCATGGGATGGGCTCGCACAAGGCGTGAAAGACCAAGCCCACCCAAAGTGCCAGCAGAAAACCAAGGGGGCCTGCTCGAGGCAAAAGTAGCTCCACCCAAAGGGAGGGGTGATGACCAGAAGGGTGAGGTCAACAGACAAAAGAGAGGGAAGATGAGAGAAGAGAAATTGAGCGGTGGGAGCAGCAGAGGCACTATGGCATCCAAAGATTCAGCAGATCCGGCAGGCAGGAAAGCAGGAGCAGATGTCCCCGGAGAAGCAGAGGGGAGCGTAGGTCTGTCACTGCTTGCTAACACGGAATTTTGGAACGCCACCCTGAACGACCTGAACTAGCAGCTGCACTGGGCTCAAGTATTGGCTTTGAGGGCCTGGAGGAGCCAAACATTAGCAAAGCTAACCAGAGAATTAGACGCATCAAAGACTCGAGTGCCACTGGGGAAGGTGGCGGAAGTACTGCCAGAGGAGAGAGAGGTGGCCGCCTCATCCGAGGCTGCAGCTCCACCAGCACCAGGACTAACCTCGCAAGCCCTGGCCTACCAGTTCGGGCCGGGAGCAGGGGGGCGCGGGCAGAGTGACGAGGATGAGAAAGGTGGTACGGTGGACTCTGCCAGAACTGGAGACTGTACCCTTGATGAAACCCGCAAGGGCTGACACTCAGCATCTCCATTGGGTGCAGTGGCAGGAGGAGCTGGCCAGACTGCAGGTGGCAGCGAGAGCAAAGAAACTGCATGTAGAGGACAACACCGAGACTCGGGGACCAGATGTCTACTGGTGCCAGAGGCAAGCCTCTGAGGAAGAAGAGCAACGACAACAACAGGCCAGGTGGTGGGCAACCTTGAGGAGAAAGAGCGCACCTGACGGGCTCCAGCAGCAGACCTGACCAACCGGCACAGAGGAAAAGTGGTGAACTTCCACCTAATAAATGGGAGGGGGTTTATTAAGGATCCCAGTGTGGATGAGGAGATTTTCGTGAGTCACTGGGACGTTGAGCCCTACCTGCCTGAAGGTACCTTTACACACAGAGATATATTGTCTGCAATTCACTGGTTGCAGTGAAATCATGGAAACATTGTTCCATTTTGTTGCCATGTACAAGTGGAACAAGGTATCCATGATTTCACTGCAACCAGTGAATTGCAAGCAATATATCTCTGTGTGTAAAGGTACCCTAAGGGACACCCAGGTAGGGATTTATATCCAGGAGGTGAGGTGAGCTACACCCAACACATGGGACATAGGGATGGCATGCCCTCAGTGTGTATGGAGTGTCATCTCCCAAAGCAGCACCAGAACTGCCATAAACTGGTAAGCCGAGTTGAGAATGTATATAGTTGAATACCGGTTAATGCGTGTTTTAATAATGTAATCAGTGAATTGTATAGCGTAGTGAATGACTAGTTAGGTACCCGTGAATATGTTATCTGCCAAACCTGCAAAAGGACAATATGGACAGTACAAGAATTACGGTTGTGTTGTTTTGGCAGAATATGGTGTCATGAATGGACCATATGCACACTCTTAAACCTGGAACAGTGAACTTTGCACTTTCGTTTTGTTTTTTTTTCTTTATATTTATAAGTGAACTATTTTGCACTTCCTTTTTTTTCTAGTATCTGAACTAACAATAATTGAGTTACAGTTATTTTAAGAAACATTCAAGCCAGAACATCTTGGTCAGGGAAGCCAAAATAATCTTGTGTTTTATTATTATGCATGCATATAAAAACATTTTGTGAATTCTGTCTAACATCTTTATAACCTGTGGGTCGCTCGGGGATGAACTTATCTTTACCAAGGGGGAATGTGGCACCCCACCGGTCTCGTCGCCACAAGGGGGTACTGCACTCAATGAATGGGTGTGATGTCTCAGTCCTAAAGGAAACAGGATGGTGGACTCAGGCCCCACAAAACACACCCACATACCCTAGGACCCAGGGGATCATGGGCGAACCCGGGGGGAGGGCCCAGTCAAAGGGGACAGGGGAAGAACATGTGAAGGTGGCAGTAAGTAGTACGTGAGAGAATAGGCAAGTGTGCAGTTGTGAGTATGGGAATGGAGAAACCCCAGGGGCACAGGAGGAGTGAAAACGACCTGGGCGCCCAGATCCAGGACTAAGATAGGTGGACGGAGGGGTTGGTAGAGAACCAGGGAACCGGCCCTGAAAGTGGTGCGGACGCTGTATGTCCAAACGACTGAACAGGAGGCCACGCAGTCTACAGGAGGGGTGGCCGCAGCCCGACGCACCCGCTGAGAAGACAGCTGGACTAGGGTCAGGAGACAGATACCAGTCATCCCACAAAACCCGTGGCTGCTAGATCGGGTCACTGCGTGGGGAGGCGCTGACAGGAGAGGCAAAGAAGTAGTGCTGGGAGAGAGACCAGAGAGAAGTTACCTCTTGACCGAGAACCTCAGGTCACAAACTTTTATCCTATAAACTTTACTCCCATTTACCAATCCCTGATTTATTTAGAACTGATTCCCCCGGTGTCACGGAAGTCGGGTCTTGACCACTGTGACTCCCTGGCAGCAAACGGAGCCTGGTTCTGAGTACCCCACGGCCTCAGGGCGGGCGAGTCATGTGCCATAATTTTGTGGGGAAAACCTATACAAAATCATACACAATACTTAGGGTGTACACTCCTGAAAACTCTTTTTGCTGTGAAAACAAATGCATTCTGACACCTATAAAGTGACTTTTTTGTCATTTTTGAGCACTGGCAATTTACTATTGCCAAGTTTTGATACCGCTTGCTAATACAGGAGGCTTTATGATTACATACGATTAACCATAATATTGATGGTTACAAAATATAACAAATGTATTAATTATCAATGTATTTTAACCTAATATAGTAAGTTAAATGTATAAAGCTATCATTCTTACAGTTCTGAGAACATAAATCTTATCTTAATCTGCTGAGATAAATTACTTGGTTCAGCAAATGTGTTAGAAAGAGGAAAACATTGCAGAAGAGGCACATTACCATTGGAATGAATGGATATATGCCAAGAATAATGTCTACTTTAAAGGTACCAATCCAACAGACTGAAATTGTACAGTAGGTACTGTGAGCAGAAGTGATGTTTCATATGGGAATAAATGTGAAATAAAATGCAAAACTTAAATATGCTTCTGTTCCTGGTGATTATATCTGAATGCTATATTTAGTGTCAATCTAGAGAATTCCTTGTACCTTCTAAAAGGCCCAGCCTACATCTTATGAGGCTGTTAGTTCAACTCAAGAGATATGCAGTCAGGCCTAGCATTGTGGATTCTATATGGATGGGGAAATCGATCCACTAAGCTGGTGTAATTCTGTCAAATTAAATGTAAGTTGTTTCTCTGTAATACCACTGAAGACCAGCAGGTGGTGGCATAAGTGTTGGAAAGGTACTGTATTGGAAGATGTCTGATGAAGTCTGGTCACTATGGTAACCAGGGAGAGTTGGCAGCTGAAACAAGCCCAGCTAGAGGTGATGAGCAGGGTGACAAGGCCTGCTAATGTCAAATATCTTGACAGACAGTATTTTCAGAGCTCATTGCACCAAGGCCAAACAGCAGTTATAAATTTGCTATATCAGAGTACCAGTCCAGTTGCCATCCAGCTAGAACCTGTATGGAAATCCAGTGGTGCAACTAAATGCTCAAGAAGATGTAAATCCTTTATATGTTATCCAGTAAACTTTATACCAAGGTCCGGTCTGACTTTTTCCTACCTACCTTACCTACCACTTCCAGATGTATCCTGGGAATGGGTCTGGAGTGCCAGGGACCAAGTAGGAGCTCTGTGACATTCCAAACAAAACAGCAAAAAAGTGTCTTCTGCACCTACTACCTGGGTATGATGTATGTTACACTTGAATCTGAATGCAAGAGTGTGGCTGAAATGCTTGATGTGAGTATACTAAGAGAAAATAAGTTCTGGGAATCCTCTTGATTGCAAGTACAGTGATAAGCAAAAGGGTAACAATGTTTTGAACTTTTGACTTTCAGGCTCCATATCTCACCATTCACTACAGCTTTGAGTGTAAGACTACCTTCATTTTATAGACAATCATCTTGGCTAAGTCTTACATAATTTTGACTTGTAACTATTTAGCATATGATTAGTTATGTCACTGTATTGTTACCGGTTTGCTCATAATGGTATAAAAATCTTTTTCTTCCTGTATACTGCAAATTACAACCTGTTTGTACAATCCCTAATAGCTTAGGTGTGTTATTAGGTTGATTCCCAAGTGAAAGGTCACTAGTTCAAATCGAGGAGCAGCCATGAAGATGATTTACCAAGAAAATAGAAGGAGCATCATCCAGTTCATCAATAGCGGTCCCTTGACCAAGAAAATTGCCAAACTGCATCATGTGAGCACTATGACAGCTGGAAGAATACAAAATGTAGTGTGTACATTCATTCAAAAGTCAAGAGATGGATGTCCAGGTAAAATATCAGTCAAAAGTAGGCTCATCTAAGGTCTATCAGTTCTGGCACAAGAAACACAACAGTGGAGGTGGTTTATATGCTCCAAAATACTGAGATCACAGAAGTCCATACAAGCACCATGCGATAAATGTAACACAAGTGTGAAATAGTGGCCTGAAAAAAGGTGAAGAAGCCTCAACCTCAATACCTTACGGAGGGGGAGGATTCCAAATTTCATCTCTTACCTTACAACTTTCATTTCACACATGGTCATCATGGTGAAAAAATGGTATTCCTAGATTTTGAACTTATTGGTGTCAATAGCTGCACAATTGTAACTAAAATATACAGAAAACCTTCAGCAGGTAATACGATTTTCAATGCTCGTTTATTCTACCCCTTTCATGTTACCAAAGCTGTTCCTGTGGGTGAATTTATCAGAGCTAAGTGATTATGTAATTAATAAAACTTAGATGAAATCCAATAAAAAAAACAGCTTGCCAGTTTTGGTTCTGACCCATAGTCCTTATTTTAGGTCCATTTCCTAGATAGTACGGCGCAATCTACATATTTTGCAAGATGATCCCGTCATTACAAACATCTTAAAAGGTGGAGTGAGAATAGCGCCAAGGAAAGCATAAACGCTAGGAAATGCACCTAGTTTGCACATTAACCATCACAAAAAACCCACATCCCAAACATCAGCAATTGCAGCAAAACTGGTCTACATGTATATGTGATAGAACAAATACCGAAACATGTTAGAGGCGGTAATCACACTGATGCGGTCCGCAACAAAGAAGCTTACTGGATATTTTCTCTGAACACATATGCTCCATCAAAGCTTAATCTTGGACGAGAAATTATGTTACACTGCTGAAAGCATAATAACTGAGCCAAAAGGAAAGGGGAAGAGAGGAAAGGAGGAAAAAATAAAGGATTTTTTTATGGAGTTTTTTGTAGTTAATGCTTACTGGAAATTTATTCATGCACATATTTATTGTCCACAGTTGTTTAACCTTTCTCTCCTTTTCCTTGGAATATTTTCTGCCCTTATATGTACAAGTTTTCATTAGGACTTGTTCATATGCATACATGTATATGTACATGATTATCCATATGTATTGTATTATATATTTCTTATTCAGTTCTTCCACAGGACATTTTGTGTTTTTTGCTTTTTACTTTATTTTGTATCCCCCTTTTCCTTTCCATATATTCAGTCTAGTCTTCTCTGTGATTGGTATTTTCTTGGTTGTTTTCATGTGTTTTTTGTATCCATGATTATTTGTCATTATACTTAAATCCAGCTTACAATTCCCTTGTCATAGCCAGTGTTCATTCGAAACATGTATGGCAAAATTGTATATGCACACCACCCCATAACATATGCTTTCTCGTCAGAGATGTCCATATTTTGTCTTTTCTATGAAGTTTTTAAAAAGGATTTGACAATAAAGATTGTTGAATTTTAATCAATTGACCAGTGTGTTGAGCTGGATCCATCTTCACTTCCTCATTGACCCAGGCGCTGTGCAGCAACGAGGACGTCGTGCTCCATGCCAGACCAGGATTATATCTCAGGGGTGAGCTGAAATTTTCTCTTTAATAACATTGTGAATACATTCATCTGAAATATTGAAACTATGGTATATCCTTTTTTATGGTCAACTTTGCCTGGCGAATGAGACTTTTTAAGTCTGAGAGGTTAGAGCAGGGGTCCCCAACCTTTTTTGCACCAGGGACCGGCTTCATGCAAGACCGTCCTTCCGGGGCCCGGCGGGCAGGGCTTTGAACTTATGGGGCGGGGCTATGGAGAAGGGGTGGAGTTTACTGCCCTGTTTCCGCAAAAGATGCGCTGCATCTTATTTTCATATACGGTAGTATAATGCAGCGTCACAGCCCTCCACATTATATAATGCAGCCTCACAGCTCTCCATATAGTACAATGCAGCGTCACATCCCTCCATAAAGTATAATGCAACCTCATGTCCTTCCATATAATATAATGCAGCGTCGCATCCCTCCATATAGCATAAATTCTCCCCCCACACACACATTGCCCCCCTATAACCCCCGCACACACACACACACACACACTGCCCCGTATAACCCCCGCACACAGACATTGCCCCTTGTATAACCCCACACACACACACTGCCCCCGTATAACCCCCGCACACACACACACACATTGCACCTTGTATATACCCCTCACACACACACACATTGCACCTTGTATATACCCCTCACATACACACACATTGCCCCTTGTATATACCCCTCACACACACACATTGCCCCTTGTATATACCCCTCACACACACACACACACATTGCCCCTTGTATATACCCCTCACACCCACACACATTGCCCCTTGTATATACCCCTCACACACACACACACATTGCCCCTTGTATATACCTCTCACACACCCACACACACATTGCCCCTTGTATATACCCCTCACACACCCACACACACATTGCCCCTTGTATATACCCCTCACACACCCACACACACATTGCCCCTTGTATATACCCCTCACACACACACACACACATTGCCCCTTGTATATACCCCTCACACACACACACATTGCCCCTTGTATATACCCCTCACACACCCACACACATTGCCCCTTGTATATACCCCTCACACACACACACACACATTGCCCCTTGTATATACCCCTCACACACACACACATTGCCCCTTGTATATACCCCTCACACACACTGACCCCTGAATGCCCCACACACAGACATGCTGCCCCCAGTACAATCCACCCCCCACACACAGGCATTGCTGAAACACACACTCACACACAGATGCTCTGCTGCTCACCGCTCCTGCCGGCTTCTCTCATACAGCAGCAGCTGAGGCAGAGATGTGGCTGAAGTTTTTTCATATATCGCGCTATTTCCAAGCGCATCACGTGACGCACACATCACTGACGCCCTTGGAAATAGCGCGATATATGAAAAAACTTCAGCCACATCTCTGCCTCAGCTGCTGCTGTATGAGAGAAGCGGTCGGCCAATAACAGTGCGGCAGGGCATGGCCGCTGCTGATTGGCCGACAGCTCTCCTAATGCCATATGTACGCGGCAGAGGCAGAGGCTGAGGCTCAGAGCGGCATCAGGAGGTGAGGGGCGCGGTGGGCGGGGACACACAGGGGGCAGGGAAGCCGGCAGCTCGCCGCGGACCGGCGCAAGGACCCTGACGGCCCGGTCCGCGGCCCGGTGGTTGGGGACCCCTGGGTTAGAGGATTCAACCTGGTAGGGTGTGTGTGTATCAGGGAAACAAATTGTTAGAATAGTTTTGAAGAGTATCATTCCTTCCCCATAATGTTGATCCGCTGTTATGCTATAATAAGATTATCTTCTTAAAAAAAAAAGTTGTTTTTGAACATAATGGACACAACAGTTCAACAGAAAAAAAAGTCTAAACTTAGACTTCTATATTAAAGAGAATCAAAAGTGAATGCCTGGAGGTCTCAACATATGAACTAAACAATGCTAAGACAGCCAGACATTTATCATCCCTTCAAAAGCAATAAATGACTTGCTTGTAATATAGCAATATAAAAATGTATTTGTAATAGGGGTCTGTCTGCTAGAACAACTACCGTATATACTCGTGTATAAGCCGAGGTTTTCAGCCCAAAAATTGGGCTGAAAAGTCTCCCCCTCGGCTTATACACGAGTCAATACGGTAGTGGGGGCTGTGTCCGGGGCTGGGGAGGCTGGAGGAGACGGGGGGAGGCTGCTGTATGAGCGCCCCATCACGTGGGGCCGCTCATTATATATGCACTGCTTCCCCCTGTCAATCAGCGGCAGGGGGAAGCAGTGCATATCTGGCCCCCAAATGCAGGCACTCACCCCCCTCTGTGTAAGGGCCCCCCCCCGCTGCTTATCTTACCATCCCCGGTCTTCTGCACAGCGCCGGTCCTCGGTGCTATGTCCTCCTTGCTCCCGTCCGGCTGCATCCAGGATCCCCGGCCGTCGCAGGCATATGACGTCATCGTGCGATGGCCGGGGATCCCGGATGCAGCAAGGACGGGAGCATAGAGGACGGAGCACAGAAGACCAGCGCTGTGCAGAAGACCAGGGATGGTAAGTTAAGCAGCAGGGGGGGCCTTACAAGGAGGAGGGGCGAGTGCCAGCATTTGGGGGCCTGTATACCCCTGGGGCTGCTGTATACCCCTGGGGTTGCTGTGTATACCCCTGGGGTGGCTGTGTATACCCCTGGGGCTGCTGTGTATACCCCTGGGGCAGCTGCTGTAATACTGCTGGGGTCTGTATATACCACTGGGGAGGCTGCTGTATACCACTGGGGCTGCTGTATATACTGCTGTGGCCTGTATATGCCACTGGGGAGGCTGCTGTATACTAACACTGGGGGGCCTGTATACCACACTGCTGGGGGCTGTATACCTGTGCTGTGGTCCACCCTCGGCTTATACACGAGTCAATAGGTTTTTCCAGGTTTTGGGGGCCAAAGTAGGGGGGTTGGCTTATACACAGGTCGGCTTATACACGAGTATATACGGTACTGATGCTTACCTTCTATAACGCCCATACAATTCCAGTTGGGAATAGCACATTTGCAGCAGATGCCATACGAGTAATCATTCTTTTTGCATGTCGTAAAACAAATTTCTAGAACAACCTGTTACTGCACCATAATACTGCAAACTATTAATGTACATTAAAATCTGTATACCCATCATTTATCCTAGAAAGAATCCTTTAGGGTTTTGTGATTTATTGAAGAAAAAACATTTCTTTTAACGGCCTTCAGCTTGATCTCAAGATATTGTGACTTGATGGATGAACGCTCTGTAGGAAGATCGATCTTGTTTGAGCATAATAGGTCTACCAGAGTTCTCTCTGCCTTTAGTTGCTGGTCTTCTTCTTCTCCTTGTACCTTCTATTCTTCCAATCATTATGTCCTTCTCCAGTGATTGGACACTTCAAACAAAGCAAACTATGCAAGCCGTGGCTTGGTGATCCCTGCTTTGAGTGATAGGTCTTAAATAGGCTATGGGTTGAACTAGAAGGCTATGGGTTGAACTAGAGGGACATAAAGTCTTCCTTCAACCTTAAAAACTATGTTACGATGTAAAATTAATTTGTTAGTTCTTCTTGCCATCCACTATATTGATAGCATCATTCTCCAGCACCACATTTCAAAAGTGAAAATGTTACAAGGTAAAAAAAAAAAAAAAAACACATTGACAACAACACTGTCAGAAGCTACTAAAACAACAACTAAGTCTGACTAAAACAACATGGTAATAGTAAAGAAATCACAGTCATGACCCAAACAGGACACCAAATTCTGAATGGATAACATTGGACCCGATGACTTTCTCACGGATCATGAATTCCTGCTATTCTAGCAGGAAAGGAATGTGCTCTAAGAACTTCATTGATAAAATGTTTACCTTTTAGGCAACATACATAGTAACATAGAATTTAAGGTTGAAGGAAGATCTTAAGTCCATCTAGTTCAACCCATAGCCTAACATGTTGATCCAGAGAAGGCAAACACTAAGCTCCACACTGGGGAAAAAATTCCTTCCCGACTCCACATACGGCAATCGGACTAGTTCCCTGGATCAACATCCTATCAAGGAATCTAGTATATATAACCGGTAATGTTATATTTTCAAGAAAGGCATCCAGGTCCCTTCTTAAATGTTAGTAGTGACTCACTCATTACAACATCATGTGGCAGAGAGTTCCACAGTCTCACTGCTCTTACAGTAAAGAATCTGCATCTGTGATTATGATTAAAGCTTCCTTCCGCAAACGTAGAGGATGCCCCCTTGTCCCCGTCTCAGGCCTAAGAGTAAGAAGATCATTAAAAAGGTCTCTGAAACTGTCCCCTCATATATTTGTACATTATTATAAGATCATCCCTAAGCCTTTGTTTTTCCAAACTAAATAACCCCAAGTGTAATAACCTGTCTTGGTATTGCAGACCCCTTAGTCCTCTAACAACCTTGGTCGCTCTTCTCTGCACCTGCTCTAAGTTCAGCTATGTCTTTCTTATACACCAGAGACCAGAATTGTATACAGTATTCTAAGTGTGGTCTCACTAATGATTTGCATAGAGGTAAAATTATGTTCTCCTCATGAGCATCTATGCCTCTTTAAATGCATCCCATTATTTTATTTGCCTTTGCAGCAGCTGCCTGACACTGGCACTAAATGTGAGTTTATCATCTACCCATACACCCAGGTCTTTTTCAGTGACAGTTTTGCCCAGTGTTTTACAATTAAGCACATATTTATACATTTTATTTCCTCTGCCCAAGTGCATGACCTTACATTTATCCCCATGAAAGCTCATTTGCCATTTATCAGCCCAAGCTAGTTTACATAAATCCTCCTGTAATATAAAATTGTCCTCCTCTGTATTGATTACCCTGCAGAGTTTAGGGTCATCTGCAAATATTGAGATTCTACTCTCTATACCCCCTACAACGTCAATAATAAATATGTTAAAAAGAAGAAGGCCCAATACTCACACTTGTGGTACCCCACTGTTAACTGTGACCATTGCTGTGATTTTATGTGGCACCGTATCAAAAGCTTTTCAAAAGTCCATATACACATATCCACTGCATTTCTTTGGTCCAATGCAGAACTTACCTCTTCATAGAAGCTTATCAGATTAGTTTGAGAGGAACGGTCCCTCGTAAACCCATGTTGATATTGGGTCATGAGGTTATTTTTCTTCAGATACTCCAGTATTGCATCTCTTAGAAAACACTCTAGATTTACCCACAGTAGAAGTTAAGCTTAACTGGCCTATAATTTCCAAGTTCAGTTTTTGTCCCCTTTTTGAATATTGGCACCAGATTTGCTATATGCCAGTCCTTTTGCTATTATAGAATCTTTAAAGATTAAAAATAATGGTCTATGACTATCTATGACAGTACTTAATTCATGCAGTACTCTGGGGTGTATCCCATCCGGGCCTGGGATTTGTCAATTTCAGTGATTTTTAGGCGGTGCCATATTTCCTGCTGGGTTAAGCAGGTTACATTTAATGGAGAGTTTTTGTTATCACTGATCATGTTGTCTGTCATGGGATATTCTTGTGTAAATACTGTTGCAAAAAAGTCATTTGGCATATTGGCTTTTTCCTCATCCACCATTTCACCCAGACTATTTTTAAGGGGGCCCACACAATCATTTTTTAGTTTCTTACTATTTATGTATTTTGGGATTTTTATATTTACTTTCTCTGGCAATGAGTCTCTCTGTCTCAATCTTTGCTGCCTTGTGTCACATCGCCATTGGACTCGGTGGCCGGTGTTCCTCCCTCGGCCGCTGGGAGGAGCCGGATTCCTTCGGCTGGTGGCGCCGGTGATAGGAGGGCCTTGTCCTCATATGGAACTGCTTCCGCGACGTCTGCCTCTGTCGCTGAGCGCCGCTGTGTTTCACCTCTGGGTGGTGTTGGTCGCAGAGGAGCGGGCCCTGCAGAGGTGTCCGTTAGGCGCAGCCTGCGTTCTTCTGTCAGAGGTGGCTTGGGTGGAGCCAGTCGTGCATCTCCATCTGGCCTGGATCTAGGGGCGGTCCGGATGAGGTCATCAGGCTGTGAGCTCCAGCCTATGGGAGGTAACCGCGCCCTTCAAAGACATTGGAGCCTGTCTTGCAGGCCGCCAGATATAGTTTTGGTTCCCCAGTGATAGTGTGTTTAGTTTTGTCTCTGACCTTGCCTGGATTTCTGACTCTGCCTCTGCCTCTTGATTTTGTACCTCAGCTGCCCTCTTGGTTTTGCCCTTGACCTTTGCCTGGATTTTTGACTCTGCTACTGCCTGACGATTTTGTACCTTCGCTCCCTCTCGGTTTTGACTCGGACATCTGACTTTGTTTTTCGGGTCTTGATTTTCCCTGGCGACCTCCCCGACTCTGTTGCTCTTATAGGCGGCTACCCCCTGGGCTCCGCTGTAATTCCAGATCCCTGTATAGGGGTTAAGGGTCTCGGGGTTTCTCGGGGTGCTGCCTACCAGCAGCTCGGCCTCACAGCGGATGGTCGTCACACCTTGATTTGCTTTTTACAGATGTTATTTAATTTTCTGTATTTATTTAATGCCTCATCACTACCTACTTACTTCAATTCCCTAAATGCTTTCTTTTTGTCACTAATTGCGCCCCTTACAGCCTTATTTAGCCATAGAGGTTTCCTCCTATTTCTAGCATGTTTATTCCCATAGGGTAAATATTGTGCACAGGTCCTATTCATGATACTAATAAACGTCTCCCATTTGCTTTGTGTACTTTTATGTCTCAGGACATTGTCCCAGTTTATTGCACTAAGATCATCTCTCAACTGTTGGAAATTTGCCTTCCTGAAGTTTAGTGTCCTTGTAGCCCCTCTACTACACATCTTATTAAAGGATACTTGAAAAATTATTAATTTGTGATCACTATTACCCAAGTGACCTCCAACCCATATATTTGATATGCGGTCCGGCCTGTTGGTTAATATTAGGTCTAATAGTGCCCCCCTTCTTGTTGGGTCCTGAACCAGTTGTGAAAGGTAATTGTCTTTCATAGTTATCAAAAACCTATTACCTTTGCTGTAGCTGCAGGTTTCTGTTCCCCAATGTATTTCAGGGTAGTTGAAGTCCCCCATAATAATGACTTCTCCCTGAGTCGCTGCTTCTTCTATTTGCTTTATGAGGATATTCTCGTCCACTTTCATTATTGTTGGAAACTTATAACAAACCCCTATCAGTAATTTATTATTTTTCCCCCTCCTCTTGTCTCCACCCACAAGGACTCTACATTTTAATTAGATTCACTTATATTGTCACGCAGGATGCATTTTAAGGATGATTATTTATTGGAAATATTGGAATCTGAGAGTCCTCAGTGGTTGATACCTTTTAATGGCTAACTGAAAAGATGGTAAACATAGCAAACGTTTGGGACTCTATGGCCCCTTTGTCAGGCTGATAATGACACAAATTCTGAAGACATACATATATACATAAGCAGTTTTAGATGATGTAGTAAATACAACAGGTGACATAAAGCAGAATCAGGCTGAGGGGGGAGAGGAGCTGGGAAATAAAGTCAAAATTTTATGATAAGAAAAACAGATTGTATTATTGTTGTATGATTAGTGGCCTGTGGAGACCAGAAGATTCCTCAGTGAGTTATAGAGGGCCATAAATTGAAGCGAGACAGTTCACATAAGATGTGTCAAAAGTTCATTGTCCTCTAACTTAAGTCTGTTGCAAGATGTGATATCCCCAAATGCCCTTTAATTTTATATTAAAACACATGAATCCATGTGAAACATTTAATCCTGTTTTGAATGTGTCAAAGGTCGCTATCAATTTGTATTCCCAAATTCTTCTCTCTGAGATTTGAAGCAGATCATCATAAAAAAAAACAAGGCAATGCTAATGATTTCATGCAGGATTGCAGTCAGTCAGACTATGCCCAGCAAACGTGGGGCTTGCTCTAATACATTTAATATTTTTCAAGCTTTTTCGTTCATGAAAGAAATTGTTATAATAATGATTTTACCTTCTCCAAAGAAAACATGCAGCAAATAAAAACTTTGGCATTATTTTATTTAAAATAAATATACATTTTATTGAAGGGGTGATATACAAAAAAATGACGTATACATAACAAACATGCCAGCCATACATAAACCAAAGTTGATAGGCAGCCCAAATATTTACTGATAGTACATATCAAGCGCAAGAAATATCAAGCATATTTATAAGGACAGATTTCTGCTCATAATGAGTACTATTAGACTAAAGCACTTTCACAAGGGGTAATACAAATAGTTTGAGTCTGAACAAGCATTCATATAATCATTGCGTTCCCATGTAGTTTGCATATTGCTGGTATCACATCTCCATTTACATAGGATGATGTGCTGCTGACAATCATTTTTAGGCCTCTAAATGACTCAGTTGGCCAAGTGCTGATCCATTCCTTTATTTCTCCCGGAGATATGTCATGGTCAGAGTTATTAAAATATTAATTCATTGATTGTTTAAATGAGACTTAAAGGGAATCTGACCCCTAAAAATCAGTCCCCAGACCATTTATACCTGTCCCTGCACCTCCAGGAATGCATTGTAGGCATCCCTTTGTGTAAAAAAAGGGTATTTGTAAAGTATGTAAAAGTGCTTTTATTACCTTCCTTTCTGCGGCTTCTCAGTGCTTGAGGAGTCACACAGGGCGTTCCCTGTGGCTTCTCAGCGCCACCTGCAGATCAATTATTCACGCCCAGATGGGCATGCTAATGTATTGTGAGCCCTCCATGGGCGGTATAGGCTGTATGACGCAAATCGCGTCATATCCATATCATAAGACTTCAATGCCTACAATGCATTCCTGGAGGTGCAGGGACAGGTATAAATGGTCTGTGGACTGATTTTTAAGGGTCAGGTTCCCTTTAACGTAATAACAAGAAACTAGCAGAAAAATAACTCAGCACGTAGTTTTTGCTCCCTCCCTGCACGCTATGTAACCCTGTCTGCACAGTAAAGAAGACCAATTCATCACTGGTGAGTTTGATGCTTTTTTCTTCTTTCATCACTTAACGTAATAACAGACACAATAATCATCGTTTAATACAACTGGGAAAACTCCAAAATGCAAAACTGCTCCTACATTAGTAAAGCAGAAGGCAGAGCAGTGCACATGTTGGGTAATCTGTTTTTTGCATACTTTCAAAGATATTGGTATTCATGTGTTCTGTTTCAGGGGGACATGCTTTATCAGTATGTTAAAAGTAATGAAACGATAAGGGTGAATCCCACGTAGTATAAAATGGACTTTTATTTCATATCACAAAGTAAAATCCATGATTGCGGAGGTGGTCCTCAGATGCATTTCTTGTTTGCGCCTTTTGTCAATGCCCTCAGTATGCATTATTCTCTGTAGCTCTGATGTCACTGCCACAATGCTTTAGGTAATCATTAAACTGGATGACATGAGCTGCTGTGCTCACTGATTGTTATTCTTTGCAGTGTTGATATCCCGTCAACAGCCGCTGTAACCAGACATTGGGAATGCTGGTGTGGTGGCCCTGCGGACGGGTCACCACAGGATGGCGCAGCAGCTGGGACTGGTAAGTTGTTCACCCCCCACGCACATCTCCCAATCCCAAGTCTAAGTTACTTCATGTCTAGCATGGGATAGCGGGAGGAGCTAGGTGGAGGGTGGAGAGTTAGGACAAAGCCCGAGAAAGGGGGAGAAACAATACAAGACAACTGAAAGCCCATGACTGCTGGACAGTAGTTTCGTGTGCTGAACAAAGGCCTGAAAGGTACATGAATAGGGATGCCAGCTGCTGATGTACACCGGCAGCTGCTGTTACTAACTGTACTGTGACAACTGCGAGTGGAGAAGTAAAACCTGGTAAAAAGCTCAGAACTGTGGGAGACTGGTTTGTGAACTTGAGAACCAGAGCTTGAGTTGTGAGCTGGCAGCAGGTGCCTGTCTAAGGGTGCAGGGAACTTCAGTATTACACGCCGCAATCTCGCCCTGAAATAAAGGCGATGTGTCGCCCCGGAAATCGCCTCACCCATAGCGGAACCAATCCGGTCGAATTCCCTTGCCGCTTCACATGCTGAAATCCCAAAGGCAATGTGGGCGTATATGTTCAGCGCGGCGAGGAGATAGGCATGCCACAGTGGTTTACACAGAGCCCATATGCGCTCATTGGACAACGGAACATCGTTACAATTGATCAGCCTGCTCTGGAAGGCTGGCTAATACATGACGCCATTGAAGATGTGTGTGTTGCTGAACGGACAGCTCTTCAAATATGGTGCCCTGTGAACTGACAGCCAATGGGAACACAGTAGCCACCACCAATACCGCAGATGGGGCGCGGACTACAGCACGCTGTGGCACACCTACGGGAAATCATAGGCGACGCGGATTCCATCACTATCGCCCTATCACACGCCACAACACGGAAATATCGCCTTCATGATTGAGGCTGATTTCAGAGCAGTGCTCAGGAATCAGGCGACAGGCGAGAGGCGATTTATCGCTGCGAAACTCCCCAATCACACGCCGGAACTTGAGGCAATTTCACGGCGATTGATCCGGGGCGACATATCGCCTTTAGGATTCCCAGGCAAGATTGCGGCGTGTGAAGGTACCATAATGTTTTCATCCCTTGTCCAAAGAACTGCACTGTTTGTTGCTTTTCGGCAGCAGAGAGAAATCCTTTTTTTTCCCATGTTACTTGAAAACTGTGGCCTACTTAATATTGTGGAACACCCAGTTTTCTCTTTTATTGGGCTCACCTGCCAAACTAAATATCATAGGTATCTGAGTTTGATTTCATAATCAAAGAACCCTGAGGGCCGCTTTACACGTCGCGATATCGTTCCGATATTGCATACAATTTCACGGGAGCGCGCACGTTTTTGGCACTTGTCCAAGATCGCATGGGAGATGTCACACAGGGAGATATCGGCAGGCAACGCAACTACGATGGTGTACACCCCTTTTCCACGTCTGTATGAGCAACCCAGGAAACGACCATTTAACATTGGAGTGAATAGGGGAAGTTGCATTCCAAATCGTAGTTGCGCTGTTACACAGCACGATCCTGCCACATTGCATATACAATATCGTACGGTTGAAGGGCTTACACAATCTTCATGCAATATCATAGTTAGGTTGTTTTCTCGTCACATTGCCCATTTACACGACACAACACACGAACGATATCAACTGCAACGGCCGTACCACGTGATTTTTTATCGATGTTGCGTTGCGATATCGCGACGTGTAAAGCAGTCCTGAAGACACAATACCATCAATGGGTTTCATTGACACAAAAAAAAAAACCACAAAAAACCCTATGACACTTAAAACCAATTTGCATAATAATTTGGAACATGGTGTGTGATATTAAATAAACTTCCATTTTATACTACATGGGTTTCATCCTTTGTCATAGATTGATTGGAGCCGCATGCCATGGCTTGGGTTGGAGTCCCTTACTACATATGAAACAGAGCAACTTGCAAATATTCCCACAGTGAGGCACTTTTCATGTTTGTTTGCTAATAAAGCGATAGTCTTACTATGAGGTTCCCAAAAATTAATCCCACAGGGACAACTGTAGTTTTAACATTATCATTTTGATTAGAAAAAGACCAATTCTTCTGTAGGTAAAAATAATAACCACCAAAGTTTGGTTGCTCTGACTTTTGCTTTACTAGTCATTGATGCGTTTTACCATTAACACAAAATATTCAATTGAATGTTAGCAAAACAAATCATTTCTGACAGATGAAAATCTGTTTTCTATACATCATCCCAATATATAACGCAGATGACATAATGTAAATAAAATCCACAGTTCATGCACATAAAACACATGAAAAGCAAAGGTTTGCATTTATGAAAGTATTAATTGCATAATACATGAAAGCTAAAGCATCAATTCCATATGTCAAATTAGTATTTATAAAAAGGTATTTTTATTACCACAATCTACAGTTATATAAAAATTCTAAGTACAGTTTCTATGCATATAAAATCATGGATGCAGCTTCTCCCTGGGCTCTGGTGCCTAAAGGTACCTTTACATGCCACCACTGCGTGGTAGCAACTGCCTGGCAATGGGGATTTTTGTGCCTGTTGCCTTGAAATTGCTAGAAATGGCGGGTGTAAATTAGGAAAGTCATCGGTTTCCTGCAGTTGACTCGGATACCTGTTTCTGAGACGTGTTCAAAAACCCAAGGCACAATTGCCATGGTAGTGGCGTCTAAACGGGGCACAGGGATTGAATCACCGTCACCTAGTGATTTCCCATAGGGCGTGACACAGCCTCATGGATACCGCGCCCCATCAGCGTGATTGGTGGGGGCTACTGTGTTTCCATTGGCTGTCCCTTCACAGGGCGCCATATTTAAAGAGCTATCCATTCACACTCCACAATTGAATGGCGTCATGTATCAGCCAGTCTTCCTGTGCAGGCTGCCCAATCATGACGCTATTGCGTTGTCCAATCAGCGTATTAGGATCACGGAATACACAACTCCGTCACGCCTATGTACTTGCGGCGCAAAAGATGTACGCCCACATTCCCCTACTGATTGCGGCGTGTGAAGGGGCGACGGTATTCAACAGGCAGTTATCCGCAGGATCTGTGGAAACTTCCGGGGCACCACGATACCTTCAGTTGACAACGCAATGGCAGCATGTACATGGGCATCAGCGATCGGCATCAACCGTCAAAAACGTGTGCGTGCACGTACGGTGGATACCTGTTGCTAGGCACAGTGGCGGCGTGTAAAGGTACCTTTAAGGAGCCTTTGTGCCACGAACGAAGAATCAGGCATTACAATGGGACATGGAACACGGCGGATTTCTTCTACTGTTTTAGCATCGTGACTCAAGAACTCAAAAGTAATCATAATTACCGTATTATACGGATTATAAAATGGACCACAAATTTAGAGGAGGAAAATAGAAAAACAACATTTTCAATGTTAAAATGGGGTCCGTCCTAAAATCATAGTTCATATTCCGTGTATAGCTTACCGGAGGGCATGGTGGCAGTGGAACAGTGTCACTGCTGCAGAAAGATAGTGGTGGCACCAGTGGGGTGATGAGCTGGGAGAAGGGGGTGTCGCAGCAGAGGAATTAATCTGTAGGTGGTGGATGAAATGGACTTCAGGAAAATAATTGCGGATGCATGCGACGATTGAGATTTCAAAGTGCTGAGAACTCAATCTGGGTATGCGCCACCTCCACAGCAGTTTTTTTTTTTTTTTTTAAAGTACATCGCATCGGAGGCAGTGTGTGTGCAAATTGAGACCTTGGTTCTTTGAGATCTCTATCTGCGCACATGCAGCCTCCGTGCCATTTTTCAAAAGTCCGCCGGCACATCAATGGCATTCGCCTCCCGTCACCACGACACCCCCTCCTTCGAGCCCAGGGCCCGCAGCATCCCCCACTGGTGCTGATGCCAACTTCCTGCAGCAGCAACCTGCCTCCTCCATACATTGTGACGTGCACCCGGATGTCAGTTCCAGTCCGGTGCATTGTGGGTGACGGCCCGGCTTCAATATGCGCACTGCGCATTACCGGGTCGTACAGCCTGATAAGCCCCCACAATGCACTGGACCGGAACTGACGTCCAGGTGTACGTCATAATGTATGGAGGAGGTTGGCAATTTCAACAGAGGATACGAATAATGACGCCCAGCAGGACGTGAAAAGAGCCAGAAAGGAGGGAGAATGGAGCCCTGGAGAGCGCCCATCCCAGTCTATGGATGTAGACTGCATGCAAGTTATTAAATCATTTTTCATAAGCATTATAGTGTAGTTTTAGGTCAGAGAGAGATGGTTAGGGATGTGCTAGCAAGGTACAGGGACAGGTATGGGTAAGTTAGTCACATAAAATGAACTTACAGGTTCCCTTTAATGTAGTAGAATTAGTAGTGTTTACATAGAAATATAAGCGAGTATAAGGACTTAGAAGTATTTTAAAGGGCAATGTCACCATCTGTGGTCAGTTATTGTATTGCATGTATTTTTATAGGATGAAATAGTTTATGTGGGTGTAGGACATCTAGAACGTCAGTTTGGGCTTGGACATACTCATCCGAGTTTGACGGACGAGTCTCTGAAAGGGCTGGAGCAGTGACCCTGAACAGCCTCTCCCTCTCTGGATGGGGAATGTGGAGCTGCACAAAAACACAAGCAGCCAACAGCCCCATCCTGACAGGGAGAAGCCGTTCAGGGTCACTGCTCCAGCCCTTTCAGAGACTCGTCCGTCAAAATCGGATGTAACTAGGAGAGTGTGTCCGAGCCCTATGAAGATTTCTGGTGTCTTAAGGCTTAAGCTTAAGGCTCGGGCTAGTGTTAGGAGAGCACCTGAAAATCCCCCTTCTGTGTAGGGAAATTGAGATGAGGAGTCACCAGGTAAGAGAGTCATGGGCCTGAAATTACTGAGATAGACTGAACTGGAAATGCTTCAGGCAGCAAGCAGGAATAGGCCAGGTGGCGAGAAAGAACAAAACGAATGTACACTGTCATAAACTTTTGTTGCTGAAAGATGTTATGCTCATATTGCAGAGATACATGATGAAATGGGAATGTTGAGTAAAGTTATCATTGAAGAGAAGTGTTTGGTGTCCACTGAATTATGTGTGATGGCCACAAGTAGCCAAGGAGATGGAAGCAGCATAGGCTTCAGACCCATGTGTGAGTACCATGCACCACACTACCCCAAAAATCATCCCTTGCACTGGGAAGCTGGAAGGGCGAGTGTTGCTAATCCACGGATTGCCCTTGGCAGTGCCCAGGACTACCAAGGTCCAGTGTTGCTGACCCCTCAACACCCGCACCACCCCTGGTTTTTTAACACTGTAAAAGCTGTGATCAATAGTTATTGCAGCATTTAGAAGCTTGAGAGAGGTAATGGGCTAATTTATCCTGTGCTCTATGCTGAGCGCTTACATGGGGTTTATGTGTACATCTCTGAAATATGTGATTCAGATAGAACTACTGATGGAAAATTCACTATAACGAGGCAGTTGGAGACACTATGCCCTGTCTCTGACCTATAATCCTGTAGTCTTCATCATTTTAAGCTTTCAGACTCAGTTTTGTGTGCTTTTGAACAGATGGACACCGCTGAACAGAGTCCAGATGGGGTCCAGAGTAACACTGCTGCCTCTTATAGTGAATGGATCCCTCAAGAGTTTCATCTGAATCATGTAATTCAAAGATTTTGATGTAAACCCCAGTTTCTAAAATTGGACATATGAGGGGAATTCTGCTCTTCTGGCTCTTAGGGGCTCTGTATATGGAGTCCACAATCTATTATATGAAAATCTGTGCTCCAATGGTCAAATAGTGCTCCTTGCCTCCCTCGCAAGTTTCCCTGTATGGCTAAATAGTACTGTAAAGCCACCTCTGCGGTATAGCCATGCCCAATAAAAATTGGGTGACATATGTTTGTGTCATTGTTACCCATTTTCTGTCTGAAAATGTAAAATCTGGAACTGAATCTAATTTTGTGGTAAAAATGTAATTGTGTTTTCTTCACCACATTCCGTATAGATAAACTGATCCATTACTGTGATAGGTGATGGCAGTTGTTACTGATGAGATTCTATGTAGATAAAAGGAGGGGAGGAGCTCTGCATCTAGCTCCTCCCATCATCATAGAATCTCATCAACAACAACTGCCATCTCCTATCACAGTAATGGGAAAGTCTTCACTGAATGCAGATTTTATCTCAGAACTGAAAATTTTGATTATGACTGATCAATTCTGACAGAGGAAAAAAAGCAGATTTGCCTGATAAGATATTTTACAAAGTTACTTATTTTCATGTGTACTATTGATTCACACTATGAAATAAAAATTAAATGACTGATATACTTTAAAGTGCAAGTGACTGAATCATGGGAACTGAGTGAGTAGGCCACAGGAGTGCCCAATATTGCCAGAAATATTATAGCAGCACATTGCTAAAAAAAAGACCCATTATTGACATTGTGAAAATGTCGAAAGCTCTTTAAACCCTATGACAGTACATAGACTTAAACTTTTATCTCAGATAGGCAAGAACAAATAAATATATTTTGGATAAAAACAACCATCTAGTCAAAAATATGCTATCTTACTGGGGCCATGGTAAACATATGCTATGCTTATATTTGGACCAACCACATTCTAAAGGCTGATGCCTCAAAAAAAAAAAAATTAGTTTCTTTGAAACATTTTTGTCAAATAAATTAGTCTTGTCCTTGGTGGGTTGAAATAATTCACAATGGCCAGTAATATCAACATCATAAAATCCAAATTTGATACCACCTATTGCCATGAACCTTTATTGTGCTGGCTCCTGGCGGCAAACTGTAAATTTTCCTTTTATCTCTCCAGAAAACATTCTTCAGCAAAGATTTTTTTACAGTCAATATTACTTTTAAATCTAAGAAGTTGTAAGTTGCAAGTAAACTGATGGATGGGCAGAAACAAGCTGTTTTCGCACCTCAGCTCTCAGTTGCCTAGGTCCCCAATGTGGAACATTAACACCATTGGTAAAAGGCTGGACCCTGCTATAACAAATAGACCTGTATGACAAATCACGGAGAAAACTAAATATTTTGGCAAGAACGGCAAGCTGCTCAAAATTTAGAAGCAAAATTCTATAAATAACTAGAGATTATTAGAAAGGCAATATATATTACAGTAATACAACATTAATCACATAGGAGGCTCATTTTCTCAAGTACTTTTAATGCACTTATTAACCCTAGAACGCATATTGGGGGCCTTTTAGGCCCCCCAGGCTTACATTTTTGCCATTATCTGCAAAATTACTTTAGTTAGAATTTTGAAACTCCAGGTATTCCTCAAGTATGTTGTTGCTGATAATATCCAGTTGTTCATATAATTTTTTGGTGCATCAATGCTTGTTTGGTGAAAAGTACATCTGTATGTATTGGGGGCCTTTCAGGCCCCCGCTATGTTTTATCATGTTCTCAGTAGTGTTTGTGTCTCAAGTTACTTTATTTGTACTCAGTAATGCTGGTGGAGGGGCCAGGGTGTGGATAATAACATATGAGGATGTCATGTGATTTTTGGAGGGAGTGATAAGGCCATGACATCATCTCAGGTCCTTCTGTACACAGTAATGAGCTGTGTATAGAGTACTGAGGACAAAAGGCCTCCAATACGTTAATATGTATATTTTTAACGTCATGCGTTCTAGGGTTAATGGTGCATTTACACTACACAATTATCATAAACGAGGTTTCTTAGGAATGCTTGTTTCACAATATGTGCCATCTAAATATGCAATATGCAGAACTGTGGAGGAGAGAGAGCGCAAATAGGGTCTTATCTCAATAAAACACGTTGATCAGGAATGGTCGTTGTTCGCCTGGAAAGGTTGTGTAGCACACAACCAGCATACACACAAAATAGCTGCTGCAGGGACCACACATCAACGGTTAAACATAGTAGACAAAAGGCAATGTAGGACTGTGTTTACCGGACCTGCTCTGCACACAGAGGAGACGGTCAAAGGAAGGTTGGATCATAAGTGGCTTTAATTTCCGATGCGTTTCAGAGTCAGACCCGACTCCTTCCTCAGGAAGCCAACAATATCCTATAATATATAATATAGGATATTCTTGGCTACCTGAGGAAGGAGTCGGGTTTGACTTCGAAACGTGCTGAAAATAAAAGCCACTTGTGATCCAACCTTCCTTTGAAAGTCTTCTCTTTGTGCAGCGCAGGTCCGGTGAACAGTCCTAAATTGCCTTTTGTCTACTACATCTAAATATGCAGCCATTCACCAAACGAATGAGTGTTTTGCTCAATCTTCTGGATTGCACAAAAGATAATCGTTCTTGGCAGCACATCACCATTTCGGCTTCCGAGAACAATGGCAGCCTAAGCACATTGAACAATCTATTACACATTGTTACAGATCATAGATCATTCTGAAACAGGGTCGGCCTATGTAAACAGTCCATTAAGCAACCACCGATTAGCAAACATATCACTAGACGGCATTTGTTTAATGCTGTGCATCAGGCAGTGTAAATGGACCTTAGGATTCCTAGAATATTGGAGAATGATTTGAAGCCATGTATAATACTCTGTGTAATATAATACATGTTTGAAGCATGAAATGTACACCAAAAAGGTAGTCAAAACAATTACAATATATAGCTATGTAACGTATCTCATAGAAAAAAATTATGTTACAGTGTTGTGAAAAATTGTAACGTTAAAAAAATCCTTAAAAATTATTTAAAAAATTAAATAAAATATTGGTTTACAGTTCTGTACCGGCCTCCGGCAGCTGATCCAGATGCATATAAAATAAACGTCTGTGCAAAAATACAAAGTTCTAGCAGCACCGATGGAGATGGACCTCTGTTTCCAATTTGTTATCAGCATCTATAGGCACAAAGAAACTTGGAAGGCAGAGACGAAAGACTCTTATTAAATATGGGTTTCATCTTTCTTCCAGTTCTGCGAGTACCCATGTCTTTGGTAGTTTGGATTTGCATGTTGCATATGCTCTAGTGGGACAACAACATCATCAGGATGAGGAGGAGGAGCTTTGTTTAGTTCCACCACCCGAGGTACTACTACCGACCAGCGATCTACAAAGCATCAAGACAGGCACATTGAGTTATAGAAGCATTATAGAATACTTATGATATACACTGTATGGACAGAAGTATTAGGACACACTTTTTAATAATTTAATTCAGGTTTAGTCCAATTGTCAGAGGAATATAATGTCAAGTCTCTAGCCAAACAGTCTGTCTTTGCTAACATTAATAAAGCAATGGGACGTTCTAAAGAGCTCACTGACTTTTGAACATGGTACTGTAATAGGATGCCACTGTCATTTGAGTGTGGTACTGTAATAGTAATAAACAGGGCGGACTGGCCCGGCGGGAGATCGGGAGATCCCCCGGGGGGCCCCGACACATTTTAGCCCCGCCCACTTAGTCACGCCCCCATACCCCCCCTGGGCCCAAGATGCGTCTGTGACAGTGTGAGGGGCCCCCCCCCGGCCCCCGGTATTATCACTGATCATATCGGCGCACTGCCAATATGATTAGTGAATGATTATGTTCTTGATAGTTGTCCTCTTGCAGCAGCAAAGCACGGAGAGAGCTCTCCGTGCTTTGCCTGCTGTGGTGCCGCTCAGCCTCCTCTGCGCAGCGCGACACTGCCGGCGCGTGCGCAGATGGAGACAGTCTCAGCCTGCGATAACTGTCTCCATCCAGGCTGTGTCTGCAGCGCAGCCGGCAGAGTCACTGTAGAGGAGAGCGGGCTGAGGACCGTCACCCGCCGTCGCCCCAGCAGACCCGCAGACAGTCAGGCGGCAGCCCAGGCATGGTGACTATAAAGGCGGTTGGCCAGGGCAGGACTCAGAGACTTTGTTTAGGGGGGGCAGGGAGGGTGAGCAGTGTGTTAGGTCGTCCTGCAGTGCTGAGTGACTGAGGAGCCCATTCTGATTCTTCCATAAGAAATGGGCTCCTCAGCCATCATCAGTCTGGGGCCTGGGGGTCCCAGACCGTGCTGCAGCCTCCACCATCCAGTGACACCTGCTGGGGGCCTGTAGTGTGAGGAGATGCTGCTGCTTCTACTACTGCCCCCAGCATGGTGCCCTCAGGGAGGTCCCACAGGGCATGACAGGCCTTAGTATGAAGCAAACACTGTGGGAGCTCCCTGATGGCACCATACTGGGGTGCAGTGAGAGCCTAACCTCACGGAGCCCCATGATCTCTATGTGCGCCTATGTGTGGGCCCCATGATCTCTATGTGCACCTATGTGTGTGCCCCATGTTGATCTCTATGTACGTCTCTGAGTGGGCCCCATGAAATCTATGTGCGCTTATGTGTGGGCCCATGATCTCTATGTGTGGGCCCCACGATGATCTCTGTGTACGCATCTGGGTGGGCCCCATGATCTCTGTGTGCGCCTTTGTGTGGGCCCCATGTTGATCTATATGTACACATCTGAGTGGGCACCATGAAATCTATGTGCGCTTATGTGTGGGCCCATGATCTCTATGTGTGGGCCCCACGATGATCTCTGTGTACGCATCTGAGTGGGCCCCATGATCTCTGTGTGCGCCTATGTGTGGGCCCCATGTTGATCTATATGTACGCATCTGAGTGGGCCCCATGATCTCTATGTGCGCCTATGTGTGGGCCGCATGATGATCTCTATGTACGCATCTGAGTGGGCCCCTTGATCTCTATGTGCACTTATGTGTGGGCCCCATGATGATCTCTATGTACGCATCTCAGTGGGCCCCATGATGATCTCTATGTACGCATCTGAGTGGGCCCCATTCTCTATGTGCACTTATGTGTGGGCCCCATGATGATCTCTATGTACTCATCTGAGTGGGCCCCGTGATCTCTATGTGCGCCTATGTGTGGGCCCCATGAGGATCTCTATGTACGCATCTTAGTGGGCCCCGTGATCTCTATGTGCGCCTATTTGTGGACCCCATGATGATCTCTATGTACGCATCTGAGTGGGTCCCATGATGATCTCTATGTACGCATCTGAGTGGGCCCCGTGATCGCTATGTGCGCTTATGTGTGGGCCCCATGATGATCTCTATGTACGCATCTGAGTGGGCCCCATGATGATCTCTATGTACGCATCTGAGTGGGCCCCATGATCTCAATGTACGATCCCTGAGTGGGCCCCATGATTTTTATACACGCCCTTGACTGTGCCCCATATTATCTATGTACGCCTATGATTTGGCCCCATGATCTTTATGCACTCCCCTGAGAGTGCCCATTGATCTCTATGTACGCCCCTGATTGGGACCCACATCCGCCCCTTATGCGGCCCCTGTAATCTCTATGTGGTCCTGAGCCTCGCCTCCATGTGGCAGTAGTAGGAGCAGCATCTCCATAGTGTGGCATTCACACTACATGCTGTACTATACAGGACTCCCAGCCAGCAGCAGAACGGATGAGAAGGTAACTGCCTGGGACCCTTAGCTGAGGCTGGCAGGACAAACTACTGGGCAATGGCCATGATTATCATGCCCATTGGCCAGCATGTTATGCCAGCCTCTGGTGGTACTATCATGCATGCACATTGCCCAATATGTCCTGCCAGCATCTTTGGTACTATCATGCCCCCCCAGCATGTCCTGACAGTCACTGGTGGTAGTACTAGCATGATAGTACCACAGAGGCAGGCAGTACATACTGGCAATGGGCATAATAGTGCCACAAAGGCTGGAAGGACATACTGGGCAATGTGTATGATAGTACCATCAGTAGACTGACTAGGCGGTATCCAGGGCTCTGTCTCCCCTCCTCGCAGCTGTTAACATTGCGTTTACGCTGTCCATTGCAACGGATCCGTTGTAAATCAGCACAAATGCAATGTACCGTAGACTTGCATTGCAAAAATGCATTCTAACGCTTGCAAAAATAGCCATGTGTTTGAAAGTATGCATTATTTGCAATGCACAGGAAACACGGTCGGCGGCTGGAGGCCAGCTGAGCGCTTCTATCACTAAGGGCCCCTTTACACACGGCTACATTTGTAGCTTGTCACCAGGTAACTTACTGGTTGCAGTGAAATCATGGATACATGGTTCTATCTTGTTGCTGTGTACAAATGGAATCATGTATCCATGATTTCACTGCAACCAGTAAGTTACCTGGTGACAAGCTACAAATGTAGCCGTGTGTAAAGGTACCCTTACAGGTGTGTTCTACTGTTATTCTGTGCCTGCTCATCTCTGTCAGCAGACATATTGTCTGATTGCAAAGATGTAGCAGAGCTGAAGACAGAAGACCTGTGTATTACGTCTGAGCAAGGATTTTTTTTATTTACTAAAGATGGAGTCCCTAAATGTGTTTGAGTTTTATTAAACATCTATTTTCTCTGTGTTGTGTTTTTTTTCTGTTTACTAGAAAGTCATGGTGGCCATGTCTAGTTTGGCGTGATGCCATGAATTTCAGGGTTAGTACCAACTGATAATACAAAGCTGGTACTAACCCCTTTATTACCCAGCGTGCCACCCCCCCACCAGGGCCACTGGAAGAGCCGAATAAAGCGCCTGGAAATGGCGCTATGATGACTGCGCCAATTCCAGGGGTAGCTGTGGGCTGCCGTTTTCAGCATCGGGGGCCCAGAATGCTTGGGCCTTACCATGCTGAGAATCCCAGCCCCCAGCTGCCGATCAAGATATGGCGGGAGCTCACTCATTTTTTTTTAATAATTTATAAAAAAATATTGGGCTTTCCTGACTTTTGATCACCATCGAAGGTAAAGCCAGGCAGCTGGGGGTGGCAGGCCGTAGCTGTCCGCTTTATCTGCGGTGAGAATCAAAAATTCTGCAGAGCGCAACGTCATGTTTTTAAAAATTATTTATTTTCACACTTCTATATGTGACAGACCACAACAGCCAATCACAGATGCGGTCAAAGAGGATGGGCATCTGTGATTGGCTGTTCGAGTAATCTACAACCAGCCCATACATTCTAGAACGGGCTGCGTTCAGGTTACCTAAGCAGCCAATCACAGATGCCCATTCTCTGTGTCAGTGTCTGTGATTAGCTGTTGGGCCTGTCACACATATGTGTGAAAACAAATAAATACTAAAAAAAACATGACGTAGCGCTCCGCAGATTTTTTGATTCTCAGCGCAGATAAAGCAGACAGCTACGGGCTGCCACCTCCAGCTCCCTGGCTTTACCTTGGCTGGCAATCAAAAGACAGAGAAGCCTAATATTTGTTTTAAACTTATGTAAAATATCTATATTTTTTTAAATGTGTGGGCTCCCGTGATATGTTGATCGCCAGCCAGGTTAAACAAGGCAGCAAGGGGCTGGGATTCTCAGCATGGTAAGGCCCAAGCTTTCTTGGCCTCCCACACTGAAAATCGCAAACCACAGCCACCCCTGAAAATGGTGCATTCATCATAGCACCATTTCCAGGCACTTTACCCAGCTCTTCCAGTGGCTCTGGTGGTGAGTAGCACCCTGCGTAATAAAAGGGTTAGTACCAGGCCAGCTTTGTATTATTAGCTGGTACTAAGCCCAAACTTCATGGTGTCATGACAAATTAGACATGGCCAACATGAATTTCTAGTAAACAGAAATGAATTTTTTTTTTAACTTAAAAATAAAACAAAACACATTTAGGGACACCATCTTTAATGAAAAAATCCTTGTTTTGACGTAATCCACGGGTCTTTTGTCTTCAGCTCTGCTACATCTTTGCCATCAGACAAATATGTCTACTGACAAGGATGAGCAGGCACAGAATGACACTGGAGCACTGTTACTATGTAGTGCGGCACTATGTTTCTTTTTTTGTCATTTCATGTATTGTAGAAATCTTGGGAAAAGTGTGGATTGTGCTCTGGAAGTGAGTCAGGTATAGCTAACTATGTTATTTTCTGCAGAGATGAGTCCTACATAGAAGACGTGATATCGGTCTGCGACAGATAAAGAACTTCACCTAGAGACATCACTCGTGAGTATGTGTATAAGGCTAGGGTCACACTTGCAAAATGTTAAGTTCTCTGCGTTGGTTGCATAGAACTTAGAATTTTTTTCTCACTACGCAGCCTTCACGCAGGCTGAGTAGCGGCGAATGTGGCCCCTAGCAACCCTGCAGGGAGTGCAATTTGCACCACGCACAGGGGAACGCATCGTGATGCGTTCCCCTGTGCGTGGTGCATGCGTAGTGCATATTGCACTCCCCATAGCCCGCTGTGTAGCTGGTATCCAGGAAACACAGCGGGGTGCTAGGGGCCGAGTTCGCCGCTTCTCAGCCTGCGTGAAGGCTGCGTACAGGCTGCGTAGGGAGAAAAAAAAATGTAAGTTCTATGCAAACAACGCAGGGAACTTAGAATTTTGCAAGTGTGACCTTAGCCTTACTTATACACACACACTGACACTATATACAGAGCTCCTGTGTAGAATGTCAATGGTGATCATTGCATTGCCTGTACACTGACACTATATGCAGAGCTTTTTTACATTTTTATTAATTTAGTATTATTTGTCACTATGTGGTGGCATTATGTACTTTGGTCATGACATTACGGTATTTGTCCCTTGTATGTAGTATTATTCGGTCACTATGTGGTGGTAATATGAGGTCTCATGGTGTCGCAGTATTTATACCTTATATGTGGTAGCATTTGATCATTATGGTTTTATGTGCTTTGGTAATGGTGTGGCAGTATTTGTTCCTTGTATGTGGCATTATTTAGGTACTATGTCATGGTAATATGTGATCTGGTCACGGTGTAGTGGTATTTCAGACTTGTATCTGGTAATAATGGTCTTGGTAGAGTGGATTGTGGTCGGTCATTTGTTTTATCTGATATCAATAAGGGGAATCTTCTTTATTTCCAAAACATATTAAATACTTGGTATTTAACCCCTCCCTGTCCTGTGACATATCAGCAGAGATGCAGTCAGGGTGTGTGCACACGATCAGTGTATGCAGCATCTTGCTTCTGCATCTAAAACGCTGCGTAGTACAGTACAAGCATAGTGGATGGGATTTCAAGAAGTCCCATCCTCACTATTCTTTACCCACCCACAGCGTGTTTGGAGCTGCGGTGCAGGTTGCCGGCTGTCCCCCCCCCTCTGCAGCATGTTTATTTCATGCTGCGGAGTCGGAAGCGGCTGTCAGAGAGAAGCCGCCCGGCACCCGCAGCACACGGTGAGTACAGGGCGGCTGCGGTCTCCCTGCGGCCACCCACGGCTTCACTCAGGTCCGGAGGAGCCGCGTCCAACACGCAGCTCCGACGGACCGTGTGCACGCACCCTCACAGAGGTTCTCCAGAGAAAGAAAGTTGAGCATTTGGTGAGATTTTCACCTCAGTATTTATAAGACAAAACCAGAAGAGGGTGAGAAATGTAGAAAAAAATTACCTGTGATTGCTCCACTCCTGGTTTTGTCTTACAAATACTGAGGTAAAAAACTCACCAAATGCTCAAAATGCCACATTCTTCTGATGGTGCGGATTCCACCAATAAATAAGTGATCACCTTCCTAACCTGTGCATCGCTGAGAACTTGTTTTCACCAAAAAATCCCTTTAATGCAAACTACAGTAATTGTACATCACAGTAATGGTGAGCGCACAGTGAGGTGCAGGAGCCGCCTGGGTTTTACAGTCCACGCTACACTATAATGGGTATAACGGATAACAGGTATTTGCATATAGCTGAAGAATGGGTGGGCCCGGGTGGGTGGGCTCGGGTCGGTGGGCCCCTGGAGTCAATTTTCCTGGTGGGCCCCAGACACCCCAGTCCGGCGCTGGTAATAAATGCCATAACAAGTCTGTTTCTGAAAGTCTTTTTCCCTCCCACGTGTTCAATAACCACCTGTAATAGGTATTATTGAGTAGTGGAAGCATTCAGCCAACACATCAACTCAACTATGAATTATCTAAGTATAATGTTTGTGTGTATTAGAATAACACAAAAAAAAAGACAGAGACAAAAGTCAAATTAAATATAATTTCACACCAAATCCCCAAAAATGATCCGGACAAAATTGTTGGCACCTTTCCAAAATTGTGGGTAAACAACCAGTTTCAAGCATGTGACGCTCATTCAAAATCACCTGTGGCAAATAACAGATGTAAGAAATATAAAAATCACATCTGAAACCAGATAAAAAAGAGAGAAGTTGACTCAATCTTTGTATTGTGTGTCTGAGTGTTTCACACTGAGCATGAAGAACAGAGAAAAAGAGGGGAGAACTGTCTAAGGACTTGAGAACCAAAATTGTTGAAAAATATCAACAATTTCAAGGTTACAGGTCCGTCTCCAGAGATCTTGATGTTCCTTCGTCCACAATGCACAACATAATCAGGAAGTTTACCTTGACACTGTAGCTAATCTCCCTGGATGTGGATGGCAGAGAAAAATTGATGAAAGGTTGCAATGCAGGAAAGTGAATAAACAGCCCCCATCAAGTTCCACAAATAGTGAAGCTGTCCTGCAGGCTCAGAGAGTCAGCTCAAACTATTAGTCGACATTTGCATGAAATGAAACACTATGGCAGGAGACCCATGAGGACCTCAGTGCTGACACAGACAAAAAAAAGTTGCAGTTTGCAAAATGTACATAAGTAAGCTGAAATCTTTCTGGGAATGTATCTTGTTGACAGATGAGTCCAACACAAAGGTTTTGGTCAAAATACATCATTCTACTGTTTGCTGAAAATGGAATGAGGCCTACAAAGAAAATAACAGTACCTACATTCAAATATGGTAGACGATCAAAGATGTTTTGGGGTTGTTTTGCTGCCACTGGATTTCACATCGTAAAATCTGTGTCAAAAAGCTGAGTTGCATTCTAGGTCATAGTCTTCCAGCAGCAATGACTCCAAAGATACTTCAAGAAGCACCAAGAAGTAAATGAAAACAAAGTGCTGGAGAGTTCTGAAGTGGCCAGAAATGAGTATGGATATAAATCCCATTGAACACCTGGGGAGAGATCTTAAAATTGCTGTTGGATGAAGGCACCCTTCACATATGAGTGATCTGGAGCAGTTTGCAGGAGAAGAATGGTCCAAAATTCCGGTTGAACGGTGCAAGAAGCTTGCTGATGGTTATAGGAAGCGATTGATTGCAGTTATTTATTTCAAAGGGTGTGCAACCAAATATTACGTTGAGTGTGTCAACAATTTTGTCTGGTCCATTTTAGGAGTTTTGTGTGAAATCATGTCCAATTTGCCTTCTTTCTATTTTTTTTGTGTTGTTCAGTACTCACAATGGAATTAAACGTGTGTATAACAAAACATGTGTAATTGTGATAATTTTCTGGGAGAAATACTTCATATTCTGGAAAAATTTCAAGGATGCCAACACTTTTGGCCATGACTCGAGAATAAAAAAAAATTATGACCCTTGAAAAAAAGGGAGGAAAAAAAACAAAGATGGCTGTGGCGTTAACTGGTTCATATGCCTACATTTTTACAGCTTCATATACCTATATATTTACAGAGTATTTCTATTTCTCTATGAATATCAAACATGTATGGTACATTGCACTAAAATACCGTAACATTGGATTAAAGGAGCCCTGTATACACAACCTCTACAAACATCTTCCAAAAAAACACAATATTCAAATGTTAACCCCAGATGAAGCCATTGCCACAAATGCCATCCATTAAACTCTGTATATGCATTAACAATCTGCTCACTTAGGAGTCAAGTTGTAATGTTGTCAGAGGATTATTATTATTATTATTATTATTATTTATTTATATAGCGCCATTAGGTTCCATGGCGCTTTACATGAGGTTGAGGGAGACAAGAACAAGTACACTAAATCTAGGCGATCAGGACGTACAGGTACGGGAGGGGCAGGGACCCTGTCCACGAGGGCTCACAGTCTATGAGGGGATTGTATGATGGATCA
The DNA here is from genome assembly GCA_033576535.1 of Allobates femoralis. Classification (NCBI taxonomy): domain Eukaryota; kingdom Metazoa; phylum Chordata; class Amphibia; order Anura; family Aromobatidae; genus Allobates; species Allobates femoralis. The sequence goes on from JARQOC010000003.1 coordinate 617,044,730, forward strand.
TTTAATACTAGGATCAAACCATCCTACGGTAATAGCAATAGAACTAATCTATTAAGTGTACTGAAAATACAATATGTTAATAAAGTGACGACCTCACAAGAGTGAACAGAGGGGAAGGCAAGTTATCAAAATCTTTAACCATCTAGTTTACAATAATAGAATGTATATACTAAATATGCAATGCTGAATATGCTTACCTCTCCGAAGACGTCCTACTGTTTGTGAAAAACCATAATATTGGTAAGTATCATTCTTCCCAGGATCCTCATTAATGATACCAAGATTCTGATTCCAATGAGACCAATTCACTTCATCCACCCTAAAATGAATACATTGCATGACATTTAGTAATACATGCCATTAACATGCTTGCACATTGATATTTTTATTTCATTTTCTTTTTCCATAATTGGTTTGCTCTGAGATCTTTAAATGTTTAAAGAAAGGGTAAACCAACAGCACTGAGCCACATTATGGGTAAGGATCAGTTTTCTCATGCATTACCTTACTTGTGAGTTTGTATTGTGAACAAGCAATGCTGCACAGACATCTAGGATGTATTCTAATCTTAACCATTTATAGCTAAGATGAAAATATCTGCCTCTTTCAGCTGATCACAATAAGGACTTTGGAAACAGTTGAGGTTGGGACTATGAAAACAGTCAAGATACAGCAATGGCATAGCACATGGTTTCGCAGTATTGTCACTTCTATGGGAGCTATGGAAACAGCAAAGCACAGCCCTCTCAGTTCTCTCAATAGTCCGACTGTCAATGACTTACGTTCAAACACTGATATCACAATTTTCTGAAACAGAGATAGGACTCCTTTGATTTCCCCTTTAGGATGCATTTACACTGCCATATATTTGGTCCCACTTAGGTTACAACTATTTAGAGGACATCAAGATCATTTGGGCAAGTATTATACAGTTTTTGCAAGACTCAAAATACAACCTTGTATATAATTGTGTTTTTTAAAATATCATTAAATAAGGACTCCAGCACTGAGTAATATGTAGGTTTTATTTTTTTAAGTTTTCCTCTTCAGTTCAGAGATATTAATTTGTATAATTTAGGTTTTAATTATAAATCCAAGGAGGGATTACCATAGATTCTGCTATGTGGACTTATACTTTTCCCCCTGCATGACATTGACCAATCATAAGCAGCAGGCCTCATGCAGGGGATGAAAAAAACAAAAGAGGCCTTCTCATTTGTGAAACATTTAATAGCAAACAGCCCTTCTCTCAGCCCTAAACTTTATAGCTACTGTGTAGAGATTCAGCAGAGCTCAGAGTGATTACAAACATCTCCACATCTGCCCTCACAGCAGCCAATTTGGGGGGAGGGATTATTAGCAGAGTGTGATTACAAACACTCCCAGCTTCAACTCTCTCTTCCCCACACTGACTGCAGTAAGATGAACGATGGAGGTGTTTGTAATTACACTCAACTTTGCCACATTGTACACAATAATACATAATAGCACAATAATACATAATAAGGCACAATAGCATCAGAGATCATGGTTGAGAACAGGGCTCACTGACTGTAGACACTCCCAGCTCCTTCTTCCCTCTCACACCTCCAGAACTCCTCTTAGATCAGAGGTCCCAAAATCCAGGCCTCAAGGGCCGCCAACAGTGCAGGTTTTCAGGATTTCCTTTGTATTGCACAGGGCTTGGAATTATTACCTGTGCACATAATCACTTTAGCACCTGTGCAATACTAAGGAAATCCTGAAAACCTGCACTGTTGGCAGCCCTTGAGGCCTGGAGTTGGGGACCTCTGTCTTAGATGAAAGCTGGAGGTGTTTGTAATTACACTCAGCTCTGCCTCGTTCTACACAATAGTAGCAGACATCAGAGTCAACAAGGTTGTCGATCATTATATGTCTCATGGGAGAAGACATCAACTTTTTCCCCTATATGATGCTGACCAATCATAAGCAAACAGCATCAATCAGGGAAAAAGTACTCCCTCTCAGAGAAGAAACTCTGGTGATGACTCCTTAAGCATACACACTCACTACGGAAAGGAGGAATAAAAATCATGTTTCTTCCAGCTCTGTAGACATTATTCCATGATGTGGCAATTTTAACATGCTCAAACTGGTAAAATGTTCTCTTTAACCCTGTAGTGCGAAATCCTTAATTTTAGACTGAGTTTTTGCTTAACTGCCTGATGAACCAAGACGACCTTTTCACTCCAAGCCGAAATTAGCACAAAATAGACAAGAGTGTAACGAGATCTAATTATGAATCAATAACGGATATTCCATTAAATACTGTCATAATTGCCAGTCACTGCCTGTCTCTCATATTTACCAGAAGATTTAAATACCATCTGTTAAATCATGCTGTGCCTTGTGGTATAGAGTTTATTAATATGCAAATAAGGACCCACCACAACCCCCACTCTAATGATCATGAATGATGCCTTTGGGAACCTATCTGGCCTAACTACTTTCTATAGAAGTGCACTATTAATGCCAAGAGCCACTCTGAAGGAAGAACATATGCAAAAGGCGATTATAGATTTGGTCTAGTAAAAGCAATAATACCAATTAATTTGTAAAAAAAAAAATGCCCATTTACAAAACATAATTTAGAAAAGCACACAAAGTAAAATGTGCTGAAAATAAGTAAACCTTCCCCCCCAATTATAGTTTTCATCCTCTGGTAAGTGAATACCCTCTGCTGTTCTGGTGGCTATACAGAGTTCAATCACATACAGCGAGGTGATCACAAATGAGAAACAAATTATTTACCGGTAGTCCCTTTTGTGCTAAAATTGCTTGTAAATTGCTGTATAATCAGGGAGACGATGATGTGTTTGTGGATTGATGGCTGAATAATCTAGCAGTAAGTAAACTATTCTGGAAGTATAATGGGTGTTCTGTTTTCTGATTTGGCTAATTACAATTAAAAAAATATCTCTATATTGCAAATGCATTCCGGAAACTTTGTATGTGAATTAAAGGGCAGATTGGAGATTCGCATACTTAATTTTTTAATAACACAAATCTGTGTTTCCCAGACATGAGTCCCAATTACATTCTCTAAATTCTGAGCATAGCAATTGAAGTCCAAGAATATTAAAAAATAGAAACAATTTGCATGTTATATATACACATGTACTGTACAGTGGAATAACTTGAAGCTCATGGGCTCAGGTGCGAAAGCTCCAAAGGTGCTCCCAATTATTGATAATCTTTCATACCATTAGTCTTTTGCAATAGGTCAAAGGGACTTTTGGGGCCCCCAGGGCTCTAAGGCCTGGATTCGATTGTTGTCCCTGCACCTGTTGTAGTTACACCCCTGTATTAATATATGTATGTATACACACACACACACAGGTCTTCTCATATGTTGAAGAGTTGTTCCCAGGGCAGGATACTTATACAAGGGTGTCATTGTGGGCTCTGATGGATAATTAACTGCCATAGAGATAAATAGCGAGTCACATGCACACGCCATCCTTCCATTCATTTCCATTTTGTTATATAGTGACAGCCTCACCAAATAAAACTTTGGGTAGGGAATGCCAGTTTTGGGTGTCTGCCAGGTTCCACCTATAAACTGTACCAGTCCGACATTTCTGCCATATCCTTTGGATATCACTTCAATGGGGGCTAAACTGCAATACCAAAGAAAATCTACCATACAGTATATAGAGGTGTGCACTCATTACACTGATTTCTTATACCTGAGGCAGAACTAAAAACAGCTTATTCGGTGAGATTGCCAGGTGTCGGACTCTCACTTAATATGGTTAGCTCTAAGGATTGGACATCATTGTGAACACTCCTTGGTAAAACTCCTTAAAAGGATCATCTTGCTTTCAGATCACATGCAAAAGTGATGAAAATGAACAACTAAACCACAATTAACTGAATTGATAGTTGAATATCCCGTAACAAAAGATTAAAAAAAGACGACAATATTACCTAAAACACCACCGTCGATCAGGAGTCCCATCTAAACTTTTGCCAACTGTTACCATCTCTCCAGAACGAAAAGCTTTTCTTATGAAGACTGGAAATGACCGCTCAATGTCCAGGATGGTGGTGGCCCACTAAAGTAAATTGATTTAAAGTCAATGGACTGGCTTTCCATATTACCCAAAGGGTAGGTTATAATAACATAGAAACAAACAGAAAAATTATATTTTAGTCGGAAAAAGACTCTTAGGTGTATTAAAGTTTTCCACTATATTCCAGTGAATATGATAAAACATCTTTATTGTGCAAATAATATATTCCAAAAGTATGGTGAAAACATACTTGTTGAATATTGGGTTTTTGAAGAGGTCCTATCAGGTCAGAAATAGCCTGTTTTACACTTCTTCCCAGTGTGTTAATTTTTTTAAGATTCTGGAGATATGGACCTTTTTGAACCTAAGCTGATAATTTTTATGGCCTTTCCAATTGGGCATAACTCACAGGGTAAAAATACACCCACTTAGAAATTACTACAAAAATTTGCATTTCAGGTGCACTAAATAATGTCCATAACTCTAGAATCTTTTGGAGGATTTAAAAAATATATAAATACTTAAGGGAACAGCACAATTAAAATAAGCAAAAACTGTCCAAGTTCTACCAACAGATCCACTGTTGCCACCAATGTCTGCTACACACAAGTTGTCCGTCTACAATACTGTCTCATATTGTCAATAAGGCAGGACTTCATTATATTGGCAATAACAAAAAGAACAGTACTGGATCTCAGCAGCTGTCAATCAGGGTGGAGGGTAGAGTCTTAGAACATGGATTATTAAATCATTTCAATGAGATTTATTTACGAATATATAGATATATAAAATCTGCTGAAAGATCTGCTGTAATTCCTTAGTGTATAGAATGGTGCCAGTACATCAAAGTTGGGGTCAAAAGTAAGGAGAGGGCTCAAGAGCCAAGCACTATCCAGTTGTATTAAATAGTAAGCGTCTTTCTCTAACTGCAATGGCCAGAGGGGAGCTGCTGTTAACCATGTTCACCACACCACCCTACAAAAATACAATAATAAACAATAAAAATATTTGCATGTCCCCAAAAATGGTATCAAGGAAAACATCAGCTCACCATTCAAAGGTCTCACACATCTCCATTGATGGAAAGTTAAAAATGTTAAGGAAGATGTTGACAGAAGCCAATTTCTTTGTTTACAAAAACTTCAGAAATGTTTTTGCCGTCATATAAGGGAACCTGTTATCAGATGTTTATAGCCTTTAAAGTTGATTACATTCATGTCTTTCGTTTAGAAATCTGGGTTTAGCTTTCAGAGAAATGTATTATTGAATAGTTATGCAAATGAGTAGCAAATGCAGAAGGTTGGCCTACAATTTACCGTTCTGTTGGCCCTCTTCCCTATTCCTCACCCATCACGTCTGCTATCATCTTCTGTCAGTAACCTGCCCTCCTGCCTGAGATATAGTGCAAGTACCATCATTCACAGGGTGGTGCACGCACCGTAAGGTTCTGATCAAAAGACTTTCAGTGTTTGGCACAATCTGCATAGGTTATAGATCATACTAGATGTTGACTGTATTCCTCTCTAGGATGACCAGTGTGGGAATGAGCAGCAGAAGTGTCCTGCTACATACACTTTAAAGGGAACCTGTCAGCTAGAATTAAGGCCCTACACTATCACTAACCTGTCCCTACACCTTCCTACCTGCTCCCTTTGTATCCCTATCTGAGCTAAAGGGGCCCTAAAATATCGCGTGATCAGCCCCAATGCATTATGGGCTTGATCACATGATCGGCCCGTCTCTGCGTATGCGCAATGCGCTTATTGAAGCCGGCCAATCACGTGATCAGGCCCATAATGCACTGGGACTGATCACGTGATCGGCCCCATAATGCACAGATTCCAAATACAGGGGCGGAGATGAAGAAAGATTAATGCCGCCCAGCGGAGCGTGCGCAGCCGGATCAAGGAGTGCTGCATGGAGCCTGGCGCTGCCTTTTCAGTCCCCAGCCTCAGGGACTTCTGTAAGTTAGAAGTTATTTTTCTGATCTTTTATAGGGCCACTTTAGCTCAAATAGGGATACATAGGGAGTAGCTAGGAAGGTGTAGGGACTGGTAGTGATAGTGTAGGGCCTTAATTCTAGGTGACAGGTTCCCTTTAAAATGAGCTGGGCTCCTGAGGGTTGCTTTCCTGAAGGTAAAACACTTAACACCAGCTGTGCCCTACACACAGTACTATTAAGATAACTCGTATAATCTCCCTTAACGTAAAAGGGCTTAATTCCCCCTGTAAAAGAAAGCGTGTGCTATGAAAGCTATGGAATGCTAAAGCAGAGGTGGCATTTATATAGGAGACACATTTTGATTCCACTGGGTGGTTTAAGTTTGCCTCGCGTGCCATTCCCAAACAGTTCTCGGCCTAGTCGGACTCAAAAAGGGGGAGGAGTTATCATTTTGATAGCTCTAACAGCCCAATTCAAATTATTGCCTCACATACTGATCCCAAGGGGAGATATGTAATTTTAGAAACTACTACAGAAGGTACTCCTTGCACGTTAGTAAACATTTATGCTCCTAATGATGGTCAGCTTCAATTCCTGAAGATGGTTTTCACTTTACTTGGAAATCTTATGCTGGCGGCGACCATTGTGGGGGGGAAACTTTAATATCCCTTTCTCTGAAGTATCAGATAGGCTGTCTCTCGGGGGGCTTCTCGCCTTCTCTAGCTATGTGGAGGCTATCGTTAGGCTTCCGCAAACTCATCCGCTCTGAAACTTTGATGCTTGGAGGGGGCACACCCTGGGGAGAGAGCTTTCTTCTTTTCTTCTCACCCTCATCAGACCCACACCAGGATTGATTACTTTTTTGTGAATTCTCTCTGCTGCGGAGTCTGGGGGATGTGGAAATAGGCCCCATTACCTGGTCAGACCACACTCCCTTGACCATGGATGTTGGGAGCATGTTTGTACGCTCTCGTGCCGGTCACTGGCGTTTAAATGAATCTTTGCTCAAGGTTCCAGCAATCAGAGCCTCTTTGCAAACACAACTTGAGGAGTACTTCAGGTTTAACGAGGGGTCAGTTTCTTCGAAGGGGTTTTATGGGAGGCCCATAAGGCGGTGATGAGAGGCTTATGCATTAGAGAAGGAGCTAGGGCCAAGAAATCTGTGGAGTCCCAGAGAGACTCTTTGACGACTCTTATAAAATCGCAAGAGAAAAAGCTCCTGACGCATCCAACACTGTCTACTTTGAGGGAGGTGGTTGGACTGAGGGAGAAGTTGAAAGACCTAGCAATCCAGGGCGCAGAGAAGATGCTAATTTTCTCAAAACAAAAATTTTACGAGTGTGGTAATAAGGCACATACCCTCCTCACACGTCAATTGAAAGAACGCACTGCAGCCTCATGCCCTCAGGCACTACGTGACTCTGAGGGAATCACGCATTACCACCCTGAGGCGATGGCTGACATTTTCCATATCTTCTACAATAAATTTTATAATTTACGCGACCAGCTGGGTGATGGTTCGCGGAGTCCAGAGATTATTGAGGCTTATCTTTCCCCTCTGGAGCTGCCCTCTTTGCCTCAGGAGGCGATAGATACCCTCAGCAGTGCAATATCTATGGACGAGGTGGAGGAGGTTTTGGGCTCTTTGCTGCAGGGGAAGTCGCCTGGCCCTGACGGCCTAACTTACGTCTATTATAAAACTTTTATTAAAACTCTGCTTCCCAACATGACTTCTTTATTCAACTCCTTCTTACAGGGAGCCCCAATTCCACCCACCATGCTTCACTCCCATCTCATTCTCCTCCCGAAGCCACCCAGGGATCCCCTTGACTGCGCAAATTATCGGCCAATAGCTCTTCTGAACTCCGATTTGAGGATATTCACCAAGCTCCTGGCTTCCAGACTTACTAGATGGTTGCCACTATTAATACATAAAGACTAGGTAGGTTTCATCCCCTGTCATCAGGGAGGAGACAACACTAGGAGAGTTATTGACTTGGTGGATGTCTCGAATCGGAGGAAACAGCAGATGCTAGTTTTGAGTCTTGATGCAGAGAAGGCTTTTCACTGCCTCTCCTGGCCTTTCCTATTTGGAACAGTGCGGGCCTTTGGCATCTCTGGTGGCTTCCTGGCTGCCCTCCAGGTGGTATATAGACACTCTACAGTGTCAGTTAAATTGCCCCTCTATACATCTAAATCCTTCACTATCTCCAATGGCACCAGGCAGGGATGTCCCCTGTCTCCCCTTTTATTTGCTCTTTGTATCGAGCCTTTAGCAGCGACCATCCGGAGGGATCCCAATATCTCGGGGGTGACCCTTGGGAGTAAGTTGTTCAAGATTGTGTTGTTTGTGGACAACGTACTCGACTCTTACTAATCTCCATATTTCCCTCCCAAATCTTATAGAAGCTCTAAAGGCATATGGAGCCCTTTCTAGCTATAAAGTTAACCTTAGCAAAACGGAAGCTATGCCTTTGAACATTCCCCCCGAGGCTTGGGACCACGTACGTCTGAATTTTAAATTTAGATGGAAGATGGACGCTGTTAAGTATTTGGGAGTACAGATTACATAATCCTATGACACCCTTTACAAAGATAATTTACCCCCCCTATTCCGAGATCTGAGGGCTAGCCTGACAAAGTGGCTAACACGCCTTATGTCGTGGATGGGCCGTATTGCAGCGGTAAAGATGACCCTGCTCCCCAAGCTTATTTATGCTTTCGATACCCTGCCAGTCAGGGTCCCCCTCTCCGAGTTGAAAGCCCTGCAGGTCGCTATTATTAGATTCATCTGGCATCACAAGAGGCACAGAGAGGCGAGGGAGGTCTTGCTGACCCATAGGTCTAGGGGAGGGTTATCGGTGCCTGATGTACTTAAATATTACTGGGCGGCACATTTGAGGAGGATTTCTTGCTGGACTTCCCTATGGGCGTACAGCAGATGGAATGAGGTGGAGAAACTTTGGATCTCCCTTGTACATCCTAATTCTCTCTTGTGGTCTCCTGCTCAATTTAATCCTACATCCCCGCTGTTGGGTCCCATGCAGTTTATGCGTGAGTTATGGATTGACTGCACTAAAAGATTTGCCCACATGTCACCATGCTCCCCTATGGTATCCTTTTTCTATCAGCTGCTGTTCCCGAGTAGTTTGGAGTCTTCCATAGTGCATCCCTGGTTGAAAGCTGGACTATTTAAATTTGCGGATTTAATCGATGGGATGACCTTGGAGATACACTCTTGATTACCTCAAAAAGCACTTCTACCTCTTAACAGGGAATATTTCCAGTATTTACAAGTCAGGGATCTGGCTAAATTCCCTGTTCGGTAAGGCCTACGGAGTTTGAGCGGTTGTGCAGGGGGAGTTCGGACACCAGGGGCCTAGTATCGGCAATATATAGACTAATTTCTGACCCACAGAAGGGACAGGACAAACCATTCCTATATATGACAAGATGGGTTTCCGCCCTGGGGAGGGAGATTTCAAATAGAGAATGGGTTATTATGTGAAGAAATGCTGTTAAATCTTCGGTTTGTACCTTGTACAAAGAAAATATCTATAAAATTATGATGTCGAGGTACCACACTCCCGACCTCCTTCATGGGATGGACCCTTCCATACCTTTGACCTGCTGGAGGTGTGAGAAGGACTTGGGGACTATGTTGCATATATTTTGGTCTTGCCCAAAGATCAACCCCTTCTGGGTACAAGTCAAATCTGTAATAGACAAAGTCTTGTATGCTGATGTGGAATTAGATCCCTTGGTGTTTCTCCTGGGCTCTGGGACTCCAGGTATGGGCAAGTTGTCCTCCAGACTAATGATTCATATCCTCACAGCAGCCAGGTGTCTGATAGCGCAAGGATGGAGACAGCCAGGGGCTCCTTCGCTTCAAAGCCTCAGGTGTAGAATACTTGACGTTAGGCGTATGGAACATCTCACGGCTTTACTTAGCGACTCGGTGGAAAGATTCTTGGCAATCTGGTCTCCTTGGGACTATTACGCCGCTAACCTTGGTCTATGAACCCTCTTAATCAAAATACTCTGGTCAAAAATACTCCCCACATCTTTTGCCCTACATATCTATTCCTCTGGTCTTGTTTTGTCTTTAAGGTAGTCCTGAAGTGTTTTAAATATTGATACGACAGACTTTAGTTTATTACTACTTTTGTAAATGGGTTGGCTACTCTAACCATTTTATTTGCCATAGAATTGGCTCTGCCATCCTATATTTTGTTGTGCAGGCTTCGCCCGCTTCGAGGGGATTCGCAGCCATAATTAGCAGGAGGTTTTATTTTATGTGGATATTTCTGGAAAACATTTTTTGTTCAATAAAAATGTATGGTTTAATAAAAAAAAAATGATCTGGGAATACAGTAAACTTTCTTACAATGGCTTGAATGGATGTGTCATCCTGGAGGAGCTGGACTACCAGTACAGCCTGAATGACCTGCACAACTGCTTAGGTTATTAACTTGTCAGATTGATGGTCATCAAGTTCTATTGATTTGGACATCACAGTACAATGCCAATTGTTCCCATACATGGGGCTTTTTGGCTCACATAATGCTCCCTTTTTAGGATATCAGTTTAGATATGACTGGATTTATTTTTACCTGTAACTTCCAGATTTGTTTGCTCTCCTTTGACACTTGGCCAACTGTTTCCCCCATTAGGGCGATTAACATGTTAAGGAGGAGGACAAAGGTGAGGATGATATAAGTAACCAGAAGAATGATGAAGACAGCTGGATACTTGGCACTGTTGATCATCTCTAGGTCTCCCATTCCAATGGTTAGCTTGAAGAGATCCAGCAAGAATTTACTAAAGGTGCTACTATCTCGGCAAAATGGATACTCCAGCACAGAACAGTCCGTTCCATTATTAGTGCAAATTTCTTTCATAGAACAGGGATTAAGCAAGGATACCAGAGCTAGGGGAAGTAAGAATGACAACAGTATGAAATATATCACATTACCACATGCACTATTTCAATGTAACATAATACAAGATTTTTTCATTTAATTTCAAACCCTTTATTTACTTTGATGTTTCATGAAACACACAAGTTGCACTTTTAGAAAGGGACACAGAATGTTACAAAATACGGCTAACTTTTTTCCAGATTCTAAGTTCATGAAAAATCTTCTGTTTATTGTAAGTCCATAATGGTACAATATGTTAGTCATATTAAAGTTCAGTACAATGCATGCAAGTGTGCTTCTACACAGTATTACTGTTGTAAACAGTCCAAACAAATAGTAGATTTTAATGTTCTACTAGTTTACAAAGACTCTACAGCTAAGGCTGGCTTCACATTTGCGTATGTGTCTGCATGCTGATGGCATGCAGACACAAACGCAGTGCAAAGCAGGGCCATTTGATGTGTCCGCAGCGGAGAATGTCCGCCTGCGGACACATCACTGTGCAGCCTGGCAGCCAATCGGCGGTGTCCGGGGGCGGAGATCAGCACCGGAGATCTCCGCCTCCCGGCTGCCGGTAAGCTCCGGGACATGTCGGCGGGGAGAACAGCTGATTTGTCAGCTGTTTGAATCTTCCCGCGCCGACACAGAGAGGAGATGTCGGTGCGGGAAGATTCAAACAGCTGACAAATCAGCTGTTTCTCCCCGCTGACATCGCTAGCAGATTACCAGCGGCGGGGAGGAGGAGATCAGCAGAGGCTGAGCTGATCTCCCGATGGCCGTCGGTGAGCTCCTGTGATATCACCGGCGGCCACCGGGAGATTTTTCAATGGGTCCGCAGCGTTCTCCTGCGCTGTCAAGCGCAGAACACTGCGGACCCATTGAAGCCAATGCATTTTTTGTGCGCTTGGGGACGCTTGCTGATTTTCCAAGGTCCCCAAGCGCACAAAAAAAACCAACATGCTGCGTCCCGGGTGCGGACGCTGGACACCGGAAGGAGCAGATATAGTCCGCATCCGCACCTGAACGCAGCAAACGCAGGCACCATGCGTTCCTATGTTAAACACAGGAACGCAGTGTGCATGCGTTTGACTGCGTATGGGAACGCAGCAATACGCTGCCTTCCCATACGCAAATGTGAAGGCAGCCTAACTCCATAAAAACCTGTGGAAATTATTAAAATTCATAAAACATTATAGGGTTATTCCATTCATTGTAAGATAAGAATAACCCTTTAGAATTATTTTACAGCCTGAAAATGTAAAATAGCACCATTTATCATATACTTACAGCATATACTTTAGTCAACAAAGTCACTCAAATCATCAGACATTTGTGCTCAGGGGCGGACTGGCCCAGGTGGAAGGGAGGCATTTGTCCCGCAGGCCGGTGGTTTAGTCCAATCTTAGGGCCCTCCGTGAGAGTGGCCGCACACTTACTTTATTGATGGCGGGACCCGGGACGCAGCAGGCGGGCGTCATGTGTGGAGGCTGACATGGAGCAGGGAGTGGAGCGGAGGCAGCAGCAAGCATCTGGCAGAGGCGAGTGTAAAGTAGCGCCAGCACCCATCTCCCTCCCCCCACCGGCTCCTCACTTGGGGTCAGGAGCGATAGCACCCCCCCCCACGTTCCTCACTTAGTCTAAGGAGCGATGGTAACCCCCCCCCGCTCTTCAAATGGCCTCAGAACCGAGAGCACCGCAAACTCACCTCCCCTCCAGTCCTCAGTTGGTTGCTGGCTGGTAAAGGCAGACTGCCCCCTATTGCAAGATCTGCCAGCCAGCCCCTGTTTGTGCTGGTCACTGCAGCTCCAATTCCAGCTTGGGTTTGACACAGAAATGTTTCCTAGGTTAAAATTAAATCAGTCCCAACCATTGTGTAGACAGAGAAGGGGGCTGGATTCGCAAATTAAATGAATCACAACTGATGATGAATGAACACATGTGTGGAACCCAAGTTGAAAGTGAATCTGCTGAGACCTGGGACAGATGTGGAAATTTCAAGGTTGGGGTACTTTGGTACCGTCTAAATTAAGTTTCATATCTACCATTTTAAACACATATAGAAGTAATTTTTGGGAAGCTGAACACCACTTGTTAATGTTTATATAAGTTGACTTCATGAGACTTTCCAAAATGATGTCTATTATGATTAACATTTATACATGCAACATTGTTATGATACAGTACATACCTGAAGCATAACCAATCATAAAGAGGAGGTACACAAGGAGGAAGCGGAACAAATCCTTAAACAAGATCTAGAAAATAAAAAATGTGGGCCAGGAGAAATTAATACAAGACCTGTCAACTCAACTAAAGTATAAATGCTGGGATTGAAAGGTATATTATCATGACTAATAATAATAATAATAATAAAAACAACACACTAAAGCGGGAAGTGAATTATGGATCAGGGGATCTGTTGAAAGGGACATCGATTAAAGGGAACCTGTCACCCCCTTTGGGTGTTCTAAACACTGCCCAGCACCTTAAATATCATGCAATTGGGGTTCAGGTGACCCCTTTATACTCCTAGACTGGCCCCTGATTACTTCAGAAGTAAGTTTGATAGTGTCCCCCACCATGTAGTAGCCGGTCTGGTGGGATGTGCCTCTCTTCAGTCAATGTCGCCCCTCTGCCTGTAAAACCTGCTCCACTGCATGTAATATGCCATTGCTCCCGGTCTCAGCGATGGCATTGCGCTTGCGCAGTGGTGCAGTTCACTGTATTGTATTGAGCCGCACAAAGTCTCGCAAGACTTTACAAATCTTGCGTCACTGCGCAGGCGCAATGCAGTCACTGACTCCAGGAGCGATGGCATATTACAGGCAGTGCGGCGAGTTTTACAGGCAGAGGGGCGATACAGACTGAAGAGAGGCACAAGTTGCACTTTTGGAAAGGGACACAGAATGTTACAAAATAAGGCTTTTTTCCAGATGATTCTAAGTTCATGAATACTCTTCTGTTTACCTCTGTATAAAATTGTAAGTTCATAATGGAACAATATGGTAGTCATATTAAAGTTTAGTACAATGCACTGAATGCATGGACTGAAGAGAGGCTCATCCCACCAGACCAGCTACTACACGGGGGAAGAACACTATCAAACTTAATTTCTGAAGTAATCAGGGACCAGTCTGGGAGGTATAAAGGGGTCACCAGAACCCCAATTACATGATGTTTAAGGTGCTGGGCAGTGTTTAGAACACCAAAGGGGTGACAGGTTCAGTTTAAAAAGTTGTACCGAAGCAAATTTTATTTAATATTAAGTTAATTTAATTTTACAACTAATATATTTACTTTAATTAATCATTCCTCATTGTTCCCTCTACTCTTACTTACTATGTGCATTTTTTTTCTCTTACATCCAATGAGGTTTCATATGAGTCTCCCAGTATGTACTGAGGATTCACAAATAGGAGTTAATGCTGCAGTCACTGCCGGAACTGCTGTCAATACCCTACATGAGATGTCATCAAAGGGTGGCGCTCTGGTCACGACCAAAGCTGCTGTCACCACCCTCAAGCAGGACGCCCTTTTCAGAAGCTGGGATAGCCTCTGCTATAATGAGCATGCGCTGGTTGTCAATTTTGATGGCTGCTCAGTATGTACTGCCTGCTCATAGCTACATTACTTTCAGTGTGCACTTACAATGCGCTCCTCAGCCAGCTATAAAGTAAAGTGACAAGCTAGGAAGACAAGTAGTTGAGGTTTTTTTTTTATTAAAATAAATTAATTTTTTTTAGACTTCCTATATTTAAAATGATTAAAAAGGTAAACCCACCTTTTGAAGCATAATGCTATATGTCCCTGTGAGTTTCAGTCCTCTGGTAAAGTACAATGCATTCATCCATCCTAAAACCAGGGCAAACACCATGACGGCCAGATAAGCCTCTATACCAGCCAAGTAAAGGGCAGCGGTGACAATAACCAATACGGAGTAGATGAAGCTGGATTAAGTGAGAAGGAGAGAAAATGAGTATAGACCTACAAACAAAATCCTGCAAAGCAATTGAAGATTATGGTTCCGAGGAGGGCTCTAATTCCAAAAATCACACAGAAGAACATACAGATAGTGAAATGGATAGAAAATATTTTTGTTGAAGCACTAAAACAAAGTTATAGAACTATGTGTTGTTTATCAACAGTAATCCTATATCTCCATACAAGATCATCACATAGTTATGAGCTATAAAAAAACAACTTACCGTATATACTCGTGTATAAGCCGAGTTTTTCAGCACAAAAAATGTGCTGAAAAGTCCCCCCCTCGGCTTATACACGAGTCACTATACGGCTGAGTGTGGGGGGGCCGGTGTCCGGGGCTGGAGCAGGCGGGGAGAGGCTGTAATATGAGCGCCCAGTCACGTGGGGCCGCTCATTAGTGCAATGCAATATGCACTGCTTCCCCCTGTCCATCAGCGGCAGGGGGAGCTGTGCATATTACATTGCCCTCCCCCCGCCGTGGTAAATACAGGCCCCGCTCCCCCCCGTGGTATATACAGACCCCCGCTCTCCCCCCGTTGTATATACAGACCCCCGCTCCCCCCCCTCGTGGAATATACAGGCCCCCACTCCCCCAGTAGTATATACAGGCCCCCCGCGGTAAATACAGGCCCCCCCGTGGTATATACATGCCCCCGGTAGATGCCGCACACCTGTAAAAGAATCGCTTTCATACTTACCCTCCTCACTGTCATCGCGCTCCTCCGGTCTCATTCCCGTTTCTACCAGGCGGCCGGCGCATCCACAATGACGTCATTGTTTCTGCGCGGTCACATGACCGGGTAGAAGCAGGAAGGAGACTGGATGGAGGACGCGCGATCACAGTGAGGAGGGTAAGTATGAAGGCGATTCTTTTACAGGTGTGCGGCATCTACCGGGGGCATGTATATACCACGGGGGGGAAACGGGGGGGGGCCTGTATTTACCGCGGGGGATCTGTATATACTACTGGGGAGTGGGGGCCTGTATATACCACGAGGGGGGGAGCGGGGGGGCCTGTATTTACCGCGGGGGGCCTGTATATACTACTGGGGGAGTGGGGCCTGTATATACCACGATGGGGGGGAGCGGGGGTCTGTATATACTACTGGGGGAGTGGGGGCCTGTATATACCACGAGGGGGGAGCGGGGGTCTGTATATACTACTGGGGGGAGTGGGGGCCTGTATATACTACTGGGGGAAGTGGGGGCCTGTATATAACCACGAGGGGGGGAGCGGGGGTCTGTATATACCATGGGGGGGGGGAGAGCAGGGGCCTGTATAAACCACTAGGGAGGCTGCTGTATACTACCACAGGGGGAGGCTGCTGTATACTACCATAGGGGAAGGCTGCTGTATACTACCACAGGGGGAGGCTGCTGTTTACTACCACAGGGGGAGGCTGCTGTATTCTACCGCAGAGGGAGACTGTTGTATACTACCACAGGGGGAGACTGCTGTATACTACCACAGGGGGAGACTGCTGTATACTACCACAGGGGGAGACTGCTGTATACTACCACAGGGGGAGACTGCTGTATACTACCACAGGGGGAGACTGCTGTATACTACCACAGGGGGAGACTGCTGTATACTACCACAGGGGGAGACTGCTGTATACTACCACAGGGGGAGACTGCTGTATACTACCACAGGGGGAGACTGCTGTATACTACCACAGGGGGAGACTGCTGTATACTACCACAGGGGGAGACGGCTGTATATTACCACTGGGGAGGCTGCTGTATACTGCACTGCTGGGGCTGTATACCTGTGCTGGGGTCCACCCTCGGCTTATACACGAGTCAATAGGTTTTCCCAGGTTTTGGGGGCAAAAGTAGGGGGGTCGGCTTATACACGGGTCGGCTTATACACGAGTATATACGGTAATCTAAGAGAAAGAATAGCTTTTCCAGAATACTATTGTTAAGGTTTTAACATTTTATTACCTTAACAGAATTGAACCCTAACAGCAGGGGCTGGCTAGCCCAGGGGGCAGGGGGGCAGAAGACCCCCAGGCCGGTGGTCAAGCAGCAGTTTTGTCTGTCTTGTTGGTCTGGGAGGCCGCTCTGCCCCTGAAGCTCACTGATCATGGGCCAATGCTATTTGCTTGCCCCCCAGGCCAAAATTTGCCAGCCAGCCCCTGCCTAAGAGTATAATTGGTGCATTGCCAGGCAATGTGCAGAGCTATCATCCACCCCTAGACCCTAGTGAATAAAGAGAACCTCTGCAATCAGGAGGACAGTAGTATTATAAAGGGCACAGTTACAGATTTTACATTGCAGCTCATGTGCTTTAATTAAGTGAACAGTGACAGATGATCCTAGCAGAATAGGTTAAGAAGAGTCTATAAACCCCATTTGAAAGTGGTGTACTTGCAGGAAATCCCCTTTCATATATTATTTACTTTCATTTGGAATATGAACACTTACTACAATAGCTGAAAAGATCCATCTACGAATAAGGAATTTACCCCCGGACACTTCTTCATAAACAGGTCTTTCACCTTTTAAATAATATAATTTAAAAAGCAAAATTAGACAACAGAAAGAGATAGTTAAACTACTTCCCTACTGGTAGAAGATTATAAGGATTACAGTTCCGTAAATTTGTAGAATGTAGATTTTGACAGTTATTGAACTCGGTCATATAGATGCCTGTACTGTGCAATGAACACAAATGTGTATGTATGAAAAGAAAGATAAGCCTAGATACAGCTGCACACTAGAACACTAAAATTAAATAAACTTTACTTGCATTACTAACGCAGGAACTTTAGAAAATAAGGAAAAATACACTTACGGTAATTTTTCTTTATTCAATTTTGCAATAAGCTGACATTGCATAAAAGCTGTAGCTATATTTTAATAAAGGAGAAGCTTAGCTAATGTATTGGCCAATACATATGAGCCCAATAACCAACGACAAGGTGATCTCATTATATTGGGACCTTAGTCAGAAATGCCTCTATATGCAATAAAAAATCTGCCTGTGTGTGCAGATAGGATTCTAGCTATATAAGAAGGTGAATACACCATGGCTATAGGGTAGGGGTGCTATTTATTCAAATATACCTACAGCAGTTATGCAATGTTAAATTTTCTTTATTCAATTTTGCAATAAGCCAAGTGTATTTTTCCTTGTTTTCTAACGTTCATACAGCAGTAATATAGGACATAGTCTCTTTACTTATTTAATTCTAGTGTTCTAGTGTGCTGCTGTATCTCTCTTTGTAGTTATGTTTTTTCAACTGGCACCTGGTCGCATTTATTGGTGTTCCCAATCAGTCTTTTGATTAATTTGTAGCATTTTTTTCATAGAGGCATTTCAGAATGGGGTCCCAATATAATGAGATCACCTTGTTATTGGTTATCAGGCTCATATGTATTAGCAAATACATTAGCTAAACATCTACTTTATTCAAATATACTTACAGCAGTTTTGCAATGTCAATTTTTCTTTATTCAATTTAGCAAAAAGCTAAGTGTACAGGGTGGGTCATTTATATGGATACACCTAAATAGAATAGGAATGGTTGGCGATATTAACTTCCTGTTTGTGGCATATTAGTATATGGGAAGGAGAAAACTTTTCCAGATGGATGTTGACCATGGTAGCCATTTTGAAGTTGGCCATTTTGGAACCAACTTTATTTATTACATGGGTAGAGGGTCATGTGACACATCAAACCTCTTGAGAATGTCATAGGTAAAACAATGGTGTGCTTGGTTTTAACGTAACCATTCTTTTATAGTTATTTACAAGTTTTTCATTGTTTACAGCCAATGACATGTTGCAGAGGTTAACACGTGAGGAGCGGACAGAAATTGTGTTAATGTCTGGTGAACGCAGTACTGGGTTATTGCAGCAGATTTCAATGCAAGACACCCTACGAGACCACCCATCTCCCATGCCACAGTTAGCAAACTGCTTGCCAAATTTCGTGAAACAGGTTCAGTGTTAGATTTGCCAAAATGTGCATGCAAGAAAACTGTCACTAATGAAGAAACATCAGTGGCTGTCCTAGCTTCATTCAACAAAAGCCCACAGTGTAGCACTCGTCGCATGTCACTGGAGAGTGGCATTAGTTGAACATCCCTTTGGCGGATTAGCTACTCACCAGTAGCACCCTTACAAAATCCAGCGATGCATCATCTCAACGAGGATGACCCAGATCAGTGCACTGAATTTGCAGCATTGGCAAAACAAAAGTTGGAATAGGACCCTCAGTTTACACACATTATGTTCAGTGATGAGGTAAAGTTTTTTTGTGAATGGTTAAGTTAACAAACAAAACCATCGCTATTGTCTGACAGTAACCCACAGTGGATAGATCCCTCCAAGACTTTTGGAACACAAAAATTGATAGTATGGTGTGGCATATGGGGTACAAAGATAGTTGGGACCATTCTTCATCAATGGAAACCTCAATGCCACCGGATATCTAAAATTGCTACATGATGACGTGTTGCCCTCTTTCATGCACAGAAGAATGCACATTCCCTGAGTTTTTCCAACAAGATGGTGCACAACCACATTATGGTGAAGGTCTTAGCATTCTTACATGAACAGTTTCCTGGAAAGTGGATTGGTCATCGTGGGCCAGTTGAATGGCCACCAAGGTCTCCCGATCTGACCCACTTACACTTTTATATTTGGGGTCATCTGAAGGCAATTGTCTATGCTGTGAAGATACGAGATGTGCAGCATCTGAAACAGCGAATACTGGAAGCCTGTGCTAGCATTTTTCTGCGGTCTTTGCACACATTTTATAAGTTGTCATAAACTTGTATATAACTCACGAAAGAACAAAGTTATGTTAAACCAAGCACACCATTGTTTTTCTTATGAAATTCTAAATAAGTTTCATGTGAACACATGACCCTCTTCACATTGAAAAAAATAAAGTTGGATCCAAAATAGCCAACTTCAAAATGGCCACCATAGGTCCCCACCCATTTGGAAAAGTTTTCCTCCTCTCCTATACTAATGTGCCACAAACAGGAAGTTGATATCACCTGCCATTCCCATTTTATTTAGGTGTATCCATACATATGGCCTACCCTGTATTTTTTTTTTCCTTTTTTCCAGTAATGCAGGCCATAATCTATGTGTGTAGCTGTATCTCTCTTTGCAGTTAGTTTTTTTTCAGCTGGTACCGTTCACGTTTATTGGTGTTGCCAGTCTCTTGATAAATTTGTATGAAAGTAAAGCCATACAATTATATCTGAAAATGTCCTACTAAAATCTGCCACTTGTATTATGCCATGAAAATTTAATAGTAAGAGCAGACGCTGGTGCAGAGTAGTACTTATTACTAAAAAACTGGTATAAATGTTATTAATTTTGTTTAAAAAGTTTCATTGAAATATCCAGACTTACATTGGAAAGAAAGAAGAATATCCCAGTTAGCAAAGTAATGATCTCTCCAGACAGCCGCAGGTAGTCCACTGTTGTCTTATATGGGTAGGGCGGCTGGCAAGAAGAAACAAGATTTCTTACACCAAAATAAAGGATCACCAAATAAAATAATACTGAACAACTAACAGCTCTAAAACTATGTGCACATGTTGAGTAATTGGTCAGTATTTTACCTCAGTAAACCACCCCTCACCTCCTGGGTAAATAGAATGGCAAACCCCCAACATAATAAGAAAAATACATAACATATTTCATACCATGAAAAGCACCAAATTGCAAAAAGACTACATTACTTACCAGTAATGGGATTCTCCAGAGCCCATGACAGCACTACATGAAAGAGGGACCTGTCCCACTAGCATAGGAAACCTACGGAATTAAAGGGCAGACCTTCTCCCCTGCATCAAGTGGGTTATAGCTCATGAGATGACCTCCCACATAGTTATATACACAAAACGTCTTTACCCAGTGGCTACAACATCACATAAATTACACACCTAGAATTCAGTTAGTGCATACCCAAATCATTGATAGGGGGGAATACGATGGTGCCGACACAGGCTTTTGAAAATCCCATAACCAGTAAGTAATTTAGTCTTTTCCTTTCCCCCATGAGAGCACCACACGAGAGATTTACAAAGAAATAAATCTCTTTAGTGAGGGACCAACACCTGAACACACTTTTCCTCCAAAGTAAAGGTCAGCAGAAGAAGACAGATCAAGCCTAGAGTGCTTATAGCATGTTGACGAAGAGGATCGTGTTGTCGCCTTGCACATCTGGTTGATCGACACAAACACCTTCTCTGCCCAGGAAGTTGCAACCACTCGAGTAGAATGAGCCTTAATGTCTACCAGGACTGAACTACCACTAGAGGAGTAGGCTAAGCTAATAGCATCCCTAATCCACACTCGCCATGGTAACCTTTAAAGGTCATAAGGAATTTTCCAAGACCTTGAATGGAAACAAAGACCGACTTTTTTCTTGGTTTTATTACTGAAATATAATTTATCAGAGACCTTCTAACATTCAAGGTGTGAAACGTTTCCTTCGGGTTGTTAGGTTTAGTGAAAAAGCAGGGAAGGACAATCTGATTTCTATGAAATTTTGAAGCTACTTTTGGAAGGTAGGCTGGGTCTGGTCTTACGATAATACTATCTGCATAAAGGTCAAAACAACTGATAAAGACTGGATATCACGGATCCTCAGGGCCGAAGTTGGTGCCACAAAGATCACAGTCTTCAAGGTAAACGTTTTTAGCTTTTTAGGCCTCTAAAGGGTCAAAGGGAGGTCTAGTTAGTGCCTCCGGCACCAAGTTTAGAGCCCAAGCAAGCATTCTCAAACTAGAGATCTTCCTCGATCTATTGTATGTGTTCATAAATCTAGCTAACCATCTGTTGCCTGCAAGTTCATAATTATATAATGCTCGAAGGGATGATACCTACACCCTGAGACTGCAAGTGAATCCAAGGTCTAACCCTAACTGTAGAAATTCTAAGGTAAAGCCAACAGGAACTTCCTCATCTAGTTGACCCAGTTGACTTTTCAGGAACGATTTCCAGGTTCTACCATATATCATAGTTCCTACTCTTAAGTAAGGTAGATACTAGGCTTGTGGAAAACCTTTTCTGAATCAGAAGTGACCTCAAATTTCTAGCTATCAAATGAAGTCCAGTTGCTTGTTGATGCCAGACTGGACCCTGGCTGAGCAGATCTGGGATTTCTGGTAGGATCCATGGATCAGTGACATATCAGCCTCATCCTTGAAAGCCATGGTCTTTTGCACAAGAACGGGCTTATCTGCATTAGTCTCGCCTTGTCCTCCTAGATGTTTCTTAAGACCACTGGAATCAGTATTATTGGCAGCAAGGTATAAGCCAGTTTGCAAATACCGTAGGTGTATACTCTGAAATCCCATGGGTCCAATATCTGTTGGTAGACCACTGGATTCAAGGCCTATTCCCCCTCTCTGTGATGATTGCAACTTGGGAAATCAGCCTTGCCTTTCTCCTTTCCCTTTATGTGTAGTGCTGTCAATAATAAGAGATGCCTTTCCACTAGCCAGAAAATTTCTGCTGTTACCGCCATCAGGGGCCTTGATCTCGTTTCCCCATGTTGGTTGATGCAAGGAATCGTTCTTACTGTCTGTTGGTTCTTGAGAGAGGAAAGGAAATACTTCACTACATATTTTATGTCCAGAAGTTCTTTCATGTTGAAGGAACTCCTCCTCTTGTATTCAGATCAAATCCCCTGGGCTACACCATCTCGCAGATGTGCTCCCCATCCCCTTGGGCTTGCATCTGTAGTTATTACTTCTGTAATCAAATTTACCCATGGGAGCTACTTTTGACAGATTCTTAATGCTTAGCAAACATTAGAGTGAGCAAGTTGTGACTAAAGAAAGTTTAAGGCTGCCTTCACACTTGCAGATGCATCTGCAGCGTTTTGCAGATGCATCTGCAAGTATCAGCATGCAGACCGCGGTCCCTATGTTTATAATAGGGCGCACCGCGGTCTGAATGCTCTCATTGATTCCTATATGTGAGCCGTAAGCAGGCAGATGCCTGCTGACAGATCACACACTCCCGCCCCGCACCTTGGACGCAAATCTCGCGTCCATAGTGCGGGCGGGAGAAGTGTGATCTGTAAGCAGGCATACGCCTGCTTACGGCTCACATATAGGAATCAATGAGAGCATTCACACCACGGCCGTGGTCTGCATGCTGATACTTGCAGATGCATCTGCAAAACGCTGCAGATGCATCTGCAAGTGTGAAGCCAGCCTAACTTTCTTTCCAAACACTCTTCTAGCCTCCTGTCATCTACCAGTATCTCCTACTGTAATTTCATATTATGGAACTGAGCCCAAAGATCTGCTGTGATACATGAAGTCAGGGATCCCTAGAGGGCCACTGCCACTGCATTCCTCTCATAGCAAGGTTGTTTAAAGCCTCTGATAACAGGCATTAAATCCTGTACTTCTTAGGCAAGTAACACTACTGTGTCACGGAGTCCAAGAGAATACCCAGTAAAGACTGGACCCTTGAGGGGATTAATCTTGACTTTCTTAAGTTTAGAAGCCAGCTCAAGTCCTCCATGGTGGCCCAGACTCTAGCTAGTAAAAATAGCATTGTTCCAATGATTTTCTAGTAACAAAATCGTCCAGGTATGGGATTAATAAAGTATATATCTCCAGAAGATGCGCTGTCATTCCTGCTACAATTTGTAAAAATCCTTGAGGCCATTAAAAGACAGAAAGGCAGAGCCATGAACTGAAAATGTTTCAACAGGCTGTTTATGTATAGTGCCCCTCCTAGGTATTTCTGGTTTTCTGTATGATTGGAACATGGTATTAATGCTGTATAGGTCTAGTACACTCATGTAACAGCCTGGAAACAGAAATTTTATAGTCAATTTGATTGACTCGATCTTGAAAAGTCGATATATCAGAAATCTGTTCAGTCTTTTCAAATTGATGATGGTTCTAAGACTGCGTTCACACACTGGGTATTTCCTGCATATTTTTACGCAAGTGTTGTTGCAGTTTTTGTAGCCAAAACCAGGAGTGGAGCAATCAGAGGAAAAGTCTAATAGAAATGAATGCTCTACTTCTGTATTTAATTACCCACTGCTGGTTTTAATCAGCCATTCCTGGCTTTGGCTACAAAAACTGCAAGAGCACTCACGTAAAAACATGCAGCAAATGCACAATGTGTGAACACACCCTTAAGGTGCTGCCTGGCATCCTTATCAAGATGAGGGGGGAATTAATTCCCCTTCCTTCCTCCTCCACTGGCACCTCAATGAGCACCTATTTCTGAACCAGATCCATGACTTCTGCTTCCAGGACACACAGCTACTACAAAGATTTTCTGGGCGATTTTATTCCAAACATCTGTGGAGAAATTGTCCAGAACTCCAGCCTCAGGTCTGACTCCACTATACTCAAAATCCAACCGCTCAATGAGATTTTCACCCAGGCAGAGAAGAAAAGGGAAAATCTATCTCCTACCCAGTGAATGGCGTCACTGGGATAATGTCTTTCCTCCAAAACATGTCTCTTCCCATTTACCTGGCGTCCAGGGGGGTGGAGGTTTTTTTGGGGGAGTTTCAGCTGTAACATCTCATCCAAAAGCATCTCCTATATTCCGGTATAGAAGGATTAGGAAATCCTTTCTTCCTCTCTCTCACTTTGTTCAGGATGTCATTCAAGACAGGACCAAATATTCTTCATCTCACAGGATAGAACATAATTTGGCCTTGAACTGAGTAGGGCGCTGTGTTGGACAGGCCCACTGATCTGTGTGCTCCCCCCTGCAACAGAATACTAAATAGAATAGGAAGGAGAAAAAAGTGCAGATCAGGTCTTATTCTCAAATGATGTCTGGTAAGAAAAAGCTGAAATGGAAGAGGGGCGCACATATCTGACTGACGTTTTTGGAAAAAAGGGAATATGAAAAAAAGGGGAATAATAAAAGGGGAATAATGAAAAAAGGGGAATAATGAAATCCGCTCACCTGTTAGCGTTGTGAGAAGTCACAACCACTTTTTGCACCTTTGACAACTATAGATGTCAAGCTTTTCCACGGTTTGCAGCAGCCCTCCCTCGATATGAATCCAGGATTGCAGATAGGAGAAAATGGACGCGCTCCCGCTCCAAATAATTCCAAATTCAAAAGTTGTGTGAATTCATCAGGTGGTATTTATTCTACGCTTTTCAGGGACGAGCCCCTTCCTTATGGTGTAATTTTTTTGTGGTATTCCTGAGGAAGGGGCTTGTCCCTGAAACACGTAGAATAAATACCACCTGATGAATTCACGCAACTTTTGAATTCAGAATTATTTGGAACGGGAGCGCGTCCATTAGTCTCCCTTTTTTTCCCTCCTAACTGCAAATCCAAGATCTCTGTAAGTCATGGAAAGATTTAGAGACAAGTTTAATTTAAAAATCACACTCATTTTTCTATGGCAATTTTGATATGATTAAAAGAGTATAAATTAACAAATTACTTGTCAGTATTTCCTAAAAATGAATTTCTAACCCCAAAATGTTCATATATGAGTGATCAGCTTAACAGACAATTACTTTGCAAATCAATATATGCTAGAAAAATGAACTTTAACTTCCCAAACAATTTCAACAATTGTAGTCCTGCCTAAAGGAGCAGCTAACATCGTTTTTATTGATTATTCACATTTCATAGAGTGGTGTTGATGAGGACAGAAAACATCAGGACGACTGTATTCTGCAAAAGGTACGGAGTGGACTGCTGAGGACTGGGGTAAAGTATTTCTCTCTCAATCCTTTCGATTGTTTGGGACATCTGGAAAACAGCTTATTGGAGAAGAAGAGGTGAGCGCTACCACCAGTCTTGTCTCATGCCAACTGTAAAGCATCCTGAAACCATTCATGTGTGGGTTGCTTCTCAGCCAAGGGAATCGGCTCACTCACAGTCTTGCCTAAAAACACAGCCATGAATAAAGAATGGTACCAGAATGTCCTCCAAGAGCAACTTCTCCCAACTGTCCAAGAGCAGTTTGACGCCCAACAATGCCTTTTCCAGCATGATGGAGCACCTTGCCATAAAGCAGAGGTGATAACTAAATGGCTCAGGGATCAAAACAGAGATTTTGGGTCCATGGCCTGGAAACTCCCCAGATCTTAATCCCATTGAGAACTTGTGGTCAATCATCAAGAGACGGGTGTACAAACAAAAACCAACAAATTCTGGCAAAATGCAAGCATTGATTATGCAAGAATGGACTGCTATCAGTCAGGATTTGGTCCAGAAGTTGATTGAGAGCATGCCAGGGAGAATTGCAGAGGTCCTGAAGAAGAAGGGTCAACACTACAAATATTGACTTGCTGCATTAACTCATTCTAACTGTCAATATAACATTTTGGTACTCATAATTTGATTGCAATTATATTTCTGGATGTGATATAAACATCAGACAAACACAAATAAATACCAGAGGGCAGCAGATCATGTGAAAATATAATTTTGGTGTCATTCTCAAAACTTTTGGCCATGACTGTATAGCTTAATAACTATGGTCGCTGCTGTCCCCACAAGCATAAACACCAAGGAGCAGGTGGAGGAAAGGGTTGGTACATTGGTGATTTTCTCCTGAAGAAAGGGATTCTATTCCCTGAAACACAGAGAAATAAAGTCACATTTTATTATATTGTGTAATTCCTCATATATGGCAGCGTGGTGTTAACCCCTTCCTCCTCCTGCTTCTTGGCCTCCCTGCAATACAGGGAAAGTGTCCAGAATCTTCTCTTTCAGCATGCTATTTCTTAGCTGATCCTCTAATTGGTCCATCTAGATCAGGGGTCTCAAACTCGCGGCCCGCGGGCCGCATGCAGCCCCCGGGGCCCCTCAGTGCGGCCCCCGACACAGTGGAGAGTGAATCATGTCGGCGGTCATGTGCGGGGGCCGCCGCAATACTGCTTTATTATCACTTCCGGCCCCTTCATTGATACTTCACTGCCGCTCGCTCTGCAGCTTGCTCTGTGCCCTGCAAGTTCAATACAATCCGCCAGCCAATGAGAGGTGCATGACGTCATCTGCGAGCCTCTCATTGGTTGGCGGCTTGCATAGGGCGCAGAGCGAGCGGCAGTGAATTGTCAATGAAGGGGCCGGAAGTGATAATAAAGCAGTATCGTGGCGGCCCCCGCACAGGACCGCCGGCTAGGTTACCTGCATAGGGCGCAGAGCGAGCAGCAGTGAAGTGTCAGTGAAGGGGTCGGAAGTGATAATACAGCAGTATCACGGCGGCCCCCGCACATGACCGCCGGCTAGGTTAGTTTTACAAAAGAGTCTGTGTCTGTGAGTTAATGTGAGTGTGTGAGTCTGAGCGTGTGAATGCGTCTGAGCCTGTGAATGCGTCTGAGCCTGTGAATGCGTCTGAGCCTGTGAATGCGTCTGAGCCTGTGAATGCGTCTGAGCCTGTGAATGCGTCTGAGCCTGTGAATGCGTCTGAGCCTGAGCCTGTGAATGCGTCTGAGCCTGAGCCTGTGAATGCGTCTGAGCCTGAGCCTGTGAATGCGTCTGAGCCTGAGCCTGTGAATGCGGCTGAGCCTGAGCCTGTGAATGCGGCTGAGCCTGAGCCTGTGAATGCGGCTCAGGCTGAGCCTGAGCCTGTGAATGCGTCTGAGGCTGAGCCTGAGCCTGTGAATGCGTCTGAGGCTGAGCCTGAGCCTGTGAATGCGTCGGAGGCTGAGCCTGAGCCTGTGAATGCGTCTGAGGCTGAGCCTGAGCCTGTGAATGCATCTGAGGCTGTGCCTGAGCCTGTGAATGCGTCTGAGGCTGTGCCTGTGAGTGAGTGAGTGAATGTGTGTGTGTAAAAAGAATGTAGACTAGGTTGGGGACATCAGTACAAAAGGGGATCAGGATGGGGATATTAGTACAAGAAGGGGATAAGGATTTGGACAGTACAACATTGAGCAAAAAATTCTGGCATTACTAAAAATGTCACTTATTCCTACAAGCAATGCGGCCCCCCGATAAAAAAATTTTTCTATGTGCGGCCCACCAACCCAGCCGAGTTTGAGACCCCTGATCTAGATCATCATGATTCTAGCCTTGCAGGCCAGTTTCAGAGCACCTGCCAAGCACTCCCAGGTTTAAGCCCGGGTTAGACGCTTCAATGTCCCAGCGACCCCACCAACGATCGGGATCGCTGGGACATTGAAGACTGATCGCTGATGAGCTGTCACACAGGCAGACTCACCAGCAATCCGGACCAGCGAGCATGCTGGTATCCAAGGTAAACATCAGGTAACTAAGCACCGCGCAGCACTTAGTTACCCACAGTTTACCTTAGATACCAGCTCCCAGCGTTGCTGTGCAGCGCTAGGAGCTCACTGATAGTTGTTCTCCCGCTGTCACACGCAGCGATGCTGTACGTTCAGCGGGCAACCAACGATAGATTTATGAACCGGTTCATAAATCTGCGATCAACAATCAATGACTCATCATTGATCGTTGATAGGTGTCACACGCAACAATGTTATTTAGACATCGCTGCAACGTCACCAAACCGGTGACGTTGCAATAATATTGTTACCGATATCGTTGTGTGAGACGGGCCCTTAAGGTACCACTCAGACTTGTTATCTAAAAGATCTTTCAGGATTGCCATGTCTTCAAAGGTAGTGAACATTTTTGGAGGACTTAGTCACTGCTACATGTATCTTCGGAACTTTATCCCAAAGGGCAGTTTTTTTATACCTCAAAGGGGTATCTTTTTTGATGACGAGTTTAGCGAACCTCTTTTTTCTTGCTTACTTTTTAACGAAAGCCTGTAAATTCTCATCGGTTGAGATGGTTCACTGCTTCTTCAGCACCAACTCCTCAAACATAATATCTTGTACTTATATAGGGGTTTTAACTTCTGTGATGCCCATAGTGGCCATTGCAGCCAAGTCTCTGTCTCTTTGACGGGAAAGCAAGACCTGCCTTCCCTACCACCATCACAGGATGAAGTAGAGGAAATATCAAACTCACATTCTTCTTCTGATTTTTCTGAAACTAGTTTTCCCCTGCTTATTATTTCTGATGGATTAGTGCTTTAAGAGACATTTTAATCCCCACCTTAATGACAGATTTTAAATCCAGGGCAAAATTCAAGCATTCCTTAAATATTGTTTTCTGCACATATGCTGCGCAGAGCTTTTTCTGCCACAAGCTGGGTAATTTATCGATTCAGAGTGCATACTCATTATATTTAAGTTTAAGTTTTGCAGTACATGTTTTAGGCCTGAACTACAATACCAAGTAACATAAGACAAAAAGAGGCGTTGTTATCTTGGTGAACTTTCACAAAGATTACTCACCATTAGCCGCTTTCATAAGGGTACCGAATGAAATCACCCAAGTTTTGCTCCCTGGAGGCAGAGGATCCATCTCGATTTACTCTTCACTGGCTGGCCTTACTCTCGCTTACATTATTTCTCTTGTCACTCGTGTGACTGCCGCTGCTGAGCCTATTTTGACGCTGACACTGACCATACTGCCGATGCTGCTGCTGCTCCTCCATGGCCATGCTAGAAGGGTAGCTGGAGCACCAAAATCATCTCTTTGGCAGTCAGACCTCATTTTTAAATGAGGGACTGACCAACAGCTAATTCCTTTATGATGACACCTTCTCCGGACCTGCCAGAAGTGAAAACTGACACTTCCTGGTTAGAGGTTCCCTGACATGCTCATCATCAGGGTGCGCCCATTCCAGCACGCTCTGCACAAGAGCAGACACGGCTCTGATGTCACCGGTCACCAACACGCTGGTCATTGGTCATGCCTATTCCAGCTTACCCATGCATTGGAAGACCTGGTAGATATGGAGATCGGCAGACACATGGAAGATGTCTCCCTCATCCGCATGACCTCTAGAGCCCAAATGGCACCCACTGTGACGCTTCCAGAACCTGTAACAGTGTTACAATTTGCCACTTCTCCCATCGGCCAGGACTGGCGAAGTAAGAAATCTTCAGTGTGTGCTTCATCTTGTGTAGATTCCCTACAAGGGCAAAAAAACAACTGACGTGGGGAAGACATTCCACCCTTTTATTCAGTCGGTTTTCGGTCCTTGACGGGCAGATCCATATCTTGTGTGGTGTTGTCATGGGGGAGAGGAAAACAATAGATATAAATTTATAGAGGTGCAAAATTATCGATTTACATAGTAACCAGAGTCAAAGTGCTCCAATATGGACAAAATAACCAATGTACAGAATATACATTTTTAAGATATGATAAATGTGAAATATCAAATTGCAAAAGAGAATACAAAGCAGGAAGGATGCTGAGAGGGATAGGGGGTGTAAAGAAGCCTCGTGAGTATCATCACCAACTGTGTCTCCCTTAGGAGTGGTTTTTTATTATGTTGTGGGGGGGTGTCATTCTAATGTAGTGGGGGACTTAGACCTCAGCCTATATCAGGGCGCCTGGTGAACCTTGTAATTACCGTAGTTACGGTATTTGCTTTCATGCACTTTTAACATGTTTTTTAATGTTGTCTGTTCTGCTACATAGATTATATGAATTGGTATATATCTACTAAAAATGCCATATTAATGAATACTTATTGTGCACAATACTTTCTATAGAGTTATGTTTTGTCAGTGTATATAAAACGTATATCTACTCTATCCGAGTGATTTATATTCCTGGGTTTAGAAGCAAGTTTGCATATAGAAATATTTTTGGTTGTTAATCATTTACACCTACTTTGCCTTCCATTGGTCTGTAATAAGCAATTAATGTAAATATGATCATAGCAATGAGATAGGAGACAACACTGATGTAGAAGGAGACCGCTCCAAATTTTCTCCATTTGTCCCTCAAAAGTTCATTGATCGGTTCCACCGCCAACATTTCATAGCGATTCTGGAATAAAAAATAAGCAGCAAGATCTTTATATATACAAGAAACATGAAAGCAATCTTTTAGTAACAGATTCTGAACAAGTCTGGAAGCAGAATATAAAAAAATGTAATGAAATATAAATGTAGTCTGCACATTTACTTTAAAGTGATTACAGGGAATATGGGAATATTAGTGCAAATATGGCTAAAACTATCGTATATTAGTTCTTTGCTACTTCGAACAAATGGGTTCATGCTATTATTAAGCAAGGCATCACGTGACTGCCAAAACTGTACACTTGTAATGATGACCCACCGGTCAATGGCTGCTATGACTCCAGATCTCTTCTCAACATGCATAATAGCACAATCAAGTGAACTGATCAATTAGCTCTCACTGCATAGTTATTTAAAGGGCTGCACGTAACCCTACTACCTCACTTTAACTGAGAATTATCACAATGCAGACACCAGGTTTGCTATGAATGTTCATATACAATATAGCATTTCAATATAGTGTTGCCTAGGGGCATTAGTTTTTTAGAAATCAAAGTTAAATAGTATGTTATGTTCCAATTCTGCTCTCACCTCGACCTTGCTATTATACACCAGGATTTCAAGTACAGAGACCTCTTCACCACATGTATCTAATGATGATAAGTCATACAGAGATGAGTAAACGGGTCCATACGCCCAGTCCCGGAATTTCCGTGACAAGTGTCTGGCGTCTTCATCTTTTATCTCTAGCCGGATAATATGCTGAAATATCTAAAAAAGATGAACGTTACAATTTTTACTATTATCATTGCTTCGAGTAATAGGATAGGATTTTTCCTGTAACAAAGTTTGAGAGCATAAATACAAAAGACTGATGTTCATGACCCATTTCTTGGGTGAATATGAAGATTAAAGGATATATCCGGGATTTCCTTCACTCAGAAAAATGTGTCCAAGCACTAATGACTCGCCCACTAGTGCCATGGGGTACTCGGAACCAGGCCGCAGTTCTGCTGTGGGAGTCGAGGGGGTCGAGACCCGGCTCTGTGGCCCTGCGCGGTCAATAAAAGGGACAGTTTTTAGGTTTGAATGTGACGCCACCTGTGGATTGTGGCCAGCTGTAGTCACCGCTGTAGTTAGGACCCCTGGGGATGATGAGGGTTGGCAGCCAGGATGTTGATCCCTCCACGGGTAAGGCTATTCCCCAGAGCTGTAGTATTTATAGTGTTGGTATAATGCTCTCACCCCCTTCAGGCAGTCTCCACTGCCGTATTGCAAAATCAGTATGTGACTCTGCAGGCGCAGGATGAGCAGTCTGTGAAAGGGATAGTTCGTGGGGAGAGCAGGGTTAAGTGTGCTGAAGGAACAACATACAAGGGGGTAGCAGTCTCTTTACCTTTACTTGTTTGTTGCAATTACAGTCCGGGGCACCAGTTTAGATGTTACTGTGGACCCAGGCAGCCTGGAAACAATCAGGAGATCCACGTAGCCAGGTGGGTTGGAGGCCTCCCTTCTGAGCTTTCACTTGTTAGTCCCTGCTGCTGCATGAAGCTGTGCTGCAGCCTCTCTCTCCCTCGCTCAGTCTGTACCTGTATAGTAGGCAGCGCGAGCCCTGTTCCAGGGGCTGCTGCTCAGTGCAGACCCCGGGCTCTAGTATGCTACTGTGCTCCAGGTGTTAGGTAGGCCAGGTGATCTGGAATCCCCTGCCTCGTCGGATTTCTGCTGTTGGGGCATTAGTAACCGAACAGCCTCGGACTCCGGCGACCGGTTTCTGGCGCTCTCCTCTGGGCTGAGCGAGATGTCGCTCTGCTCCCCAGCTACTCCTCTCTGTCCTCCTCAGACTCACTCAATGGCTGTTCTGACTAACCCCACCTCCGAGCCAGAATTTATAGAGGGAAACTCCCTTTAAACTGGGTTCTAGAGCTCCCCCTTCTGGTCTGGAGACAGGAAAGTGTTGGATGCTGTGTCACCTGAATAGAGAATCCCCTTTTTGCTTCCAGGCGTGACATCGGGACCCTGGGGTGCTACACTGACAGGTAATTACGGTCCACCTGGCTGTTGTGCCTGGTGCCGGTCACCACTGACACCAGGGGCGGACTAGCCCAGGTGGCAGGGGGGCAAGTGCCCCCCAGGCTGGTTATAATGGCCTCACCCAGGGCCGTCCCCCTACTGTAATGGGCCGGACCGGCTCTCCCTAGTTTCACAGCAGCCGGCCAGACGACGCAGCATGGCGAGTGTGCCACCAGCATACCCCTCCCCCCCCCCCCGCTCCTCATCTCGCCTGACTCCACTAGCACCACCCCCAGCTCCTCACCTCGCCCGACTCACTAGCACCCCCCTCCTCACCTAGGGCTGAGCTGACATGAAGTCAATGCCTCCCTGAGCCAGGTGCACCATCCCGCCCTGACTGACACGTAGCAGTCTAGGACTGCTATTGCTCATGATTCTGCAACCGACAGAGAGGAGACTTCTCTGCTTTTTTACAAGTGTCACAGCCAACGTCAAGTTTATTAACAGCCATTCCCCATCCCCTCCCCTGATTGACGGCCAGCTCCCCGCTATCTATCAGCATGATGTCGGCTGTCCTGCTCCTTCTACAAATCATAGCAGAAAAAAGCCTCTGCATTGTTAAAGAAGCTATTGTATTGTCGGCAGGAGCAGTCTGTGACTCTCTGTGCCTGCATTGAATGGCGCCAAGCACAACAGGCAGGTAGGCAGCAACTACCTGCCTGTTAGGGATGGCCCCTTTTTTTTTTTAATTCCCGGATATACTCTTTAATTAGACAAAATGTCACGTTAAATGCGATCATGTGAAATTGCTTAAAAGAATATTGTGAATATTAGCCTTTAACCTCAAATGATATTAAAATTGAAGTATTGAGTATAGTTTGCGCTGTTTTTACTTTATTTTTTATTTTCTGTCTTTATTTCACCTTTTTTTTTTTTTTCTTTAAAGAATACATCAAAGTTTTGCAATTTGCTATCTATCTAAATGTATGCAACACTCCTGAGTTTCGCAATATGCTATTTATCTGCATGTATACCTATTTTAAGATTTGTCTGTATTCTATGTGTTAACCACCTTATGTAACATAATTGAAACTACCGTAAATTGCAATTATATTAAACCTTATAATGATTTAAAATTTTAATAAAAACATTTGAATAGAGAAAGCTGCCACAGTACCAAAGACAGCCCTGTGTAAAAACACTCCCTGGTAATCATGTACCTATTCCTTGGCAGACCAACAATATAATCAATTGAAGAAAAATAAAGCGTTTGTGTTTTTAATGGTTGCGCTGTCAATTCTTTTTTATTTAATTGATATGAAAATGATATACATGCATTATGAAAATTATATATGTAGTATGTTATAATACTTGTACCTTAAAATTACGCATAATTCCCATTAGAAACACAAGGGGGCAGTACAACACCAAAGTAAGAGCAAAGCGGTTGTGTTCATTCCATCAGATGGGTAATGTATATAGTAGCATGCTAATGCATTGTTGGGCTGGGACAGTTGTTACCCTTTAAAAGTACCCTTCTTTATAATGAGAATACTAATAATTCCTTATGTGTATACTTGTACTACATGGCAATAAGGCAGCATAGAGCCTAGACTGATACTATAGGAATATCAGACTAACATTGAACAATGTTTAGAAATCTACATGAAACAAAATACAGGACAATTACTCACCCCTATTTTACCCAGTTTTGCCGCCATCATAAGGGGAGACATGCCATCATTGTTCATTATAGCCTCCAGGCTGCAGTCAGGATAAAGTTTGGCACACTTTATGACCAGAAGATCATACATTTTTGTAACAAATTTGGTATTCTCTCTCGTATTGTCTGCAATGGCAACCAAAGCATGTAGGACAGTATTGCCCCTCGAGTCTTGACGGCGCATATCGGCTTTCTTATGAGCATTCTCTGTCAGGTAGTGCACAATGTCAGGCTGATTGGTGCAAGCAGCGAGAGATAATGGGAGTTCACCTATGATAAGAAGGAGATATGGTTATTTTTATACAAAACCCTAAAACACTAATTTTTCTTACTATATCTTCACAGATGATACATTTTTACTGACGTTCTAAGAAAATCAGATAGTAGAAAATGGAAAAAGCATAAAGTCCTTTCACTGCGCACTTTGCTCTCTACCAGTAAACATGATACAAGCAAGGCTAGGGTCACACGTGCATGCGTTTTTTAAGGTGCTTTTTTCCAGCCTGCGTTTTTGGGCTGCGTTTTTGCACTTAGGTGTGGAGCACCCTTAAAAATCGCATGCAAAAACGCATGGTGCCATTTAGTGCAATACAAAAATGCATGCGTTTCCCATAGGGCCCCATGTAAAAAAAAACGCACGCGTTTTTGGAAAAGCACCGAAAAACGCAGCAAGCAGTATTTTTTGGTGCCGAGCCAAAAACACATCCAAAAAACGCATAGCTCTTTAGACATGCATTTTTGGCATTGAGGCATGCATTTTTAACATGGAGGTCTATGGATGCGATTTTCACAAATGACAAGTGTGAAAACTGCATGGAAAATCTGCAAGTGTGACCTAGCCTAAGGCTGGGTTCACATTGGCATGAGGGAATCACACATTGCACTTGGCCCCATGTTAGACAATCAGGCAGCTCAGACCTGCAAGTTTTTCGTCAGCCTTGAAAAAATTCATAGCATGCTGCGATTGTCTGCGAGTCTCATCACTCGCAAGTGAAACATCGGACTGCACTGGCATGCACACAGCAGACATCCAAGTGCAGAGCAATTTAGGAAACGTAAGAGATTGTGAATCAATTTCACATGGTATTGAGCACATTAAAGCGACCACAGGTGTGCTGGAGAGGTAACAGCCAGACAGCCCCTAAAGAGAATGGTTTTACAGGTGGTGGCCACAATCAGTTTCTCTCTCCTTATTCCTCCAGATTGAAATCTTCTCTAGTTTTGAGTTTTGCTAGTGTCCATGTCACTACAGGTAGCATGAGGTGGTACCTGCAGCCCATTTAGGATACAGAGATAGACCAACTCCTCCAGGATGTTATCATATGTGCACTGTCTCAAGAAGGTTTTCTGTGTCTCACAGCACAGTGTCAAGAGCATGAAGCAAATGCAAGCATATGGGCCATAACACAAGTAGAGACAAACAGGACTATGGAAATGCTTCAACTCAGCAACAGGAACAGTATCTGTGCCCTTGTGCAAGAAGGAACAGGAGGAGCACTGGCAGAATTCTACAAATTACCTCTAGCAGGCTACTAGTGGACATGTTTCTGACCAAACGGTTATGGTGGGTTTACACGCCGCGATATCGGCGTCCAACTCCGACCCAACTCCGACAAAAAGTCACGTGGGTCGCGAGTTGGAGCCGATATCGTGTGCGCGTTGTACTGTTTTAGCGTACAACGCGATGCTGGAACGATGCCAAAACGATATTGGAGTTGAATAGCAGAGCTATTCAACTCCCCGATATCGTATGGCCGTTGTACCAGCATCGCAGCATGTGACAGCCCAACTCCGATGCGTACTCACACCTCACCCATTAACTCCCATGTTAAATGGTCGTTACTGGGTTGGTGGGCGTACACATCGGAGGGACGTTGTTTCCCGATATCGCAGCGTGTAAACCGGCGATGCGATATTGGGAAAAGTGCTCCCAAAATGCGCGCTCCCGTGGCGTTGTATGCGATATCGGGACGATATCGCAACGTGTAACCCCACCATTAGACGCAGACTATGTGAGGATTTAAAGAGGGCACCACACCCAGTGCTCGCATCTCAACACTCTGGAGCTCACTTGGCTCACAGAAAATACCAGAATTGGCAAGTTCACCATTGGTGCCTATTCTTTTTACAAATGATAGGTTTACATGGATCATGTGACAGGAATGATAGAATCTGGAGAATCTGGAGAATCCATGGTTAGCGTCATGTTGTCTGCATTGTAATCCAGCATTGCCAGTTTAGCAGTGGATCAGTGATGGTCTGGACAGGCATATTCTTGAAGGAGTGCATAAGCCTCCATCATAAATGCCTTCCCAAGAGCTCAATCCACTTGAGAACCTCTGGGAGATTCTGTACCCGTGCATGCAAACAGTGCCAAAGAAAACATACAAAGGCTAGGGTCACACTTGGCTGCGTTTTTGAGAATGTTTTTGGCAGCCTGCGTTTTTGGGCTACGTTTTTGCTGTTAGGTCTGGAGCAGCCTTAAAAAAACGCAAGCAAAAACACATGCATAAACACATGGTACCATTTACTGCCATGCGTTTTTGCATGCGTTTCCCATAGGGCCCCATGTTACAAAAATGCATGCATTTTTGAACATCACCAAAATAGCACCACAAAACGCAGCATGCAACGTTTTTTGGTGCGGAGCCAAAAAACACATCCAAAAAAAATGCATGGCCATGCGTTCTTTGCATTGGTGCTTATGGATGCGTTTTTACATGCGTTTTTCACAAAAGACAAGTGTGAAAAACGCATGGAAAAAAACGCATCCACGACACCAGTGTGACCCTAGCCATTGATAGTGGCAAGATATTTATAGAAGACAAAGATTTTGATTTTCAATAGTAGAAAATGAGCACAAAAGGCACAGAACTATAAGTGACATCAAGAGAATAAACAAGTAATTTAGGGACCTTTCACATCAGTGTTTTTTTGCTGATTTGCGGCAGATTTACCACATCTTCCGCGTAACGGACAACTTGAGGCAAGCCTGTGGCAAGCCCCCATTCATTCTCTACGGGCTGCGCGGAAAGTGCTTTTTTTCATGATCCGGCAAATCCGGCACTTGAGGCAAGTCAAAAAACCGCATCGTTTTTTTGACTTGCAGCAAGTGCCAGATTTGCCAGACCACAGCAAAAACCACACCTACCGTGCCTACCGCAAATCCCATAGAGAATGATTGGGGTTTTCCGCAGGCTTGCCTCAAGTCGTCTGTTACATGGAAGATGCGGTAAATCTGCTGGTTCTTCCGTGAATCAGCAAAAACGCTGATGCGAAAGGAGCATTACTGTGACCCAGAAAATGTAACATTCATATATAGGGAAGATGGTGTGTCATGGTCCGCGCTGCTGTCTCAATGGAATCACAAGGAATGGATGTCTCCAAGAAGTCACAAGGAAGGCAAGGTTCCAAAGCAACGATCTCCTTTATTCACCAACACTTTTCGGCACCTATTCTGCCACGATAGGTGCCGAAACGCGTTGGTGAATAAAGGAGATCATCACTTTGGAACCTTGCCTTCCTTGTGACTTCTTGGAGACATCCATTCCTTGTGATTCCATTGAGACAGCAGCGCAGACCGTGACACACCATCTTCCCTATATATGAGTGTGGCACCCTGGCACCTTGTTGGGCACCACAGAACTCCTTGGGGCACAATTGGAGCTAACAGCAAAGCAAACTCACAAAACACCTAACGACACTACAACACCTTAGAACACCTGGTTTCACCCCGAGCCTCTAGGGGGAGCTCCACTGGTCACTTTGAGCCAGTTCCCCCTATAAATAGGGTCTTGGAGGGAGAAACTTCAGAGTGTGTAGACGCTACAAGAGCTGCAGGTTGTGCATGATCTCAAGCTTATGAGACACACACCAGGCTTAGTCAGCCTAGCTAGCTGTGAGGAAACCCTTGCAATTGGGGTTAGAGGAAAAGGAGAAGCACCTCTCAGGGACACCAGGGTGATCATAACTCTCTCCCTTAATAACCGGTTACTGGAACCGAGGCTGTGAAAGCTACATAGCCACTGCAGAGAACCAGCATACTTCACAGGGAGTCTAGCCCCTGTTCACCTGTCGCACCTACCAACGAGAGCCCAGGGAAGAAGGTAGAATTATCATCACCCTTTTACAGTGCCCTCAGTGCCGACAACCAGGTGAAATCCGTTCTATTGAACACACTGCCCGGTCCGGCTGGATTCCACATCCACCCGACCTTAGCACCAGACGTATAGAGAGAAGGAAGCCTAACACTGCTTGCTGTGAACCTCCAGGAGTGTTAACTTCACAAACCCGTTCTGGTGTGCCTGAAAACTACCAGTAAAGGTACTAAAAGGACTTTGGCGTGTCTGTGTCTGACTCCTGGGCCTAACAGCAGTATTACCGCAGCTGCCTCACAACATCTTGTGCAGCTCCCGGCTCCGGGGACTCCCGCTCATCCCGTGGGGAGCGTTCCATCTTGCTGCCTAACATCCCCCGGAGGCCTAGCAGCGTCGGTACAGTTACCGAACACCCGCAGGTGGTGTCACGAGACAGTATTAACCCCTACTGTTCAGCCATCCCCCCTATTGATCTGGACCACCGGGCCTCACAGCCGCAGGCGCGGTTCCGTGACAAGGAGAGTCAAAGCCTGCGACGTGAACACCCCGGCTACGGTGAGTCATGAGCGTTTTTCCACGTACGAGTGGTTGGTGGAGGTCCTGCAGCAGCTATAAACCGAATGCTTATAAACCAGTTGTGGGTCACACAACTGGACCAGGTGAGTGTACACCTATTGATATACTCACACAAACATTGTGTCACTAGTGATAGGGCACTATTGGGTCTCTTGTCTCCCCCCTTTTTGTATTTATACAGAAAATGTAACATCACACTCAAATGAGCTTCTAAAATTCAGATGTACAGTATGTAATCCTATAGTCTTACAGCTCAGGTGTCACCACCCTGCTGCTGTGGTAACTCTGCAAAAAGCCTCACACCCCCACATGCCCTGGGGACAGCGCTCAGGTGCCTGACATGACAGATGAGCTTCAGGTCTGTGTCATTAGAACGGGTTGTTTGCATAATATTTTCACAACGTACAGGCAAATGTGTATTCTGCTGCAGGAAATTAGTACATTGAGTTATGATTCTAAGACACTTTCACATTACAGGTACAAAATTAGGGCTCTACAATATTAGAAATACAATTAGTACATTATTCTATGCAGAAGTGTCTTCTAGAACATAAATAATAAGGCTTCCTATATTATGAAGATCACTTAATAAAAACAAGATAAATACCGTAATAGTATCAGGTAAAAATAGAGAAAACCCTGCTATTTTTCTAGTGCGCCATCTGCCCCTACTCTCTACTGCTGTGAGCTGTCAGCCCCCCTCCCTGTGCACACTCTGCCCCCTCATTACCCCCTGCTGTGCACACTCTGAACCCCTCCGCTGTGTTCCCTGCTTCCACTTCCCCCACCACTGTACACTCTCTGCCCCCCATTGCTATGCGTGGTCTGCATCACACTCCCTTTTTGCTGTGCACTTTCTGCCCCAACTCCCCAACCTTCTGGGCTCTCTCTGGACCCCACTTCCCCCGCGTTGTGCGCTCTCTGGCTCCACTTCCACCCCTGCTGTGCACTCTCTGGCCCCCACTCCCTTTGCTGTGCACTCTCTTGCCCCCACTCCCCCACTACTGATGGTGAAGCAGCTTTGGTAGTACAGCTCCCCACAGGTGGAGCTTTTACCATAGGGCAGCGGGGTGGATGAGAGGAGTCATAGTCCTTGGTTCTGTGGTGCTGCAGGAGCCTCCCAGGCAACGGATTAAAGGAGGCCATACACCAGATCAGCTCAAACAGTTCTTTACTGGTACCAGATGATAAGGGTACACGGTACAGTAAGATTCACCGGGGGTTGTAGCTGCGGATTTTGGAGGCTTTTCCAGAGTCTGTCAGAGGTGTCCCTACAATAACTTTCTTGGTCTGTGTTTTGCTTTAGTGTGGTTCTCCTGTCAACCACACTAAAGAGCCCGATCGCCGGTCCCCAGGTCTGTTACTAAAGGGTACTTCTGACCTCTTTCCGGTACGGTCCGCCACGGTATTTAGTCCTCTTCCCTTATTAGTGTTTTGGACCCACTTTGGGACAGAGGCGGGATTTAGCATTGTGGTGCTGTGGCTCCTACTTTAGGCCCACAGCCTGCCAGTCTGCGGTTTGGGATAAACCGACAACTAACTGCCTCGGTTCTGGTTTACCGGTGTTGACCTGGACATTCCAGCCGGCTCCGACCAGTCCTGGAGTGTTGTCCTCCTTCTTTGTCTGGGTCAAGTGAACAGGTGGCGAAGTGTATATGTTTTATTTATTATAAAGTACAATTGATTTCCAGATGCTATTTATATGAAATCTAAGTGGATTTAACCCTTTTCTGATATGGCTAATTTTGAGGGGGGAGGGGTCATTTTTTTCTTCCTGCATTTTCTCCAAGAGACATAGCTTTCTCATTTTGCCATCTATATAGACATATGAGGGCTTGTTTTCTGAAAAATGGGTTGTACTTTTGAAGGACACCATTCATTTTACTATGCAGTGTATGGGAAAATGGGCAAAAAAAATCCAAATACAGTAAAACTGTAGAAAAAAAAAGGAATTCTGAAATTGTTTTTGGGAATTATTTTTATAGAATGCACTGTGTGGTAAAAATTACCTGACAATATGATTCCCTCATCAGCGTGATTACAGCAATACCATAATAAGTCCTAATTACCTATTCATATTAAATGGTACCTGTGATTACATTTCTGCTCATGAATCATGAGAAGCATGTGCAAGAACCTGAATGTGCAATTCCTATGTTTTAGGGTATGTGCACACTGGCCGGGTTAGGGTCGGTTTAGCTGTGTAAACCGCCGGTCGGTTTACATAAATTTCATGTAAATTTATGTTAATCCAAACCGGGGTTTGGATTAACATTAAAACCTATGTAAACCGACACCCGGTGTCCACACACCGGCGGTTTACACATGCTCATCTGTTGCTAACCCGCTGGGTTCCCAGCGGGTTAGCAACGAATGAGCATGTTCTATAAACCGGCTGGTTCTGCAGCGGCTGCAAGCAGAATCATGTACTGCTTCCAGCCGCCGCAACACCGCCGGCGCTAACCCGCCCGGCACCCGCCGCACATACCCGCCAGGATGCCGGTGGACGGCTCCGGAGCTTCCTGGCGGGTCCGCCCAGCCGCCGCCGACACAAACCCGCCCACCAGTGTGCACCTAGCCTTACTCTTAACCATGCTGCATTTCAGAGAAAACAGTTTGAAAAGCTTGGAGAGATCTGACTAGTCCATAGACATCCCCTTCCAGCTCAAGATGATTGACAGGTCACCTCCAACATGTTATAAGTTTTCAAAAACATACCACACCACCTCAATTTGCTTGTTTTCATGATCACTAATTGATAACCATCTTGGTATGACTATACACTGGACTAAGTAAATAAAACCTCCAACATGTGTGTAGAGAGAGAGACCTGTCAATCATCTGAAACAGAGCAGTGAAAAGTCTGCCGCGGATGTCATTGGATTAATCAGGTTCCTTCATATTGTCCCCGGATAGCTTTTCACACAAAACTTTCTCCGAAATGTTGCAGTGTTTTAGAATTTAACATACCGGGCTACAATTGGACAGCATGAATCTAATCAGTTCCCTTTAACAGGCTGCAATTCCATGGATGAGACAAATTCTCAATACTAAAGGGCCCGTTACGCACTACAACATCATTAACGATATCGTTGGTACGTCATGGCTTTTGGGGCGGTGCGACGAAGTCGTAACGATGTCGTTGCATGTGACAGGTAGATACGACCAACTACCGTGTTTCCCCGAAAGTAGGGCGCCCCCGAAAGTAAGGCATGCTTGGGGGGGCGCACTACCTTCTAATATAAGGCACCCCCCCGAATGTAAGGCGTACCTGAGGACTGTGGTGGTCCCCCGCTCTCTGGTGGTCCCCCGCTCTCCGGTGGCCCCCTCCGCTCTCTGGTGGCCCCCCACTCTCCAGCGGCCCCCCGCTCTCCTGATTCCCGCTGTAGCGGCCAAACTCCGCCCAGGTCAGGAGCCCTGCGCCAATTACAGCGCAGGAACCGTGAGCCAATCACAGCCCAGGAACCGCAAGCCAATCCGCGGCCAGCTGACATCGTGCATGGCCTCTGATTGGCTAGTGGTTCCTGGGCTGTGATTGGCTCACGGTTCCTGCGCTGTAATTGGCGCAGGGCTCCTGACCTGGGCGGAGTTTGGCAGCTACAGCAGGAATGAGGAGAGCGGGGGGCCGCCGGAGAGCAGGGGGGCCACCGGAGAACGGAGGGGGCCTTCGGAGAGCGGAGGGGGCCACCGGAGAGTGGAGGCCAGCGGGGAGCGCGGGGGACCACCGGAGAGCGGAGGCCAGCGGGGAGAGCGCGGACACCGGAGACCGGTAAAAAACGGTGTGTCTGTATGGGTATGTGTGTGTGTGTGTGTATGGTTATGTGTGTGTGTGTG
This sequence comes from Allobates femoralis, assembly GCA_033576535.1. Taxonomy (NCBI): domain Eukaryota; kingdom Metazoa; phylum Chordata; class Amphibia; order Anura; family Aromobatidae; genus Allobates; species Allobates femoralis. Next base: position 617,087,644 of record JARQOC010000003.1, read on the forward strand.
TGTGTGTGTGTATGGGTGTGTGGTGTGTATGTGTGTGTGTATGGGAGGCTGCAGTGGGATGTAGGGTATATAAGACACCCCCCAAAAGTAAGACATGGCGGACTTTTTGGAGCAAAAAAAAATATAAGACAGTGTCTTACTTTCGGGGAAACACTGTATCAGTCGGCTGATCATTGATTGCAGGTTTATAAACTGGACCATAAATCAGTCGTTGATCGTACGTTCGATCTGCTGCATTGTCGTGTGTGACACCTTGATAACAATGTCGTTTACGACTTCGCCTATTCAGAACTGAGGAACATAGGCATCCAAATGACTGCTAATATCGTTCGCTTGTTGCGGAGTTGTTGCTGCGTCGTTCACGATATCAGTACATGTGACACCTCACCAGCGATCATTGACCATCGATCAAGCAATCCAGGTCAAGTTGGATCGTTGGTCAGGTCGCTGAGACATTGAAGCGTGTAACAGGCCCTTAACTGTGGCTTACATCTTTAATTATTAGAGGGCCGCCCAAAACAGAGACCTCCATTATCCAATGAAGCATCTACCAGGGCATTAGCTAACACCTTTTCCAAAACAATGGGTGGAATGATAATGTCGGAGCCCCATTTATACTAAATGCAATCAACATCTGGAAATAATTAATTGAACTCACGTAAGTGGGCATTTTTATGTTTTGTCTGAAAAGTACTTCGTTTTTTAGACAGTACCATAGTTAATCAGGTTTATTCAACAAACAATAAATTTACTGTACTTTGGGTTGCAGAGTCATTTAGAAAGGGAAATGTCTGGAAAAAATATATAAAATTACGTATTATTCATGACAATAAAAAAGTATTCTGTTACAAATATATATTTTCAGTCCAGGTGTCACTTTGTTCAAGTCTTGGAATATGAAGATATGTCTAGAGCAATTCCTCAGTCCTGAAACCTCAAGAACCAAATATTACTTATTTATATAAGGGAAGATGGGAGGATCAGAGATTTCCACCTGGATACTATATATAGTCTGGTGTCTGTGGAAAATCCAGAGTAATGGGCAATTACAAATTCAGGAGTGGCTGCAGCGGATAAACATACATTGATTACTACAAAGAGCAAAGCAAAAATGGAAAGTCCAGCAAAGTAGTGGGAAATTGTATTTAAATATTTAGCTTAATTAAAATGTTCAAAAATGAATCAAAGCTAGTGGAAGCTCCAAAGATCACGAGAAAGACATAAATAAATGCCTAATCTACGCTGATAATATTATAACTTGGAAGACAATTGTAATTTATACCTTATTAAAGGGAACCAACCACCTCAGATGAGGTCTATAAGCAGTTAATACATGTCCCTGCACCCTACCTACACCATTCCAGCTATGTTTTTGCTAAGAATATTGATAAAAGCAAACCGAAATATGCACTTTGTAAGCTTACATGCCTGCGTACTTGAGGGCGTCTCCCTCGGGCTCTCGTACTAGAGGGCTGTGTCTTGTGCAGCATGAGTGGCTTCCCTACCCCTCCCTCTCTCTTTGCAGGACGTCACTGAAGGGCGTTATATTATCTTTGTGTGGGCGGGCACGCAAGGCTGCTCCCGTCCCCGCACGTCATCGGAGGCAGGCAGAGTCACGAGCACTCGCATCGTCACTTCCTGTCGGCTCCGTGGAGTGACGCGCCGCTGAGGGATACCGTATGAGCAAAACACATTGCGGCGAGCGGAGTGGTATCAGCTTAATGAAAGATACCACGTCCGCTCGCCGCAATGTGTTTTGCTCATACGGTATCCCTCAGCGGCGCGTCACTCCACGGAGCCGACAGGAAGTGACGATGCGAGTGCACGTGACTCTGCCTGCCTCCGATGACGTGCGGGGACGGGAGCAGCCTTGCGTGCCCGCCCACAAAAAGATAATATAACGCCCTTCAGTGACGTCCTGCAAAGAGAGAGGGAGGGGTAGGGAAGCCACTCATGCTGCTGGAGACACAGCCCTCTAGTACGAGAGCCCGAGGGAGACGCCCTCAAGTACGCAGGCATGTAAGCTTACAAAGTGCATATTTCGGTTTGCTTTTATCAATATTCTTAGCAAAAACATAGCTGGAATGGTGTAGGTAGGGTGCAGGGACATGTATTAACTGCTTATAGACGTCATCTGAGGTGGTTGGTTCCCTTTAAAGAGGAAAAAAAGTAAAAATTCAAAAAGGAGCACAACTCAATTTACATTTTCATTTCATATCCAATTATTTCCTGTAATCCCGCATACCTAAAAAGGTTTTCCTGGTCAGCCGACCAATGTAGGCTAAGGCTGGTTTCACACTACGATTTTGTGAAATCCGATGCTGTCCGATAGAAATCGGACAGCATCGGATTCGAATTTGCCCCCATGTAACCCTATGGGGATCGGACCAATTCGGATGTGCACTAATTGCCATCCGAATTGCGTCCGATCCGATTTTGTCCGATTTCTTTCCGCTGCAAAAATCGGAGACTGCTCCGATTTTTGCGTCCGAATCAAAAATTGGATAGAATCGGATCTGACAAATCGGATGGCAATTATGCCAAATCCAATCCGATTCTATTAACATGGGGCCCTGTGGAGCAGGGTCCGAGGAAACATCTGATGTCTCCTCGGACCCGATTTTAGTGTACTGAGCATGCTCAGTACACTAAAATTGCTCCAACCCTTCTAATTACACTTCTGCAATGTATAATATACATTGCAGAAGTTTAATATAAGAAAGAGTTAAAAATAAAAAAAGTCACTATGCTCACCTATCCTCTATCTAGCGCTGCCTCCCAGCAAGGACCATGCTGTGAAAGTGAAAGTGCCCCGCTGTGTCCGGATCCGTGATAATAATGGACCCGGACACAGAAAAAGAATCTGGAGGTCACCTCCGATGCTTTCCTTTAAAAATTGTTATGTGAAAGCAGCTTAAGGCATAATCCGTCAATAGGGTCAGCATACTTCAAGGTGCATTAGCGTGCAATAAAATGCAATGCATGTTCAATAAAAATGAGTGAACCTGTTCGGGGTTGGAGTTCAGGTGCTTTACGTATCCAAAACACTCCAGTGAGCATCACTGTGCTTGGGTACACTTGGTACTTGGCTCAGTGCGAGCCACTGGCAGTCTTTGATCGGTTCGCACTGGGGGTAAAAGCAGAGTTATTAGCTGTAGCGTGTTTGTAGAATAAGAGAACGTTAAATCCCTGCCCTTCAGCCCCCGGAAGTGTTTTGCTTAAAGGGGAACTCCAGTGAGAGAAAACATTTTCGTACTGTTCCTACCCTGCTACATGATGCAGTAGAGCCGTACACTGCAGCTCTAGGATCTATAGATCTCTTATAATTCAATAAAATCATACCTGCTCCTCTGCTCTGGCCCCCACCTCAGGGAACCCAGAATTTTCCACCTGACAGTCTCACGCCCCCCCTTCCCCCTCACATTTCTCTATAGGGTAGGGGCATGGCCGCCGGCCCCATGCTCACACATACAATCGAACCCCTGATATACCATCCTATGTGACAGGGTGGTTGAGGCTTCAAATAGCAATCAAGTCACCAAGCAGATACCAATACATGCTGTGATCCTCTGTTGTATGATGATGCATAAAATGTGCTGTTACTATTAGGATAGGATCAGAGGCAAATCATTACATTGATCGATAAGAGATCTATAGATCCTGGAACTGTACTGTACGGCTCTGCTTCATCATGTAGCAGGGCAGGAACTGTACTAAAAAGTTTTCTCTCACTGGAGTTCCCCTTTAAGACTGGGTGTATGTGGGTTGAGAGCATAAATGCCCAATCAGTGTCATCAGATGAGCCTCGGGGTCATGTTTTGGTCCCGAACAGACCTAAAAAAAAAGTCCAGCACACCAGAACCCTTCCATGCATCCGCTTTTCTCTAACGTTCACATATTCAGTAGACAGTAAATTTAAATGTAGACTCACACAATTCAAGTTTGACATCTAACACAAGAGTAAATGGGTCAAGGAAACTTTCAAAATCATTATCTTTTTTTTCTTTCTTTAAGGAGTTCTATTTCTTTAAGCAGATGTGTAGACTTCTGTGGATTCGAACTTGAAGCACTTCATCATCTCGGGTCATAGATTGCATTTTCCAGCTTCATCATCATCCAGACTAAGTGCAAGACTATCCCAATTAAACTGTTATTTGCCTAGTGAGGATGAATGAAAGACTCCATTGGAGCTTTCACAACAAGCCTCTGTCCTGTGGCAATGTTGTCATCGGTGAATTTATAAAGTCAGCCTGTTACACACCGAGGGAACTCCCTTTGCTGTAGGACATGCTGGCTCCTTCTTTATTTACGTACTGTGTACTCACTTCCTGACCAGTAAAAAGTCTAAAAACACTAGAGCACTGTGCAGACAGCGGAAAGGCTGACCAACATAAACCTTAGAAGCAGGTCAGTGTACTGCCAGTATAGAGCTTCTTATGGAAAGGACTAGAAATAGATGTTTCATACACTGACATTAATACTATACAATTAAGAATATTTCACATATATTTTAGGAACTTGAATTCTGAAAAGGAAGGCCTCTACAGAAGTGTAAGAAGGTGGACTGGAAGTCGCATTCCTCCCTCAAGACATCAACTTCAGTGTCATGCGCCTTTGTAAATAATGTAATGTGATGATGATGTATTATCATGTTTTAATGTATACGGTAAAGGTCTTATAAGTATAGTATGCATAAAGGTAAGGTGTAATGTATGGCACTTCTGCAGGTATAGGAGGATTTAATAAGCAATGCAGAGCACAGTTTGTAAGTATAAGATTAGATCTAAGAAATGTTATATAGGATATTTTGATAAGAAAGTTCTACCCAGTAACTGACTGTATGACAAATAATAGTTGATTTTTGGGACTAGCCCACTATGAAAGAATTCAGCCTCCAGGGTAAGAGACAGTTTCCCTCTAGAGCACCAGATAGGGATCCATAGTGACTAATACAGACGTGCAAGTCAGATAGGTCGTCAATGCTGCATGTAGTGGGTAACTTTGGGAAACCACCACGTTGAGATCGGGGTGAGATAGCATGATCCTTGGAAGTGACTGAAGCATCAGACAGGAACACCTGGAGGGATAAAGACCTACACTTAAACAAGTGGCCCCATACTGAAGGAGCCCGAGTACGGACGATTGGCCAGGCCCCTTAGCCATCGAGGTATGGGTCATAAACACTGGTGAGTGACATTGGACAACTTTCTCAGATGGGACCCTCTCTGGTGACTGCAAGCCTAAGGCTCTTTTCTGGCACTATGGTGAAATGCCTAACTCCCTCTCCTTCTAAGAGAAGAGACCTTCACTTGAAGTGTCTGGGAGTCTGCTGCTCAACCCCGACCATAGCGATCCAGCCCCCTTGAGCCCTGCTTTGTGAGGGAAGGAGCCGTGTGTTGAGCTGTGTTGTGTTAGAGCTCACAGGTCCAGTAAAGATCAGGAATGACCCAGCCAGAGTAGAACTGTATCTGGTGCCATGGTGTGAAATGGAAACTGTGCTTAAGATAAGTGTGCCCGTTATTTCACATGCAGAGTTGTGCCCAAAGAGCTGTGGAAAATGTTAACTAAAAAACTGTCTACTTACATACACTGTCCTGTCCATTATCCTCTTCCGGCGTCATGTTGGCCAGACATCACGTGCTGCGGCAGCCATATTTGCACAACCAATTGATGGGTGCACAAATATGGCACCCGCTAGTGGTAGTGGTCTCTTGCACAATGGGGGACCCAACACAGAGTGCAATGGGGGGGCTCGACACAGGGCACAATGGGGGGGCCCCGACACAGGGCACAATGGGGGGGCCCCGACACGGGGCACAATGGGGGGGCCCCGACACGGGGCACAATGGGGGGGCCCCGACACGGGGCACAATGGGGGGGCCCCGACACGGGGCACAATGGGGGGGCCCGACACAGGGCACAATGGGGGGGCCCGACACAGGGCACAATGGGGGGGCCCGACACAGGGCACAATGGGGGGGCCCGACACAGGGCACAATGGGGGGGCCCGACACAGGGCACAATGGGGGGGCGAGAGACAGCGCACAGGGGGCAGAGACAGCGCACAGGGCGAGAGACAGCGCACAGGGGGCGAGAGACAGCGCACAGGGGGCGAGAGACAGCGCACAGGGGGCGAGAGACAGCGCACAGGGGCGAGAGACAGCGCACAGGGGGCGAGAGAGAGAACACAGGGGGGCGAGAGAGAGAACACAGGGGGGCGAGAGAGAGAACACAGGGGGGCGAGAGAGAGAACACAGGGGGGCGAGAGAGAGAACACAGGGGGACGAGAGAGAGAACACAGGGGGACGAGAGAGAGAACACAGGGGACGAGAGAACACACAGGGGTGTGAGGGAGCATACAGGGGTGCAAGAGAGAGCCTACAGGGTGTTAAGGGAGTGCACAGGCGTTCGAGGGAGAGCATACAGGAGGGCAATAGCACACAGGGGGGCAGGGAACAGATGGGGGAGACAGCTACCACACACAGTTCCACAGAGCCCCCATCACCGCCCTATCTATCGCATCGGGACCACATCTAGTTGTTAAATAAGTACTGTTGGTCTCCTTGTCTGTTACCACTGCGGTCTGGTCCTGGCCATATGCAACGTCGACATGTGGCCTGCTAATAGGTATGACCTAAAGCACACAAGTTTACGCACCCAGCCAGGACCAGAGTTTTCTTGTAGCATGTCAAGGCTCCCGGAGTCAATCCCTTGCCCATGACCAATGCCCTGTGCCACCCTACAGAAGCAAAAAGAGAAAGCCACAGTCTGAGCAGGTTCTATAGGTTCAGGTCAGATTACCAACCATATATACAGTTAATAGCAGAAATAGAAAGACAGTCTTTTACTTTGTAATTTACTTCAGTCTCATGATATAATCAAATCTGTACATAATGATCAGACCACAGACCACAAAGATCACAGAGTCCATCAAACATTCTGAAGTTTTATAAGGCCCCATTCACATCCCTTATGATAAAATTACAGAATCCTAACTGACCACATCATAGTTAATAGCATCTGTGAACATGTCGCTAGTGGATGGCAATGTAGGGTTCCATCACTTCTGTTAATTTTGCTGCTCTGCTCTTTTAACACAGTAAACAATAAAAAATGTTGATATGAACATAGACTTTACCATAGAAATTACCAGGCTTTATTATGATCCGGACACATACAGTACAGACCAAATGTTCGGACACACCTTCTCAAAGAGTTTTCTGTATTTTCGTGACTATGAAAATAGTAGATTCACACTGAAGGCATCAAAACTATGAATTAACACATGTGGAATTATATACTTAACAAAAAAATGTGAATTAACTCAAAATATGTCTTATATTCTAGGTTCTTCAAAGTAGCCACCATTTGCTTTGATTACTGCTTTGCACACTCTTGGGATTCTCTTGATGAGCTTCAAGAGGTAGTCACTGGAAATGGTTTTCACTTCACAGGTGTGCCCTGTCAGGTTTAATAAGTGGGATTTCTTCCCTTATAAATGGGGTTGGGACCATCAGTTGTGTTGTGCAGAAGTCTGGTGGATACACAGCTGATAGTCCTACTGAATAGACTGTTAGCTGCTTTTTTCTTGCCATAATACAAATTCTAAGTAAAGAAAAACGAATGGCCATCATTACTTTAAGAAATTGAGGTCAGTCAGTCCGAAAAATTGGGAAAACTTTGAAAGTGTCCCCAAGTGCAGTTGCAAAAACCATCAAGTGCTACAAAGAAACTGGCTCACATGAGGACAGACCCAGGAAAGGAAGACCAAGAGTCACCTCTGCTGCGGAGGATAAGTTCATCTGAGTCACCAACCTCAGAAATTGCAGGTTAACAGCAGCTCAGATTAGAGACCAGGTCAATGCCACACAGAGTTCTAGCAGCAGACACATCTCTACAACAACTGTTAAGAGGAGACTTTGTGCAGCAGGCCTTCATGGTAAAATAGCTGCTAGGAAAGGAAGGACAGGCAACAAGCAGAAGAGACTTGTTTGGGCTAAAGAACACAAGGAATGGACATTAGACCAGTGGAAATCTGTGCTTTGGTCTGAGGAGTCCAAATTTGAGATCTTTGGTTCCAACCACCGTGTCTGTGTGACGCAGAAAAGGTGAATAGATGGACTCTACATGCCTGGTTCCCACCGTGAGGCATGGAGGAAGAGGTGTGATGGTGTGGGGGTGCTTTGCTGGTGGCACTGTTGAGGATTTATTCAAAATTAAAGGCATACTGAACCAGCATGGCTACCACAGCATCTTGCAGCGGCATGCTATTCTTTTCAGATTGCGTTTAGTTGGACCATCATTTATTTTTCAACAGGACAAGGACCCCAAACACACCTCCAGGCTGTGTAAAGGCTATTTGATTAAGAAGGAGAGTAATGGGGTGCTACGCCAGATGACCTGGCCTCCACAGTCACCAGACCTGAACCCAACCGAGATGTTTGGGTGAGCTGGACCACAGAGTGAAGGCAAAAGGGCCAACAAGTGCTAAGCATCTCTGGGAACTCCTTCAAGACTGTTGGAAGACCATTTCAGGTGACTACCTCTTGAAGCTAATCTAGAGAATACCAAGAGTGTGCAAAGCAGTAATCAAAGCGAAAGGTGGCTACTTTGAAGAACCTAGAATATAAGACGTATTTTCAGTAGTTTCACACTTTTTTGTTAAGTATATAATTTCACATGTGTTAATTCACAATTTTGATACCTTCAGTGTGAATCTACAATTTTCATAGTCATGAAAATACAGAAAACCCTTTGAATGAGAAGGTGTGTCCAAACCTTTGGCCTGTACTGTACATTGAATTACATAACTAGACAAAGCAAAATTAAGATTTTTTTTCTTTAGACTCCACTTTTCTTTGTTTTTAGTTATTTTTATTAGGTTTCAAAACAGTTTGTTTATCTAGACTTGTACTATTTAAGGCAATCCAATGATCCCTGTAATCAGTCATCTTGGAATGTTAAGATACGGAGTTAGGCTGCGTTCACTCACAGCGTAATTTTCACGTCTTTTTACGCTCGCTTTTCCTGCAAAAGTGTATCTGCGTCTGCGTTTGCCGGCAAAGTGAATTGCTTTTCCTTCATAGGCCCTATTATAAGGAGTTGGAATACGCATTTTCATTTAGACAATGCCTATTCCAGCACCTATAAGCACGGGCGCTGGAGGAAGTGAGGTCACATGGGGGGAGGAAGAATCCTGTTCCCGTGTGACATCTGTGTACTTTCACTTTAGCAGTGTACATACATACACAGCTAAAGCAAAATAAAGCAAAGCAATGTGTAAAAAATAGAAAACTTTGATGCTCACCCCTCAACAGACTGTCCCGGGACGTCCGATCGCTGGCAGGACCTGAATCAGCTGACCAGCGGCAACCCAATCAGCTGATGTGTCACCTGACAGCATCAGCTGATAGTTTAAACTGCCTGCCGCTGACACATCAGTTGTTAGTGTACATCGCCCGCCAACACCGAACAGCTGATGTGTCAGCGGTTGGCGTTTTAACTATCAGATGATTACTTTCCTCATAGGGATTACCGTATATTACTGTAAATCAGGAAAAACATCTTTATTATCACTTCTTGATAACACACATCTCATCAGTTATGAGACCATTTAGAATCATCCCTCAGTGACCCACGCTTCTTTTAAGACAATGATGGTAAGTGGAGATAAAAATACTGTCTAATGTGTATCCTTTCCCAGAATAAGTTTCCAAAGAATGTTTAAGTGGTTTGCTATCTGGCCATGAGTCAGCCAGTCAATATATACATTGTGCACAGAGGAAGCACAAACAAACAATCACTAGTTTCGGTTTGTTGGGTTATGGCTCATTCTATTGCAATAGATTGGATTTTGTGTCTAGAAGTTGGATTCTCTCCAAAAAACTCTTGAAGGAATGATTTGAACCTTTATGTAAATTCGGTCACAAGAGCCACAATAAATATTTTCATACATGTTAATATTTATAGGCTTTATATAGAAGTAAAATAAAGTATTTATTTTCTTTTTTTTAACCTGTAGTTGAAAGAGGACCTTTCACCAAATTTTTCACTTTCATCTGGTAAAAGGCTTGTTAAAGAGTCGATTATGACTTTCAGGATGGCTACCTTTATTGGGTGGCATTAGAGTTTCTCACTTCCTCACTGAAGTGACAATTTGCATATTTCCCAAAGTAGCATTGTGGCCATAAGTCTCCTAATTGCTCTCCATAAGGAGAATAGCTTTTCCCCCCAGACCTAGTCTTAGCCTTTCATACAGCTAGATCAGAATTCCCACACACTGCACTGATGAGGGGCAGTCACCCCAAAACGCAGCATCTGCAGTTTGGGGTTCTCATTTGGCACAAATCACAATGCCCCTCTCAGCCACAGCCAGGTACTGTACATCTGGACTATAAAAAGCACTTACAATTTTACAAAAGTGGGTCTTATAATCCGAAAAATAGTTGGTGACTCATCTCCCTACAGTGTGGGGGGGGGGCAAGACAGCAGAGCTGGCCATGCTACAAAAGGAGGAGAGCAGATAAAAGGATTTGTAATGTGGCACAGCTAAAATTAGCTGTGCTCCTTCTTCTGCCACAGAGACCTTATCTGCATGGTATCTGTGCTTTATAATTATACTAGTAAAAAGGCCCGATGCAATTGCATCGGGAGCGCGGTGAAAGGAATTGTGTGTATACAGGCGGGTCAGTGGGTAGCAGAGTATAGAGGCGGCTCTGTGGGTAGCAGAGTATAGAGGAGGCTGTGTGGGTAGCAGACTATAGAGGCGGCTCTGTGGGTAGCAGAGTATAGAGGCGGCTCTGTGGGTAGCAGAGTATAGAGGCGGCTCTGTGGGTAGCAGAGTATACAGGTGGCTCTGTGGGTAGCAGAGTATAGAGGCGGCTCTGTGGGTAGCAGAGTATAGAGGCGGCTCTGTGGGTAGCAGAGTATAGAAGCCGCTCTGTGGGTAGCAGAGTATAGAGGCGGCTCTGTGGGTAGCAGAGTATAGAGGCGGCTCTGTGGGTAGCAGAGTATAGAGGCGGCTCTGTGGGTAGCAGAGTATAGAGGCGGCTCTGTGGGTAGCAGAGTATAGAGGCGGCTCTGTGGGTAGCAGAGTATAGAGGCGGCTCTGTGGGTAGCAGAGTATAGAGGCGGCTCTGTGGGTAGCAGAGTATAGAGGCGGCTGTGTGGGTAGCAGAGTATAGAGGCGGCTGTGTGGGTAGCAGAGTATAGAGGCGGCTGTGTGGGTAGCAGAGTATAGAGGCGGCTGTGTGGGTAGCAGAGTATAGAGGCGGCTGTGTGGGTAGCAGAGTATAGAGGCGACTCTGTGGGTAGCAGAGTATAGAGGCGGCTCTGTGGGTAGCAGAGTATGATGTGGCGGGCGGCTGGAGGGGTGAGGGGAGCAGAGGCTGGAGGGGTGAGGAGAGCAGAGGCTGGAGGGGTGAGGAAAGCAGAGGCTGGAGTGGTGAGGAGAGCAGAGGCTGGAGTGGTGAGGAGAGCAGAGGCTGGAGTGGTGAGGAGAGCAGAGGCTGGAGGGGTGAGGAGAGCAGAGGCTGGAGGGGTGAGGAGAGCAGAGGCAGAATCCAAAACTCCCGATTATGTAAGTAGACGAAAGGTGAGAGTCCTAAAGTGTCTGGCACCATGACAGCTGTCACTCAGCTTGTGTAGAGTCCCGAATATCAGAAATGTCCAAAACCTAGGAGACCTAGGAGCACACACAGACACACACACACAGTGTCGGCAGAGCAGAGCACACGCAGACGCACACACACAGACAGTGGCGGCAAAGCAGAGCAGAAACACACAGTGCCGGCAGAGCAGTGCGCACGACAACGCACACACACACAGTGGGGGCAGAGCAGAGCGCTCACACACACACGCACACAGTGCCGGCAGAGCAGAGCACACACACAGTGCCGGCAGAGCAAGGCGCACGCAGACACAAACACACAGACACACACACAGTGCGGGCAGAGCAAAGCACACACACACAGTGGCGGCAGAGCACACACACACAGTGGCGGCAGAACAGAGCAAACACACACACAGAGTGGCGGCAGAGCAGACTCACAGTGCTGGCAGAGCAAGGCGCACGCAGACACACACACACACGCACACACAGACACACACACAGACAGTGCGGGCAGGGCAGAGCACACACACACAGTGGCGGCAGAGGAGAGCACACAGACAGTGGCGGCAGAGCAGAGCACACACACAGTGGGGGGACAGCAGAGCAGACACACACACACAAAGTGGCGGCAGAGCACACACACACACAGTGGCGGCAGAGCACACACACAGTGGCAGCAGAGAAGAGCACACACACACAGAACAGTGGGGGCAGAGCACAGCACACACACGCACAGACACACACACACAACAGTGGCGGCAGAGCACAGCAAACACACACACAGTGGCGGCAGAGCACAGCACACAGACACAGTGCCGGCAGAGCACAGCACACAGACACAGTGCCGGCAGAGCACAGGCACACGCAGACACACAGACACAGTAGCGGCAGAGCACACAGACACAGTGGCGGCAGAGCACAGCACACACACACACAGTGGCGGCAGAGCACAGCACACACACAGTGGCGGCAGAGGACAGCACACACAGACACAGTGGCGGCAGAGCACAGCACACAGACACACAGTGCCGGCAGAGCACAGGCACACGCAGACACACAGACACAGTAGCGGCAGAGCACACAGACACAGTGGCGGCAGAGCACAGCACACACACACACAGTGGCGGCAGAGCACAGCACACACACAGTGGCGGCAGAGGACAGCACACACAGACACAGTGGCGGCAGAGCACAGCAGACACACACACACAGTGGCGGCAGAGCACAGCACACAGACACATAGTGGCGGCATAGCACAGCACACACACACACAGTGGCGGCAGAGCACAGCAGACACACACACACAGTGGCGGCAGAGAACAGCACACACACACACAGTGGCGGCAGAGCACAGCACACACACACACACACAGTGGCGGCAGAGCACAGCACACACACACACACAGTGGCGGCAGAGCACAGCACACACACACACAGTGGCGGCAGAGCACAGCACACACACACACAGTGGCGGCAGAGCACAGCACACACACACACACAGTGGCGGCAGAGCACAGCACACACACAGTGGCGGCAGAGGACAACACACACACAGACACACAACACACACACACACAGACACACAACACACACACACACAACAGTGGCAGCAGAGCACAACACACACAGTGGCGGCAGAGGACAACACACACACACACAACAGCGGCGGCAGAGCACAACACACACACACAGTGCCGGCACAACACACACACACACACACACACACACACACACACACACACCACAGTGCCGGTACAACAGACACACACACAGTGCTGGCACAACACACACACACAGTGGCGGCACAACACACACACACACAACAGTGGCGGCAGAGCACAACACACACACACACAACAGTGGCGGCAGAGCACAACACACACACACACACAACAGCGGCGGCAGAGCACAACACACACACACAACAGTGGGGGCAGAGCACAACACACACACACAGACAACAGTGGGGGCAGAGCATAACACACACACACACAGACACACAACAGTGGTGGCAGAGCATAACACACACAGACACACAACAGTGATAGCAGAGCACAACACACACAGTGGCGGCAGAGGACAACACACACACACACACAACAATGGCAGCAGAGCACAACACACACAGTGGCGGCAGAGGACAACACACACACACAGTGCTGGCACAACACACACACACAGTGCCGACACAACACACACACACAGTGCCGGCACAACACACACACACAGTGCCGGTACAACACACACACACAGTGCCGGTACAACACACACACACAGTGCTGGCACAACACACACACACAGTGCCGGTACAACACACACACACACAGTGCCGGCACAACACACACACACACAGTGCTGGGACAACACACACACAGTGCTGGCACAACACACACACAGTGCTGGCACAACATACACACACACACAGTGCGGGCACAACACACACACAGTGCTGGCACAACACACACACTGTGGCGGCAGAGGACAACACACATACACAGTGCTGGCAAAACACACACAGTGCCGGCACAACACACACACACACAGTGCCGGTACAACAGACACACACACACACACAGTGCTGGCACAACACACACACACAGTGCTGGCACAACACACACACACACAGTGCCGGCACAACATACACACACACACAGTGCCGGCACAACATACACACACACAGTGCCGGCACAACACACACACACAGTGCTGGCACAACACACACACACAGTGGCGGCAGCAGAGGTCAGTAATTCCGGGATTCTGATAATAGACGTAGCACAGACAGCAGAATGTAGACAGTCAGCCCTGTGTGGAGTGTCAGTCACTTCTCATGTAGGGCAGACCCGGCGGCGGGAGCTCTCCCAGTACAGTGTCCGCTGTGCCTGACTGTAGACCCGGCGTGCAGACACTCGAGTGTCCAGTGTCCCGTGCCGGGCCAGCCGCTCCGCTCCCCCGTGTGTCCGGTACCTGCAGCAGCAGTTTGGGTCTCCAGCAGCAGCATCTCCCGGTCGGAGAGAGCCCCGAGCACCGGCAGCACAGGCCGGCATGCAAAGCGTCAGCAGCGGCGGAGGGGAGAGCCGCTGACTGGCTGGCGGGCGGCAGGAGAGGAGGAGAAAGCGGAGAGGAGGAGGACAAACCGAAGAGGAGAGAGGGCGAAGAAGACAAAGTTCTCCTCAGTGGTTTCATCGCATACAGCAGTGGGCCCTGTCACTTGTTCAGGGCCCCGGCATGTGGGCGGGTATGGCGGGTGGTGAAGGCGGGGCTGAGCGGAAGGCACCGCCGGCATCCCGACAGCGTCGACCTCGGCGAGGCCGCTCGCGATGTCGCGGCGGGGCCGAGAGTTGCCAGGATGGCGGCGGTGTGAGGTAGTGCGGCGGCACTGCGAGCGATGACGCGTAATGCGGCAGCGGCTCGCGATGACGCTGCGCGTCATCACTCGCAGTGGCGCAAAGGAGTCTGGGATTCGGCTACAGTGCCCGAATTCCAAACTCCCGATTATATAAGTAGATGGGAAATATACATGTCCTCAGTGAAAATGATCTAATCACTCCTATTTGAACTTAAGTGCCTGGGTTACTCAACCAGCTGGGCGTAGTCAGGGGGAATGTCACGGCGGCAGTTCCGGCAGTCGTGGCCCTGGCCAAGCAGATGAAGGGGGTATTTACAGGTGATTATAATGTCATTACGTGACGACATCTGTGGTATCCGATCAAGGATGACCAGCGCTGCTTATATGATCCTCCAGAGGATAGATGTAGTGGCAGCTGGAATGATGACACTCCCCACAGGTGGAGCGGGTCCCTGGTGTATGGTAAAAGAGACTTTGGGAAAAGATGGTGGTGGTAGTTATGGTGCAGGAGGTGGCAGAGAGGGCACAGGAAATAAGCAGGAGGACACAAAGAGGTGCAGTTCTTTTACCATTACCGGCAGTTCTTAGTAGTTCCAGCCCAGCCGGCGCATTATGACCTTCGGGTCAGCAATCTAGTCAACTCCCAGGCAGTTCAGGTTCTCTCCACCGAGATACCCCTTTATATGCATTTCCAGGTTGCCTTTTTCTGTGCTGGTTTTCACGCCTACTCTAGCCCTGCACCTTCGTGCTACAGGATCCCAAGCAGGTGGCTGCGAGCCCTGTCGAGCGACAGTCAACACGTCCTCTGGCTCTAGGTCTAGCCACTGTACTGCAGATTGTCCATGGTAGATGGCCACTGCGCATAAAGTACAGTGGCCTCCAGTTTCCTGACTCAAACTTGCAGTGTTGCCAGATTGACGTCGGTCCCCTCTTGCAACCAATTTCTAAAGCAATGACCAATATGGCAGTTGTGGATTTGGGGTCCCTCTGGCCAGGATTCCATGGCAACCTACCCACTGGTCCCACTCCTTCCCCTGGCACTAGCCTCCCCTAGAGCTCCATCTCTCTTGGTGGTCCTCCTCGTTCCTCTCCACCTCTCCAACTCTCCAACTCCCCAATTAACTAACTCCTCGCACCCCCTTCTTAACCTATTTCCTCCTCCAGCCAGTGATGGGTTCTGCTCAATCGGAGTCTTTTCCACCCTTCATCCCCTGGCCTGGAGTTAGGATGGGTGTTGGGTGCAAGGTGTGTGTGTGTCTCGGTATTGTGCCCTCATTTTATCTGGGAGTGAGATACCACACCTATGGATTAGGTGCAATATCTCTGTGGCGACCAGACCACAGGGGCACTACATTAACGCTTACATTAGCTCTACAAAACACTTGTCCATGCCCTCATCATCTCCCGCCTCGACTACTGTAACCTCCTACTCTCTAGCCTCCCCTCTAACTTTTTCACACCACTCCAAACTATCCTAAATTCTGCTGCTTGACTAATCCACCTGTCTCCCCGCTATTCCCCAGTCTTTCCTCTCTGCCAAGCCCTCCACTGGCTCCCTATTTCTCAAAGGCCCCAGTTTAAAACCATTACTCTGACATACAAAGCCGTTCACAGTCAGTCTCCGCGACATGGTCTCCCGTTATCTCCCCTCACATAACCTGCAATCCACCCATGATCTCCTCCTCTTCTCCCCCCTTATCTCTTTTTCCCACAACTGCATTCAAGACTTCTCCCATGCATCCGCTATACACTAGAACTCTCTGCCCCAACATATCAGACTCTCACCTACTCTAGTAACCGTCCCCTCGTAGATTGTGAACCCTGGCGGACAGTGCCCTCTATCCTTCTGTACCTGTGTGCCTTATATTGTCCATGTTTATTGTACTTGTCCATTATACCCTCTACATATGCGAAGCGCCATGGAATTAATAGTGCTATAGTAATAAATAATAATCATTAACTCATTAGGGTCCAAATGCTTTAATTGCTTACATCTCTGTACAAAAGAGATAAAATTGGGGAAAAACAACTTAATTTTCCACTTTGCAGCCACTATATAATCATATGTTCAGTTCAAAATGGAAAATTTGGTGAAAGGTGTTCTTTCAAGAATAAAGGCAAAATCTGTGCTTCAACTAACATGTTTTAAATATTTTAAAGTATTAAAAACTAACATGGGATGGATGCTGAAGCCATGACTTTCCATATGTTGTGAGTATAATCTGGATTTAGTTGTTGTCACAACAGGTCTATTATCATCCATAATTAGTAAAGGCATTAACTTGTGTTGAGATCATAGTGATATTAAAATATAAAAAGGGTAAACAAAGGTGCAACATGTTGACACCACATCACAGGAAGGTTGCAAATTATCGGAATGTGTCCTCAGAACATGACCTCTTAAGGCCTCATTTAGATGTTCATGAGTCACAAACACCTGTATGGTGTTTTTCAGTACTAGAACAGGTTTCCCTTAAAGTCTATGGGTCTGATCACATTTCCATGGCTTTTTTTTTTCCAGACAGTGTGATCATGGCGACATGTCATGGATCTAAATTACCCATACAAGTCTATGGTTGTGTGAAAATAACTGACTTCACACATTTTCAGCCATGTGCAATTGTGTGCTGTCCAGAGGTAACACTGTAATGGGTATGAGAAGCTTTGTAATTTATTTATTTTTCATATATGAAAGCTCACTGCTAAAACTGACACACTGACAAAAATCTCATCCAAAACATTGATGAACAACAATCCGTGTTTTTACATCCAATGAAAATCATAGAGGTCTGAATGACATCTCTATCAGATTTTTGTGTTACATGTAATTTTTAAAAATTATGGAATTTTTTTCTTTATCTTTTACAAACATGTATGTAACACAAAAATTTAAACCCTAGGTCATTTTACAAATATAGTCTCTTTAACCCCTGCTTGACTATTGACATACTCACACGCCATGATCTGGAAGGGGTTCACAATTTCTGATGTTTGGGGATGTCATGGAGATCAGATGGGGCACAGGAGCTGTGCCTGCATGATTGCCACCGGGAGCTCGGCTTAAGTGATAGCCAAGCTTTGGCTGTCATAGCCAGGGACGGTACCCCACCACCCCTGGATGTTTAGCTCCATAACTGCCACCATCAAGAGTGATCGCAGCATTTAGGAGATTTTTGAAAAATGTTAAAAATTATAGCTCTCAAAACATGGTAATGCAAAAAAATTTTTGGGTATTTAAAAAAAGTGTTTTTTTAGTTTGTGATGGTAGTCAAACATAAAAAACTAAAACTTTGAATCCGATATCGCTGTATTTACACAGACATTAAGTATAAAGTCGTCTAATCACTTATACCATACGATAAACGGCATAAAAAATAAATAAAATAAATTATTTAGCTGCTGTTGATTTATTCATTCTTCCTCCCAAAGATCGCAGTAAGGTTCAATTCGCATTTATCCTGCACACTATGCTGAGTGCTTATACTAGGGTTTACATGTAAATCTCTGAAATACAGTACATGATTCAGACAGAACTCCAAAAGGAAAAGTTACTATAATAAGGCAGAGTGGGTCCTTTTGGATTACATTTGCCTATAATCCATGATGTCCATCTTTTTAAGCATTCATAAAAGCGCAATCAACCAGTTTTGTGGACCTAAGAAAAGAGCATTGCTGAAAAGAGGCCAGAGAGTGTCCAGAGTAACTCTGCTGCCTCATTATAGTGAATGGATTCCTCAGAGGTGTCACCTGAATCACGTCATTCAGAAAATTAGATGGAAGACACAATGTGAGTGCCGCGTACAGCCCGGGATAAAACATGACCCAAAATTATATGTAAAATGTTCCCAATAAAACCCAAATGAATTCAAAAAAACAAGTCTCCACTCAGGTCCATCATCTATATATGGAAATATAGGGGGCTTTCACATTACTAGTAGCAGAAAGGTTCTGGAAAGACATTATGGCTCCCCCTTCCCCAAAAGAAATCCAGCAAATTCTTCGCTTCCAAAACCCAATGCTCACCTCCCTTTTGAGCCCCACATATAGAGTCCACATGTTTGGCATTATTTAGTGAGTAGAGCCTGCTTAATGTACAGGGTGTGTGTCTCCAGAAGTACGAGTTGAGAACAATGTATGAGCACTACAATGTACTGTGCACTGTAATGGCAGATTTGCAATTTTCTCTCATCAACATCCATTGCTGCTTGTTTCTGAAACACACCCATGGAGTCAACATCTTTACTACAACTGGGGATAAATGCCGATAGGAGTGTAACGACCAAAATGGAGTCACTTGAGGGGGATTCTCGAGTATGAAAACTACTCTAGTAAAATTTGTGATGAGTCAAATAGTGCTCCTTCTCTCGCAGGTCTCGCAGTGTGGCTAAGCAGTACTGGAGAGCAATACGTGGTGTATCGCCACACATAGCAAAAGTTGTGCCACAAATTTTTATGCCATTTTTACCTATTTCCTCATGTGAAAATATTAAATATGGGGCTAAAACAACATTTTTGTGATAAAAACTTAACTAGCTTTTCCTCACCACCCAAAAGGTATATAATTTTATGACATTTGGGTTGTCAATATGATCACTGCATCCCTATATTAATTCATTGAGAGGTGTAGATTGTAAAATGGGGACTCTTATGGTTGGGTTCTACTGTTGTGGGGCCCCTCAGGGGCTCTGCCAGTGTGACATGGCACCCGCAAACCATAACAGCAAAATCTGAGATCCAATATGGGGCTCCCCTTACCTTCTGAGCTTTCCACTGTGCTTGTAAAGTAGTTTCTAATTACATTTAGGATATTGGTTCACTCAGGAGAAATTGCACAACAAACTGTGTGGTCCATTTTTTCCTATGAGCCCTTATAAAAATGAACCCCGTCCCGATCCATGACGTCATGGGTTGGGTGCGTGCCTGATATGAGCTCCGGCGTGGAGCTCACATCATTCACCAGACATCACAGCTGACCTCATCTGCTGAGATGTCAGGCTTACAGCACTGATCAGATCCGCAACCCGATCGGTGCCATTAACCCTTTGGATTCCACTGTCATTCACTGAACCGCTTATATCCCGCAATAAGATTGGGGGATCTCCGTTCAGTACCTGCCAACCACTGAAATTGAAACCAAGTGCCATGTCCCGATGTGCTGCAGCTCATCGAGACATGGCACAAGCGATCAGCCACTGCAGCAGTGTGATGCCCTATGGGGCTATGTAAAACAAAGAGCCAGCATGGCAACATCTGTATGTCACTTCATCAATAGTGGCAGCATTTGTCTACATTAGAAATGGTGTTCCAGTGTCTGAGTCTCTGATTGGAGCAGCATTTTTGGTGAAGTGTAAGAAGGAGCACGCCACTGATAAAATGCACCAAATTCACTGTGTGGTACATCCTACTCCAGAATGCCGCTTCATGAAGACATGTAAGACACCTATTTTAATGAATGAGCCCTAAGACTTTACCTTATTGAGTGCATGTACAAAACAGATTGATAGAATACAGAAATGCTAGAATATTTTGGAGTAAGACAATGATGCATTCATCATTTTGAGCCTCCCCAGTGGGCGATAATTGATACAATGATTTAAAAATGTGAATTAGAGGAGTGATCAATGGTCTCTATAAAAACATTACAGAACTCCCTAATCTATCGCATGATAACACAATGGGGCACTCAAAATATAGAAAGTAGCTTATGGAGCCGATTAGGAAGTTTCTGTACTTTTTGAGGAATAAGAACTAATGATCAGAAATACGCAATCAGGTCTAATATTCAGACTACAGACAAATGATCGATGTCTTCGGAATCTGTGCTCAAGGGTCACCCTGCACCAGCAGGGGGTCATTGTTGCCTACTGAGGGCTCCATAGTCATGGTGCAAGCAGCAATGCTTTTTGTGAATGTCATTACACAGTACATTATTTTATTTTTCTTAATGTAAATGTTTCACTACATTGCCATAGGGCCTACTTACACTAAAAAAAAAAACATGCCGCAAACCATTTGTAGAGGAAAAAAGGAAACGGTCTGAGACATTCATTTCCTGCTCTGAGTCAGAATGCTACAAAATGGTGAAATGATTGTTATTAACATTTAGAAGAAAGTTACCTATACTATACAAAGGAAATCTGTCCAGACAATATTAGATTTTTATACCTCAAAAGGTATTAACCCTTGGGTGCTCTGAACACTTGTGACCTTCAAGATTTTTACTTTTTTTTTTTCATTCTTCATACCCATTATTACAGGGTACTAACTTTTTTTTAGCTTTAGACTGACTTGATTTTTTACAAGAGGACAGGAATAAAAAATAATTTTTTATAGCGTCGACTGTATGCTATAAAATAAGTTTAGCTTTTCAATCTGCAGCTCAGTATAGTCCCAATGATTCCAAATTTATACAGAGAGCCATAAAGACTAGGGATGGGCGAATCCTAAATTACTCAATATCGCTAGACTCCAACGAGTCCGAGTCTGGGACTCGCTACTCGTTGCGAGTCCAATGTAAATGAATGGGGAAGCGAGTAATTGCGAGTAATTCCTCTGCTGCTGGACCACATAAAGAGAAAAAAAGAGGTCTGGCAGCAGAGGAACAACCTGCAATTCATTTAATCATAGTTTAGAAGCCGTCGCTAAAAAGCATAAAGATTTAATGTGAAACCTGATTGGTACAATCAGGTTCAATCAGGTTCAATCCGGTCCCATACACAGCAATGTTAAATGTGACTGGATTGAAACAGGATTGTCTCGGTTTGTGACGATTCGGGTTAATCCGGTTAAATTTAACAATTATGTCTATGAAACCGGATTGAGGACAGGGACAATCCGGTTTTAATGTTAAACTACTGGATTGCCATTGATTTTCATTGGACTCGTTACTGTGAGAGTAATCGCTTGGAAACTCGCAGAGTACCGAGTCCTGCGAGTCCACTACTACTCGCAGAGTAACGAGTCCTAACAAGTAGATTCGCCCATCCCTAATAAAGACTTCTGCATATGGGACACATCAGTGAATACAATGCAGTGATATTTATATATATACACACACACACACACACACACACACACACACATACACACACACACACACACACACACACACACACCGCTTTAAGGCTGCAGTCGCTATGGGCATCTAAGTGGTGAAATGAGTAATAGATACATTAACTCTGGTCCAGGCCATTGTAACACGGTGTCTGCTGTAATATACAGTACCTGCTACTAATGACAAAAGCTTCATCTCTTTACCCTATGACATCATCCCACATCATAAAAGAACAGCAATAATAACAATATATTATCAACAGCAAATAAATAGGACAAATTTATAACGAAAATCAACTAAAAACATACCAAAGTAGAAATATCCACCCTCGTCTTTTGGTTGAAAAAATCGCCCCCTGGCCTGAGCATGGACATCAGCTCCCTTTTCTACCATCAACTCCACATAATGCTTACAGCGTCTTTCAATAGCTATGTGTAGAGCAGTTTGCCCTGAAGGGAAATAGCAAACGATCCTGCTTAGTGTTTAAAAGCTTGAAATATAGGATAGTAGCATGAATTCGGATCAGGTATTTTTATGCCATTTATTTTGTCTGTTAGGCCCCTTTCACATCAGTGGGTTTTTGAAATCGCGGCAGATGCGGTGAAAAAAACGCATCTGCAGCGATTACCGCATAACCGCGACACTTGCGGCACAGTTGCGGCAAGCCCCATAGAATGTCTATGCGGGCTTGCGGCAGGTGCGGCAAGTGCGGTATCGGCACTTGCGGCAGGTGCGGCCGCAAAAAAAACGCGGCTGACCACGTTTTTTTTCGTGGCCGCACCTGCCGCAAGTGCCGAAACCGCACTTGCCGCACCTGCCACACACTTACCGCAAGCCCCATAGACATTGCATGGGGCTTGCCACAACTGTGCCGCAAGTGTCGCGGTTATGCGGTAATCGCAGCAGATGCGTTTTTTTCACCGCATCTGCCGCGATTTAAAAAAACCGCTGATGTGAAAGGGGCCTTATTTTACATTAAAAGTGAATTTCAAATTATATAGAGAAACCAGCATAGTGCAAAATTGCAAATTAAAACAAGTTTTCTACTTAAATGACAATTTAGGGTGGAGGCACACCAGTATGCGTGAAAATCGGAGCGTTTTTGATGCATGACAGTCATCTGGAGTGCTTTCCGTATGGTCCGGCGAGTGTGGTGAGAGTGTGGTGTGAGTGCAATGAGTGTGGTGTGACTGTGGTGCGAGTGTGATCAGTGTGCAATGTGTTTTTAACATGGTCTTTCTCAATGTGTATAAACTGAGAAAAGAGTAGATAGATAGAATAGCTAGATCAGGCTCACCTGTCTCCCGCTGCTACTTCCGGGCCACCTTTTAAGCTAATTGTATATTCACTGCACTGTCAAACAACCAATCACAGAAGCTCACACTCGGTGAGAGCCCCTGTGATTGGTTATTGTAGTCAAGACTGGATTTCCTCAATCTGGACAGTGAATCTGCTCGCTTGCTATACACACTAGTGTGTGGCAACCAACCTGCCATCATAGGGTGTTAAATAAATAATTAATGGGGCTTCGCAGCATTTTTAAGTCCAGCCCGATGAAAGCTGACAACTGCGAGCTGCCTCCCTCAGCTGCTTAATTTACTCTTAATTTGCCCTCTGGTCCAGATGGCAGCCGGATGCCGATGTTAGCAGCCGCAGCTGCTGCAATTACAAGTTCGAGGCTGGCTCCGTGCTAGCCGCAGTCCTGAAATCACAGCAGGGGGACAGCTGGTGGTGCTGAAGTACACTGCTAAACTTCAGCCGCCAGTGCCCGGTTCCCGAATCCTCCTGGATCTGGGAAATCTGGCGCCATAGACTCCCATGTTAGGGAGCGCCGGATTGCCCCGGATCTGGGACGATCCGATTTGGGCAGAATTTTTGCCCCGGACACAAAAACGTTGCAAGCGATGTTTTTGTGTCAGGGAGGAAAATCCGAATTGTCCCGGATCCTCCTGGACAGATGGAAACCGGAGGGCAGATAGCTGCCATCCGGCTCCATCTGGCCCCATAGGGCTGCATTACAGCAAAATCGGGTCCGGGGCTGTCAGGTTTACAACAGACAGCCCCGGACCTGATGGTGTCGCGGTGTGAAGCCGGCCTAAGTAATAAGCTATTAAGTGGTCCAATTGCTGGGATCTACACCAATCAGCAGATTGTGCAACTTTTATCCCTTATACTGTAGAATGGAACTCATGTACAACTGGATCCATGATTCATTAATTCCCTCAATTTTTCTGGAAGTCCCAAAGGGGATGAGTGGAGCTGTGGTCACACATCTGACCTGCTGCTCCATTTTAAACTGGGGATAAAAGGGCCCTCTCAGGGATAAAATTTCTTTGTTTTCAATGGTCTGATTCCATGGTTCAATTAATTACCAACTGCCTAATCTGTGGATCGGTGGCAAGTTGTTTTCACTAAAAAAAACCCTTTAGTGCAAACTTTTGTAATTGTACATTGCAGTTATTGTATGCACGCAGCAGATGTGCAGGTGTCTCCTGTATTTTACTGTCGGTGCTCCACTATAACAGTGATAAAGGCTAAACAGGTAATTGCATATAGCTGAAGAGTGGGCACCTGGAGTCAATACTTCCTGTTAGACACCCCAGTCCAACCCTGCCTCTTGCAGCTGCACCTATTTCACATGCTTAAAAGTGAAACATTTAGATTTAGGAGAGATAGCTGTCAGCAGAGTTTTATGCAACAATATGGCCACATCTACGTCCATTAATTCCATTAAAACTAGACACCATCACAGTAAATGGAGATATAAACATACCTCTATAATACACATCCCGGAACGGAGAATTGATAAATTCGCGAAGATTCCCTGTTTTTTCAGCAATATCGGCCAGGAGTGGGATTGTGTCATTCTTGCCTCCTTGTAAATTTAGCAGAGCTTTCGGTAAGCAGGTCTTTCCTGTTGATGGCTCTGGAAAAAAAAAAAAGTAACAAACACATTCTAATACATTTTTATAATTACATTTAAAATATAGCACTTTTTTTATTTAATAAAAGAAAGGATCTTTATGACTTCATTATTTTGTGGTTTTTTTGTCACTTATGTAGCAAAAAAAATGCAGTACTTGTAGTGTATTTATATATGAATAACACTTGATTATCTACCGTATAAACTCGTGTATAAGCCGACCCGTGTATAAGCCGACCCCCCTACTTTTGCCCCCAAAACCTGGGAAAATCTATTGACTCTTGTATAAGCCGAGGGTGGACCCTAGCACAAGTATACAGCCCCCAGCAGTGTGGTATACACCAGTCCCAGAGGTAGATACAGCAGCCCCAGTGGTAGTATACACGCAGCCCCAGTAGTATATACAGCCCCAGTGGTATATACAGCCCCAGTGGTAGTATAGACGCAGCCCTAGTAGTATATACAGCCCCAGTGGTAGTATACAGGGCCCCAGCAGTATATACAGCCCCAGTGGTAGTATACAGGGCCCCAGCAGTATATACAGCCCCAGTGGTAGTATATACAGCCCCAGTGGTAGTATATACAGCCCCAGTGGTAGTATACAGGGCCCCAGCAGTATATACAGCCCCAGTGGTTTATACAGCCCCAGTGGTAGTATACAGGGCCCCAGCAGTATATACAGCCCCAGTGGTAGTATATACAGCCCCAGTGGTAGTATATACAGCCCCAGTGGTAGTATATACAGCCCCAGTGGTAGTATATACAGCCCCAGTGGTAGTATACAGGGCCCCAGCAGTATATACAGCCCCAGTGGTAGTATATACAGCCCCAGTGGTAGTATACAGGGCCCCAGCAGTATATACAGCCCCAGTGGTTTATACAGCCCCAGTGGTAGTATACAGGGCCCCAGCAGTATATACAGCCCCAGTGGTAGTATATACAGCCCCAGTGGTAGTATATACAGCCCCAGTGGTAGTATATACAGCCCCAGTGGTAGTATATACAGCCCCAGTGGTAGTATACAGGGCCCCAGCAGTATATACAGCCCCAGTGGTAGTATATACAGCCCCAGTGGTAGTATACAGGGCCCCAGCAGTATATACAGCCCCAGTGGTTTATACAGCCCCAGTGGTAGTATACAGGGCCCCAGCAGTATATACAGCCCCAGTGGTAGTATATACAGCCCCAGTGGTAGTATATACAGCCCCAGTGGTAGTATATACAGCCCCAGTGGTAGTATATACAGCCCCAGTGGTAGTATATACAGCCCCAGTGGTAGTATACAGGGCCCCAGCAGTATATACAGCCCCAGTGGTAGTATACAGGGCCCCAGCAGTATATACAGCCCCAGTGGTAGTATATACAGCCCCAGTGGTAGTATAACAGCCCCAGTGGTAGTATATACAGCCCCAGTGGTAGTATATACAGCCCCAGTGGTAGTATACAGGGCCCCAGCAGTATATACAGCCCCAGTGGTAGTATATACAGCCCCAGTGGTAGTATACAGGGCCCCAGCAGTATATACAGCCCCAGTGGTTTATACAGCCCCAGTGGTAGTATACAGGGCCCCAGCAGTATATACAGCCCCAGTGGTAGTATATACAGCCCCAGTGGTAGTATATACAGCCCCAGTGGTAGTATATACAGCCCCAGTGGTAGTATATACAGCCCCAGTGGTAGTATACAGGGCCCCAGCAGTATATACAGCCCCAGTGGTTTATACAGCCCCAGTGGTAGTATACAGGGCCCCAGAGGTATATACAGCCCCAGTGGTAGTATATAGCAGCCCCAGTGGTAGTGTATGCAGCCCCAGTAGTAGTGTATAGCAGCCCCAGCGGTAGTATACAGTATCCCCAGTAATCCAGGGCCCCCCCAGCCTGACTCCAGTCACCTGTAACGCAAACTATACTTATCATCACAGTCCCGCTGTCCGCGCCCGCTCGCCGCTGCCGTCCGCGATCCTCCATCTTCATGCGACTTCTTCCTGTTTCCTGTGCTCGTCGCAGGGAATGACATCATTGCCTGCGACGCGCACAGAAACAGGAAGAAGACGCATGAAGATGGAGGATCGCGGATGTCGGCAGCGGCGAGCGCGGACAGCGGGACTGTGATAAGTATAGTTTGCTTTACAGGTGACCGGAGCGACGCTGGGGGGGCCCTGCATTACTGGGGATGCGGGGGCTGCTGTATACCGATGTATACATCGGTATGTACCGATGTATACATTGGTATAAAGCACTGACTCGCGTATAAGCCGAGGGGGGTACTTTTCAGCCCAATTTTTGGGCTGAAAAACTCGGCTTATACGCGAGTATATACGGTAATTATATTTTCTGAACACGTCAATGGTGTTTGGGAAATGGACTCCTGGAATGTAAAAATTAAAAAAAAAAAATTCTCCAATGCACAGTGTTCTTCTGTGGCACCCCAGAGTCACACTGCCAGTGTGTCACCATTGTTAGGTGTCACCACAGAGCAGTAAGGGGTATTCCACTCAGGCAACACAAACAACACCCAAACCTCCAGGCCAGAAGGGGGAGACCAAGTCCGGTTTCAGGGTGAGCTCCCCTATATATTCTGGTCTGGGGAGGAGCAAGTCAGTGCAGTTCCTGTGAGGACTGTGAAGAGTAGCTTAGTGCAGTGCGGAGCAGCACTGTGAATACATCCTGGTGAACTAGAAGCTGCTTAGCTCGCCCCAGGATTGCTAACTTGTTCCAGCTCTAAGGCTAGGGTCTGAGGAAGGAGGAGGGAGACCGAAACCAACCGGGAGGGGCTGCATCACCCGTGCTTCTCCTCCGTAGAGGAACACCACAAGAATGTACACCGGAGTCCGAGACTGTGCAGGTTCAGACACGCCGGCAGTCAACACCAGATAGTGGGGGACTCCAAATTCTCCAGCTACCCAGTGCCAGGGACACAGCAACATATAGAATCCAGAAACACTGACTTCCCGGGTGGGGTGGAAAGTGAAGGACTCGAATTGCCTGTCATACTGGTAGACGCAGACAGAGGCAGGGCCACTACACAAACACAGTGAGGAAGCCAATACGACCCGGCCGGGTGAGAAACTGAACTGCTCTCCAGACTCCAGGGACAGCTTTTAACAACTACTTCAACTCTAGTAAATGGACTGAGAAATGGCTATCAGGAGTCTGTGTGTGTTAATTACATCTTTTGCCCTGTACCCTGTAACAGAGCTCTATACTTCAGCATCGCAGAAAAGTCCCACCTAAGGAGTCACAGTCTGTCAGCCTTGCACACTGACTGGAGAAACTGCAGCAAAGTAAGTGACTGTGTGAATCATTATCTTCACAAAGCCCCATCCAAACCATCCCTCCTACCCTGGGGACCCTCCAGGCCTACCCGAGGAGGGCTTACCATCCACGCTGCCCCAAGTCACCGTCCCCAGCAGGAATATGGCAGCGGTGGTTCTATTAACCACATACCCCTGGTGGCGTCACGACAAATCCCCTGTAAATATACTCCTTTTTGGATTGATCCCAGGCCACTGGACCAGGTCACGACTACCGTGATACCCCAGAGAAACAGCGCCGGCCTGGTTCCCGAGTAGCCCATAGCCTGGGGGTGCATCACTTCCACTTATGGTCATGAGAAGCCTATTTTCTCTAAAAGATAAGTGTCTTATTCCTAAAGAGGTTGTGTTCAGGGTGCGGACGATAATGTGTGATTTGTACGCAAGCATCTGCATGCGTACAAATCACACCCGGAAGTGAATGGGTGCACACAGCAATTTGCAGCCGAGCCCATTACCGTGCGACCCCATGTTAAAACATAGGGACACGTGGTGTCTGCGCTCGGCTTGGGGTCTCCATCCGCAAGACACTGTGGAGGCGTCCGCAAGTGTGAAGGCAGCCTTATCGAGACTTCAGAAATTGATAATGTATCCTGAGCATAGGCCATCAATGTTAAATCAGTGAGGGATCGAGGATGTGACACCCGCCACCCACACCAGTCAGCTGTTCCCATTGAAGCCACTGACTGAAACTAATCAGCTGCTGTGCTATATAGCACAGCTCTATTAGTGGCCACAGCTGGGAGTTGCATATCCACTATCTTTTCAAGTCAACAGGGGTAGATGTGCAGTACCTGGCCACAGCCACTTTACAATACATCACAAATATGAGTACACCCCTCACATTTTATTAAAATATATTATTATTTCTTAAAATCAGACAACACTGAAGATATAACAGTGTAAATTTGGTGTGCACTCTAAGGATGTATACATTAATATAAAATTATATTGTGATACTATGTTAGGCAGAAAAGTCAATGAAGATATTTTTGTCCCCCAAAAATGACAAAAGTATTCTTGGAGTGAGACCTTTATTGGCTAAACAGAATAATGGTATTTGCAAGCTTTCATAGCCAAATGGCTCCTTAATCAGGCAAGGTTAAAAATAAATCACCAAGACTAAAGGCCCCATTACACACTACGATATTGTTAATGATATCGTTGCATCGTCACCGGTTTGGCGACGTTGCAGCGATGTTGAAACTACATCGTTGCGTGTGACATGTATCAATGACTAACAATAAGTTTGTTGATCGTGCAAGAATGGACTGGACCATAAATTTATCGTCAGTCTCCCACTGGGCGGATGACAGTGGGAGACCAACGATGAACGACCTCCAAGCGCCGCACAGCAAGCGTTGGAGCTGGTAACCAGGGTAAACAGTGGGTAACTAAGCACAGTGCTGTGCTTAGTTACCCAATGTTTACCTTGGATACCAGCGTTCTCGCTGGTCCTGATCTCTGGTGAGTCTGCCTGTTTGATAGCTCACCAGCGATCAGCTAACGATTTCCCGGCGACCCGATTGTTCGTTGGATCGCTAGAACATCGTACTGTGTAACGGGGCCTTAAAACTCAACATTTAAGAGATTTTACAACAGGACATTTGTGCATGGGAAAGATGGGCTGATGTCTCCTAAAGATAAGCCAAGGAAATCAGGTTAAGGTTTTTGTTACAAATGGAGATGAAGGAGAAGTGATGACTTTGTAATCCATAGTCAGTCTGGTTGAGGTGTGAAGTGTGTGCATGTAGTAAACAATTATTATTTATTAAAATTATTATTTATATAGCACAATTAATTCCATGGTGCTGTACATGAGAATGGTTTACATACAAAATTATAGATCTAGTTTACAGTAAACAAATAACAATGACAGACTGGTACAGAGGGGAGAGGACCCTGTCCTTGCGGAATTTTTGTCAGGGCAGTTGTGGTGGAGTGGTTGGGCCAGAAGCCAGATTGTTGGTTGTCAAGGAGAGAGTTAGACGAGAGGTGGGAAGAAAGTTGAGCATGGACATGCTTGCACAAAGAGTTTAGAAGCAAACGGGAGCAGTGATATGGAGCGATAGCTGGGCATGGCAGTCAGGTCAAAGTTTGTCTTCTTGAGGATAGGCGGGATAGTGCTATGTTTGAATGCAGAGGAGAATGTACGAGAAGTTAGCGATAAGTTGAAGAGGTGTGCTAGGGATGGGACAAGCGTGGTGGTGAGGTTTGGGAGGAGGTGGGGGGATGGGGTCAAGTCCACAAGTGTTGAGGTGTGATTTGGAAAGATGAGCGAGCTCTCCTTCAGTGATGTTAGAGAGGGAGGTTATGAGGGAAGGGC
Source organism: Allobates femoralis (assembly GCA_033576535.1). Classification (NCBI taxonomy): domain Eukaryota; kingdom Metazoa; phylum Chordata; class Amphibia; order Anura; family Aromobatidae; genus Allobates; species Allobates femoralis. The sequence goes on from JARQOC010000003.1 coordinate 617,118,220, forward strand.
AGAGGCCTGGTATATGGAGTGGTTCGAGTGGTGGAACAATAAGCTCATAAATCCAGGTGTTAACTTGAGTCCCATTGTTATATACCTGAACATCCTTATCATCTTAGGCTGGGTTCACACATGGCGTACTTGACGCATATTTAAGCAGTTGCGTGTTTTTGCCCGTGTTTTGCACAAAAAAAGCCCAACTACATGCACACGTCATAAAAAGAAAGAGAGAGTGAGAGTGCTAATGCCCAAGTAACTAAAAACACGTATTTGCTGTCCACACCAGTGTATATTGCAAAGAATAATATTTTATTAGATGCAGTGGATACAATAGATAGACGTGTCCAGGGTAAAATTGACAAGGATTCAAGACATGGGGAGGGAGACAGATGACAAGTGGGCAGGACAGGCAAGGACTGTATAAAAGGGTTCAGAGGGGCAGTAAAGGTGCAATGTGCTAAAAAATGCTTAGAGCGGGGTAAAGGTACAGTTTAACTAAGTAGGTATAGCACAACCCTGATCTAATTGCAATAGAGTGCACAATAATGACTTACCCATAAGCCCAGTAAAAGTTCCCTGCGTAGTCTGCCCACCGGTCCAGTAGCCCCGACACGTGTTTCGCGTCGGCTGCTTCGGGGGGCTAGTGGTGACAAGTGCTCATTAGTGAGGGGTTTTTAAATGGAGTTCCAACCAATGGGAGACCGCTGGTATTTGCTGCAATTGCAGCACTGGCAAAATGGTTGCTACACGGCGGGGAGGGCATTCTGGGTTGCACCGGGTCCGGAACGCAACTTCCGGTGACGTCATTTCCCCGGTGCACCCTTATAGAAGTCCCCCGCGCCGGTCACTTCCGGTTCGCCAGTGCGCATGCGCACAGCGTCTGGCGCCATTTTGGGTAAGGGCAGAAGTGAGGGCATAACAATAGCGATATGGGAGTAATCCCAATCGCTATAGGCATTAAATATATGTAGTTCCTGCACTACCACTGACGGGGCAAACAGACTAGCAGGTGGTGGATTGAAATACAATAGGTATGGAGCAAAGAGGAAAAGGGGGGGAGGGGGGTTAAAGAAAGTAGGAGAGACAGAAGGCATAACATTAGCTATACAACAGATCATATATAGATACACATCCTGACAGCAGTCAGTTCGCATAGGGCGATGTGATGCCTGTGTTTCTCCACTGATTAATGTCCATCCTTATTCCTCCATAGCTCCTGTATCATCCCATGAGGGTTCAATCCATCGATCCCATGGGCCAACTCACATCTTCAAATCCCATAGTAGAAAAAATGATAAGTGAATCTAAAAAGTGAACAAAGCACAAATTAAAAAGCTGACAGTCCGATGAAGCTACGGATACGCCGAACAGCGTTTATTTTATCCAGGGGCAGCATGGTTCAAACAGGTTATCCTGACCCCAATCATTCCCAAGACAACTAGAGAACCTTTTATATTAGTAGTGGGATGTAGAGAGACAATACCGGGCTGGAGATGTCTAAAAGACACCCATCAAGTGATACTCATTTCGGGTTATTCCCTAGGTTCTCTAGTTGTCTTGGGAATGTGACCTATATTCCATCAGACCTGGGATATACACAGGGATTTCTGTATATATGTATTTTAACCCTTTGTGTCCGGGTGGTTGTTCCCTCCCTGACCGCTTGATTGGGGTCAGGATAACCTGTTTGAACCATGCTGCCCCTGGATAAAATAAACGCTGTTCGGCGTATCCGTAGCTTCATCGGACTGTCAGCTTTTTAATTTGTGCTTTGTTCACTTTTTAGATTCACTTATCATTTTTTCTACTATGGGATTTGAAGATGTGAGTTGGCCCATGGGATCGATGGATTGAACCCTCATGGGATGATACAGGAGCTATGGAGGAATAAGGATGGACATTAATCAGTGGAGAAACACAGGCATCACATCGCCCTATGCGAACTGACTGCTGTCAGGATGTGTATCTATATATGATCTGTTGTATAGCTAATGTTATGCCTTCTGTCTCTCCTACTTTCTTTAACCCCCCTCCCCCCCTTTTCCTCTTTGCTCCATACCTATTGTATTTCAATCCACCACCTGCTAGTCTGTTTGCCCCGTCAGTGGTAGTGCAGGAACTACATATATTTAATGCCTATAGCGATTGGGATTACTCCCATATCGCTATTGTTATGCCCTCACTTCTGCCCTTACCCAAAATGGCGCCAGACGCTGTGCGCATGCGCACTGGCGAACCGGAAGTGACCGGCGCGGGGGACTTCTATAAGGGTGCACCGGGGAAATGACGTCACCGGAAGTTGCGTTCCGGACCCGGTGCAACCCAGAATGCCCTCCCCGCCGTGTAGCAACCATTTTGCCAGTGCTGCAATTGCAGCAAATACCAGCGGTCTCCCATTGGTTGGAACTCCATTTAAAAACCCCTCACTAATGAGCACTTGTCACCACTAGCCCCCCGAAGCAGCCGACGCGAAACACGTGTCGGGGCTACTGGACCGGTGGGCAGACTACGCAGGGAACTTTTACTGGGCTTATGGGTAAGTCATTATTGTGCACTCTATTGCAATTAGATCAGGGTTGTGCTATACCTACTTAGTTAAACTGTACCTTTACCCCGCTCTAAGCATTTTTTAGCACATTGCACCTTTACTGCCCCTCTGAACCCTTTTATACAGTCCTTGCCTGTCCTGCCCACTTGTCATCTGTCTCCCTCCCCATGTCTTGAATCCTTGTCAATTTTACCCTGGACACGTCTATCTATTGTATCCACTGCATCTAATAAAATATTATTCTTTGCAATATACACTGGTGTGGACAGCAAATACGTGTTTTTAGTTACTTGGGCATTAGCACTCTCACTCTCTTTCTTTTTATAATGTATACTGAGTAGTCTGCCCTTAACATGGTCATTTCTGGTCCCCTCCTTCTCATACATTCACACGTCGCACCTTTTCCAGCGCGCTTTTCTCAAGCCCATTTTATAATGTGGCCTATGGGAAAAGCGCGCCTAGAAAGGCGCAAGGAATTGACATGGTCATTCTTTTTGCGGACGCGCTTTGCAGTGAAAGTGCGTCTGCAAAAAGATGCCAGAATACCCGACACTGAACGCATTTCAGCAAAAATCATAGCTTTTGCTGGAATGCGTTTCCAGCATTGCGTTTCACTGAAAGCGCTAAAAGTGCTGTGTAAATGCAGGAATACGCAGCAATTACGCCACGTGTCAACACAGCCTTAAATTCTCAAATTTTTCTCTGTGTCATCCTTAAAAAGACCTTTTAGTATTAAGACTATTAAATCTGCCATACTGTTTCCAAGTCTAGAGAAATGTTTTCCCACAGGTGTATCTAGTTCATTCCTTACATCATACCTGTGTAGATTCAACTTTGTTTTTAGTTTTTTGCTTAGTTTCACCAATATATGTTTCTGCAGGGAACCTTGCACATTGTATCATGTATACCGCATTGGAGGACATGCATAAAAAGTAATCAATGACCTTATAGTTCTGGTTTGTGTTGGGTATGTGGACTGTATCTGTTGGTAAAATGTGGGTACTGGTCCAGCATTTTTTTTTTACTGTTACAGGGGACTGTGCCTGTCTCTGATGATGATATGTGGACACTTCTGACAAGGAGATTTGTTAAGTTGGGGGCTGTTTATAGGACAGAGGTGGTAGTTCTGGGACTATTTATTTCAGTCTCTGTTGGATATAGGCTGAAGATCAGCGCCAATTTTCCTTAGGATGCTTATGTGAGGGTTGATGTGAACATAAGCGGTACCCTGTTATCCTTCTGTGGCACCCCAGGGGTTAATGTGCCACAGTAACGTCATCAAGGGTTAATTCCCCACACAACACACAACACTACACTAGCGCCTCCAGGCCAGAAGGGGGAGCAAAAGCTGCTTCCCTATATATTCTGGTGTGGAGAGGAAGTGAGTAGTTCAGTTCCTGGGAGAATTGAGGAAGAAGGACTGGAGTGTAAAGGAGCTGCCTTAGGCTCCCCCACGGTCTGCTGCTCAATTCCAGGCCTAGCCAGGGTCTGAGGGGAGGAGTTAAGTGAAACAGAGGAACACATCTGGGAGATTGGAGTTACCCTATAACTCGCCCCGGAGAAGCGCAAAGCCCGGATACCGGATTCGAAAACTGTGCCTGACACAAGCAGCTCAGTAAACGCCGGACTAGTGTAGATTATAGATCTTCACTGTACCTCAGCGAAGCAACACGCCGGGGTCAGGAACACTAAGACAAGACTCAAGTTGCCTAGCAAGTGGGTACCCGTGAGGAGAGACAGGGCTGGCAGCCTAGCTAAAGCGGCGGCAGGGCCACACACACATCACAGGAGCGGGAAGCCAAGGACCCGGTCAGGGTGGTAGCAACCCGACCCCAGTACAGACTCCATGGACAGTACTCTGCTGAATAACACCTGCAGTAAAGACGTGGAAAACTACAAAACTGTGAGTCCATGTTATCCTTGAGCTCAAGCCCTACTTTCCCTTTCAAACTGCTGTCATCTTTACCACTACCCCTACCCTGCATCATATACAGACTATTATCATCACTGCCCCGGGGAACCAGGCTCTGCCCGTGGAGAGCCGTTACATCACCGGCTGCCAAACATCATCCCCGGAGGTACTGCAGCAGCCGTGGTCACCCTGACCACATACCACAGGTGGCGTCACGACTATATCCCCTGTAAATAATCCCCAAACCCATTACTTGTGGGCCCAGGACACAGTTCGGACCAAGACCACCGCGATTCGCCATGATACCCCGGTCCGGTACTGAGTGCCCCGTCCCAGTGGGCTCCACACTTCCTCTGTTTGCAATCCAGGAGGCTGCTTCCTGGGATCCTTGAATCTCTGTGGATCTGTTCATCTATTACCAATGGATGGTATCCTTGTTCTAGGAATGGACTCCTTGGTAATAGCAGGTGTAATTTTCTATCTTCATTGTCTGAACAGATCCCAGTGTACCTCAGAGCTTGACTGTAGATGATGGATTTTTTTGTGCGTCTTATATGAAAGTTGTTCCATCTGATGTATGCCGGACGTCCTGTGGGTTTATTATAAATTGACGTTTATGGTATTGTTTTTTACATATGTGGTCGTGTGCAGAAAATGTATTTCGGACTTTGAGAAGTTGAGGGTAAGCTTAATGGTTGTGTGGAACTTGTTAAAGTTATTGTGGAAGGTAAGTAGATCATCTTTTCAACCTGTCCAGATTATTAGCAGATCATCAATGTAATGGAGTTTTAATAGCACAAGCTGCCAAAAACTATTCCTCTGGTTTAGCCATAAACAGGTTAGCATATTGTGATGACATTTTGCTTCCCGTGGCACTGCCCATACACTATTGGTATATATTATTCCCAAAGAAAAAATAGCTATGAGCAAACCTGATAAATTGCAGGGCTGGTTCCATGTCCAGATTGTTTTTAGCAACTCAGCTCAGAGTCAGGAGGTCAACTGTTCCATATGCCAGCCGGGACCAACATAGGACAGAGTCAGAATCCTGCAGCATGGCTTGGCCTTATTAAATCTGCAGCTGGTGGATCAGCAAAGAGAAGGATGAGGCGGACAAGGAGGAGGTAGTAGTGGCAGAAGCCCCGGTTTCCCTGCCTTGTGTAGCATTCCTGACACAGAGGCCTTCAACTGGAAATATGCCATTTGGGAACCCCTACCTCCTCCCAGCAAGTATCCTTATAGGCATGAACCACTCAGGCCTGTCTCATTTCTGGAAGAAATTAGACTCATGGATGCCATCATCCAAGAGTGGTTTCAGGGGCCTAAGTTTAACGCCTTTGAGGAGCAATGCACCCAGGAGGACTAGGTGGAAACATTCTTCCAGAAGAGGGGTTTGTGTTCCTAGCTGAAGACGGGACTAATGACAGATGCTACATAAACCGGTCCACTCTATTGTGAGACCATTTGCCTTCACCACTCTGCACCTGCTACGTTGGGGAGGTGGTCACCTTCATGAAGGTGAATGGCTGAAAGAGGTGGTAAGTGGTAGGTGAAAGTCAGGTCACCATCGCAGTTCAAGACTGGCAGCAGAACGCAGACATCAAAAGGATGGAGCATCGGCTGCACCCCAGGTCTGGTCTTGTTAGCCAGCCAGAGATCCTGAAGAGCCTGTCAGGGTTGCCAGAGTTCCTCCCATGTCTCCTCTAGGTGGTGGCTATCTCCTAATTCCTCTGCCCTTCTCTCCAGCGGTAGAAATGGAGTGTACTGGCGGGAAGATGGTGGGGGAGAATGACCCTGGAGGAGTAGCCCCTTCGACCCCCTGAGACCGTCCGACAGTTGACTACAATTTGAAGCAGCCACATCCATCCCGGGCAGCGTTGACAAATATGCTAGAGTGTTTTTACTCCAAATTTACTCTGTAATAAAAGATGTGCACTGACTACGTTACATCATATCAAAGTTTCTTATCTTCAATATTGATTTCTATCTTTTCAAGGGACAAACATTTACCAAAAATGTGAGGGTGTACTCACTTTTTTGATATACTGTACAGTTGACGAGGTTCAGCTATGCAGCACTGCAACTAAGTAGTGTCAGCTGATGGGTGGCAATGGGAGCTGCTGGTCGGCAGGGGTGCCGATCTTAAGGATAGGTCATCAATGTTAAAATCGTAGACAACCTCGTTAAAATTTCTATGGCATTAAACAATTCATTTTTCAGTTACATTTGTAAGCAAAAAATATTATCCAACTTTCCCAGCTACAAATATAGCATTATTTTAATAAAGTAATGTATAAATAAAAAATACTGAAACAACGTTCAATGCTTGTCATTCATTTTATACGGGCCACAGCTCGTAATCACAAGACATTAATGAGTTACAATTACTCCACAAGTGAACTCTGGAATTTGCTTACATTAGAAGCTTAAGATTCCTGCAGATTAAACATCACTGATGCTTAAACCCAATTTAAAGATACACAGGACAATTTTAATGTTTGCACCTAACCTCGAAATTCCTCATCTGTCAGTCGCTTCTTCTGAGACACGAGGAAAGGCAGGAATCCCTCCAGCTCCGATGTGGCACCTCTTGACACAATGTCAAATAGTATGTGTCTATTAAACATCTTGATGACTCGAGGGGGGTCAGGGCTGGAGTTCTGGGAATTTTGGTTATCCTTCCTGGAAAAGAGCAGGTCACATTAGTGTTTTAAAACAGACAAGACACCTTACATGGGAAATAAACACAGTGAAGATCTTTGTCCATCTACAACACATAAATCTAGTTAAAAAAAGAACCACCCACGTATCATTGTAAATTGTTCTAAGGTGGATTACTGTACACTGTCCTTATTAAATCAAAGCTCTTCCTACTGCAACAGCCCCACTGAATATTGTAAATGGACCAAAGTAAGTAAACTTTTTGGAAGTTATAGAGCTGTATGGTTTGACAATTTTATTATTGGCTCTAAAAGAAAAAAAAAATTAAAGCTATTCTGAAAATAGTTAGTAGAAACAATAATATATTGTATTTTTTCAGATTTTAAGACGCACCTTTGTTCCCCCAAATTTTGGTGGAAAGTGAGGGGTGCGTCTTATAATCCGAATCTACATGCTGTGCCATATGGGGGTTTGGTGCGGCATCTGGTAGCTCATTAGGCTCATATAATATGCACTGCATTCCCCTGTCCATAACCTCAGTGCTGAAGCCGGTGCTGAGAGGTGGGTGGGGGGATCGGCGCATATTATATGAGCCTGCACTCTTTCCCCCATCCTGTATATGGTCTCCGCATCATTTTATATGCCTCTTGCTGGCACGCAGACTAACAAACACTGTTAACTCACGCTTCATCACTCCCTTCTCCCAGCTCAGCGATGCCTTCCTGTGTCTGTGTCCGGCATTCGATCATGTGATCGGTGCAGCACACTGTGTGCCTCTTTCACATGATCCGTTGCTCGGCACAGACACAGGAAGGCACTGCTGAGCAGGGAGTGACAAATAGTTGACAGCGTTTATTATTTTAGTGTGTGCGCTAGCAAGGGGGCATATAGAATGATGGAGAGGCCATATCCAGGAAGGGGGGAAAATGCAGGATGGGCGGCCTATGTACAAGGATAAGGGGGCCATATGCAGGATGGGGGGGCACATGTACAAGGATAAGAGGGCCATATCCAGGAAGGGCAGCCCATATGTAGGATGGGAGGTCATGTACCAGGATAAGGGGGCCATATGCAGGACAGGGGGTCATATGCAGGAAGGTGGGGCCCATGTAACAGGATAATGGGGCCATCTCCCAATATCTTAATCGTCGATCCTCCCAAAACCTCCTCTTTTCTACACTCATTTGTTCCTCACACAATCGCCTCCAAGACTTCTCCCGAATATTCACCATCCTCTGGAATTCCGCTCCTCAACACGCCTGATTATCCACCACCCTTAGATCATTCAGACAGAACCTGAAAACTTGTCTCTTCAAGAAAACCTACAGCCTGCAATGACCATTATGCCGCCCCACCATCATTGGGAGCTGCCGCCTCACCATCACCAGAGCTGCTGCACCCCCCGACCTTCTGTTTCCTCCCCATTATCCTGTAGAATGTAAGCCGGCAAGGACAGGGTCCTCTCCCCTCTGTACCAGTCTGTCATTGTTAATTTGTTTACTGTAAACTATATATAATTTTGTATGTAAGCCCTTCTCATGTACAGCACCATGGAATTAATGGTGCTATATAAGTAAATAATAATAATATCATAATAAACATCTGGGCCGTTCCTGTCAGATATACTGCTAGAATTTTGAACTGGACACACATAGACCTGGATGATCTGAACAGAAAAACATGAGAACTGATGACAATCCACTTCTCTTTGCATCCAAGTAGTGATGTTGACAGACTTTACTTGCCAAGAAAATCAGGAGGCAGAGGTCTTTTGCAAGTGAAACAAACTGTAGAAGAAGAGAAACATGCACTAGCAGATTTTGTGAATGATAGTGGAGAACAAGCCTTAAGATGGAAGTTAACAGAAAACTGCTTAAAGTACAACAGACAAAAAGTGAATACTGTAAAAACACAGTACAAAGCAGAAGAGAAAATTGGCAAAAGAAAGCCCTGCATGGAGAATTCCTAGAGAAAATCGAGGGTTAAGCCCCCATCACACCTAACGAGATTGCTGTTTCGTCACAGGTTTTGTGACACAACAGCGACTTCGCCGGCAACCTCACCATGTTTGACACGTAGCAGTGACCAGGCCCCTGCTATGAGATCGCCGATCGTGTCAGAATGGCCTGGACCATTTTTTGATCGTCGGTTTCCCGCTGGGCAGCATGCATTGGTGTGTTTGACGCCTTAACAACGACCTTGTTGGCGACTCAGAACTCAACCACATAGGTGTGAGTTGTCAGACTAGCTGCTGTGTGACAGGTCCCAACGACCGCCGAGGTCGTTATGCGGGTCGCCGTATCGCTGCTGCGTCGTCGAGTAGATCTGACTGTTTGACATCGCACCAGCGACCACGTAGCGACGCTCCAGCTATCCTTACCATGTCATATCATTGTTGGTATCGCTGGAACGTCACCAAGTGTGACGGACCCTAAAGTTGACAAAGAAAAGACTTGGTTGTGGCTTACTAATAGAACATTTAAAAGGAAACAGAGCTTAATTTAAGCAGCCAAAGAGCAAGCTATTCACACAAACGAGATTAATGCCAGATTTGAAAAATCAACTACAGATCCCAAATGTCAACTGTGCAAGGAAGCAGATGAAACAATAGATCATATACTGAGCTGCTGCAAGAAGATCACGCAGACAGACTACAAGCAAAGGCATAATACAGTTGCTTAGATGATTCACTGGAACTTGTGCCACAATTACCCCATCTTCCTGTCACAAAGAACTGGTGGGATCATAAACCTGAAAAGGTTATTGAAAATGAACATACAAAACTACTGTGGGACTCCGAATTCAGACTGATAAAGTCCTGGAACAATACTCCGGACCTTACCATTGTAACAAAAAAGGACGTGTGGATAGTCTATGTGGCAATAGTAGGCGACAGCAGAATTGAAGAGAAGCAACTTGAAAAACTTACATGATATGAGGATTTAAAGATCGTTTTTTTCGTGGCCGCAAGTGCCGAAACCGCAACTATACCGCACCTGCCGCACACTTACTGCAAGCTCCATAGACATTGCATGGGGCTTGCCGTAGGTTAACCGCAAGTGATGCCATTATGCGGTAACTGCGGCAGATGCGCTTTTTTCACCGCAACTGCTGCGATCAGCGCTTTACCACTGATGTCAAAAGGCCCTAACATGGATTTTCTGAATAAATGCACCAGCCCCATCAGGTCGAAGATAAATTTATAAATGGATTTAGCTTTATTTGTGAAATATGGTAGCATATCCACTGTAAAAACTTAAGGGCCAGTTACACACACAGATAATTGTGGAGAGATTGTACACAGATCTCTGGTTGCAGTGAAATCATGGACACATTGTTCCATTTGTACACGGCAACAAAATAGAACAATGTGTCCATGATTTCACTGCAACCAGAGATCTGCGAACAATCTCTGCACAATTATCTGTGTGTGTAACTGGGCCTTTACATAAAACCCGATTTCTTTACCCCTTATATAGATCAATAAAAATTTCCCAGTAAACATTCATAAACAAATGCACGGTGTCATTTTATCACCTTAAGCAGAATCTGTGGAGAAAGAAAGCGCAAAAGGATGAACCTTTGAAATTCTAATGGGCCCAATCCTTTTTTTTCCCGCAACATCATGTCGGAGTTGAGTTGAGAGGCCCTTGTACACAGGAGATTAACAACTGATTTCACTGACTTAAATAGAATATGTTTTGGGGGCCCAATGGCTCAGTGGTTAGCACTGTAGCCTAGCAGCACTGGGGTCCTGGGATCAAATCCCACCTAGAATGACATCTGCAAACAATTTGTATGATCTCGCCGTGTTTGCGTGGGTTTCCTCCAGGTTCTCCAGCTTCCTCCCACATTTCAAAGACATACTGATAGGATGTTTAGATTGTGAGCCCCAATGGGGACAGCATTACTGATGTATGTAAAGTGCTATGGAATTAACAGCGCTATATAAATGAATAAATATTATTACTCTTCATAATTAAAAGTGAATGTGTAATATTCACCTTTAAACAATGTAGACACAAGGTATAGTCCATACTATCCTACGGTTTTGTTTCAGTAACTCTAGGAATGCTTAGTTCTGTTCAATTACAAAATCTGACCTACTGATACTTTTATGTTAGAGACTGATATTACAGACTTCATGGGTTAACTAGACAAATCTGTGAGCTTATAAAAGGACAAACAAGGTTACAAATGATTGACCAGCACAACTTAAAGAAGGTGGTGATGAAGACAATTGTACATGGAATCATCATTAATGGTACCTTTACACGCCGCTACAGAAGGTTAGAAACAACCGGGTGTCTCATGTGCACGAGCATGTTTCAACGGTTCCTAACGGTACCTGATACCGCCTTTACATGCCGCTACAAGGTGCTCTACAGAAGTTTTAATCTATCCCTGGAGGCACCGACGAGTGCCGCAGGTTACCTTCTGTAGAGCACCTTCCCTCATTTACACGCCGCTTCCACAAGGTAAGGGAGGACCTGGGGCAGCAGGGACAACACATAGGCGTGCCAGAGTTGTGGATTACGAGACGCTCGTACGATGATTGGACAATGCAATAGCAGGAAGGCTGGCTAATACATGATGCTATTGCAAATGTGTAGTGTGACTGGTCAGCTCCTTAAATATGCCGCCCTATGCAGGTATATCCAATCATAACGCAGGATCTTCCACCAATGATCGCTGGTGGGGCGCGGTATCCCGGAGGCTGTGTCACGCCCCAGGGAGTTCACTAGGTGTCGCAAAAACCTTCCTGTTCCTTGATTACACGCCGCTACCATCGGGTTGAAACCAACCTGTTTTTGAGCACGGCTGAAAGACAGGTGTCAACAGTGACCGGTGGCAACAACCTGATTTACACGCCGCTACCTCACGGTGTTTTGGCGGTGCAAGATACAATTGTCACCGACACCCGGTGGTTTCCAACCTTCTGTAGCGGCGTGTAAAGGTACCATAAGAGAAGGCAAAATAATAAAGGGTTTATTATGGATGGATGAGCAATACATATACAGTGCCTTCAAAAAAAATAGAAAATTTCAAACCCTATGAACTTTTCAACATTTGTACACGATACACCCACAATCTTAAATGTCTTTTATTGGGATTTTATGTGCTATCCCAACACAACGTCACAAGTATTTGTGAGGCATAAAGGAAATTATACATGATTTTCTAAATATTTTAAATATAGAAATCATAAATTGTGACAACCATCTGTATTCAGCCACGTGCAGTAGGATACCCCTAAATAATATCGTAAGTTACCAATTGCCTCCAGAAGTCACACCTAAACAGTAAATGTATTCCACATGTTTGTAACTTATTCTCTGTATAACTCTATAGCTGTTCTGTGAAGGCCTCAGAGGTTTGTTCGAAACCTTCTGGTATCAAACAGCATCACTGAAATCAAGGAACACACCAGACAGGTCAGGGATGAAGTTGTGGACAAGTGTAAAGCAGGGTTAGATTATACAAAATTCTAGCCCAAGCTCTGAACATTTCATGGAGCACTTTTCAATCTATCATCCAAAAATAGAAGGAGTATGGCACAACTGCAAACCTACTAAAACCCCCGTCACAAATAACGAGATCGTTAGCTAGATCGTTGTAACGTCACAGGTTTTGTGACGTAACAGCGATCTCGCTATGTGTGACACTTTGTAATGATCAGCGATCTCACAGCAGGGGCCTGATCGCTACTAAGTGCTCTGGGTCATTTTTTGGTCGTTGCGCTCCCACTGGTTAGCACGCATCGCTGTGTGTGACAGCAAGAGACCAACGATCAGCGACCTTACAGGCTGTTAACCATGGTAAACAGCGGGTATCTAGGCAGCGCGCGCTGCCTAAATACTCGGTGTTTATCATGGTTACCAGCGCTAAGCAGGGAGGACGCTGGTAACTATGATAAAACAGCGGGTATTTAGTCGGCGCGCGCTGCCTAGATACCCGCTGTTTATCATAGTTACCAGTGTCCTCCTGCTTCCAGCAATATGGAGGTGGCTCCCTGGTCCCTGAGGAGATATGCCTGTTCGACAGCTCTCCACTTACCAGGTAACGACGCACTAATGATCCCTACAGGATCGTTATCGTTGTCAGGATCGCTGTTACGTCGTTGTGTGTGACGGGACCTTAAGACTTAGCCATCCAGGTAAATTGACAACCAAAGCAAAGACAGCACTAATTAGGGAAGCAGCTAAAATGTCCATGGTCACTAAAGGTCCGGTTACACGGTACGAGATCGTGAGCGATTTGCTCAAACGTCACAGGTTTGGAGTCGTTCAAACAACATCGTTAGGATGTTGTTGCGTGTTACACCGAGATGTCCCAACGACCGTGCTCCCGTGAGATCGTTGGTGATATCTTAACGACATTGTAACGGTACCTTAAGAAAGAGCTGCAGAGATCCACAGTTCAGGTGTGGAAAAACAATTAGTCATATACTCCACATATCTGGCCTTTATGGAAGAGTGGCAAGAAGAAAACCATTTTTGAAAGCAAGCAATAAGGAGTCCCATTTGCAGTTTGCAAAAAGCTCTGAAGTGGACACATCTAGTGGGAATAAGTTGCTTTTTGCATTAAATAAAAAATGCAATGCGTGATGGAAAATTAACACTGATCACCCTGAAAACACCCTCCTCACAGTCAGGTATGTTGGTGGCAGCATTATACTGTGGGGAGGCTTTATTTCCATCAGGGATAGGGAAGCTGATCAGTGTTGATGGGAAGATGGATGGAGCTAAACACAGGGGAATCTTGAAGGAAAACCTGTTAGAGACTGTAAAAGACTTGAGACTGGGGTGTAGCTGGACTTGAGTCCAGCAGGACTATGATCCTAGCATACTGACAGATACAATGCAATGGTATAGATTAGAGGTACCCAACCTGTGGCTCAGGAGACACATTTGGCTTGTAGGCCCACGATGTGTAGCTTGCAGCTGTCTGTCAGCCTTTTGCATTAGAACCTGATCTAGCAAGATATGAAGAGCAGATCCCCAGATGGTGAATTATGGGAGAAGCCCCACACAGAAAAGCAGATCTGGATGCCCATATACTGGAGGGGTTTAGTGATAATATAAGTATGGCTGGCCAGAGATAGGATGATACTACTTTTCAGATGAGGTTATTGAAGCTGGATGTGACAGTGTGCTGGGAGTATTTGATGCAAGAATACTGAATGGGGTATTGTGGGAACCGCTGGATCTTTGCATACTGTCTTGGTGTAATTAATGTGGAAAAGCTTTTTCCGTCATTATACCAGTAATTGGGGCTGCATGTGGCTCTCAAGGTCTGAAAAGCTGGGGCTCACTGGTTTAGATCAAAGCATATTCAGGTCTGTGCATGGCCTAGTAAATGTCCAGACCTAAATCACATTCAGAATCTGTGAAAATTACTGTTCATAGACATCTCCATCCAATATCACTGTGCTAAGGCTAGTTTGCAAGAAAATAAATTGGTAAATATTGCAGCCTAGATGTGCAAAGCTGGTAGAAACATACCTCAAAAGACTTGCAGCAGTAATTGCAGTGAAAGGTGATCCTAGAAAGTATTGACTCAGGACGACTGAATACAAATACATGTCAGAATTTCCAGATTTAATTTTTGTAAAAATAGGTAGAAAACCACGTATCATTTACTTTACACTTCACAAATACTTGCGACTTGTTTTTGGTTTATCACATAGAATCCCATTAAAATACATTTAAGTTTGTGCACGCAATGTGATAAATGTGTTAATGTTCATGGAGAATGAATAATTTTTCAGTGTAGAATATAATATACCGTAATTGATAAGAATTAATCGTTGCAAAATATATTGGTTTCTTCCAGCCTATTCATGTAAAAAAAGGCCAACATGACTGTAATGTGATATGCTAATGATTCAGATACATTCCCATGTCTCAGAAAAGTTACCAGACCAGTTTTAAATGACTCAACAAACAGCAGCCAAAAAAAAAAAAACTCTTTTAAGTGGGTTTTATTTAAGTTTCTAGGAAATGCAGCTCCTTAATCTCTTTCAACCCCCAAGAATCACTAATTAGTGTCAAAAGGAAAAGTCTTCGCAAACCTGAGACAAAATACATAGGGTACCTTTAACATCTATCAACTGGCCAGCTCTACCCTCACCTACTGTACCCATCCCTTGTGCACTGAGCCCTCGCGGGCAGGGGCATCTCTCCTCCAGTACCTGTTTGTACCTTGTATTATTTAGGATTATTGTACTTGTCTATGATGCCCCTATGTAATAGCACCATGGAATAAATGGCACTATAACAATAAAGAATAATCTAAAATGATACACTGCCAATATCAGTGGTAGAGAGTTTATAGTTCCTTGAACCTGAACAAAGAGGTTACAGCAAAAGCTACATATCCAAAGAATATGCCTTAAATAATCTAATAGAAAGCAGTACTATCTATATCAGGAGTGCACAACCTGTGGACTGGGGGCCATAAATGGCCATGACATTTTGTTGTGCGGTGTCCGACCTTCTGTGTACAGTGGTTTTAATTTCAGAAGGAAGAAAAAAAAAAAAAAAAGAAGAGTAGCACACTGCTCAGGAGCAGAGAAGGCCTATCACAGAAAGAGCACTATGTATCTGTCATGCTGGCCTAAAGGGGGTGTCTGGCTACCATGCATGAGAGTGGCACATGGACCATTGATGGCCAGCGTACTGCACAAAACAACTGATGGAGAGACAACAGATGGACAAATACAGAGGAAGGCCCTGCTCATAGGGAACGGGGAAGAAGTGACTTGCACTGACCTGCGACTGTACCCCGATCTCTCCACCATCCATATACGGGTTCTTTAATCCCATCTCTGAACATGAAACCTAGTCCCTTGCTGGCCCTGATGTTAGCCCTCAATAGGAAAATTGCAGGCAAGAGCACTAGTCCCAACCACTGCAATGACAACAACAAGAGGGAAGGGGAGACAGACAGGAGGATGACAAAAACAACTTCACACCTGCTACTACTCTTCTAGGCAGCAGATGGCTTGGCAATTGAAAGGTTCTCATGGAACATACTTCACCTTAGGAAGCCAGGCCAGGAATGATGTTCAATCACCAGCAAAGGATGCTGGAACTATGCGACCATATAAAGGGGATGGGAGTGATCACAAAGTAGCTACACCTGGACAAAGAACTAGCTAGCTTGCTA
Source organism: Allobates femoralis (assembly GCA_033576535.1). Classification (NCBI taxonomy): domain Eukaryota; kingdom Metazoa; phylum Chordata; class Amphibia; order Anura; family Aromobatidae; genus Allobates; species Allobates femoralis. The sequence goes on from JARQOC010000003.1 coordinate 617,134,500, forward strand.
GCAACAGAAACTGACATGAACTCCTAAACTGCAAAAGGAAAGAAACACGTTTAATATGAAGTCTAAATACAGGATTGAGATACAGATCTCAAAACTGTCAAAAGACTCCAAAGTAAGAAATACCATTGTTACAGTATCTAACCATATCTGGGTACTCTGAGCATTAATATACAAAGCGGCCAGCTACTACAACACCAAAGTTTTCAATGGATAGAGACTCATGTCTAAAGGGTCTCTCCCTCTCTAAAACACTGATTGACGGAGGAGAGCCCCCAACATTCTCCAGATATATCAAGGTCCTGATATTGGAACCTGGATCTCTAAGGCTGTGTTCACATTTGCGGACCCCTCCGCAGCACTCTGCGGAGGGGATCCGCAATGTGACCGCAGCGGCAGCGAGCTCCTATCTTTATAATGAGAGTGCACAGTGCTGCGCTTGACCGCGCATAACCGTGCGCACCCATTCACTCCCATATGTGATCTGTGCGCAGGCGGATGCCTGCACACAAATCACACAGTCTCGTCCGCACCAGGGACGCGACGTTGCATTCCTGGTGCGGACGAGACTGTGTGATTTGTGCTCAGACGTCCGCCTGCGCACAGATCACATATGGGAGTGAATGGGTGCGCACAGTCATGCGCGGTCAAGCGCAGCACCGTGCGCTCCCATTATAAAGATAGGAGCTCGTGGCCGCTGCGGTCACATTGCGGATCCCCTCCGCAGAACGCTGCGGAGGGGTCCGCAAATGTGAACCCAGCCTAAGACATTTATGTCAATTACTTTTGATATGCCACAAACCTCTCAAAACCACTTTTAAATTTTATCGTAGCCCTTAGAGATTGTCGAATATGACAATGTGGCCTCAGTCAAGAAAAGGTGAGCAATTATGATCTTTATGAGCCCCACTTATCAAAAGAATGGGGGTTCTTATAGCTCATTTTCTTGATATGAGAGTGTGGCGCCCCGCAACGAGTGTGTCACAGGAAGGTATTGCATCCCTAACTGAAGATGCAATATCTTCCGTCTCGGTGATGACCTGGTTAAACTCAGAGCTCCATACACTACACTACACGCACCACTAGAATAGAGGGCCAATCAGGTCCTGGTGGGAGGAGTGTAGGAGTAGTGTGTGTGGGTAATGTAGGAGAGGAACGTAGGAGAAGCAGGGCGCTGCACAGTTCGGTGCAGCCCTAAAACCACTCACCGGCTGTGACACAGACCAGAACACGGGCAGATACCAAACGGGTCCAAATATACCCGTGCCCAGAACCACCGGATCACCGGTTCCGAGGCGAACGGACGTCCACCGCCGTTCTGCAAATCGGGGTGAAAAATCGCTTCTGGGAGCACCTCACCACAGCCGCAACCCAGTTGTCTTGCCAGCAGGGACTCTCCACTGGGGCACTGGACCTTACAGCCTAATTCAGCTAGGTTCAAATCAGAAGTCTCCTAAGTACCCTGACCTGGTACACTAAGGCAACACCGGCAACCAACACAGAAAAGTTAGGAAAAGGAGGAACACCGCGGAGCTCTGAACTAATACCAGTCATTGCTGGGACCACCCTGCTCGTTACCTCACCAGACTGTATACCGTGTACCACATTAACCGTTACAGTCAAGACCCGTTACAGAGGAACCTGGTGTCCGTGCTTTCCTTCAGAACGGTTATAACTCTTGATCACTCAGCAACTACCTGAGCTGCCATATTCCATCAAGGACAGCTCCTGGCCCCGGGGACTCCCGCTCATCCTGTGGGAAGCATCCCATCTAGCTGTCGTACATCCCCTGGAGGCCCAAGCAGCGTCGGTGCCATCACCGGACTCCCGCAGGTGGCATCACGACAACAATAACTATCCCCATCCGTTCATCCCCTTTTGATTTGACCACCGGGCCCCACAGCTTCAGGCGCGGAACCGTGACAAGTGCTGCATTGCCAGAGACATGAGCATCCGGCAACGGTGAGTCATGAGTCAGAAAGTAGCTATTAGCTTCAGCTTCTAGCATATACATTCCACTGAGAGGAAATAACATGGTTACCAGTGCTCTCCGCTACCTTTCATTTTTCAGGATATGAGGTTATAAATAGTGCAATTTCCAAATTTTCACTGATTCCTGATAAAATATGTGGGATAGAAGGGAAAATCCAATGTCTTTTGTCAGTTTAGCTTCATACGGTTACTTTCTCTGCATTGTTTGCAATCCATTAAACGCATAAAAAAAAGAAACATTTCTTACATGTACATTTTACACATGCCTTGGTTTAGATGCCCCATATAGTGTTCCCATTTAGCAGAAAACATGGCGGTCCCATATGGTGAAATAACTGAATTTATTGAAAATCATGGTTCCAGTAGGCAAGTGGAAAACGTTTTGGTCAATCTCTGACCTTCATCAGTTCATATGCTGCAGGGACCTGATCCGCCAGTGAAACGTGGCCGTGTCTTGAATTCAGCGGTGTCAAGATGATAAAATTAAGGATTTGGGTGTATTTTAATTCTACAAACAAAGTAGTGTGATTAATGGCTAAGGAGTAGTTCATTTGTAAACTTGCCTGACGAAGGCGCTCTCTGAAAGCTTGGGAAAATAGGTTTTTATGGTAAACCAACAGAGGTATCACTCCTAGAATACTTTTGCCTTCTTGTGCATAAAAGTATTTACAAAGATTTTTCTGCCCAACACCATACCACAATCTTATATTTTATGTTTTTGCTGTACATCATTGTTACAGCTGTATAGTTACTGTCCATGTCAGAGAGGACGGTCCCTGGAGATCAGTTGAACTGTGTTTTGGGGTTTTTTTTTTCCACTGACTCCTTTTATTATTTTTAGTTCAACTTTTTCTCCTGGGACTGAAGGAAGCTGGGAGAGTGTTTGAGTCCTCGAGAATAATCCTCTGGTCATCAGACATTTGGAGGCCTGCAATGATAAACTCTCACTGCTTTAATTTTTGCACTTTAATATTACTATGCGATCTTTCATTGTACATCAACATATTTGCTTACTACATCCATAAGATATTGACACCTGGATGGATTAATCAATATACTCTCCTACAAAATTCCACTTAAGAGCTGGTTATGAGCCAACAAGGCTATCACAAATTCAGTATTTGTCTAATTCTTATGCATAAGTGGCAAATGCTTTTAGAAAAGGTAATGGATTTTTTCATGCTTAAAGGGAACCTGACCCCTCCAAATCACCCCCTACTCTATTAATACCTGTCCTTGCACACTGAAAGATCATTAGCAGCGGTCCTTTTCTGTAAAAAAAAAAAGCGTTCTGTAACATTGTGAAAAACGCCATTATACACTTACATCTCAGGGACTTCTTGTCCATGAATGAGTCTCACAGGGCGTTCCCTGTGAGACTCTAAACCCTCCTGAGCAGTGCATTATCACGCCCCGATGGGCGTAATAACTAATCCTAGTCCTCCTCGCCCTTCTGTATGGGCGTAAGCGCCAGTGTGACGCTATGTGCGTCACATCCGGTCCTGGTGACGTGTGTACACCCTTTAGGTGTAAGCCAACAAGCCGCGCATGCGCAATGCACATGGTGAAGTCGGCTTACACCTAAAGGGTGTACACACGTCACCAGGACCGGATGTGACGCAAATAGCTTACGCCCATACAGAAGGGCGAGGAGGACTAGGATTAGTTAATACACCCATCGGGGCGTGATAATGCACTGCTCAGGAGGGTTTAGAGTCTCACAGGGAACGCCCTGTGAGGCTTATTCATGGACAAGAAGTCCCTGAGATGTAAGTGTATAATGGCGTTTTTCACAATGTTACAGAACGCTTTTTTTTTTTTTACAGAAAAGGACCGCTGCTAATGATCTTTCAGGGTGCAAGGACAGGTATTAATAGAGTAGGGGGTGATTTGGAGGGGTCAGGTCCCCTTTAATATTAGCAATCTTTTTATGCCACTGAGAATAATACACATAAGACCATCATCATCATGATCTCACTTTGTCCCCCGCCCAACAAATATACATGAACATGAATACTATCTCAACAGGGGATGAGAACAAGCTTTCTGCCAGACACCTCTGACATTGCTGACAACATTTCTGGGAAATAGGAATGGACAGGCCAAAATTCAACCTCCTCAGTCATTCTTTCCTGTAGACTTTCCCCTTGTGTATTAGAGATTTGCTGTTAAAGAATTTATTCTGTGTGTCTTAAAGGGATTGTTGACTCCCATTCATTTATTTACAAACAGCTTATAATCTTCTAAAATAAGGAAATAATACCTTACTAATTTATAACTGCTCTCTTGCCTATGTTTCCATGCTCCTCAACCAATCACGGTTTAGTGTGCTCCACAAATAAGACATGACTAATGCCACCAATTATTGGCCATTGAGGTCACGTATCAACACCAACAGGGAGCCTGCGGTGAGCGATGACTGTCTGCAGCGGTCACAAATTAACTAAACTAACATGCAGCACCACTGTAATTGGATGAAGAGAGGGAACTAGAGAAGTGTTAATACAGAGGAAACCAGTAAGGTGCTTCTGTATTAACAGAAAAACCTAATTATGATTCTATATTATTGGAATTTTTCTTTTGGAAATAAAAGATATAGGCCTCAATAGGCGACGTCAATTGAAAGATACGGTATTTATTTTACAGACTTTACCAGAAAAGTTTCTTTAATGTTGCAAAGCGGCAATGATTACGAGGAGAGAAATAACCCTCAATCGAGAAGCGTGTACATAACTATTATTCTGCAGGAGATGTGAGAACAGTGTCAGGAAAGGCGGCCAGCATACAGTAAAGTAAATGTCTGGAAAAGAACAATATTTTCCATGGAATGAGCTTCTGACAGGAAGACTTCATAAACCCATTTAAAAAATTAATTGTGGAAGCATTACTATTTTCTGTAACAGAAGGGTTCAGCACAAAGAAACCCAGGGATTACACTGTATAAACGCACATAGATCAATGTGAAATGAAGGCATAAGCAGTTAATGCTATTCCCTACAGGCCGCTTATAATAACTCATACTCCCCTCTCCAAAGGGAGGATACAACAGGTATGTGTATGGAGGCACAGTGAATGCCTGGAATGTTTTGTAATCCATGCATCCTTGGTAAAGTGCCTTCAAAATATTATCTCACTGGAGACATGATCTTTGCAATGTCAATTATAATCCATCCATAAATACCCAAAAACTGACCATACACAAGACAATTCAACAGTTTATCATGGATGGTTATCTCACAACTATATGTGATTCCTCATGAAGAAGGAGAGGAAGCTCTCCGAATCACATAGAAACAATCAAAATCACTTTCAAGAATTTTCCTTCATGCGGCACCACGGTATTAGACCCATATTTTACCGCCTTGAAACTGTTCCAACATGGTAGATCTTACGAAAATGCTTTTGGCATGTTGGATTTCACTTGAATATGTCCTCTGCTTAGTAATCATAGGAGATAGCCGACAGCGATCACTTGTAAATTGTCGGTTTTGCAAGCACACATGCTATTAATGCGGTCACACAAAAACTTGGTATTGCTGATAGAATACCAGTGAGAATTTCAGTCAGTAAGCAGGGGCGTAACTACAATAGGTGCAGGGGTTGCGATCGCGCCGGGGCCCTGCAGCCTAGGGGGGCCCCAAACGTTCCTTTGGCCCATAGAAAAAGACTAATACTACTAAAGATTTGCAATAATTGGGGGCCCCGTTGGAGCTTTCGCATCGGGGCCCCGAGGCCTGAAGTTACGCCACTGTCAGTAAGGCATCCTTCATCTATCAGATACGTGTTACACATAACCCAAATATATAGTACTAGATGGCGGCCCGATTCTAAAGAACGGGTAGTCTAGAATCCATATATAGTCTATTTACTAATAGTTAGGGAAGTGCGGTGAAATGAATTGTGTGTATACAGGTGGCTCAGTGGTTAGCAGTGAGTGCGGTGCCTCAGTGGTTAGCAGTGAGTGCGGTGCCTCAGTGGTTAGCAGTGAGTGCGGTGCCTCAGTGGTTAGCAGTGAGTGCGGTGCCTCAGTGGTTAGCAGTGAGTGCGGTGCCTCAGTGGTTAGCAGTGAGTGCGGTGCCTCAGTGGTTAGCAGTGAGTGCGGTGCCTCAGTGGTTAGCAGTGAGTGCGGTGCCTCAGTGGTTAGCAGTGAGTGCGGTGCCTCAGTGGTTAGCAGTGAGTGCGGTGCCTCAGTGGTTAGCAGTGAGTGCGGTGCCTCAGTGGTTAGCAGTGAGTGCGGTGCCTCAGTGGTTAGCAGTGAGTGCGGTGCTCAGTGGTTAGCAGCGATGCGGCTCAGTGGTAGAGCGATGCGGTGGCTCAGTGGTTAGCAGCGAGTGCGGTGGCTCAGTGGTTAGCAGCGAGTGCGGTGGCTCAGTGGTTAGCAGCGAGTGCGGTGGCTCAGTGGTTAGCAGTGAGTGCGGTGAGATTGGTCAGCACAGTGGCGTGGGCAGAGTGGTCAGCGCAGCGCCGTGGGCAGAGTGGTCAGCGCAGCGCCGTGGGCAGAGTGGTCAGCACACACATACATACATACACACACACTCCGCTATAGTTAGCACCGACCCTGCATCTTCCCCGCTGCTTGGATTCTGAGTCGACATGTCGCCGCCCGCGGACGACTGGATCCAATATGGCGTCCGGGAAGTTTGGCGAGACTTTTTGGATGCTATATTGGATCCAGTAGTTGGGGGGTGGCGACATGTCGACTGAGGATCCAGGCGGCTGATGAAGGGCTGGTGCTAACTATAGCGGAGTGTGTGTGTGTGTGCGTGTGTGTGCGTGTGCGGACAAAGTGAGGGAAGTGCGGACAAAGTTGGGGAAGTGCGGACAAAGTGACGGAAGTGACTACATACACACATATATACACATACTGTACATTGCATATGGAGGGGTGAGGAGAGCGGAAGCTGGAGGGGTGAGGAGAGCGGAAGCTGGAGGGGTGAGGAGAGCGGAAGCTGGAGGGGTGAGGAGAGCGGAAGCTGGAGGGGTGAGGAGAGCGGAAGCTGGAGGGGTGAGGAGAGCGGAAGCTGGAGGGGTGAGGAGAGCGGAAGCTGGAGGGGTGAGGAGAGCGGAAGCTGGAGGGGTGAGGAGGGCAGAGGACAGGGGAGGCTGGAGGGCAGAGGACAGGGGAGGCTGGAGGGCAGAGGACAGGGGAGGCTGGAGGGCAGAGGACAGGGGAGGCTGGAGGGCAGAGGACAGGGGAGGCTGGAGGGCAGAGGACAGGGGAGGCTGGAGGGCAGAGGACAGGGGAGGCTGGAGGGCAGAGGACAGGGGAGGCTGGAAGGCAAAGGACAGGGGAGGCTGGAAGGCAAAGGACAGGGGAGGCTGGAAGGCAGAGGACAGGGGAGGCTGGAGGGGAGAGGACAGGGAGGCTGGAGGGGAGAGGCTGGAGAGGAGAGGCTGGAGGGGAGAGGCTGGAGGGGAGAGGCTGGAGGGGAGAGGCTGGAGGGGAGAGGCTGGAGGGGCAGAGGGGAAGCAGGAGAGGCTGGAGGGGCAGAGGCTGGAGGGGCAGAGGCTGGAGGGGCAGAGGCTGGAGGGGCAGAGGCTGGAGGGGGAGAGGGGAAGCAGGAGAGGTGGGAGGGGAGAGGCGGGAGGGGAGAACAGAGGCTGGAGGCGGGAGGGGAGAGCGGAGGCGGGAGGGGAGAGGCGGGAGGGGCAGAGGCTGGAGGGGCAGAGGCTGGAGGGGCAGAGGCTGGAGGGGCAGAGGCTGGAGGGGCAGAGGCTGGAGGGGCAGAGGCTGGAGGGGGAGAGGGGAAGCAGGAGAGGTGGGAGGGGAGAGCGGAGGCGGGAGGGGAGAGGCGGGAGGGGAGAGCGGAGGCGGGAGGGGAGAGGCGGGAGGGGAGAGCGGAGGCTGGAGGGGAGAGCGGAGGCTGGAGGGGAGAGCGGAGGCTGGAGGGGAGAGCGGAGGCTGGAGGGGAGAGCGGAGGCTGGAGGGGAGAGCGGAGGCGGGAGGGGAGAGCGGAGGCGGGAGGGGAGAGCGGAGGCGGGAGGGGAGAGCAGAGGCGGGAGGGGAGAGCAGAGGCGGGAGGGGAGAGCAGAGGTGGGAGGGGAGAGCAGAGGCAGGAGGGGAGAGCGGAGGTTGGAGGGGAGAGCGGAGGCTGGAGGGGAGAGGCTGGAGGGGAGAGGCTGGAGGGGAGAGGCTGGAGGGCAGAGGCTGGAGGGGCAGAGGGGAAGCAGGAGAGGCTGGAGGGGCAGAGGCTGGAGGGGCAGAGGCTGGAGGGGGAGAGCGGAAGCAGGAGAGGCTGGAGGGCAGAGGCGTAGCTGTGTGGGGGGGTGCAGACTCACCGCGGCCGGGGCGCGCGGCGGGTGGCTAAATCAGCACGGGGCCCCCCAGGGGGTGCGGGGCCCCCCCAGGTGGCAGGCAATGGGCACAGGGGAGAGGCGGCTGGAGCGGGCAGGAGAGAGGAGGCGGCTGGGACAGACGGGAACGTTCCTGGGCGGAACGTTCCAGCACCGGTCCCTGTAGCCGGGCGCCGCCCGGCTACAGAGGACTGGTGACATCACCAGCGTGGGTCCGGAGGCCATCATGGAAGTACCCTTCGGGTCTTCCGGAAGTGGCCTTCGGCTTTTATATTATAGATTGTAACATCAGTACACCACTTCATTTATAACATAGGTGTCTGATGGGAAATAATATGTATTTGGCACTTCCTCGGTCTCTTGCTCTCATGATTAGTGAAGACAGACAACCCCTTTTAAGCTTCCCATTGTCTTATCAAACCACCAAATTGATTCAACCACCAGCAACATAATGTGAATGAAAGGTACGGAAGTTCTTCACCCAATGACTCCTATGGGAAGAATTGTTAGAAAGTTGAATTTTCCTTTCAATCCCCTATTTTCACTCAAGAGACATGTGGTGCCAAAGTTGACAGTCAGCCACTCGTGTTATCAGAAGGACAGGGACGGAGAGATGTCAACTAAAAGATGAAGACTAAGGGCCACGTCACACACACAGATAATTGTGCAGATATTGGTCACAGATCTCTGGTTGCAGTGAAATCATGGACACATTGTTCCATTTTCTGGCCGTGTCCATGACAATTTGTCCATGATTTCACTGCAACCAGAGATCTGCAAAGAATATCTGCACAGATATTTGTGTGAGTGCCATGGCCCTAAGGTGATGTCAGCACACAATTTTGACATACACATCATAAAATTCTCCCAACATGTAAGTATAACCTGCCCATAGTCTTCTATTTTTCAGTGTCCTTTTGTAGAACCATATGGCTTGTACACATCTATATATCTTTAGCGCATCAACTGAATAAGTGATTTATCTGGCTAATGAGGTCACACCGTTTGGACCTCTACCACCAATCCTTAAAACCAGTGTACTTTTTCCTGTTTGAATGGAGAGGTGCTCCCGCTGCTAATGTTCCAGCCGCATTTTCCCAGGTCCCGGCCGTCGCTCTCTGAGTCTCTGCAGCAAGATCAGCATAGCGGGGACTGGGAGCGATGACGTCATCACTGACGTGATCGTCATCGCTCCGAGTCGATGACCCCGTGGTAACCCTTGTATGTGCGTGTGATGGTGCCGACATCCTTATATTTGGACATCTTTTTTTCTACTATTGTACTCATTTTTACAGGATAGATATACACCTGTATGAACCAAATTTATTTCCACCAATTAAAAAGATTTACTAGTGTGGTGGTAGTAGGGATGGGGGGGGACGCCGATATGCAGTCTGCCTCAGGCAGCACAGAGGCTAGGTTCACCCCTGTTCTTATGATTGCTACTGGTCCAAACGGTGGACCACTTATCCTGTGGACAGCTTAGTATGGATATAGTATAACAAAAAAATATATAAAAGTAAAAATATTGTATTTACAAGTCTGCACCCTTTGTTAATTGTATAGAAGGTGAGCTGAAATTCATATTTAATAATCTACTCACAAAAGAAAGAAAAACAAAGAAAAAACTTAAAATCATGAACAGCTTGAGAATGAAGAGATCATTACTTACTCTGCAAGCATCTTTTTTCGCTTGCGCCGGTTTTCTGTAGGGTGATGATGATAAGTCCCATAATCAAACAAGGAATCCATAGGTGCTTTCTTTGGTGCTGGTACCACAGATGATTCATAAATGGTGGATTCCAAAAGATCCATTGGATTTGAAATACCTTTTTTGAAAGCGCCTTGAAATCTAATCCTGAGGTTATGCCTTCCATCTCCAGGAGGCTGTGGAATCCGATTCACCTCTGTGGGTACCGCACCCTCTTCATTTTCAAACAAGTTTGCCAAGGAAGACAGAGGAAAACTGTCATTGTGTGTTGAGACATCATCTCCTTGACTGTCATCGATATCTAGAGCACCTTGTTTTTGGAGGTGTGAGGGATCTGTCATGCTTTACTTGGAATTTCTGAAATTGAAAAAAAATTAGATTAATTCTAGAGAAACTGAAACTATAAATATTCTAGTCATATTCTTTATGTACACCTAGTTAGAATTTAAGAAAAATCTAATGTGACCTATATGTAAGCCTTACAACACACTTGCTTTTATAGAGAACAAATCAAACCTATAGGAATCAGTCGTTTCTTCACAGTCACTAAAGGCAACCACTAACAGAACCTACTACTTCTCAGAGATAGACAGAGAATACTAAGGTTTTCCAATTTTTTTAGTGTCAGTAAGGCTAGGGTCACATTAGCGTCAGCCTTTTTGATGACAGATCCATGGAAAAACGTAGAATTCTGCAGGCTGGACGCAGCCTTTGCGCAGTCTTAATGTTCTGTAACGCTGCGCTAATGCTGCCAATTGATTCCTACGGACTTAGAACGCAGGCTGCTGCTTGGCACAGAATTCCTGGAGTTTCAAATCTTGCGCTATTTAGGAGCGCACAGGAAAGCGCAAGACTTGAAACTCCAGGTATTGTGTTGCAGCCTGCTTTGGAAGTCCGGCACCCATAGGAATCAATTGTGTTTAAAAGCAATGCGTTTTTCAGCTGCTTTAACGCAATGAAAATGTCAGCATTTTATTGCGTTAATGCACCCAGTTAGGCTTGTATGGTAAACGCATTGCACATGCATTGCAAAGGCAATGCAAAATGCAGTTGCATTTGAAAGGCTGCGTTTATTCCGAGCGCACAGGGAATGTTGACAGCTTGGGAAAAACAAAGCGTTTCAAATGCAACCACATTTTGCATTGCATTTGCAATGTGTTTGCAATGCATTTACCATACAAGCCTAACGGGGTGCATTTGCATGTGTTAATGCAGCTGAAAAATGCATTGCATTCAAACGCAATGAAAACGTGATGTGCAACTAGCCTAAGGCTAGTCTCACATTAGCGCCATGGATCTGCAAAAAGTTAACATTTTTCATTGTAAAATGTGTGAAAAACGCATGCGTTAATGGATCCATAGGCTCCAACGCAAACAGCGCATTGCAAATGTGCAATTTGTTTGACGCTATGCATTTTTGCATCAGCAACAAAAAATGCTGCTAGCAGCGTTTTTGGGTGCTTTTGCAAAAACACATGTGTTATTTTAGCATGGGACCCTATGGGAAACGCATGCGTTAACGCATGGTACATTTGTGTACCATGCGTTAACGCATGCGTTAATGCTAGCGCTAATTTGGCAACAAAATAGCAACAGAAAAAAGGTAAGGTAAAGTCAAAATACCAAGATAAGAGTAACCGATTGTAATATTGTTCTATGATTAGTGGCTTGTGGTGACTTGAAGATTCCTCAGCGAGAGTAGAAAGCCATAAATCAGTGCAAGACAGTTCACATGAGAAGTGTCAAAAGTTCATTGTCCTCTAAATGGAGTCTGTTGGAAGATGTGATATCCCCAAATGTCCTTTCATTTTGTATAAAATAGCATGAATCCATGTGAGACATTTAATCCTGTTTTGAATGTGTCAAATATAGTTATCAATTTGTATTCCCAAATTCTTCTCTCCCACATGGCTAGTCTTTTTTCTCCATTACTGCAAAATCAGTGTTTATATGCAAATAGGCTGACACAGCTATTTACAGAAGTTGGTAGCGCTGGTTGAGAAATAGAGCTGGAGTGACAGAGGCTTCAGATCTACAAATAGCAATTTGCATATTTATGTATTCGCTGATTTCTCAGTAATGGAGGAGTGGATTGACCATAGAGAGATATTGCTGAACTTGTCTTGAACAAGTTTCACGCATATATAATTTATATAAATTGTTTAAGGAAGGTGAAATCCTGCTGTCAGATTCCCTTTGAAAGAGAAAAGACCTATCTACAACTTCCAACATGTGCGCTGTACACCAAGTATCATTTTCCAGCAAAAAGCTTCTTAAGGGTGCAAATAAAATTTCCTATACAATATCAACATACTGGATATACAGTTCCAAAACACTACTGCCATAATATGCAGAAAACTACAATTCAATGCTTAAGCTCAACCAAAGAAACTTTTATATTTTTACCATTTATAATGTAGCTACTTTGCATACTTGTATTGCTTGATTTCTTATGGATCGCTGCATTACACAGATATCACCTCCACTAACCGCTATGCCATGTTACATGATCTCACTCTATCTGGATCACCCAGCATCTTCATTGTGGAATGAAATTTACTTTCAAGAAAAAAAAGATAGAGCTCAACATGTCTCCCCATGATGACAGCTGCCGGGGGGTGCCGTTACCAGTTGGTGAACGCAGCTTAAGCAAATTAAAGGTAAGGTAAATGGATTCAGCACACTGCAATCGGTAAAATCTTATTACAAAGTAATTAAAACAGGGAATTACATTAAAAAGCTACGTGTTTCAGGCATGGTGTGCCCTTTTTCAATCAACAACTAATTTGGTCTAATCTATCCTATGAGAAGACTTATACACTTGCACAGAGAAAGTAACTTTCATGATTCCGCCTACCATTGTGTCTGGATGCAGTGAATGAAAGTTCAGCCATTCAATCCAGGGCAGGGTTTTACTGAGTTCAGTATGATTATTGACAGCTCAGCCATCCAAATCGACCTGGGGTGTGCAAGATTTCCTCCATGTGTCTCCTGTTTGGAGTGATTACTTTAGTATTTACCTCTCAGCTTCAATTACAGCCAGTGTAGCTATAGCTCGGTGGTGTCTGTGCCAGTGGTTCCCATGCTCAGTCTAAGCTATTGTTTACCCAATCTTGGACCTTGTGTCTGACAATCCATTTGTCTAGCCCCATTGTCTTGATCCACCACCTTCATGGAATTTTGGCCTTGGACAGTTACCTGATTATGCACTTGTTTCACCAATTTATTTGTTGTTAGCCCTCCTGGTATCTGACTCTGAACCGTTTCACAACCCTACATGATGGCTACCCCATGAGGAGTGACTAGCATCACAGTAAAGTCTCGGTCTATATTAAGGATGCTGTGTGATCCAGAAAATTTGAGTTTGGGTCATTATTTGACGACCAGAACATAGTTTATAATAGGGAATGCAGCGATCCATGACAAACCAACGGATACAAGAATGTACAGGACCTACATTACAAATGTAGGAAAATATAACAATTTTTCCTGATGTAGTGCTTTGAATAACAGTGTCATATAACATCAGAATAGTACCTCTAAAATGTGTCCATATAACACCTAATGTTTACAATGATATAAAGGGTTGCATCAAATAACAAGGCCTACACAATGCCCGACCTAAACGCAATAAAGTTGGTTTGGGATAAGTGGACAACAGAGTGAAAGCAAAGCAGCCAACAAATGCTTAGCACCTCTGGGAACTTCTTCAACACTGTTGGAAAGCCTTTCTAAGCGACTACTGCTTTAGCTGCTTGACAAAATGCCAAGGGTGTGTAAAGTGATCATCAGAGTATAGAGGGTGTATTTAGTAGAATCTAGACTTTAAACACATATTCTGGTTTATTTCACATGTGTTTCTTTACTCCTCATTTTCATATTTGCTCCTTCATGGTTTCATTCCTCTCAGTCTGTATCTACAATGTGCTCATTTCAATAAGGAGAAGGAAAAATAAATAGGTTAGTCCAGGATTGCCCAGTATTTAGCGCCATTCATCTTCCCATCAACTCTTACTAGCTTCCCTAGTCTCTGATGGAGAAAAGCATCTCCACAGCAAGTGCTGCCACCACCACATTTTAGATCTTGATCCATAACTGCCTGCCATATCTGTGCCCCTGCGCTCGCTATAGAATAACCTTTAATTGAACCACCACCATATTTGACAGTGGGAATGGTGTTATAAGAGTGATGTGCAGTGTTCTGCCAGTCATGGCACATTGCATTTAGCACAAAATGTTCTACTTTGGCCTTATGTGACCAAACCACCTTCTTCCATATGTCATGTAAGAGACACTGCTAGTATGTGGAAGAAGGTGCTCTTGTCACTTCACAAATATCACATCAAATCTCAATAAAATATATTTAAGTCTGTGGGTGTAAAATGTAAAAATGTTAAAAGTTCATGGGGTATGAATACTTTTTCAAGACACTGTACATATGATTCTCTGCCTGCTGTCAGCACGTTCTGATCTCTATATGGTAGGACTTTCTTTATAAGTATTCGTTATTTTATTATTATTATTTATTTATAGAGCGCCATTGATTCCATGGTGCTGTACATGAGAAAGGGTTACATACAAACAAGTTAAAAATACAATGAACAAACTAACATTGACAGACTGGTACAGAGGGGAGTGAGGACACAGCCCTTGCGGGCTTACATTCTACAGGCCAGTGCGGAGAGAGACAGTAGGGTTGGGTCTGCTCTGGTGTTGGTGGAGCACTGGGTCCAGTGGTGGTGGAGCGCCGGGTTCAGTGGTGGCGAGGTGGCACCATAGTCATTACAGGCTGTAGGCTGTTCTGAAGAGATGGGTTTTCAGGTTCCGCTTGAAGGTTCTGAGTGTAGGTTATAGTCGGACATTTTGGGGTGCAGAGTTCCATAGGATGCGCTGGGGAATTGGAAGCCAGTGGAGGAATTTGCAGAGGCGAGAAGTGGGGGAGCAGTAAGGAGAGAGGTGGATTAGTCAGGCAGCAGAGTTAAGGACAGATTGGAAAGGTGCAAGAGTGTTAGCAGGGAGGCGACAGAGGAGGACATTGCAGTAGTCGAGACGGGAGATGATGAGGGCATGCACTAGTAGTTTAGTAGATTGATGGTTGAGGAAGGGACGGATTCTGGAAATATTTTTGAGTTGGAGTTGGCAGGAGGTGGCGAGAACTTGGATGTGTGGCTTGAAGGATAAAGCAGAGGCAAGGGTTACTCCAAGGCAGCGGACTTCAGGTACAGGGCAAAGTGTGATGTCATTTATTGTGTTAGATGGTTCAGGTAAGGGAGGTGCGCAAGACGGGGGAAAGAAGAGTTCAGTTTTGTCTACGTCTAGTTTAAGGAAGTGAGAGGAGAAGAAGGATGATATGGCCGATAGGCACTCTGGGATTCTGGACAGCAGAGAGGTGACGTCTGCGCCAGAAAAATAGATCCGAGTCTCATCAGCATATAGGCGATACTGGAATCCATAGGACTTTATGAGTTTTCCTAGGCCAAGGGTATAGATGGAAAAAAGTAGGGGTCCCAGGACAGAGCCTTGAGGGACTCCAACAGAGAGGGGATGGGCGAGGAGGTAGTGTCGGCTTGGGAGACACTAAATGTGTGGTTGGAAAGGTAGGAAGAGATCCAGGAGAGGGCAAGGTCAGCGATACTAATGGAAGAGAGGATCTGTGATAGGAGGCAGTGGTCGACTGTGTCGAATGCAGAGGACGGGTCAAGAAGGAGGAGAATGGAGAAGAGTCCATTGGCTTTGGCGGCAAGTAGTAATTTTGGTTAAGACAGTTTCGGTGGAGTGGTGGGGGCGGGAGCCAGATTGAAGGTCGTCAAAGAGAGAGTTATAGGACTAATATAATATATGACTAATATTTTTTTTTTTCAGATTTTAGGATACATTTTTAGAGTAACCATGGTTATCCCAGGCCAAGTTAATACGGTTAAATCAGAGATCACTGTATTAACCTGAGAGAAGTTAATGCTTATACTAACAATTAGTGTGTTTAATGTGAACTTGTCACAAGGTTTTTCTGATATAAGCCGTGGCCACCACCAGTAAGACCTTATATACAGTATTCTAGAATGCTGTATACAAATCCCCAGGCCGATCTGTAAAACATAAAAAATACCTTTTATTATACTCGCCTGTGGGGCAGTCCAGTTCGATGGGTGTCACTGATCTTGATTTGGCGCCTTCTCTTGACTTGTGATCACCGTCCTATTTTGTGTGGATGACACGTCCTACGCCATTCACTCACGGGACTTCACTACGCCTCCTGTGCACGCGCACTTCTCTCTGCCCAGCTGAGGACAAAGAATAGTGCTGTAATGTGCAGGCGTGGTGCAAATTCAAAGAACGTGAGCGCGTGCAACCACACTTGAGTGGATGACATAGCACCGCGTCATCCACAAGAATCAGAGAAGGAGGATGGCAATCCCAAGATTAGAGGAGGCACTGGATCAAGATCAGCAACACCCATCAGACCGCCCTGCAGATGAGTATAATAAAAGCTGTTTTTTAGGTTTCACAGATCATCCTGGGCTGATTGATGATGGCCAGAGTTTATATGGGAAAAAAACTTTAATACGTGTTGCAGTAATATAGACAGTTGAAAAAGAATCCTAGTTTACCGAAATGTGCAGTAATTTATTATGGTTACATAATAAAAATTTAACTACATTTTAAGCTCTTGTATATGTAGCAGCCTGAACTTTGTTAAGATCAGTCCCATGAACAGATGCCAAAAATGTTCAGGCTTGGGCCACAGGCGAAGATTCAGTGTCCTGCTCTCTTTTGAAAGATCTTCTCATTAGAGACTATACTGTAAGCTACTGTGCAAACATTTCCCAGATGTGGGTTAGGAGCGGAGCCTAAATGCAGCTGAAAACAGTCCTCCCTTTCATATTGACTATAAATATACACAAGCATGTCATTTTGTAGAAGCATACAACTGCTTTTAAAGCATTTAGAAAAAAACAACACTTACCGTAACTAAATGACAGGCATAGGTTTCTGTAAAGACATGTATCATTGTATAGTATGCTGCATGTGAACGAACATAAATTATATATTCCAGAAAAATGAGTGTTTGCTTGCTATATTGTCAATTAACTAAATAGTTACTGGAAAAAGTTAAGACAGCCATCTGCTTTTCAGTAGAACTCCCATAGTTGTCGAAAGAAGAACTTAAACTTTCACAAGATCTTGCACAAGAGGCAAGTAGTGGACGACCACCACGAGCTGTGTCTGCGGCACATGAGGCTAGTGCTGGGATAAGATCAGCTTGGTTCTTTCATTAGTGTCAGACATCTCGCTTCTGCTTTCTGTAGCCTCTTGGGATGAGCACAATCAAAAAACCTGAGTTTAAACCAAAACTGCACAGAATACAGAAAGTGGATGGGTCCTCGTGTTTTATGGATACAGCTAGGCCTTCACAGTGACAGGAGTCATCTGGAATTAATTTTGAAAGCAAAATATTTGCAATTTTTGCAATTCTCTTTCCATATGCTTGTTATCGAGCTTTCAATGTGTAACAAACAATGCAAATTGCTTAAAGGGAACCTGTCACCTACATTAAGCCCCCCAGGCTATCACTACCTGTCCCTGCACCTGTCCATTACTACTCTAACTATCCCTCTCTGCCCTAAATGTGACCTGAGACTGTGTAATAAAACATTTTTAATACTCACTCATTAGAATGATAATGAACCGGGGGGCTACCATTGCTAGCCCCCCTGGGCGTCCTCTCTCTGTCCCCTCCGCCACCTTCTGTATTGTTTACCATGCCCCGATGGGCGTGATATTGACATCTCAATGCGCGCCCCCCAGTCCTGGCTCGCAGCCGTCTCCAGAACTCCGGGTATGACACAGAAGCATAATTTCCGGTACTCCACAGGCCGGACTTCAAGCTCCGCAGTACGCATGCTCTATAAAGTGCATTATGTCAGCTCATCTGTGGATGAGCTGTGGAGTACCAGAAATGACGTGTTCGTCTGCAAACGGCTGCAAGCCAGGCTGGGGGGCGCGCATTGGGATGTCAATATAACGCCCATCGGGGCATGATAAATAATACAGGAGGTGGTGAAGGGGAAAGAGAGAGGACACCCAGGGGGGCTAGCAACGGTAGCCCCCCCGGTTCATTATCATTCTAATAATTGAGTATTAAAAATGTTTTATTACACAGTTATAGGTCACATTTAGGGCAGAGAGGGATAGTTAGAGTAGTAATAGGAAGGTGCAGGTGCAGTGATAGCCTGGGGGGCTTAATGTAGGTGACAGGTTCACTTTAACAATGCAGAAAAGAATTAACAATAAACTGAGTATATATCGTGATATCTAATGATATACTGTATCTTATCCAGTTGATTGGATTGAGAGAGTGTATTGAGAATAGACTTTATCTTTGTAAATTTTACAAATGAAAAGAAAAAGTTAAAGATAAAAAGGGAAAAAAAAGTAGTCTGCAATGAACTGGCCACTCTATCACCATAGAACCCTATCATAAAGGGACCTTTATGAGAAAATCTAGTTTCCTGGGCTCAGTTGGATATAAAAAAAAAACATAAAAAAAAACAACACTCTTTACTCACTGTAACTGAGGCTGGTGCCTGAGTCTCTGACACTGCGCCCAGTTTCTAGTTTGGGTTGCGATGCTGAAATCATGTCCACCAAGCGGCAGCCAATCAGTGAACTAGGAGGTGGGTGCCAGAGACTAAGCGCTGGGGCTGGGAAATGTGAGTAAAGTGCGGCTGGCTCTCTTATAACAAACTGCACCTGAGGAGCTAGAATTTCTAAAAGTGGACGCCCCTTAATTAACAATCACACAGTCTGCAGATTTAATAGTGCTGGTCACAGTATCTATTATTGTATAATTGCGAATAGCTTTTGCCCCCGCGTGTCATGTGATACGCCGAAGCATTGTCCTGCAGGCATTGCATCAAGACTCGACGTACTAGAACCATGAGTGCATCGGCTCTCAGCTAGTAGAACATAATGTTCTAAACATGTCAAGATGCATTTGGCTTGACACATTCCTGATCTGTTCGATTACATCTGTCTGGGCTATAAAGAGTGCACACCCTTAGGCATTGTGTTAGATCTTTAAACATTCATATTGGAGGAGACCGAATACAAAAGGACAAGTATGTATAGCAGTCGGCCAAAAAAACAAAAGGGAAACTCCATGTTGAATGACAGATCTAATATTATACGGCCTACATGAAAAGGAGAGCAGCTTTGTAAATCATCTGCTTCACTAACCGTGGATGACTTTTATAGTAATGATGTTTTACTGTATGTTTAGACAAAAAGGAAAAAAATCTGAATGGTGAAATTCTCCTGGCCAAGGAATAATGCATTGTGGGAACTCTACTTCCAGAACTACCGAATACAGTTAGGTCCCATCCCATGCCTGACTACACTGCCGTCTGGGCCAAATTAAACGTACAGAATTTGAGCAAGAAATAAAAGCAGCTATGCAACGTTGAGTTTTATATGCAGATTTTACCCATAGAATTGAATTATTATATGCGGAAAAAACTGAGGTAAAAAATTGTATTAATGTGTTTCCGATATGGAAACGAACCAAAACCTCATGTCAGCACGTGAACGCATATCAGTAAAGTTTTGGCAAAGCCAAATACTATAAGTATTAAAATCAAAGCACTTTCTTTAACCCCCTATCCAATGCAGCCAATTTCCCTTTTTGCCTTTTTGTTTTTCCTCCTCTTCTTCTCAGAGCCATAACTTTATTATTTTTATGTCCACATAGATACATGGGGCTTGTTTTTTTGCAGGACAAGATGTACTTTTGATACCATTCATTTGCCATATAGAGGATTCTGAAAAAAACAGGAAGAAAATTCCATGGGGAAAAATTGTGAAAAATACTGCAGTTCTGCTATGGATTATTTGTTTTAACGGTATACATTTTGTGATAACGATGACTTTGCAATATGATTCTCCTCATCAGCACAATTATGCCAATACCAATCAGGATTTAACAGGTTAATAAATCGCAGGCGAGCTTTGCTCCACCAGTGACTGTTGGAGGCAGGTCCTGGCTTTCAGGGCCGCTCCAGGTTTTTGTGGGGCCCAGGCAAAAGCACATTAGTGCTCCCCTTTGACACTCTGCTCCTCCCCCACCATCCACCTTCCCGCATGGCTGCACATCTGCACCTTAGATTTCGGCAGCAGAATATAGAAAAAATATTTTTCCTAATAACTAAAACTTCACAGGTGGTGTAAAATGGAGGGGTCATTAGCACAAATTTTAATGTACTAGAGTAGAATAGGGAGGTAATATATCCATTGTTAGTCTCTTTCTGCAGATTATAAATTAGACACACACAGTTCTTCTATATGCCCATAGACATACATGGCTCTGCTACATGCACACTACATACACATATCAACACATACAGGTCTGCTACATAAACAAATAATCACACACAAAAGTCCTCTACATGCAATACATGCACAAACAACAAACAGTCCTCTACATTCACATACAGCACACACCGCTCTGCTAATGCAGAGACACACATACAGCTCTGCTGTATGCCACATACAGACACAGCTCTGCTACCTGCACATACGTTACTCCAACCACACATTACTTACACACATGTGCTATACATTAATACATCTTGCAGATCTTGACCATTGCAGAGCAGGAGAGGAGCCACTGGGACCTGCACAGAGGCTGCAGGAGCTGAGCAGCTGCAGTTTCTTCCAATATAGAACTCAAGCACCTTCCAGTCATGTGAAGAAAGGTCCTTTCAGCTCCATGGATCCTACAGCCTCCTTTAGCACCTGGTAAGCTTCTCTCCCTGCTCTGCATCGATGACATAAATCAGGGCAGAGCAGAAGAGAGAGTGGCTCTCTGTGAGAGAGTCCCCCTCACCGTTTCTGCTTACTGAAGGAAAGTGGGCTCCCTCATTTTTCCAGGGCTACGGCACTTGCCCGGGTGGGCAGGGTGGCGACGCCAGTCCTGCTGGCTGTAATACACAGCCTTCCCTGCTGACTATGGGTGTCTTACCAGTGAGCCTGCTCAATACACCTGCTTCTGACTTGCGCCATACATGTACGGCGCATCTTTTGAAAGAGTTAAAGCATGACATACCATAAGATACAAAAATCTCACCATAAAAAAAATTTACATTATAGGTGCACAAACACTGCAGAAATTCGCAACATCAAAAACTCACCAACTACTCATCATGGGATCCTAGCCTTAAACAGAATCTGACAAGAGATTGTGGCGATTCATGCTTCCCAAACCATGGACAGAATGTGTCGGGCACTTGCTATGTCACTGCATCATGTATGATTTACTTTGAAATTTCTTCATTTGCATAAAAGCAG
This sequence comes from Allobates femoralis, assembly GCA_033576535.1. NCBI lineage: Eukaryota > Metazoa > Chordata > Amphibia > Anura > Aromobatidae > Allobates > Allobates femoralis. The sequence continues at coordinate 617,155,837 of JARQOC010000003.1, forward strand.
ATTATTTTGTAAAACTGCTTGAAATGTCACAAAATGTTTCCTTTTACTCCAATTTGCACAAAAATGTGGCAGTTGCTTTTTTTGTGGCATTTTTAGCCATTGTCACCAACTTTTCAAAAAGCGTCCGAAGCTCGGAGTGGTTGTACTCTACCAAGCACGCTCAACAAATCTTTATAATTTACAATAACAAAAGGGGTGACAATTACAACAGAAATGTAATGTACGTCGCCTCCTGGCTGGTATACATTTTGGTGGTGGTACACAACAGCTGAAAAATGCACCAAAATTCACTAAAGAAGCACACAACTTAATACATTTTCTGTATATTACTCCTACGCTCGATTCATTAAGACTTACAAGGCTTACAAAACATCAGTATGAATAAATCTGGACCTAAATGTTCTGGATGACTAGTTCAAGGCTGTTTCCTGACATCTTCTCCCCACTCCGCTCCCTATGCATAAACATAGGTAGAGATTTATCAGCCTTTATGAAAATAAGGTGTAAAGAAGACGCAAGGGCCCAGCTTTGGACTAGTCATCCAAGGCGCATGTGTGGCGCCCCACTGGTCAGTGCGCCACAGAAGGGGTACTGCACCCAGATCAGTGTGTGTGGTATCCCAGTGACCAGAGGATGTGATGTTATTCTGAGGCCCTTATCCCTACATTCACACACCTAGAATAGGGGGACTAAAGGGTTAACTTCTTTGTGTCGAGCCCCAGGCTTTGGGATACTCGAGTATCAGGATCCATAGTGTTAACACTCCTATTGTCACGGGGAGTGGTGGTCGCGCCTGATCCCGTGTCCTGGGGGATTTCTTTGAAAAGGGTATATTTACAGGGGATTATATTAACAAGTTGTCGTGATGCCACCTGTAGTTTCTGGTGAGGAGTCACCAGCGCCGCCACAGTCCGCCTGAGGTAGATGGTATCGCGGCTAGTTGGCAAAGTCCCCTACAGGTAGGGCTGGACCTCCGGGGCAGCATTCCTGAATGGGGAACAAGTTCATGGAAGGAAATACAGGCAGAGGCAAAGTGAACCGCCCACAGGCTGGACAAGGCTCACATTTTAGTACCTCCCAACAATCACACACCATTATAGAGAATACGCTATCTTACAAAAATGTTGTCAGGAATAGAGTTTGTTATGCATATAATTACGATAATGACTTGAAAGAAACAAACAAATTGCGAAAGTAAAAGTGACTATTCCCATCAACAGTTAATGCTTTGCAGTGTTCTACTTTTGTCTTGGCATTCAGGCAATAAGTTAACTGTAATTAAACTAAAGCTCTGGTTGGTGTGGCATTGTTTCACATGTAGTTTTTCATATTTGTCATTCTGTGATTATACTCTACACCAAAAGAGGTATAATTAGAGCAAGAATGAAAACATCAGTTTATCCTTATTTTAAGAATACATCATTCATATCATCCGTATTTTAAAGAAATTCTAAGTTTTTTCTAGGTTATGTACAATACTTATTAAATTCACAAGAAAAGACTGCTTCACAAGCAGGAGAAAAGTCACTGTAAAGGCCCCGTTACACCTTTCAACATCGTTAAAAAGTGAAGTCAGGAACGATGTTGAAACGACATTGTTGTTGCGTCGTTGCGTGTAAACACACGATTCAACAACAATAGTTGTTCAAGTCGGAGTTGACAGGTTTTCCTGCATGCAGGAAAACCTGTCAAATTCAACTTAAGCAACCTGCAGTATCGTTCGGTGAGACACCGCAATAGCGATGTCACGGCCGACTTCGCCCATTCACAGCAGCGAGCAGGGATCGTTCACGGGGTTTGCAAATGATCCCTGCTCACAACATCGTTGGTGAGTTGTCCACGATATCTGGAACAGCTGAAAAAAATCAGCGCTCCCGAGATCGCAAACAACATCATTGTTAAGTTGTACCGTGTAATGGTACCTTTAGAGTTTGCGCACACATAATAGCCAAGTTGTAGCTAAAACCTGCGTATGAAAAACATATACCGCTTTACTGTGATTTATAATGACGTCGTTTGCTCCACAGTTTGAATAAGTAAAACATGTTAAATAGGTGTAATATAACAAATATTCTGCCTTTAATATTTTTTATGCTACAATTTCAGATAAAAGTGTCTGACCAGTGTCATTTTTGCAAATTCTGTACCCACCCCCCATCTGTCCCGTAACTCCTGACACATACCTATCCATAAACACCAGCGCCCTAATTTATCAAGGAGTTAGGGTACCGTTACACTTGGCGAGGCACCAGCGATCCAGACAGTGATCCGACCTGGCCGGGATCGCTGGTGCATCGCTAAGTGAGATGTCAAACAGTCAGATCTCACCAGGAACGCAGCAACGATACAGCGGTCGTTGGGAACATGTCACTCTCGGGAATAGTATTGAGATCGTTGGTCGTTGTCCCTGTCAAACATTGACTCTCAGTTGTAAACTTAGCTCTGCTACAGAATTTACTCATACTATCAAAAAGAGACCCATAAGGGACCACGGGATATCTTTAAAATCTCAATACTTTATTAAGCAGCTTATAAAAAAAGCATAGCTTTACAATTTAATCACAACTATAAAGAAAAACAATACCATAAATCACTGAGAAACAGAATACATGTTATATTGAAAGGGTACGAAAGAATGGTCAGAATATTATGTAAAGTACCACAGGGCTCACAAGGAGAAAACCATACTGAGTTCAACTGGTACAATCAAGGATTCCTTTTTTGCATATTCGCTTGACACCTGACCTCCAATAAAAGTAAGGATAGAACAACATCTATGGGGGAGTCATGTCTGAGTCTTTCCCATTTTTTAACAACCGTGTGTATTAAATGCCGATTGGCTACCCACAGAATACCATTATCACTGCCTATATGCTACATATGCATAGGTGATGATAAACAATGGTTCCTCCAGTAGGTTAGCTAAACTCAGTCACCACCACCATCCCTATCCATAAGGTGTCTATTCCCTTTCCTTAACTTGCTCAGGTGCCAGCACAAATCAAATAAAGGACTGGTTACTCAATTGTCTCACATCAGATCAGTACCAACCTCAGTGGTTAGAGCTCCAATCACCAATGGGTGATTGGAGCTCTAACCACTGAGGTTGGTACTGATCTGATGTGAGACAATTGAGTAACCAGTCCTTTATTTGATTTGTGCTGGCACCTGAGCAAGTTAAGGAAAGGGAATAGACACCTTATGGATAGGGATGGTGGTGGTGACTGAGTTTAGCTAACCTACTGGAGGAACCATTGTTTATCATCACCTATGCATATGTAGCATATAGGCAGTGATAATGGTATTCTGTGGGTAGCCAATCGGCATTTAATACACACGGTTGTTAAAAAATGGGAAAGACTCAGACATGACTCCCCCATAGATGTTGTTCTATCCTTACTTTTATTGGAGGTCAGGTGTCAAGCGAATATGCAAAAAAGGAATCCTTGATTGTACCAGTTGAACTCAGTATGGTTTTCTCCTTGTGAGCTCTGTGGTACTTTACATAATATTCTGACCATTCTTTCGTACCCTTTCAATATAACATGTATTCTGTTTCTCAGTGATTTATGGTATTGTTTTTCTTTATAGTTGTGATTAAATTGTAAAGCTATGCTTTTTTTATAAGCTGCTTAATAAAGTATTGAGATTTTAAAGATATCCCGTGGTCCCTTATGGGTCTCTTTTTGATAGTATGCTTCAATGGGAATACATTATGAATAATGAGATTGTGATTTAGAATTTACTCATAGCTGAATCAACCCTGTTACACATTCTAGCTTAGTTATGGATGTTCCAGTCCAGCTACTATAGCTGTCATCGTCCCAGCTTTGCCACATCTGCCTCCATAGTTCCACCCACATCACCTGTTCACGTTGCATATTTCAGAGTCACTTTATATGACCAAATCTGTTGTAGATCTGTTAATTTTCCAACTACTCCATTGCAATGAAGGTGTAGAAGTACCACGCAGTGTTCAATAAGCATTTTGTATAGGTTTTATTATAGATTTTAAAGATTTCTTTGCTACAGCATCTTTGCCTGGCAAAAGAACCTGTATTTTGATACAGTCCATGGCTGAGCTCTCCCTACACTTAAAGCATCACTCCAGCGTGTGATTTTATTCAGTGTTTGAGTGGCGCTTTAAATCTAATGGTGGGTTTACACACACCAATCATTGTATCCAATATCTGAACAGATCTCTGGTTGCAGTGAAATCATGGACACATAGTTCCATTTTGTGGCTGTGTACAACATGGAGCAATCTGTCCATGATTTCACTGCAACCAGAGATTGGTTCAGATATTGGATACAATGATTGGTGTGTGTAAACCCACCATTACACCCCTGCCCTGTCATATGCTCACCTTCCAGCTGCTTCACCTTTTACCAAAGCCACTCTAATCTCATAGCGCCATTTTGTGACTGTAACTTCTGACTGATCAGAAGTTAGATGTTACATCACAAGCTCCCAGAGAACTAGAATGAGGTTTTCATAGAGATTAAGGCTATGTACATCTTTACAGCATATTTGTAAAAAGGCGCAGCACATGCATGTAATATATAGGACAGCCAGCAAAGTCTATGTGTCTTTGTCTTGTGCTGTGCCAACATCGTGCATTTTTGTGTTGCATAATAGCTGCAGATTTTTTCAGATCTTTTGATCCATAAAAATATGCAGCAGGTCAATTCTTTTACGCATCATACCTTGCGTACTGCCCGGTATTTCCGGGTTTCGAGTCTGTCACATGGGTAAGGAGCGTGTGACCCATGTAGTGTGTGACACAGCTGAAACGCAGAGGTGCCTGCCGGTTTGCAAGGTATGGCACGTACTATAGGGTGGGGGCAGCAGGGACACGCTGAAGTGAAATACCGGCATTATAAAATTTACCACCTGGTTTTTCACCATTTGCAATGCAAAAGGTGAGAAATAACGTATGGAAAAAAAAAAGGAACATGCATTACAACAAGTTGAAAAAATCTTCAAAGGCATCAACAACGATACAAGATTGTACCTGTAAAGTCACAACAGAATTTCGAGCAAAAAAACATGACCTGATCTAAAAAGTCTAAAGAGCCCAAGTGCTGTTCACACCTAGTCTACATGATACGTTGGTGGACTGAAGTCAGACACCCTCGAGTCATGAAGAGGCATACATGTCAGACAAGTGGGGTACATCTTGCCAGAATTCTTGCCACTGCTTGGATAAGATTTGTGGTTTAGCAAGTACTGCCACTTGTTATGAATTAGACAAGTGGAGGTCGCCACACTTCCATCCTACCCCAACTCCACAAATGCTTTATCAAGCTATTGATAAAGCTTACACGAAACAGGCATCCAGGTTTTTTTCCTATGCAGTGGTATGTGCCCTTAGGTTATGCCTATTTTCTAATTATTGTTTGTTTAGTGGATTTCTCTTATGTGAGCTGCATCATATTAGATCTGGCTGGTACCTGTAGTGCTTTTTGTGGACAATTTTGCAGGCTCTGAGGTTCTTGTTGCATTGTATTGGTGTGCATTTACTCTTACTTATGACTGCTTGATACTATATTCATTTTTTTCTATTTGGCACTTGCTAAATACAGTAATATTATTTCCTACATTGCAATATCATGTGAAGACTCCTTTATTACTGCTGATAGCCTGAGATGCTGAAATGCTTTCTTTAAACCACATTGTTGTGCACTTAACCTCTGACGAATGGTACTCTATTAATTTATTTCTTCACACTCTGCTTTGCTTGGCTTACGGTATATATTACACAATCCTGTACTATCTCCTGTATTAGAGTGTTATGTAAAGACAGATTTTTTTTGCAATTTATTCATTATATAGTACTCATGGGGATCTAATTGGATTTTTTCTTGAGGGGGCGTTCCTGTGTATATGTGGTATAAAAGCCCCTCTTTGTTTTATTTTATTCATCTGAGTTAAGCATTTTTAATATTTATGCATTAATAATGATTAATATTGTGTTATACTCTTGGTTGTGGCATTTTGCTCCACTTCTCTGTATATTCTTTTGCTTTTTGAAAGGCCCTGTACTTGTGATCATATTTTTGGCAATCATTAATCAAATGGAAGGCAGTACGGTGGCTCAGTGATTAGCACCGTTGCTTTACAGCAGGGGTGGTGAACCTTAGGCCCCAAGGCCAAATGCGGCCTTCGATGACTTTTTTGCGGCCCCCGGGCAGATTCCTGGGGACCGCAGTACTCAGGCTGTGAGACACCTTTTGCCAACTGTCTGCCCTTTAAATCCAGCTCTCCAGTGATCTCTATGCCCAGTCTCGGCCTCCCCAGTGAAGTATATGCCCCCAGCCTCTCCTGTGATGTCTAGGGCTCTAGCAAACCTGGAAAAGCAGTTGAGAAGCAACATGACCAATGTCACCCACACCAAAGAGATGCAGCTCCAGCCACCACAGTAGGGGTGAGTTGATTGTAGAACCAAATATAGCGTCTAATTTTTAAGTTGATAATTTTGTGGGGCCCCCGAAGGATTGTAGAAATTTCCAAATGGCCCCCAGCAGAAAAATGGTTCCCCACCTCTGCTTTACAGCATTGAGATCCTGGCTTCAAATCCCACCAAGGACAACATCTACAAGGAGGTGTATGTCTCCCTGTGTTTGTATGGCTTTCCTCCGGTTTCCTCCATCACTCCAAAGTCATACTGATAGGGATTGCAGATTGTGAGCCCTAATGGAGACAGAGATGATAATCTCTAAAGTACTGCGGAATATAGTGGTGCTCTATAAGCAAGGCATACTAACTAAATGATCTTGAATAATTCCTCATAAGTAAAAGTGATTACCTCTTGAGAAAAAAATCTGAAATTTTGATAGCTTGCTGGCCTGGAGCATTCAATGCTAACCCAATACTAAGGATCAAAGACAGGACTAATGATCTTAGAGAAGCAATTTGTTCCCTGGGTGCCTAAGGAAAAAAGTCTTATTTCTCCCTATGTCTCCTTTTACATAAATCACATACTACATCTGGTATATGTACATGTACATGAGGTTGGTATACATGCAGAGGATAACATGATGTAGACATGGCCTAATCTTGTTTAATGAGGTTGTTTCATAACATAGGTCTGGCTTTTAAGACCTGTCTGATTTTGCCAATGGAGGCTGACATTGGCTATACAGTTATACAGTGAAGCATTACACACAGCCTTTAAAATGAATGGAAATACCGCTTGTAATACGTTGTTATAATAAATGGATGAAGTAGATCTGTAAGAGTAGCTCACTACCTCATAAAAGGGCATCTAACAAGGATGCCCCTGTGAAACATATTATGCCTGAATACAGACCTGCTCAATATAAAGCCGATGGGCCCTCCAAAGGGTTTGATGCAGGCAGCCTGCGGACCTGTCTGCCAGACGCCGCTCCCTGTTTCCAATATTCACATGTATTTGCATCTCAGACATGATTAGGCTGTGTGCTCACGGTCTGGAGAAGCTGCGTGTTCGCCGCAGCTCCTCCGGACCTGAGTGAAGCAGCGGGTGGCTGCTGGAAGACCGCAGCCGCCCTGTACTCACCATGTGCGGAGGGTACGGGGCGGCTTCTACCTGCAGCCACCCGTAGGGGGCCGCGTCAGACTCCGCAGCATGAAATGAACATGCTGCGGAGGAGCGGAATGCCGGCAACCCGCACCGCAGCTATCAAATCGCTGCGGTCAGGTTAAGCATAGAGAGTATGGGATTTCTTGAAATCCCATCCACTATGCTTATACTGTACAAGGTAGATGAGTACTGGACTACGCAGAGTTTTGGACGCAGCGTCTTGCCGCTGCTTCCAAAACGCTGTGTATACTGATCGGGAGTATGCAGCCTAACATTTGAATACCTGAGCATTGGGACTGACGCAGAGCAAAAGAGAGCTTGTAAGCCCCTACTCCGAATTGTAGCAGAGCGATAAGGTCACCATAATGCTGCCAGAGCTGCAGAGGCAGACAGACACAATATGGGTCATGGATAGATGGTGACATTGGTGTATTAATTATAGTACACTTTTCCAATTGAAGATGCTGGATAACATCTTGCTTCCCTTTGAATGTTGTTTAATCTGAGGGGCTGGGTGGTTACCTAGGAGAAGAAATGTTGAGAAATTGTTGCTTGTAAATAACGGATTCCATAATCAAGTACAATAAATAAGTAGATTAACAAGACACACTTAAAGTGTAGGGCACTTCTCACATATTTTAGTAAACAGAGGCCAAGAAATACGTAATGAAAATGTTTATGGTCACTATAGTGTGGGCCCCTAGCGTCATTTCACTGAAGGCCCTAGGCACCCCAGTCCAAACCTGGATAGGACCTGTGTGATGTCACGACTCGGAGATCCCGAGTCACGTGATCGCAACACGTGACCGCTACCCAGCCGGAAGACGGAAGGGAAGACACCTCCGGCGGCGAAAATTGCTCCGGGCCCTCCTTGAGTCCTGCTTGTTGCCATACATGTGTGGCAGAGGGGCGAGCACAGTGACACCCAATAGTGAGTGCTACTTGGCCTAAACTTAGGGGATCAGCGCGGCAAATTTTCGACCCGCCCGGCGCCAAACAGTTGCACCCACTGGGCATTGCCCTGGTTAACTGAAGATTAAATATGTAATTTTTGGTGCTGTGAAAGCTGCACAGAATAGTTAGGGGAAGTATTATGAAAAGGGGCAGTTTGAGAGGGCAGTCTGTGAGAGAGAAATATTATGGAGTGGGCCAATGTGGGGTAATAATATGAAGTGGGGCAATGTGTGGGGATGGCTATTTTCTGCAGGAAACACAGTGAAGGGCAATTATTTATTTAGTGGGCACATTAGGAGACAATTTTATTTTTAAGGGAATCATGTTGGGAAGTGCTGCTGAAGGTGAAAAAGAATGAGGTGAGCAGAGCTATGCTGTGGTGTTTGAAATCTCATCATGGCATTTGCACTTCCTGAACATAAAAGGGATGGGAATGACATCAATCAAAAGAAAATGTTGTCTATAAGGTGCCTCAATGTAAATGTTTATTTTATTTTATCCTTATGGTCGGCTGTCTGGCGATGGCTGGTCCCAATTCCAATATAGTATTTTTTAAAAATATAATACTGGGAATTGTAGGTTCAAGCAATGCAATTGTATATGGGGCTGAGCTGACATTCCAATTGATCACCGACAGTGGTTTTGGTCCTATTGACAGTGGTTCTGAATCTGCATTCATGTACAGACAGTGATTCTGACGCTGCAGTCATCTACTAACAGTGGTTCTGACACTGAATTCATGTCCTGATGGTGGTACTGATGTTACATTCATATGCCGACAGTGGTTCGGATGCTGCATTCCTGTAATGATGGTGGTTCTGGTGCCGCACTCCCGTACGGACGGGGGTTCTCATTTTCTTTGCACGTTCTGATGGTGATTCTAATCTTCTACACATGTACCAACAGTGGTCCTGATCTTCTACACATGTAGCAACCCATAAAGTGTTCCATGGCTATGTTAAAAATTAATTTTAAAGCTCTACGTTTTGAGTATTTTTATTAGGACGATTTGGTGAGTTTCTGCAATAAAACCTTGGTTCAAATTAGAGTGTATCACATTGATTTGTTTTAAGCAGAATCTTTTCAAATCCTCCTCAAATACGTAAAATGTGCTTCTGATGATATATTAATGTACTGATGTTGGGTCTGGTGATGTATTAATGCAAGTCACCCCTTTACGTTTTTTGAGTGCCTTGGATTCATTTAATATGGCAATGTGACCCCTAGACCAAAATAAAATGTTGTGCACTCCTGCCCTAATAGGACAAATGAAAAGGTAGATTAGGCAATCCCTTTAACTAGCTCATAAAGCTTCATTTCATTTCAGATACACAATAAAAATTTATCAAATTTAATTCATTTTACTTGCAGAATTTAGTGCATTATGCACATTGTCTTCACCAGTATTGACAGAGTTAAATGATAACATTTATATAACGTGTAATAGAAGTGGATTACTAGGACGCTGGTATTGAATACCTGTTAGGGCTTGCAAAATATCTCAATAACATAATACTTCCAGGAAAGCTACAGTGTAATTACAAACATGATGTAACTGCTATCCAAAACATTGAATAGACCTGTGATTAATAAACTGGACAATTTTGACAGGAAAACAGAAGTCACAGGAAAATCAGTTAGGACAAATCTGACCTACAGAAAGGCAGATTTCTGTTCCTACAGGACTTTATGTATTACTAGATGGTGGCCCGATTCAGGATGGAGCCAGTGGGAGGAGAGCAGGATGGAGCCGGCGGGAGGGGGGCAGGATGGTGGCGAGGGGCAGGATGGTGGCGAGCGGGGCAGGATGGTGGCGAGCGGGGCAGGATGGTGGCGAGCGGGGCAGGATGGTGGCGAGCGGGCAGGATGGAGCCGACGGGGCAGGATGGAGCTGACGGGCAGGATGGAGCCGACGGGAGGGGGGTGGGATGGAGCAAGCAGGGCAGGATGGAGCCAACAGGAGGGGGTAGGATGGAGCAAGCGGGGCAGGATGGAGCGAGCGAGGCAGGATGGAGCCGGAGGAGCAGGATGGTGGCGGGGGGGCAGGAGGAGCCTGTGAGGCAGGATGGTGGCGAGCGGGGCAGGATGGAGCCGGCAGGGTGGGGGGGAATTTGGGCAGGATGATGTCACGGACAGGACCAGGCACTCACAGTCAGCAATGGTCCCCACATGTTCCCTGGCTGTTTAACCCCCTAAATGCTGCAATCAAAATCGATCGTAGCAGTTAGGGGATTGGGAAGGGGATCGCATCTGAGTACTGCAAGTTTCAAGGATCATGCCTGCCCCATGTTCTGTAGGGCTTGACAGAGCAGCTCTGACAGCTGCACTGTAATTAAATGATCGAGCATTGCAATACAGTGCAGCTGCCATCTATATAAAGTTAATTTTCCATAAAGGGACTAAGTAAGACAAAAAGTAAAAAAAACTGAAAATAAACAAAAAAAATTCCAATAAATAGTTCTATTTATGTAAAAAATAAAATAAAAGAATAAACTACGCATATTAGGTATCACCGTGTTTGGAACAACCCACTTCATAAAACTGTCACACTAGTTAACCTCTTTAGTGAACATCATAAAAAATAAAAAAGTAGCAAAAACAATGTATTTTCTTCATACAGCTGACAAAAAAGTGGAATAAAAACGATCAAAAAGTCATATATAAATGAAAATTGAAACTGAAAACAACATCTTGTCCCGCAAAAACAAGCCACCATACAGTTCTATTAGTGAAAAAATAAAAAGCTATAGCTCTCAGAATACAGCAATGTGTGGCACCCCTGTGGACCCATCGGCACTAGATGGCGCAGCAGCTGGGATAGGTAAGTCGGTCACCCCACCCACTCACCCAACACATCCCTCAATCCCAAGTCTAAGTTACTTCATGTCTAGCAACGGAATAGCGGGTGGAGCAAGGTGGAGGGTGGAACGTTAGGAGAAGACCTGGTTAGGGGTGGGAACAGGACACCAGAACAGAAAGGAACGCACATCACCAAGTTCACGGTAGTTGGTTAGTTGAGGAATAGAGAAAAGAACAGCAGTAACACCCATCAGCCAGAGAGACCACACCGAAAGAACCCAGACCCAGCGGCCTGTGCCACCGTATGGCTAGTCCGGGTCCCAGGCTGAGAACTGAGGGAAGACAGAGGGGGGTCCAAGGTGTGTCTGAGTCAGCGGGGACACCTAGGGACCGGGCCGGAACCAGAGTGCCGGCTCTGCTGAAGTGGCAGGGAAGCTGCATGCCTCAACCACAAACTCCGGCGGGGTGAGGGGGCTTTATGTCCGGAGACCCAACCTCCGGCACTGCTAAAGAAAGGCTGTCAAAATAGGCCTAGGAAACATGGAAGGGTGCCCACTGAGAGCCCGTGACTGCTGGACCGTAGTTAGTGCGCGTAACAGTGAGGAGAGGCCCAAAAGCAACATGAGAGGGGGTGTCACAGATAAGCCATCCCAGCTGCTAACACAGACCGGAGCCGCTGTTGAACAGACTGTGTTTTGGTTGTAAAATCTGCGAGCAGGAAGTAAACCAAGTAAAACTCAGAACTGTGTGGGACTCTTATTGTATGCCTGTGAGGGGGCTAACTGGTAACGTGAGTTGGTAATAGGAGGTTGCCTGAGAGCATTGAGAACTGTACGCTTCATCGTTATTCCTGACACAGAAGCCCTGGGAACAAGCCCTACCTGTGGAGGGTGAAACATCTCGACTGCTACTTCCATCATCCCAAGAGGTCCCGACTGCAGTGGTGGCTACATCTGGCCACAAAACACGGGTGGTGTCACAATTTATTTAATCATAAAACTGTTTTCCCCCTTTTTATTGACTTGCCCGGGAGCACGGAGCTGGGTCACGACATCCCGCAGCCCCAGACGATGACTAGAGGGCCTGGTTCCGAGATTGGCAAAAATGTATTTTTTTCTATGAAATAGTATTTATGGTGTAAGTTATTAAAAGAAAACTATGGTATATAAAATGATTTATCGCTGTAATCGTACTGACCCAGAGAAGAAAGCTGTTTTATCACTTTTACGACATGGTGAACAGCATAAAAAAAAAATTCCTGATTCGCTGATTCTTCTTGATCTTGAAAAAATATTGTGTCCCAAAATGGTACTAATAAAACCACCAACTTATCCTGCAAAAAACAAGCCCTAACATGACTATCGGCAGAAAAATGTAAAAACTATAGTCTTCAAAATTCAGTGGTGAACCTTCATTTTGTAAAAAAAAAAAAAAAAAAAAAAAAAAAGGTTTTTAGTGTGATAGTAGCCAAACCTAACAAAAAAAAACTATATAAACCTATATAAATCTGGTATTGCTGTAATAGTACTGACCTGACGAATAAAGCCGCCTAATCACTTATACAAGGTGAACAGCACAAATATAGTAATAAAGCCAATTCTAATTCTTGCTGATTTGTATATTCTGCCTCCCAAAGATCGCTGTGAAACAAGGCTCACATTTATCCTGCACTCTACCTTGAGCGCTTACACCATGGATTATGTGTAAATCTCTGAAAATCATGATTTAGACAAAATTCCCAACATAAAATTCATTATAATGAGGCAGAGGGAGTCACTGTGATCTCCCATCAGGCCTGTCATCCATGGTGTCTATCTTCTTACGCATACTTTTAGGCATGCACGAAAGTGTGGTTGTGGCAACCCTGTGGTCTGGTCGCTACAGTGGTAGTTAACTCCATCGGCACTAATACCACGTCTGAGGAGATTTCAGGTATTTTATGATGGATTCCCTATGCATGTACACATTTCCCAAACTCTGATCAGTGGGCTGGGCACAAAATGCCCGTTTAGGGTAGTGCTAGTTGGTGGGAGTGCCTAGCTGTAGTGAGCTGTAGTGAGGTGTAGGGAGGGGTGGCATTAGGAAAACTCAGAAACACTTGGAAGACACAGCCTTTGGGCTGTGCAGGACACAAGCTGTGGAAGAGGTACCGGGACCTCAGGCTGTCAGGACTTCATGCCTGGCAGTAAACCGGAGGCTGCTGGGCTGAAGGCTTAGTAGCTACACTGTGGGACTACCAGAGGCACAGTGATTGTCATAGGGCTAGAGAATCGGTGTGGGTGCGGGATCTCAAGAGTCCGTGGTTGCCTGCCTGCCTGCTAGTAGCCACGAGGAAGGAAAAGGCCCATGGGGAAGCAGATAGTACCTAGAACCTCAACCAAAAGAGAAAGTCAACTGAAAGGCCATATACCCATCCATCATAGCGGTGCTTAATTCTTCTCAGACTGACCAGATCGCCCGGCCCAATGAACTACTACTCTGGATCTGTTGGAGGACTGCTATACAAATAACAAGGTAAATAACAGAGACTCTAGTAGGGAGTGGAGGTGCTGACTAGTTGCAGGAAGGAAAAAAGGAGACAACCTCCAACATCTTCCACTTCACCATCTTCACTACACCCCAGGGGCCCACTCCTGAAGCATTCATCTAGCTGCTCCACCACCTAACCCCTGGGGACCACTAATTGCAGTGCTGGTCACGACTGATCAGATCCCTCAGCTGGCGTGACGACAAACTCTATATAAACTCTTTATCCCCTGTAATTAACCCCTTTTACATGTCTAGTCAGGGCCATGGCTTCTGAGGACTCTATCGTGATAAATAGACCGCATATTCGAGCACCCCTGCCCTCTCCAACCGTGACATGGCCAACTACAGTTTTGCGCAAGACAAAGCTGAAGAGATGACAAACTGAATCCAGAGTAACTCTGTTGCCTCATTAGTGAATGGATCCATTGGGGGTTGCACCCGAATCAAGTATTTCGAAGATGTAGCTGGAAACCCAAATATAAGTGCTCAACATAGAGTGCAGGATAAATGTGAACTGATCCAAAATGTTCTGTACCCAAATCACCACCAATAGCTTTCCACAACCCACAAAAAAATAAATCTGCACCAAGGTCCATCATCTATTAACAGAAATATAGGGGTTTCCAAGTTACTGGTAGCATAAAAGCACTATGGCTCCTCGCCCCCAAAAAGAAAACCAGTAAAACCTGTGATCCCAAATCCAAATATTCCCCTCCCTTCTTATCCCCACAATGTCTAAACGACAGTTAACGTTCATATTGTGGCGCTCCTGTGACCAGGAGGCCACAGAAGGAAGTGCAGCCAGGTAAGGCAAGATGGTTGAAAATACACCCACACCGCAGCACACACCGACCCTACGCCTAGGACTCTAGGTTGGGCAAGGAGTGGCGGGTGTATATAGCAAAGTGGGTGGAATGTAGAGTAGCACTGACAAAGTGGGTGGAGAGGCCAACACTAGAAAAACCCGGTAACACACAGTCAGAAGAAGCAGTCAGGAAGAAGAAGAACAGAAGTAGTGAGAGTTTTCCCAGAAGGTTTTGGGTTCCCTGAAGGCGCAGAATCCCATGAGGCATAGCCACGAGGAGAGAAAGCCCACTCCATAGTCTGGAGGGGACAGGAAAGAGACTGAAAGACACCCCACAGTTGAAGGAAGGTGGGAGGACAAGGGCCCGGCAGCAGCACACATCTTAACTGACCGGAGGAACCCTGAGCTGAAACAGTGACAGACAGAAAGAGCCTGGTGTGCCCAAATACCTGAACCTGAGACACTGGAGGCTAGGCCACGACCAGAGAACCAGCTCTGAAGAGGTGACCAGGGATAATCCAGACCCTAATCACGAGACATACCGGTGTGGGGCAGGTGCTTTATGACCTGCAGCCTAACTTTCCACCACAGTCTAAGAACACAGTCGTCATACTAGGACTGGTGACCCTGACTGTGAGGGAAGCATTCACCCGTGAGTCTGCGACGACCAGACTGAACCCATGGGTGAGGTACTACGTTGAGACTGAGAGACTTGAAAAGGACTTTAAGGGAGCAACCCAGAAACGCCACCTGAGCTGCACGAGACTTGTGACCCGGAACAGGGAAAAGAGTGTAAACTGTGTGAACTTGTGAGAAAGCTGTAACCGTGAACTGTTGTGAACTGTTGTTCTGGAAAGACCAAAAGTAAAGTACCCACTAAGCTCATCCCTGCCTGAGACTGTTTCCTTCCAGCGTCGCAGTGAAGTCCCACCGGAGGAGCCACAGACTGTCATCCCTGCACACTGGTTGGAGAGCTGCAGCTTTAAAGTAAGTGCTCTACACTTAGCACAAACCCTCACCAGGCCCATCCATCACTACTACTCCTGCCTTGGGGACTCTCAGCCCTACCCGAGGAGGGCTTACCATCTACGCTGCCCCAGGTCACCGTCCCCAGCAGAAATACGGTAGCGGTGGTTCTACTAACCACATACCCCGGGTGGCATCACGACAAATCATTTGTAAATAACCCCTTTTTGGACTGATCCCAGGCCATGGGACCGGGTCACGACTACCGTGATCCCAGAGAGACAGCACCGACCCGGTTTCCGAGTACCCCATAGCCTGGGGGTGCATCAATATGTTTGGCATTGTTGTAGTGAGGAAGCCCATTTAATTTTCGGGGTGTGTTTCTCCAGAAGTATGAGCTGGGGCACAATGTACAGGCACTAAAAGTGCTTATTTACAATTTTTAATAATGCAACATTCACGGCATTTGACTCCATGGAATTTTTTTACAGTGATAACATGGTCACTACACCCATAGATTATAATTTCCTAAATGTGGTCACTTGAAGGGGTTTCTGCTTATCTGTTACATAGGGGCTCTGCAAATGAAGTCTGCAAACTATTTTAGGAAAATCTGTGCTCCAAAGATCAAATGGCACCATTTCCGTTCCGAGCCCTGCCGTGCGCCTAAACAGTGGTTTGCCACCCCATGTGGGGTATTAGCGTTCCCACGTTTCTACTTTGTAAAATTCTGTGAAGCCCCTCAATGAGCTCATCACAGATCTAGACAAATTCCTTGGGGGGGAGGGATGGGGGCGGGGAGACTGATCTGGTTTCCAGAATGGAGTCACTTTTGCCTAAATAATGGAATTTGCCCACATCAAGAGCTAAGCAAACACAACATGACACCCACAGCCCATTCCATCAAAGTCTACGCTTCAAAACATCTCTCCTTCCTTTCCAAGCCTTGCCATATCATCGTGCTCGGGAGAGCTCGCACAACAAATTTTGGGGTCCATTATCTCCTGTTGACTTTGTGAAAATGAAAAACAAATGGCGCTAAAAGGAACAGTTTTGTGAAAAAAGAAAAAAAAAAAAAAAAAAAAAAAAATGTACATTTTCATGGCTCTATATTACAAAACTCTGAAGCGCCTGTGGGTTCATAGTGCCCACCACACATCTATACAAATTCTTTGGGGGAAAAGAGGGGGTGTACTTTACAAAGTAGGGTCGAATGTGGGGGGGGGTCCACTGTTTAGGTGCAATAAGGGCTCTCCATCAGTGACAGAGTTTGCAAATGATTCCATCCAATTTTCAGTTTAAGGGTACAGACACACTGGCGTAGAAAACGGACGAGTGCAATGCAAGAAAATCTTGCATTGCACTCGGACCAATGTTATTTAATGACTCAGAACAGATTAGTGTGTGTCAGATGTTTTTTTCTCATCCAGAATCTGGGATCTTTTATGGCAAAAAAGTGGAGTTTGGCCAAATTCTTCCATGGATGGGTAAGAGGACCCCAACAGTCTAAAGGCCCAGTTACGCACACAGATAACAGTGCAGAGATTGTTCACAGATCTGTGGTTGCAGTGAAATCATGGACACATTGTTCCATTATGTGGCTGTGTACAAATGTAACAACGTGTCCATGATTTCATTGCAACCAGAGATCTGTGTACAATCTCTCCAAAATTATCTGTGTGTGTAACTGGGCCTTAAGGGGTGCAGTTTTTAGAATGGTGTCACTTTTAGGTATTTTCTGTCATATAGGCCCATCAAAGCCACTTCAAATGCGAGGTCCGTAAAAAAAAAGTGGCTTTGTAAATTTTGTTGGAAAAATGAAAATGAAAAAAGTGTTTGATACTGGACTCTCAGATCCTAATATTTTTCTATATACTTGCTAACACAGTATAAACATTTTTTACCTGTTGGAAAAATGAGAAATTGGTGATAAACTTTGGATTGGGATCCATTGAAATGTTCCAGAGTTATAACCTCAAAGGGAGAATGGACAGAATCGAAAAAAAATGGCCTGGTCATGAAAGTCAAAACAGGCTGGGTGGTAAAGGGGTTGAAGTGGATCTTTCACAATACAAACTGCATGCATTATTAAAAGTTAGCCTGAAACACAAATTAATTTTCAATTTAAATGCCTATCTATTGCCATAATCTAATCTATTTTTAATCTACCTTAATTAAAAATTCCAGTGTACAGTGACAAGAATCTACTGAGCATCCGTTGGAAATGACTACTAACGCATTCTCAGTAGAGCAGAGACTAGCCCAGGCTGTGGCAGTGACCACATTCTCTACCGCCTGATGCTAAAAAATTTGCTCATCACTCATCTGAAGGCAATTGTCTATGCTGTGAAGAGATTAGATGTGCAGCATCTGAAACAAGGCATACTGGAAGCCTGTGCTAGCATTTCTTCTGTAGTGTTGCTATCAGTGTGTCAAGAGTGGGAGATGAGGGTTGCATTGACAATCCAACACAATGCGCAGCACTTTGAACATATTTTATAAGTGGCCATAAACTGGTAAATAACTCATGAAAGAATAAAGTTACATTAAAAGCAAGCACACCATTGTTTCTCTTATGACGTTTGATGTGACCCTCTTCCCTTTGAAAAAAATAAAGTTGCATCCAAAATGGCCGACTTCAAAATGACCACCATGGTCACCACCCATCTGGAAATGTTTTCCCCCTCCCATATACTAATGTGCCACAAACAGGAAGTTGATATCACAAACCATTCACATTTTATTTAGGTGCAACCATATAAATGGCACACCCTGTATACGTAGTCCCTTTTAGACACATGGTTACCTTATAGGAGCTATTGTCAACTCCCTTCACTGACTCCTGCCAGTCCATCATTCAGAAAACTGCCTCTATGGGATCACCAACACCTGTCAGTTCCAGATCCTGAGCACGAGTGTAGCTTCCTGAATGTCCCTGTGGTCTCCTTGTGGCGTACCTTCCAGGACGCTGGCCATTTCCACGCTTCCCATACTAGTCTATGCGGTCCAGGACAAATGGTCACTCCAAGCACAAAGAGAGCCTTCATGGGTTCTGCCAGAGCCATTCCAGGCTCTGCATGCTATCTTACACTGCCTTACAGGGCACCAGCAGGTCCCAAGTATGAGCGTTCTCATGGTCCCTGAAACTCAGGCCTTCCTAGGACATTCTCCTAAGCAATGAGATATGGCCATTCTTCTTCCAGGCAGCTCCTGTTCCCAAATGCACAGAGACATATAATCCCATTAACACGGAGATCATATTCCCTGAGACACCCAGGTGTGGGAGGCACCAGGATAGCTAGACATGCCCCTGTCTTTTGGCTCACCTGCAGTCCTACATTTGTAATGCATTACTGACTCGCCCAGGGTTATGGGGACTCAGGTGTCTGGGCCTCTGTTGCTGCTGGGTTGTCACTGGTGGCCGACCCAGACCTGTGGCCCTGGGGTCTGCTTTTGAAAAAGGGGATAATTGGAATGGGGGAAATAAAAGTATATAAAGTGTGTTGTGACTCCACCTGCAGCTTCTGGTGATTGAGCACCAGAGCCTCTTCAGACCTCCGGAGGGTGGTGGTATAGCGGCCGAGATGGTACTGCTCCCTGCTGGGGCAGGGGTGCACTGGGGGTAATGGAGGTGCTGATCATGAAAATGAGCAGAGCACGGTATAGCAGAGAAACAAATACACGGAGACTCAGTCACTCTACCCGGGTGCTTTACTGGAATAATGCAGATGGTGGTACAGTTCACAGTGGTAAAACAGTGTTTAGCTGGCCGGGTAGTCACAGTAGGCTGCAGAGTCTCTGGGATTCTGGTATGCCTTCTTGGATCTAACCCGTGTCCTGCTGCTTGTGCCTGTCCTGGAGTAGCCTGCTTAACACCAGGCCCGTTGAGGTGCTCTGAAGATCCCGGCTTCCACTCTCTCTCCCTCCTGCTCTGGGACTTGACCCCAGTGGGTTATCCTGGTGTCACTAATTTCGCCAGATAGGGTGTCGGGGCCGGTAAACGGACCCACGACCTCCGGTGTTCTCGGCTCAGTGGCTTGGACTCCCTGACCGTCTTCGGAACCGGCACTCCTGTAAAGTGGACCAAGATTCCCTCCCTGAGTATGGGCGCTCTGGGGGTCCCCTCCTTCAGTCTGGGCTGCCTGTTCTCTCTCTCCAGGCCCCCTCCATGGAAGTCTCCTTTTCTCACTCAGAGGCTCACCGTGCTCAGTCTTTCTTCAGTGCCGACTAGAACTTACTGTGTGTCCTCCCTTCTCCCCTAATCCTCCCCCTAGGGACTGGGCTCCAACCATTTTCCTAAGCTCGGATATGGGAGTGCTGGGATGGGAGCCTCCCACAGACATCTGCCTTCCCACTGTGACAGGGGTTACCGCACACTAGTTTATGGGTGCAGTACCCCAATTGTGACGCCAGACCAGGTGGGGTGCCACATTACCTCAACCTGTGGAACTACAACTCCAGGATAATGCATTACTTAAATTTGTTGAACTACAAGTCCTAGTACACAAATTAGTTAATATTGCAGAGCACAACCTGCTATTTGCAATGCAGTAAGCCACTGCATCACTGTAGTTAAAAAAAATAAAATATAAATATTACAGCAGTTAGAGTAGTGAGGGAATTTTTCATAAAAGTAAACTAGGAAATAGATTAGATTATAGCATTAAAGGGAATGTCACCAGGTTTTCCCCATATAAAGCAAAGTCAGAACCTTTAAGCCCTCATATATCATACAGAGTGGGCATATCGAGTACAACTGCAAGGACAAGTGGGTGACCCCAGTGTGTTGGGTGTCCCTGATGAGTGAAGGTAGAGGAAAGTGAATGGAGGCCAGTGTTGCAATGCCAACTCTTTGCCAGGATGAAGAAATTTCCCAAAAAGAAATGGGGCAGTTAATCGAACGGGCACTAACTGCAGGAAGTTTGGGATTAAGACCTGCTGTGCATGTAGGCGAGCCATCACTTGAAATTGCTTCAAGGGTGGAAGATGATCAGACCCAGCTGAGTCAATGGCCTGAGCAAACCAATGCTCACAGTTGCCAGCAGGAGTGAACCCACTGGGACACAGAGCCTGGGCTTACCTCAATATGGAAGGCATGACTAAAAACCTACTGGTTATTCATCAGAGCCTCTGATGGGGAAGTTGGACTTGGCTGCTGGTAGATGCCACGTGCAACTCTCAGTGCAGTCCCCGCTTCTGCAGTAGCTGAGTGGAGCTGAGTAACAGCAGTATAGTTTAGTTGATACAGACCACATGGATTCAGGAAATCAAGCAGGAATGAGCTCAGGGATACAAGTACAGGAAAAACGCACCAGACACGGGCACTGAATGCAGGAATTTATATGGGTATGTACCTCTTTCAAAGACAAAGCCAGCAATATCTTTAGGCTGGAAACAGACTATCCAACTTACATGCGAGTCTCTCGGACGAGACTCGGATGAGACTGGATTAGTGACCCTGAATGGCCTCTCCCTGTCTGGACGGAAGTGTGATACTGCACAAAAACACAAGCAGCTGACAGTCCCGTCCAGAGAGGGAGAGGCTGTTCAGGGTCACTGGTCCAGTCTCATCCTAGTCTTGTCCGAGAGACTCTCATGTATGTTGGATAGTCTGTTTCCAGCCTTACCCAGACACTCAGTTACTCTTGTAACCTGCCTGTAGTGAGTCCCGCTGCTGGGAAGAAATTAACTTTATTCCACCTGTCAGCCTTGAACTGTCAGTTATATGGGTTCGACCCCAGGCATTGACTGACAGCCGCTGTAATGCTGAAGCGGCTGTCAGTCATTGAGGGTGGCATGGTTAGAGTCGCCACTCATTATGCACACAGCGGTAATTTAAACAGTGCCTGCTGAGGCCCTTTAACAGAAAGACTGTAGTTGGCAGGAGGAATGTTAATTTCCTCCCAGCAATGAGGCTTTCACTGACGGGTACCGGCCAGTTTCAGAACTCTATTAGGTCATGTGCACACATTGCGTATTTGGTGAGGTTTTTTCACCTAAGTATTTTTAGGCTCCATTCACACTGTGCGTTTTTGATCTTTTTTTTATCTCATCAGTTTTAGTAGCCAAAACCAGCAGTGGATGATCAATACAGAGGTGGTGACGTGTTTCTTTTATACTTTTCCTCCGATTATTTAATTCCTGGTTTTGTCTTCAAAAACTGATGAGAAAAAACAGACCAAAAATGCACTATGTGAATGGAATCTAAACCAGGAGTCGAACAATCATAGAAAAAGTATAATTGAAACAAATCACCACTTCTGGATTGTATCACCCCTCCTGGTTTTGACTACAAATATTGAGGTAAAAAAAACTCACCAAATACTGAACATGTGCATGTCGCCTTAACCTGCAGATTGACCCCATATCTGCAGGTTAATAGCGTTTTTTTTGTTTTTGTTTTTTAACATGACAGGTTCCCTTTAAATCATTATGCCTCAAAGTAGTCTACATAGCAGGGAAAATCTGAATGTATGGCATATATTTGTAGGTTGCATCCTGTACACTATTTTCGACGCACAGTGGTACTCTGGCTAACTGCTGTGTAGGGATCTGCATCAATCACAGCTGCGTTTAGGCTGAGAAAACATAGAAAGGAATAGATCAGCTCTGCGGACCCTACATTCTCAAAATTTGTAGGGGTCCCAGAAGTGCAACTTGCATTAAGTTGATGGCATAGCCTAGCGAGATGAGAAACCCCTTTAAATTGTTAAATAAACCTCACACAATCACTGGATAGGATTTTGCAATCCTTTTACCCAGTCACTCACTGCAAATGTTATGTTATCTTCATTCAGATCTCCATAATGTTTTATATTCAGATGCATCTCAAATTAGATCATCAAAAAATAATTTATTTCAGTAATTCAGAACAAAAAGTGAAACGCATATAATATACAGTCATGGCCAAAAGTTTTGAGAATGATACAAATATTAATTTTAACAAAGTCTACTGCTTCAGTTTTTCTAATGGCAATTTGCATATACCGTATATACTCGTGTATAAGCCGAGTTTTTCAGCCCAAAATTT
This sequence comes from Allobates femoralis, assembly GCA_033576535.1. Lineage (NCBI taxonomy): Eukaryota > Metazoa > Chordata > Amphibia > Anura > Aromobatidae > Allobates > Allobates femoralis. The sequence continues at coordinate 617,178,485 of JARQOC010000003.1, forward strand.
GGGCTGAAAAGTCTCCCCCTCGGCTTATACACGAGTCAATACGGGGGGGGCTGTGTCCGGGGCTGTGGAGGCTGGAGGAGGCGGGGGGGGCTGCTGTATGAGCGGCCCCGTCACGTGGGGCCGCTCATTAAATATGCACTGCTTCCCCTGTCAATCAGCGGCAGGAGGAAGCAGTGCATATAGCCCCCAAATGCTGGCACTGTCCCCCCTTGTAAGGCCCCCCCCCCCCGATGGTTATATTACCATTCCGGACTTCTGATCCGCGCCGCTCCTCGGTGCTCCTCGCTGCTCCGTCCGTCTGCTACATCCGGGATCTCCGGCCGTCGCAGGCATATGACGTCATCGCGCGACGGCCGGGGATCCCGGATGTAGAAGATGGACGGACGGAGCAGCGAGGAGCGCCGAGGAGCGGCGCGGATCAGAAGTCCGGAATGGTAAGAGAAGCGGGGGGGGCCCTTGCAAGGGGGGGCGAGTGCCAGCATTTGGGGGCTGCTGGGGACCCCCAGGGGGCTGCTGGGGACCCCCTGGGGGCCACTGTGTACCCCCAGGGGCCGCTGGGGACCCCCAGGGGGCTGCTGTGTACCCCCTGGGGGCTGCTGGGGACCCCCAGGGGGCTGCTGGGGACCTCCTGGGGGCTGCTATATGTACCCCTGGGGGCCTGCTGTATACCACTGGGGCTGCTGTATACTACCACTGGGGCTGCTGTATACTACCACTGGGGCTGCTGTATACTACCACTGGGGCTGCTGTATACTACCACTGGGGAGGCCTGTATACCACTGGGGGGGCCTGTATACCACACTGCTGGGGGCTGTATACCTGTGCTGGGGTCCACCCTCGGCTTATACACGAGTCAATAGGTTTTTCCAGATTTTTGGGGCAAAAGTAGGGGGGTCGGCTTATACACGGGTCGGCTTATACACGAGTATATACGGTACTCCAGAATGTCATAAAGAGTGATCAGCTTAACAGCAATTACTTGCAAAGTCAATATTTGCTTAGAAAATGAAGTTTTACCCCCAAAACACATTTCAACATCATTGCAGTCCTGCCTTAAAAGGAGCAGCTAACATCGTTTTCGTGATTGTTCCATTAACACAGGTATGGGTGTTGATGAGGACAGGGCTGGCGATCAGTCAGTTATGATTAAGTAAGAATGACACCACTGGACACTTTAAAAGGAGGCTAGTGCTTGGTATCATTGTTTCTCTTCAGTTAACCATGGTTATCTCTAAAGAAACACGTGCAGCCATCAATGCACTGCACAAAAATGGCCTAACAGGGAAGAGTATCGCAGCAAGAAAGATTGCACCTCAGTCAACAATCTATCGCATCATCAAGAACTTCAAGGAGAGAGCTTCCATTTTTGTCAAAAAGGCTCCAGGGCGCCCAAGAAAGACCAGCAAGCGCCAGGACCGTATCTTAAAACTGTTTCAGCTGCGGGATCGGACTACCACAAGTGCCGATCTTGCTCAGGAATGGCAGCAGGCTGGTGTGAGTGCTTCTGCACGCACTGTGAGGCGGAGACTCTTTGAGCAAGGCCTGATTTCAAGGAGGGCAGCAAAGAAGCCACTTCTCTCCAGAAAAAACATCAGGGACCGACTGATATTCTGCAAAAGGTACAGGGAGTGGACTGCTGAGGACTGGGGTAAAGTCATTTTCTCTGATGAATCCCCTTTTCGATTGTTTGGGACATCTGGAAAACAGCTTATTCGGAGAAGAAGAGGTGAGCGCTACCACCAGTCTTGTCTCATGCCAACTGTAAAGCATCCTGAAACCATTCATGTGTGGGGTTGCTTCTCAGCCAAGGGAATCGGCTCACTCACAGTCTTGCCTAAAAACACAGCCATGAATAAAGAATGGTACCAGAATGTCCTCCAAGAGCAACTTCTCCCAACCATCCAAGAGCAGTTTGGCGCCCAACAATGCCTTTTCCAGCATGATGGAGCACCTTGCCATAAAGCAAAGGTGATAACTAAATGGCTCAGGGAACAAAACAGAGATTTTGGGTCCATGGCCTGGAAACTCCCCAGATCTTAATCTCATTGAGAACTTGTGGTCAATCATCAAGAGACGGGTGGACAAACAAAAACCAACAAATTCTGCCAAAATGCAAGCATTGATTATGCAAGAATGGACTGCTATCAGTCAGGATTTGGTCCAGAAGTTGATTGAGAGCATGCCAGGGAGAATTGCAGAGTTCCTGAAGAAGAAGGGTCAACACTGCAAATATTGACATGCTGCATTAACTCATTCTAACTGTTAAGTTTTAAAAATGGTTTCACACTGCAGTTTTTTCCCTGATCAGGTTCGATCAGGTTTCTGTGTCAAAACCAGGAGTGTCTCCACTCTCCAAAAATCAGAACAGGTGTCAATCTTTCATAAAGGCCACGGGCAACACGTTCAGTATTTGATGAGTTTTTTACCTCAGGATTTGTAGACAATACCAGGAGTGGAGCAATCAGAGGAAAAGCCTAATAGAAACACCTGCACCACTTCTGTATTTAATCATCCACTCCTGGTTTTGGCTACAAATCCGGAGGTAAAAAAACTCATTAAATACTCAACGTGTGCACATGGCCTTATAGTTTTCTCTGCAAGTTCCTCTCCTGGTTTTGGCACACAAACCTGATCGAACCTGATCAGGGCAATAACTGCAGTGTGAAACCAGCCTAAAGGCCCAGTTACACGCACAGATAATTGTGCAGAGATTACTCGCAGATCTCTGGTTGCAGTGAAATCATGGACACATTGTTACATTTGTACACAGCCACAAAATGGAACAATGTGTCCATGATTTCACTGCTACCAGAGATCTGCGAATAATCTCTGCACAATTATCTGTGTGTGTAACTGGGCCTTTAGTCTGGTTCAATAGGCTACACAATCATAGGGAAGACTTAACTTGTCATGGTGGGTTTACATGTTGCGATATCGGCGTCCAATTTCAATGAAAAGTCACATGGTTCGATCGTTGGAGCCGATATCGTTCCTGCGTTGTATGGTGTGAACGTCCAATACGATGCAGGAATGATGTCAATGCGATATCGGGGATTGAATCAGCGTGCTATTCAATGCTCCGATATCGCATGCCTATTGGAGCCGGATCGTTGCGTGTAAACATCCAACTGCGATGTGTACTCGCACGTCACCCATTCACTCCCATGTTAAATGGTCGTTCCTGGGTTGGGGGGCGTACACATCGCACGGACGTTGGACACAGAAATCGCAACGTGTAAACCTCCGATGCGATGCGGGAGAAACGTGCACTAAATGCGCGCTCCCGCGCCATTGAATTGCGATATCGCAACGATATTGAAACGTGTAAACCCACCATCAGATGTCCAGAAGGCAGTCATTGAAACAGTCCACAGGAGGGTAAGGCTAGGTTCATATTGCGTTTGTGCTGTCAGTTTAACGGATCCATTTGACAGCAGGTCAAATGCAATGTAACAGACACGCAAACGCATCCGTAGGCTCCCATTCAACAAACGCATACTAACGCGTGCCAAAATAGGCATGTGTTTGCAAGTATACGTTTGTAGAAACACACAGGCAAATGCGAACTGCATTTTTCAGTCCATTAGAAAACAAACGCAATATAAAGTCATGCTACAGATTTCTGCAAATCTGCAGCATTGTGTTGTATTGTGTTTGCAATAGATGATAGGACAGAAAGATTAGATATATAGAAAGATAGATGCAAGAAAAGCATTACCAGTGTCCTTGCTGTGTGGCCCACCAGTTCTCTCTCTGCTGCTTCCTGCTAATTCAGCTCATGAATATTCACACACTGACCCGGAAGCAGCAGAGAGCTGGGAGACTGAGCAGGGACACTGGTAATGCTTTTCTTGCATCTCTCTGTGGCACCCCTGCAAACCGGTCGCCACCTGGTCCTAGCACGAGGACATGCTAACCTTTGCCCCGGGGGAGAGTGGCGCCCCTGTGGTCCGGTTGCCACTAGAAGGCGCAGCAACTGGGATTGGTAAATCCAGTCACCCAAATACGCACCCAACACACTCCGATCCCAAGACTAGGGACTCTATGCCCAGCAACGGAATGGCGGGAGGAGACAAGTGGAGGGTGGGGAAGTTAGGCAGGAAATAGTCAGGAAGGAGGGAAACAAAACATCAGATAAGTGAAAATGATAAGGTCTAACTCTGCTTGAATGGGTTACTAACCTGTCTACTTGTGATGACTGCTTAACCTGCGTTATTGCCCACTATTTGAGTAGAATAGGGGTGAATTGGTGTGTTTACATATATGCTGGTGATGTGAGGAGGTTTCAAGGGATAGATGGTACCCCACCTTGAGACTTGCTATATTGGGTTTATGGTAACATCAAGTAGAACACTCCCCTAAAAACGCATACATCCAAGCTGCACACACACACGCAGGAAGGGCACTGGAGTTTGACCCAGGCTCATATTCTAGCACATTCAAGATATAACTGACAGGTACCCTGCCGGTAGCAAATTGCCCCGAGTGAGGACATAGGGACACTCAGGGTGAGCCGCCGTGGAACGGGGACACCACTTACTTAACGTGTCTAAATCTCCGTAGTCAGGCAGGGACAGTTGGTAGGAGAAGGATAGAGACATAGGGATCCTCCCCTACAACTGTTCATCCCTTGTTTTACTAGATACAGGTGTAGGGTTACACACACTATTGATTGTTTTCAGTAATGACTAAATAAAGAATTCATTTTAATGTGCACTCTTTGGAGAAGATTATTATTATTTGTGTATAGAGTCACACCCAATTATTATTTCAGAATATAATGGACTCTATGCCCAGCAACGGGATGGCGGGAGGAGACAAGTGGAGGGTGGGGAAGTTAGACAGGAAACCGTCAGGAAGGAGGGAAATAAAACCAGAAAACACCACAGGAAGTTGAGCAGCCAGTTAGTCAAGTCCAGGAGTCATGTTCCGTAAGACGGAGAGGAGAGAACACCATCACTACACGGGACTGAAAGGACACGGACTCGGCAGCCTGTACCAACACGAGGCATGTCCGGGTCCCGGGCTACAGACCGTAGACTGAGACAGAAGGAGTTCTAGGGGCACAGATAGTGGGTAATCCAATTGTATACCCGAATTAGCGGGAAAGCTGAAGGACTGCACAGAAACCAAGATGTCAGCTCTGAGGTAGCCAGGACGCTCCATGCTCCAACCACAATACCGGTTGGTTGCGGGGTCTGATCCCTGCCAGCAGCCAGTACAGCCCCGCTGGTCTCTCCACAGACTGTACGGTTGCCCTGGGGACCCACTCTTCCTGTGACGAGCTGAACCATCTTTGCTGCTACTCCCATCATCCCCAGAGGTCCCGACTGCAGCAGCGGCTACACCGGCCGCATTCTACGAGTGGTGTCACGACAAAACTTGTATTTTTATATTTTTCTTTTATCCCTTTTTCAACCTCCCCTTTTTAACTGGTCGCCCGGAGAGGGGATCACGGACCGGGTCATGCCACCGTGACATCCCGCAGCCCCCGACAGCATCGGGAGGGCCCGGTTTCAAGTAACCCACAGTCCCCGCCTGCGGCGAGTCATATCTATCTATTCTATCTCTTACTATCCTATCATCTAGCTTTCTATCTCATGTAGCGCATACATTTTTGAAGTAAGTATCAAAAAACATATGCACTCTAAAGTCACTCAAAATGTCACTTACAACGGAAACCGTTAACATTTCCATTGTATCAGACAGCAATAACGCAATATGGACCTAGCCTAAGCAACAAAAGGTCATTGCTAAAGAAGCTGGCTGTTCACAGAGTGCTGCATCCAAGCATATTAATGGAAAGTGGAAGGAAAATGTGTGGTAGAAAAAAGCGCACAAGCAACCGGCATAACTGCAGCCTTGAAAGGATTGTTAAGAAAAGGCCATTTAAAAATATGGGGGAAATTCACAAGGAGTGGACTTCTACTGGAGTCACTGCTTCAAGAACCACCACACACAGATATATCCAGGACATAGGATCCAACTGTCGCATTCCTTGTGTCAAGCCACTCTTGATCAATAGACGATGCAAGAAGCCTCTTACCTGATGAAAGTAAATTTTGCATTTCATTTGGAAATGGTGGTCCCAGAGTCTGAAGGAAGAGTGGAGAGGCCACAATCCAAGTTGCTTGAGGTCTAGTGTGACGTTTCCACAATCAGTGGTGGTTTGGGGAACCATGTCATCTGCTGGTGTAGGTGCACTGTGTTTTAGGGGGCCGTCACACGGAACGATATCTTGCCCGATATCGTTTAAGCGATCTCCTTTTTGATCGCTTAAGCGATATCGGGCAAGATATCGTTGCATGTAATCAAGCGATTTACGATGGTAAATCGCTTGATCGTGACATCGCTGATCTGAGGTTCGGTTCTCAGATCTAGCGATGAACGATGCAACGATCTGCATCATCGTGGTGTATGACACCACGATGATCCATCTCCCAGCGACCGCGCCTATGCTGGGAGATGGTAACTATGGTACACGTCGGATAACTAAGCGACGCGCGGCGCCTAGTAACCCGATGTGTACCATAGTAACCAGCGAGATCGCGGATCCACATCGCTGGTGAGTCTGTCTGTGTGACATCTCACCAGCGATGTGAGCGATATTGTAAGCGATTGCGCGTGCACGTGATCGCTTACAATATCGCTAAGGATATCTCAGCGTGTGACGGCCCCCTTATAAAGACCAAAGTCAGTGCCGTCATCTACCAGGAAAGTTTAGAGCACTTCATGCTTCCCTCTGCCAACAAGCTTTTTGGAGATGGAAATTTCATTTTCCCGCAGGACTTGGCAACTGTCCACACTGCTAAATGTACCAATACTTGGTTTAATAACCACAGTATCACTGTGCTTGATTGGCCAGCAAACTCACCTGACCTAAACCCCATAGAGAATCTAAAGGTCCTGTCGCATATTTCAACATCCGAGCGATCCGATCAACGATCCGATTTGACCTAGATCGCTTGAACATCGTTCAATGATCACTAGTGTAATGTAACACATAAAGATATCTTTAGCGACGCAGCAATGACTCTGCGACAAGCGAACGATACCTGCGGTCGTTTGATCGCCTACGTCCTTCAGTTCTGAATAGGCGAAGTCGTTAACAACATAGTTATCAAGATGTCACACACAACCATGCTGTAGGTTGGACGGGAGATCATTGTTTGGTTTAAGGTAAGGTTCAAACACCTCCCATCAATGATCAGCCGACTGATTGTTGATCGTCTCTACTTGTTACATGCAACGACGTAGTTCCACCCAAAAAGCCATGATGTACAAGCGATATCGCAGTGTGTGACGGGGCCTTAAGGGTTATTGTGAAGAGGAAGATGAGAGACACCAGACAAAACAATGCAGACGAGCTACAGGCTGCTATCAAAGGAACTTCCATAACAGCTCAGCAGTGTCACAGGCTGATCTCCTCCATGCCGCACCGCACTGATGCAGTAATTCATGCAAAAGGAGCCCCGACCAAGTACTGAGTGCTGTTACTGTACATACTTTTCAGTAGGTCAACATTTAGGAGTCAAAAATAATTTTTTTCAGTTGGTTTTATATAATATTCTATTTTTCTGAGGTAATGATCTTTGGGTTTTCATTGGCTGTAAGCCATAATCATCAACATTTACAGAAATAAACAGATCTCTCTGTAATGACTCAATATAATATATGCATTTAACTTTACGAATTGAATTACTAAAATAAATTAGCTTTTTGATGATATTCTAATTTATTGAGATGCACCTGTACCTCATATCTGTTTGGTTGTAGCCAATGCCTATACTAGCCCAGTAACATACCATATATCTACAGCTGAGCATTTCTATATTGTTGTAGATTAGTCATGTACCTCTATGGAGCTGCATTGCTAAAATACACACGAGCCCCATTTATTACTGCATTTGCGCCTTCTTGGCTAGCATTTGAGGTTTTTGTGGGAACAATTCTTTTGCACCTTGTGTGTGTTTGTCTGATTTGCTGTTAAGCGTTGTGGACAAGATTTTAAAAGGTTTTCACTGATTCATCAGTCGACTTTAAAAATAAATAAATAAATAAGTAAATAAGAAGTCACATTTTTTGTACAAATATGCTTCAGCACTCCAGAGTCCACATGCACTTTAAAATTGGTGACATTCTAGCAAAACATGTGACTTTTTTTAGGTCTAAAAAGTCACGAAACATCTAAAGACAAATAAAGGCAGTTTTATTTTTAGCAAAACTCATGAACCACATAAACCATCTTAAAGAATTTGGTAAAAAAAAAAAAAAAAAAAAAGTATGAATACAACAAGCCGGGAAAAAAATCCCATAGTTAGACTAAATAAGAAAGCTTTGTCAAAAATTGTTACATTTACAAATATAAAATGGCACAAGTTATAAAGACGGAAACACAACGGACCCCGCTATGGGAAACGAGCTGTGTGTCCGTCCCTATTATGAGTTTTGATTGTTCCTATTACAGAAGAGGTGAGTACAGTAGGTATAAGAACTCAGGCTACATCTTATCCTGTGTGGCCCACCTGGACAATAAGAGAACATACCTGAAAGTTACAGTCTGCCTGATACCGACAGGATGAATCTAATCCTGGAGGGAAGAAGCTGGAGACTGAGGATAGCAGCAGCTCCTAGAAGTCTCTGCAGTGAGGGCACTCCAGCCAGGTCCTACAATGTCACCCAGGGCTGCTGACTGAGTCTTTGTATCCAGTCCCCTAGAGAAACAGGAAAGTGTCAAATGTTTGAGAAACCCCTCATTCATACTCCAGCCCCACCTGTCCTTATGTGGATAGACTTCACCTCCTACTCCTTCCACAAGGCAGCATTCCCCACCCCTCCTCCTCCTCCTCCAGCAGCAACATTTCCTCCTAGATCCCCTCCCAAACCTCAAAATAACGCCTATATCTACTCTCACATCTCTCTGCTTCCAGCAGCCTGTGCTGGCTGAGGCATGTTCTACTCAATGGAGCAGTCAGCCGCTAACATCACTTATGATATGCTGAGATTTCCAGTTTCGCAAACATTTACATTTATTCCAAAGATTCTTCATAGTAAAGATTTAGAGTATGTGGTCACGATCAAGAATTGCAGCATTCTGGACGCAGAGTATTACCGCTGGTGCTGCATCCAAAGCGCTGCGTTGTACAGCACAAGCACAGTGGATGGGATCTCTAGAAATCCTATGCCCACTATGCTTCTCCCGACCCCAGTGGGTTTTCATCCACAGTGTGGGTTTCTAGACTTCCACATCTCCGCAGCATGTTAAAGATTAACCTTAAAAAAAAAAAATGTGCCCAAGCATAACAAATTTGCACTTCAGTAAGGGAGTGGAATAACTCCAGTGCCACCTTTAAGCAGCTCCTCAAAGTCATAGTCGCTTTCCAACAAGCTTTTAAATATGACTAAAGATGCCGTTACACCTTGCGACATCGCCGCCGATTACATAGGCGACGTATGGGCGTGCCCTATCGGCGGCGATATCACCCCTACATTGCCTAATGTAAAGGGGCGATGTCGGCGCCTCCGAGAGGTCGCCTGGTTTCACATCATTGATGTGAAACCAGGCAGCCGATCTGGGGTAATGTGTCCACATCGCCCCATGTAACCGGCCGCCGGCGACCTGACAGCCGATGGGAGCCATAGGCTTCCATTGTGCTGCATTGCCGCTGGGGTTTTGAGAAACCCCGGCGGCGATGCCGCCTGTCAGATCAATGGTGCGTCACTCGAGGTGTCGCCCCATGTAAATGGAGGACAACGACGCTGGCGGGGCAGCAAAAACGTTTGCGCACCTGCCATTCGCCGCCGACATCTCCGGCGGTTTTGGTAGGTGTAATGGGGCCTTAAGGGATTTGTGCCAGATCAGACCCCCAAGCATAAGAGGCATGCAGGGACGCCATCAGGGTAGAACTGACCTGCCTGGAATCAGGGGCTCGGCCATGACCATGCAGGGAGCGTGGCTGTTTGCATCATGGAGCAGGGCCTGCCCCGGCTACCACACACTACAGTGCTTTAAGCAAGCACTGAGGCCACGTCAGCAGGCCTCAGTATGCACAGGGGGCCTGCAGGGGCCCATCCACCCGCTCAGTATAGTACTGAACAGGGGTCCGCCCACCTGCTCAGTATAGTACTGAATAGGGGGCCCATCCACCTGCTCATACTATACTGAACAGTGGTCTCGCCCCGGCCCGCCTACCACCCAGTACCATGCCCTCCGGGCCCGCCCACAAGTACACAGGGAGAGGCCGGGAGTGGCGATAATGGCAGCGGAGGGGGTCAGTCAGGGCCAGGGGCGTAATGGCTGGCTGGAGTATGAGGTGGCCTGGGACCCCCCAGGGGGATAAGAGTCTGTACACATGGTGTGGAAGGGGCCCCGGAACCCCTTGGGGGATAAGAGTCTGTGCACATGGTGTGGAGTGGGCCCTGGACCCTCCCCCAGGGGAATGAGATTCTGTGCACATGGCATGAAGGGGACCCTGGCCCCCCGGGGCATAAAAGGCTGTGCACATGGTGTGGAAGGGACCCCCCAGGGGGATGAGAGTCTGTTCACATGGTGTGGAGGGGCCCCCAGACTGCCAATGGGATAAAAGTCTGTGCACATGGTGTGGAAGGGGGCCCCGGACCCCTCAAGGATATAAAAGTCTGTGCACATGGTGTGGAAGGGGGCCCTGTGACCCGCCCCAGGGCCGTGGGGTACCCGGTTCCGGGCGTCAATTTACTGGGGATGTCATGGGGTGTGTTGCCCGGTCCCATGGCCCTGGCGGTCGCTGAAAAAGAGGGATCGTCGATACCTCCGGATTGTGAGCACACAGCCTTAGGGTTCGCTCACACTAGCGTATAAATACAAGTGCAGTGTGTGAAAAAAAGGTATTTCACTTGAACCAATATAATTCTATGAGGCAGTGCTGGTTAGCGATTTTTTTTTATCTCAGCTGTATTCAGCCTGAGTAAAAAATTGCAGCTTTCTGCTATTGGCCGCATAAATTGTATGAGACTTGTCAACGCAAGTCTAAAAGGGTGCAATGAAAAAAATGGATGTGACACAGACCATCCTAGTGGCATCTATTTTTTATGGATACATTACCATTCTGTAGTAGTTCACTGTAAATGGCCTGTAAATGAGTGTTGAATATTAAGTGACAGGTAAAAAAAAAAAGTGTCATACAAAGGGCATACGGATGATAGACGAAAAAATACAGTCTCATAGCACTCACATAATATATAGAATGACATATGCATGACACTCGTCCAACTTTTCTGGATGAAAATTGGATCAAATGCTATTGTGAGTGCAAGAAGATACCGTGTTTCCCCGAAAGTAAGACCCTGTCTTACATTTTTTTGGGGGCCAAAAGTGGCCCCGGTCTTACTTTCGGGGGGGGTCTTACATTGGGTGCCCCAGCAGTGTGGCCTACAGGCCCCCTCCTGCTGGGACACTGCGGGAGCGGGTCGTACGTCACGTGCGCCCGCTCATTACATATGCACTGCATCCCCTGTCAATCAGCGACAGGGGGAGCAGTGCATTATACGGTATATATGGGCCCCCTCCTGCTGGCACACTACCCCCTGTTCTGAGGCCCCCACCGCTGCTGCTGCTGCAGACATCTTACCCTCCAGGGTCTTCTTGCAGCAGCCAGCGCGTCCGTCCTCTGTCCTCGGCTGTCTCCCGGATCATGTGACCCGTCGCAGCGCATGACGTCATTGCGACTGCGACCGGCCGGTCACATGATCCGGGAGACAGCCGAGGACAGAGGACCGACGCGCTGGCTGCTGCAAGAAGACCCTGGAGGGTAAGATGTCTGCAGCAGCAGCGGTGGGGGCCTCAGAACAGGGGGGTAGTGTGCCAGCAGGAGGGGCCCATATATACCGCATAATGCACTGCTCCCCTGTCGCTGATTGACAGGGGGATGCAGTGCATATGTAATGAACGGGCGCACGTGACGTGCGACCCGCTCCCGCTCCCCCCCCCCTCCGCTAGGGGCCTTACATTGGCCCCCCGGTTGTAAGGCCTTATAATCGGGGGAGGCCTTACATTAGCAGGCCCCCCTTTACCCCTAGGTGGCCTTACAATCGGGGGAGCCTTACTTTCGGAGAAACACGGTAGATATGTGGCACCCCTGCAGAGGATTGCCACAGGATCCACCAGTCCAAGGAGGGATTTACACCTTGGTACACACAGCACACAACACCTTCCACCCCAGACCTGAAGGAGGAGCTCTACTGGCTGCCTTTAGCCAGATCCCCAATATAAGATCTAGGCCTGAGGGGAGGAGTCAGTTAGTCCAGTGAGAAGCAGTTAGTCCCAGTCAGAGGAGAGAGCAGGAGTGAGGAGCTGGTTGCTGGGAAAGATCCAGGCCCAGGACCAGGGAACACTGACCCAGCTGTGCTGCACCCTTGGGAGAGGGTCGGAGGCCAGTGGAGAGTAGGAGAAGGGAACAACACCTGTTTCCCTGTAGTACACCCGGACACTGAAGTCCGACGCTGACAGCATCCACTGTGGCAGTAAAAGCCCGGGGATGACCAGGAGGATCAAATCCCCTGAGGTAAACAGACAAAGAGACACTCAAACTGACCAAACACAGGACCAGGGGCCAAAGGAAGAATAGGGATCCCGCAGAAGGACCTCATTGTCCGTTTTAGAGCACAGCCCTGAGAGGGAGAAGGAGCGGCGAGTTCAGTCACAGGCAGGACTTGCCCCAAACCACAGTACACAGAAACAGAGGAGTCCTCACAACTCTCCAAGATGAAGGTCCCGAATTGCATCGGGGACCTGGTTACTTCTCTGGACTGTACCTATTACCCTGTCACCAGTAAAAGGTACCAAAACAAAGACTACTGTGTGTGCATGTGCCTGTTTAACCGCCGCCATCTATAGCGTTAACTGCAGAGACGCTACTACGACTCCCCTCATCCATCCCCGCTGCCCTGAAGTAAAGCTCCACCTGTGGGGAGCTGTACTACACTGAGCTGCACTTCCATCACCTCAGCAGCCGGCCGCAGTGCTGGTATACCTGTTACTAGGTACCATAAGTGGCGTCACGTAACCTATCCCCTTTACCATCATCATGCCCCCACCATCCCTGCCATTGAGGGTCCAGGCCACGGCATCCCCCATCCAAGTCGCCATCAGCCCCGGTACCCGAGTACCCCCTACCCTGTCGACCGCCTCAGATACACTGCAAATGTTCCCTCTTAAGGACACCAGTGTTTTTGTTATAATGTGAACTGTGACATGCGTTATTACGTTACAGTATATTTTCCTTCATCGTATGAAAAGATAAAGGTAATGTTTGGGACTAGTACATAGTAGGAAGGGCTATAATAAAGGGACCATAACGGTTTATATCAAAAGATCAGATAGGGCCTAGCATGTGACAGAAGTGAACATAAGGTCTGGCTAGTAGCAGAGTTGCATGGAGTGTGTATTCCTAGTGTGAGTGGAGACCAAGAAAGTGCATAGCATGATCCGAGAGAGAACTGACTAGAGGCCAAAGTGAACAACTCGAGATGGCCAGGATGGTACAGATAAGTGAGAAAAGTGAGTGCCCCGGACGAGAGTCCCCTGAGGGTCTGCAACATGCAAGCTAAGTGTCAGCCATATTGACAAAGAATACTCTCTTAAGGAATGAGTTGAAAATATGACTTTCACAAACTGGACTGTAGTACTAAGTTCGGTGGTGGTGAGGGAAAGGAGACTAGTAGAGGCAAGAACAAGTGAAGCTGGAGAAGCTAAGTGTAGAGATTCTCTGTGTTAAAGAGGAAACGTAAGAGAAGTTATGCAGCTGCTATCTGCTGTGCATAGTTGTCATCAAGTGGCTGTGGAATAAAACAATGTTTGTTTTTAATTAGTGGTCTCATTCATTCAGCTGTATAACATATGGCCCTGGTTAGCTGGAATCATCACGTCATGCGGCCTTCAAAGACATATCGCCTCCCTAACACAAGTACACACACCTAGCCAGGACCCCTACTTTCATTCAATGTCCATGGGTGCAGCAGATGACTACCTCGCCCATAGCTACCGCCACGCATCACGCTACACTTGGAGTAGTCGGCAGGACAGAGTTTTGGTTTTAAAGATTGAGATAATTAATTGTAGAACACTAAGTAAAACTGTCACAGAAAAAGACCTTGGTGTGTAGGTGAACAGGAAACTTAACTTTTCTGACCAGTGTCAGGCAGCTGTCGCCAAGGCTAATGAAATAATGGGATGCATTAAAAGAGGCATAGATGCTCATGAGAAGAACAGTTTTACCTCTATATAAGTCACTAGTGTGACCACACTTAGAGTACTGTGTACAATTCTGGTCTATGGTGTATAAGAAAGATACTAGAAATGTTACTATGTTCTAGCTGAACTAGAAAGGTTACAGAGAAGTGTGCCCAACTTTATTAATGGACTAGGGGGTCTGCAATACCAAGACAGGTTATTAAATGTGGGGTTATTTCGTTTGGAAAAACAAAGGTTTAGGGACAATCCCATTACAATGTATAAATATGTGAGGGGACATTACAGAGATCTTTCTAATGATCTTTTTACACCTAGGCTTGCAACTGGGACCAGGGGGCATCCTCTACGTCTGGAGGAAAGAAGGTTTAATCATAATCACAGACGCGGATTCTTTACTGTAAGAGCAGTGAGACTATGGAACTCTCTGCCACATGATGTTGTAATGAGTGAGTCACTACTAACATTTAAGAAGGGCCTGCATGCCTTTCTTGAAAAATATAATATGACCAGTTATATATACAAGATTCTGTGATAGGACGTTGATCCAGGGAACTAGTCTGATTGCCAAATGTTGAGTCAGGAAGGAATTTTTTCCCCAGCGTGGAGAATTAGATGGACTAAAAGGTCTTCCTTCGACCTTAAAAACTATGAAACTATTAAATAATGCAGAGAAGATTTGAGTTGCATGGAAGATAGCAACCGTTATATGGTCTAAGATGGCACTGAGTACAAGCTCCAAGGCAGCAGTTAGTGGCATATCATTGGAAGAAGGTCCCACACATAGTGGGCATTGAAGACATGAAAGGTCCAGCCCTGCAGAGGTTACACCTACCGAAGGAAGTGTCTTGTCTGGGAGTGCCAGCCAACAGTGTGGAGTGTCTACCCCCACAGGGTGAAGTGAAAGAAGTGAGACTATTGTAGGCAGGAACAAGTGTGGTTGGTGAAGTCTGCAGAGACTGTGTGTAGAGATGCTCTGTGTTAAAGGGATCCTGTCACCCCCAAAACGCATGTAAACCTATTAAAACCTGTCCCTAGAGCATATTAACACTATCCCTACACTCTTTTTACCTCCTAAAAGCATTAAGTGACATTGAATAAAAACGTTTTATAAGTACCTGATTAGTGCTGATAATGAGTGACTATCTATTCATAGTCACTCATCAAGACTGCCCCTCTGCTTCATAGCACGCCTGAATAGGCGTGATCTACATCCAGGATTCAAATTCGTGCCTCCCCGCTGTGCCCTGTGTCGTAGGAGGCTGCAGTGTGGCTGGTGACGCGATCCGCGTCATTCCCGGCGCCTGGTGACGTATTTAGACCGGCGCCGAGCTGTTAGCTTCAAAATGCGCACTGCGCATGCCCAATGCGCATGCGCAGTGCGCATTTTGAAGCTAACAGCTCGGCGCCGGTCTAAATACGTCACCAGGCGCCGGGAATGACGCGGATCGCGTCACCAGCCACACTGCAGCCTCCTATGACACAGGGCACAGCGGGGAGGCACGAATTTGAATCCTGGATGTAGATCACGCCTATTCAGGCGTGCTATGAAGCAGAGGGGCAGTCTTGATGAGTGACTATGAATAGATAGTCACTCATTATCAGCACTAATCAGGTACTTATAAAACGTTTTTATTCAATGTCACTTAATGCTTTTAGGAGGTAAAAAGAGTGTAGGCATAGTGTTAATATGCTCTAGGGACAGGTTTTAATAGGTTTACATGCGTTTTGGGGGTGACAGGATCCCTTTAAAGAGGAAGGTTATGCACCCGCTATCTGCTGTAAATAGTTATCAAGTGGCTGTGGATTAAAGCAATGTTTGTTTTTATTGGTGGTTCTACTCACTGAACTGTTAAACATCTGGTCCTGGCCAGCTGGAGTCATTGGTATTATGTTGCCTGCAAAGGTTTATTGTCTCGCTAGCACAAGTGCACACACCCAGCAAGGACCTCCACTTTCATGTAATATGCACAACTCGTGACTACCTCACCCACGGCTACCGCTCCGGGCCATTTTACATGCGTGTACCCTCAAAGGAACTGTCTAAGTATAGGTATTTGATGACAATAGGTCATCAGTCCAATACCCAGGGATGTAAGCACTTTGAACAGAGCGGCTGAGCTGTTGTTAAACAGTTGATCAATATGACATATAGGTCCTGTCACACGCGTCAATGTCGTCAGCGATCTGATCGCTGACGACATTGACGGCTGATTGCTGGTGAGCTGTCACACAGACAGACTCACCAGCGATCAATTGACCAGTGACATCATGGAAACGATTTAAATATCGTTTCCACGATGTCCTGCTCCCGCTGCCAGCCTGCTGGAAGCGGGAGCAGCCTGGTCTCCAAGGTACACTGCGGGTAACTAGGCAGCGCGCGCTGCCTAGATACCCGACGTGTACCTTAGTTACCAGCCTCCTCCGCTCACCCGGTGAGCGGAGGAGGCTGGTAACTAAGGTACACAGTCGGGTATCTAGGCAGCGCGCGCTGCCTAGTTACCCGACGTGTACCTTAGTTACCAGCCTCCTCCGCTCACCCGGTGAGCGGAGGAGGCTGGTAACTAAGGTACACAGTCGGGTATCTAGGCAGCGCGCGCTGCCTAGTTACCCGACGTGTACCTTAGTTACCAGCCTCCTCCGCTCACCGGGTGGAGCGGAGGAGGCTGGTAACTAAGGTACACGTCGGGTATCTAGGCAGCGCGCGCTGCCTAGTTACCCGCAGTGTACCTTGGATACCAGCTCCCAGCGCTTCTGAGAGGCGCTGGGAGCTGGAATATCGCTACTCCCGGTGTCACACGCAGCGATGCTGCGTGTCCACCGGGCGACAATCGCCAGGTTTTAGGACTGATTCTAAAACCTGGCGATCATCAACCAGCGATTTATCGCTGGTTGATTCACTATGTCACACGCGTCAATATCGCTGCAACGTCACGTGCAGCCGATATCGTGCAGGCGATATTGACGCGTGTGACAGGCCCTTAAGTCTTTTGGTGGGGCTAACCCATAGAGTTGAGTAGGTAGGTCTCATTCAAAATATGGAAGAAACTAGTGCATGCCTCGTTTTTTTTCACATGCAGATTCGGTTCATTAAAAATATCATTCATGAACAAAGTAAGACCTCATTTACACACCAGTATTTTTTACCTGTATTTCACCAAAATCTGCCAAAACCAGGAGTATCTCCAAAAATACAGAACAGGTGCCAATCTTTCAATTATAGTGTTTATCTGTAAGTTCCACATCTGACCTTGGTACACAAACACTGAGGCAAAAATACTGACGTAAATAATATTGCTTTGTGTTATGTCAAATTTTTGACATACAGCACTCAGACGGAAATGCGGCCATGTGAATTTAGTCATAGAAGAAGCTGTGACAGCAAAATAATAATTGTTTTACAAAAGAAACATCATACACTACCGTTCAAAAGTTTGGGGTCACCCACACAATTTTGTGTTTGCCATGAAAACTCATACTTTATTTATCAAATGAGTTGCAAAATAAATAGAAAATATAGGCCAGCATCCTGGAGTCGTCTCTTCACTATAGACGTTGACACTGGCGTTTTGCAGGTACTATTTAATGAAGCTGCCAGTTGAGGAGCTGTGAGGTGTCGATTTCTCAAACTAGAGATTCTAATGTACTTGTCTTGTTGCTCAGTTGTGCAGCGGGACCTCCCACTTCTCTCTTTAGTCTGGTTAGAGCCTGTTTGTGCTCTCCTTTGAAGGGAGTAGTACACACCATTGTAGGAAGTCTTCAGTTTCTTAGCAATTTCTCACATGGAACAGCCTTCATTTCTATGAACAAGAATAGGCTGTCGAGATTCACATGAAAGTTCTCTTTTTCTAGCCATTTTGAGAGTTTCATAGAACAAACAAATGTAATGCTTCAAATTCTCAACTAGCTCAAAGGAGGTTTAGTTTTATAGCTTCTCTAATCAGTCAAACTGTTTTCAGCTTTGCTAACATACAGTACTTGTACAAGGGTTTTTTAGGGTTTCCTAAACATCCATTACCCTTCTTACACAGTTACCAAACACAATGTACCATTAAAACAATGGAATGGTGGTTGTTGGAAATGGGCCTCTATACACTTGCGTAGATATTGCATTAAAAACCAGACGTTTGCAGCTAGAATAGTCATTTACCACATTAACAATGTATAGAGTGTATTTATGATTCATTTAATGTTGGCTTCATTGAAAAAAAAAGTGCTTTTCTTTAAAAAATAAAGACATTTCTAAATGACCTCAAACTTTTGAATGGTAGTGTAGGTTTTTCTGAGATATTCCAGTCTGATCTTTGTGTAAAAATCTTTTACCAGTGCACTATTGTACAGCACTGTACCACAACAATTCTTTAAAGGGAACCTGTCAGGTGGTTTTATGCCCCCCCAGCTATCATTGTCTGTAGCTGCAGCTTTATAATACTATTCTAATCATCCCTGTCTGAGCTCATAGTGTAATGTGAAAGATGAAAAAAGTATTTATACACTTACATTTCAGTCCCCACCTTGGAGGAGGGGGACTGTCTGGCAGGATAATAGTTAACTCACTTTTAACTTGGATAGCTAAAGGACCTGTGTGATGTAACGATCATGTGACCATAGTGGGCGGAGCTAAGCCAGCAAACATATTATGTTCTATGAGAACTTAGCTCCGCCTATTTTAGTCACATGGTTGTGACATCACATCAGGTCTCCCAACATGTTCTAGCACAAGGCTAAAATGTTAACTATTAACCTGCCAAACAGTCCCCGTCCTCCAAGCTGGGGACTGACTGCCTCATTACATAAGAAAATGTAAGTGTATAAATGCTTTTTTTTCACCTTTCACATTACACTGTGAGCTCAGACAGGGATGATTAGAATAGTATTGTAACGCTACAGGTACAGACAATGATAGCTGGAGGGGCATAAACTAGCTGACAGGTTCCCTTTAAAGTACTCAGCTAGTGTGAGGATCTTGGTCAATGTCTTTACCTTGTTGATGGAACCATAAAGTTTAAAGGCCCCGTTACACGGGGGAAACATCTCAGGCAACTCACGGGAGCGCGCACATTTTTAGCCGCTAGCCAAGATCACTGTGCTGCTGTTACAGCGGGAGACATCGCCGGCCACGCAGCAGCGATGTTGAAAGCAACTATCGCTGCCAGGGTTAAATTCAAACCTGGCAGCGATTGTTAACATTGGACTCAATGGGGGAAGTTGCTCTGAACATCGCAGTTGCGGTGTCAGACTGAGCGATTCTGCCAGATCACCTGAGCAACATTGCCGTTGATATCACCCTGTTACACGGGGCAACGCACTGGCGATGTTGCTGAAGCTTTGCCACGCCCCTGAGTTCCCGGCGATGTTGCGGAGATGTTTCCCCGTGTAACGGGGCCTTAACCTAATAAGATGAGCAATATGATTCCTGAGTATGTCGGCATCTCTGCTGGGTGGAGGGAGCAGAGTATGGCAGAGACGCTGGTGTTACATATACTAGGCGTAACTGGAATTTACACAAAATAATGATTTCAGGGGTTTCTGTCAGAATAATGATGAACTGGATTCAGATGGAACCTCTGATAGAACCCTTCACTATAATGAGGCAGACTGAGGCACTTTGTACTTGGTCCAGCCTCTGTTCCGGCAGTGTCTGTATTTTTAAGGTGGACACAAATGTAGGGCAGACCACACTTCTGTCATTCCTATATACATATAAAAGTGCTTGAATTTAGTCAGACACAGCACATTGTGACTCCTCAACGGTATCCATTCTAAGCCCATTATTCGAGGCTTCTGATGAAGTCTTAAATCTAGGGTAAAACATAATGTGAACTTGACGTAAGGATGTGGCGCCCCACTGGTCAGGCATCACAACTGGGGTACTACACCCAAAGATGAGTGTGTGGTTATCCCTGTTGCGAGTAAAATGCAGAACACTGTGGAAGGATCTGATCCCAAACACACACCCATCGATACAACCGGGGGGGTGGTCCCAGAGTTAGTAGAGAAATGGAGTGTGGAAAGTGTGAGAAAAGCAAGGTGGAACACCCTTGGAGTCTTCAGGAGTGTCTTCCCCAAGGAAAGACTGAGAATGGGAGCTTACCCGAGAGAGGAAGGGGGCTTCAAAAGAGGGCTAGAGAAAAGTAGCCTAGACAGAAAGGTCCTGACTTGTACACCCGGAGTGCACCGGTCTGACAACGCAGCCTGGAGTGTTTACCCTCCAACCGTACTTGTCCCTGCTCCGAAGACGTTCTCAGGGGTGTTTATCCCCTGGGACGTACTAATGCCCAAGAAGCAGACCACGAGAGAAGGGACAGGACAAGGGTAGATCCAAGAAGGTACCACCAGAGACTTCCACAGATTCTGCATTCTGCTGCGACTACCCGGCCGGCCGTCCTGCTGGAGTACTGTGGACTGTATCACCATCTTGTTCAGTGTCTTTTACCAGTAAAGTACCTGGAAGAGTGAAGTGCCTCTGTATCCCTGTCCTGATTCATTAACTTTGCTAAACGGTTTGCATCGTGCCGGCATCAGGTAACACTGCCCCGGAGGATTAGCTCTGCTTGTAGGGAGCTGCTTGACCCTAGCTGCAATACCACCACCCTCCGGAGGACTGTGGCGGCACTGGTGTCTAGTCACCAGGCACTGCAGGTGGCGTCATGTGATAAAGACACTTAAACCCCTTAATTGGCGACTGTCTCCCCTTCAGGGCCACTGGTCTGGGCAGGCCACCAGTGAGATTCCACGCCAAAGCTGAGGGCTCAGACATCTGAGTTCCCATACCCTGGGACATCACTGAATCACCTGAAGGGCAAAGTAAACCCAGTTGAATCTAGATCCTTTTATGGTTTTAGAGAATGCTCGTAACAAAGGATGCATCATTTATACATGTGAGCTTTTCTGGGCATTTTCTTGTGGTATTGCCACCTAGCTCATCATATGTATTGGAAGGTTACAATTTGAAATAGAGTCTAAATAAAATACTGTACAGTTACAGAAAAAAAATCACATTGTATGCCAATTTATGTGCATGATGGCTCAGTGGTTAGCCCTGTTGCTTTTCAGCCCTGAGGTCCTGGGTTTAAATCCAACCATGGACAACATCTGCAAGGAGTTTGTATGTTCTCCCTGTGTTTGTGGGGGTTTGCCCCAGGTTTTCCCACACTCCAAAGACATACTGATAGGGAATTGTATTATACTGAAATTCTGCAGCAGATGCACGAATTGTGCTTTTTTGACTCTTTAGATCATTATTATGGATTTATTATAATGAGTCTATAGATTACTATGGATCTCCACTAAAATTTGTTTGAATGGCCTGTTCCCAACTCGTTCCTCCTCACATTGTAATCTTGGCCCTTCTGCATGATGACACAGCTTTGTATAATGAAGTTTCTAATGTTATGAGTGCTGACATTCTTCATTATTCGGAGATGTCATCTTTGTCTTTGCCTGTAGCACGCCACATTTTTTTTGTTCATGTCAGAAAAAGATGAAAAACTGCCAGGACAGAGGCCAGGTTGTGTACACAGTGAATCTGATGGCGTCATTCAAGTAAATGGCTCCATCAGAGTTCTGATGTTTTTCCCATTATAATAAAGTCTTTTTAGGATTCCGACAGAAACCTCAACCTAGTGTTAAGCAGAGAGAATT
The DNA here is from genome assembly GCA_033576535.1 of Allobates femoralis. NCBI lineage: Eukaryota > Metazoa > Chordata > Amphibia > Anura > Aromobatidae > Allobates > Allobates femoralis. The sequence continues at coordinate 617,200,353 of JARQOC010000003.1, forward strand.
GTATTAGTGTAAACCTTGCCTTAACTCCAACATTATAATACCGTATTAATTTGGCTTTGTTTACAATTATACTTATGTTTATTCAACCTCTGATGTTAATTATTTGTACTTCCTTACTACTTTTAGTTTAAAAAAAAAAGGACCTTCATGGAGTCTAGAAAATGGGATCGTACTGCCATCTTTTGGCTAAGAGCAGTATTACACTTTCATAGTTCATAGTTTGGATAAAGTACAGACATAGACTGGCGTTGTAATCTATTATATAATTGCCGTAGAGACTTCCGTCGCGACCGGCGCTACTTCCTGTGGCTTTGTTCGCGTAGCTCTGCACTTTCTCCAGGACTCTGTCCGTGGCCACGTAGCGGCCACGCGACTCGCGAAGCAATGCCCGCATAGCGGGCATTGCGAGTCGTTGCCGACTCGCGAAGCAATGCCCGCAAAGCAGGCATTGCGAGTCGTTGCCCCGCGAACAAAGCCACAGCAGGGGCTGTAGTGTACACCGCTATGGTATACTACAGCCCCATGCCCATACCCCTGTTCGCCCGTCATACGCCTGTTCGCCCGTAACCTCCCGCTGCTGTCGCTACCGCTGCTGTCGCTAACCCCCGCCGCCCGTAAGCCCCTACCCCCTAAGCCCTATCCTCTAAGCCCCGCCGTCCCTAACCCCCTACCCCCTAAGCCCCGCCGCCTCCTAAGCCCCCGCCGCATCTAAGCCCCTACCCTCTAAGCCCCGCCGCTGGCACTATCCCCTAAACCCGCCCGCCCCTAAGCCCCCGCCGCCCCTAAGCCCCTACCCCCTAAGACCGCCTCCTAAGCCCCTACCCCCTAAGCCCCGACGCATCCTAAGCCCCCGCCGAAACCCCCTAAGCCCTATCCTCTAAGCCCCGCAGCCCCTAAGCCCCTATCCTCTAAGCCCCGCAGCCCCTAAGCCCCTACCCCCTATCCTCTAAGCCCCGCAGCCCCTAAGCCCCTACCCCCTAAGCCCCTACCCCCCGCCGATACCCCCTAAGCCCCGCCGCCTCCTAAGCCTTCGGCGCTACCCCCCGCCGATACCCCCTAAGCCCCGCCGCCTCCTAAGCCCCCGCCGCATCTAAGCCCCTACCCCCTAAGCCCCGCCGCTGGCGCTATCCCCTAAACCCGCCCGCCCCTAAGCCCCTCCCCCCCTAAGCCCCTACCCCCTAAGACCACCTCCTAAGCCCCTACCCCCTAAGCCCCGACGCATCCTAAGCCCCCGCCGATACCCCCTAAGCCCTATCCTCTAAGTCCCGCAGCCCATAAGCTCCTACCCCTAAGCCCCTACCCCCCGCCGATACCCCCTAAGCCCCGCCGCCTCCTAAGCCCCCGGCGCTAACCCCCGCCGATACCCCCTAAGCCCCGCCGCCTCCTAAGCCCCCGTCGCTGGCGCTATACCCCGCCGCTGGCACTATCCTCTAAGCCCCGCCACCCCTAAGCCCCTACCCCCTAAGCCCCGCTGCATCCTAAACCCCCACGCCGCATCCTAAACCCCGTTGCTGGCCTCCGCCGCTGGCGCTATCTCCCCCGCCGCCTCCTAAGCCCCCGTCGCTGTCCTCCGCCGCTGGCGCTATCCCCTTAACCCCGCCGCCCCTAAGCTTCTACCCCCTAAGCCCCGCCGCATCCTAAGCCCCCGTCGCTGTCCTCCGCCGCTGGCGCTATCCCCTAAACCCCGCCGCTATCCCCCCCGCCGCCTCCTAAGCCCCCGTCGCTGTCCTCCGCCGCTGGCGCTATCCCCTAAACCCCGCCGCCCCTAAGCCCCTACCCCCTAAGCCCCGCCGCATCCTAAGCCCCCGTCGCTGTACTCCGCCGCTGGCGCTATCCCCTAAACCCCGCCGCCCCTAAGCCCCTACCCCCTATGCCCCGCCGCATCCTAAGCCCCCGTCGCTGTCCTCCGCCACTGGCGCCCTAAGCCCCGACGCATCCTAAGCTCCCGCCGATACCCCCTAAGCCCTATCCTCTAAGCCCCGCAGACCCCTAAGCCCCCGCCGATACCCCCTAAGCCCTATCCTCTAAGCCCCGCAGCCCCTAAGCCCCTACCCCCCGCCGATACCCCCTAAGCCCCGCCGCCTCCTAAGCCCCCGGCGCTACCCCCCGCCGACTAAGCCCCTAAGCCCCTACCCCCTAAGCCCCTACCCCCCGCCGATACCCCCTAAGCCCCGCCGCCTCCTAAGCCCCCGGCGCTACCCCCCGCCGATACCCCCTAAGCCCCGCCGCCTCCTAAGCCCCCGTCGCTGTCCCCCGCCGCTGTCGCTACCCCCTAAGGCGCTACACCCTAAGCCCCCGCCGTCCCCTAACCCATCGCCGCCGTCGATCACTTACATGTCTTCTTCTTCATCTCATCGTCCGTCCGATCCACAAGTCCTCCGTCCAGCCAGGCGTCCTCTTCGTCCGGCCCCGGGGGTCTTCTCTCTTCTTTCCGCCATCTTCGGCTCCGACCTCCTCTTCACTTCTCATTGCGATAGAATGGAGGATTTTTCGTCCATTCTATCTCTATGAGAAGTGAGGCGCTCTTCTGATTGGTCGCTGTCTACTGCCGCCAGCCAATCAGAATCGCGCCTCACTTCCCATAGACATACATTAGCGGCGTGTCGCCAAATTTATGGCCGGGTCCCTGGTTCTCTTTTGCGGCCATAAAATCGCGGACACACCGCTATGTATGTCTATGGGAAGTGAGGCGCGATTCTGATTGGTCGCTGTGTGCTGCCGCTGACCAATCAGAATCGCGCCTCACTTTTAGCGGTAAATTTGAAACTCCAAAAGCGCCCATTCTATGGCTATGGGAAGTGAAGCGCGATTCTGATTGGTCGGCGACAGGACACAGCGACCTATCAGAATCGCGCCTCACTTCCCATAGACATAGAATGGGCGCTTTTGGACTTTCAAATTTATATAAGACGTTACAGAAATTTTTTAGTTTCACATGATTCAGTCTTGTAACACTTCTAGGTATAACAGATCATCTTAACATTGCCTCCGAACCTATCATTTTACACTGTACACTTTAGTTATCTAAAAATGCATGATGACTGCCACTCAGGCTGGTTTAAACACACAACATTTTCTTTGCAGTTTTATCTTGATCAACAACTCTGGTGCTAATTGTCACACTAAAGTCTATATTGATATATACAATGCATCACATATAATGCATTTGTTGCTGGTTTTCTGGCATTTTTACTGTTCCTGGGCCATGTCGCCAGAATCAGAACCTTTGAATCACTTAATTTTAATATTTCTCATTTATAAAATGTAAACAAAAATATAAAATGTTGACAGTTTGTAATATACTGTACATCCTGTCAACATTTTGCATTTTCACCCAGATATCACCTATATGCGTCTGCCAGAGAACGACCATGGGGCCTGCCTGTAAATGCAGAACTGGATGTTTACGCCCAGACTCCTTCAAACATGGCCCCCACAGTCTCAGTATGTCAGGCCACGCTCAGGCTCCTACAGCCCACCCCAACCCCTAATGTGACCACCAACCCCCAATGCATACGGTGTTCCCCTCCTCCACTGACACAATGGGCCGAATCTGCAGTTGTGAAGGAGATTCTGCACACTGTTAGTGGAGAAGGGGATCGCTGAATGCAGTATGGTGTGTGTGTGTGTGTTGCCCGGGGCAGTGGGAACTCGGGTATCCGGGCCCTCTGCTGCGATAGCGATGTAACTCGTGGCCTCCCCAGACCCGTGGCCCCGGAGACTGAACTTTTAAAAAAGGGGGAAATATATAAAGTTTATAATGTAGTTCTCGTGACGCCACCCGCAGCTTCTGGAGATTGAGCACCAGCGCCGCTTCAGTCCTCCGGAGGGTGATGGTATATTGGCCTTGATGGTACAGCTCCTGCAGGTGGAGCTAACCCCCGGGGCAGGGATGCTCCGATGATGATAGGGGTGCTGGTGATGAATGGATGGATGAGCAGGGTGCAGGGAAGAAACAAATACGCGGACACTCGAGCACTCTACTTTACTGGAACGATGCAGATGGTAATACAGCTCACAGCAGGTAACAGTCTCTGGACGAAATAGCTGGCCGGGTAGTAACAACGGGCTGCAACGTTTCGGGGAGTCTCCCGTGGAATGCCTGCTTGGATCTGCCCTGTGTCCTGCTCTCAATGCCTGTCTTGAGGTGCCCACTTCATACCAGGCCTGTTGGAGATGGGAATCCTGGTGTGTCAATTCCTCTGGACAGGGTGACGGGGCCGGTAAACGGTCCGCGACTTTCGGTGTTCTCGGTGAGGTGATAAAATCCCTTGCCATCTTCGGAACTGTTGCTTCGGTAAAACAGACCAGGGTTTCCTCCTGAGTATGGTCGCTCGGGGGGTTCCCTCCTTCTGTCTGGGCTGCCTGTTTGCTCTCTCCAGACCCCCTCTCTGGGATTCCTCCTTTTCTCTGTCGGAGGATCCCCGTTCTCAGTCTTCCCTCAGTGCCAACTAAAACTCACTGTGTGTCCTCCCCTAACTTCCCCCTCCTAGGGTATGGCACCTCTGCCATCTGCCTAAGTGTGTGTGTGTGGGAGTGCTAGGATGGGAGCCTCCTGAAGAACATTTGCATTCTGTTGTGACAGGGGTAACTGCACACTCATTTATGGGTGCAGTACCCCAACTGTGGCGCCTGACCAGGTGGGGCGCCACATGTGCGCTCACCCTGTGGCCCTGTATTATGGTGTGTGCTCACCTAGTCCCCTTTGGCCGCTGTCAGTGGAGCCGAGGACTGCAGATTAATTGCATACCGTTTGGACTCTGCAATGCACTCGGTACATTCCGGAGACTGATGGAGTGCTGCTTAGAAACTGTTCTCCTGTACCTGGATGACATCATAGTCTACTCCAAGATGTACGAAGATTATCTACAACACCTGGCAGAAGTGTTTGAAGCCTTGTCCTGGTATGGTATGAAAATAAAACCATCTAAATGTCACCTGCTAAACCCAAAGGTACAGTTCCTGGGCCATGTCATAAGCTCAGAGGGTGTAGCACCGGATCCCGAGAAGGTTACAGTGATAAGGGATTGGCCAAGATCTACCAGCGTGAAAGAGGTGAGGCAATTTCTGGGACTGGTAGGCTGCTACAGAAGGTTTATTAAAGGGTTTACAAAGCTGGCGGCCCCTCTACAAAGCATTTTGGTGGGACAGTCTAAGAAGTCTCAGGTCAGAGTCCTCCCTTCCAGTGGAATGATGAAAAGGAAGTCCTTCAAGAAATTGAAGTTTGCCCTAACAAGAGAAGAGATCTTGGTATACCCTGATTACCATCAACCCTTCATTCTGTACACGGATGCCAGTAACGTGGGACTGGGAGCAAGATTGTCCCAGATGCAAGAAGGTAAAGAGAGAGTCATTGCTTTTGCAAGCAGGAAGCTCCGGCCTACCGAAAGAAACCCAGAGAATTACAGTTCCTTCAAGATAGAACTACTGGCAGTAGTCTGGGCTGTAACGGAGTGTTTCAAACATTATCTGGCCGCTGCAAGCTTTACCATATATACGGACAACAATCCGTTAACCCACCTGGACTCAGCAAAACTAGGAGTGCTGGAACAGCGATGGATAGCCCAGCTGTCTAATTATAATTTCACCATCAAATACGGGGCAGGCTGCAAGAATGGGAATGCAGATGCCTTATCCCAGATACCACACCTAAGAGACGTGGAAGAGGAACCGAAGGATCTGGAAGAAATAGAGCTAGCGGCCTTTCACCGCCCTAGAGCAACACAGTACAAAGCAGGTGTGTACCAGAAGCATCAAAAGGCAACGCTTGACCCCTTATCACATCATGGATGGGCTGATGTACAGGACAGTGGCCTGGCTGTGGGACTAGTCAAGAGATTGCTGACGCATGAAGGTGCATACCCTGATCAGAACGCTCCAGCTGAAGCTCACCAACCCTATAAAGAGAGAGGGAGATTGTTCCTGTATACACATAAGCTATGCAGAAGACACGTTAATCCAAAGACCCATAAGTTGGTCTGGCAGATCGTTGTACCCAAGAAAGATACAAACTTGGTCTTGGAAGCCTATCATGATGATGCAGGGCATTTTGGATGGAAGAAGTTGGAAGTGTTCTTGAGAGAAACAATCTACTGGTTTGGCATGAGAAAATCAATGGAAGAATGGTGTGCTCATGCAACCTACGGACAAAGGATCAAGAAAGTCAGAGAGCTCCACTCCAGTCCATAGTCACCAAGCAACCCCTGGAATTAGTAGCCCTAGACCACGTCAAATTAACACAGAGCAAATCCGGCTATGTCTATATATTGTCCATTATGGACCACAATTCCCGTTTCCTTGTGGTGATGCCAGGGAAGGATCTGACAGCAAGAACTGCAGCTAAAGCGTTCCAAACGTACTTTTGCAGACCACATTGTTACTATGAACAGGTCTTGGCAGATCAAGGTTCAGCCTTTGAAGCAGAGGTGTTCCAAGAATTCTGTAATATGTATGGATGTAAGAAGATCCGCACAACAGCTTATCCTCCTCAAACAAATGGTTTACGTGAGAAGATGAACCACATCATGATTGACCTCTTAAAGATTTTACCAGCATCAGAAAGGAATCAATGGCCAGAGAAGTTACCCGACTTGGTAGACTTGTATAACTATGTCCCGGTGAGTTCGACCAATTGCACCCCAACTTATCTCATGAGAGCAAGACCCGGTAAGCTGCCAATAGATTTGGATATGGGAATTTTCAAACCTGATGCAGAAGTTCCAGAAACCAATTGGGATACCCTACACCAACAGAAGTATCTACAAGTCCAAGAATGCGTTCAGAAAAGTCTCCAGCAAGCTAGAGAGAAGAAAGAGAGAACCTTCAATCAACATGCTTCGGCAGCTCCTTTACAACCTGGTGAACAAGTGCTTAAAAGGAAAAGGCGCACCAACAAATTAGATGATCAATGGGAACCATACACTGTTCTCCCATCAAACTTTGACAATACAAAAGTGTGCCTAATTAGTAAAGATGAAGGCAGAACCACATCAGCCGTATCAAGAGACCACTTAAAATTGTGTCCTGAAACCATGAAGACACCAGAGGTCCCAGTACCTGTTGAACCTGTTGAACCTAAGCAGAAAGAAGATGTGTTCCATACTGTCTTAGGAGATTTTCCAAAAACCTTGACCAATTTCCATGGAGCAGTCTTAGTACCAATGCTTGCATTTCGTCAAGTGATAATACCTGAACCAGTACCTGAACTTGTACCTGAACCCGTACCACAAGAAATCCCAAGAATAGAAGAACCAGGGGGCATGGCCTGGATATGGTGCTGAGCGGCTGTGTGTGAGCTGAGCTCCTACTCCCACTTATATTAACAGCTTATTAATAGCGAGCTACAGCCTGCCTTCAGTCACCCAGAACGGTCGGTGACTCAGCAGCAGCTACACCGAGACCCGGTTATAATGCCCGCTAAGCAGGGCATTACCAAGTTTTTCACAGCTCCAGGAGGTGCGGGTCGGCGCTCCATGCGCCCAACAATGGCGGCCGCTGCAGAAGCAGCAGCGCTGGAAACTACAGATTCTCCCTCTTCTTCTCAACACCTCCCGGCGGACCTGGCGACTGGACGGGAGACCCGCAGCAGCTATGTGGGAGACAGACCCACGATGAACCAGGTACCCAATGGAGAGAGGCTGGGGCGGGCGGCACGGGAGCCCACTATTACAGCCCATAAGCCCAAGAAATCTACACAAGCTTCCCAGTCTCCGATGATAAACAGTGCACACAAGGGGGGATCCCAAGGAAGCAATTTACAGCAGAAGGCTACTATAATTCCTAGGGGACACTCATGTGGGGCTAGCAAGTCCCCTCAGCAGATCAATGACCCCATTACAGCTCAGACCTCATTACAGAACTGTGAACATCAATATGAGGTAGGAGATACTACTGCATCTACATCTGCACTAATTGCCACTAATAATCCTAGAGAGCCCCCTATGCCCCCAGCCTTACAGAATGTGGGGCCTCAGACCTCTGACTTGCAGGAAATCTATGCATGTCTGCAATCTATTCTAACAAAAGCAGACATGGAAGGGTATATCCAGATACTTGAAACCGCTTGCAGGACGGAGATTAGGTCACTTGCAGAGGACACGGCTACACTCAAGAGTTCAGTACAGGTGGTGGAGGGAGACGTTGCTAATATTTCCTCTCAATTGCAAGAACACCAGCAATTATTAAACCAACACTCTAACACCTTCTAACTAATTTTTTGATATGATGGAAGATTCAGAAAACCGCCACAGGCGGAATTATATTAGGCTACGGGGTCTCCCAGAGTCTGTACCCCCTCGCGATTTGATGTTGGCCCTCCAGCGCATTTTCAACTCATTACTAGACAAGCCTCCAGATGACTATATAGAAATGGACAGAGCCCATAGATCCCTAGGACCCAGAAATCCTGATCCATCTCGTCCTAGAGATGTTATATGCCGTATACATTTTTTTCAATTAAAAGAAGATATAATGCGCAGGGCTAGAGAGTCGGAGTCCATTGACTTTAACGGGACAATAGTGTGAGTCTTTCCCGACTCACACTAGCAAAAAGAAGGGCATTGAGGCCCTTACTGAAGGTTTTACGGGACAGAAACATCACTTACTCGTGGGGTTACCCATTCCAGCTACAGGTGCGAAGAGAGGAAGGATTGGCTACACTGCGAACACCCGCCGACATGCAGGAGTTCTGTAGGGCCTTGAACATTCCGACTGTGGAGATCCTGGACTGGCCACAATTGCCTTCTTTCTTTTACAGGGGTCTTAGAGGAGACTGGCACCCTCGATCCGGAGGGGAAAAGAAACGGAGACGCGGCTCGGGATGACAAACAGATGCCTCTGATGGTTGTACTTGAGACCGGTCCCTTACTTTTACTTTTACTTCTGCCTCTCGGGGCTTGGGAACCATACTTAATAAGACCCACAGAGATCTATCCCTGTTAAGAGTGTTAACTTTCTATATTATACTGTTTAGCTTTATGTTACGAGGATTCTTGCTCTAGGGTCCTATATCTTCCCTATTTTGATATTATTAGTATAGTTACCGAACTGTTATAATGCATATATCGATACAGCTGTAAGCAGTGGGCAGAGTTTTCATGGTGACGGAGACCTGTACCAGTCAGTCCCCGCTATAGGGTGTGTCTTAGACACTACACTCAGAATTTTTTCTGATTGTTTTTTCTTTTTTGACGCTCGGGCTTCATGACCCCGAGGTCTTCTGGGTATTACCCAGTATCATTTGTCTTTTCTCTCTCTTTTCTTTCCTTTTTCCTTTTTAACGCTCTTAACTCTCCCTCTTCTTGGTTGTTTCCTTTATCTCCTTTCTCTCCTTTCCTTTATACTCCCCCTCCCTTCCCTACATTCCTTTATCCCTTACCCATAATTCTGTTACATTTGCTAATAAACATCGATGGCAACTCTAAAAATATACTCTCTGAACGTCAGGGGCTTTAACAGTCCCGAAAAATGTTCACAGATATTATATCATATGCATAAGAAGCACGCGCACGTCCTGCTTCTGCAGGAGACGCACTTTTGGGTGGACCACGTCCCCGCTCTCAAAAACAGGTATTATACCTACTGGTACCATAGTATCAATCCTGACTCAAAATCTAAAGGTGTGAGCATAGCCCTACATAAGTCACTGGGGGCTGAGGTCTTGGACCATAGGACTGACCCTCAAGACAGATTCTTGTTTTTAAAACTGCGTATTGCGAATGAAATTTTTACCATTGCCAATGTTTACCTCCCTAACCAGGACCAAGCACGGACCTGCAGGACCTATCTTCATTCGCTCTCCACTTTTGCGGAAGGCTCAACGGTGCTCGGGGGTGATTTCAACCTTGTTCTGGATCGCGGCTTAGATTCCTCCTCAGGTAAGACCTCTGTACCGGCCTCCCACCTGGGGGGCTTGAGAGCAAAGCTGATAGAATCTAGATTAGTGGATGTCTGGCAACTGACTCATCCAGCCGACCGAGATTACACTTATTACTCACATGTTCATAATTCACACAGTAGAATAGACCTTTTCTTAATTAGCCACAAGCTATTATCTGCAGACCCGGTGTCCTGGATAGACCCTATGATATGGTCAGATCATTCCCCGGTGGGTCTGTCGCTACGCCTCTCTGGTCTGTCCCCGACTGAATGGTCCTGGTCCCTCAACCCGGAGCTTCTTCGGAGACAAGACTGCCTGTTAGCTGTTCGCACAGCGATCTCTGACTTCTTAGAATTTCATGAACACGACTCCACTGCACTACTATATCAATGGGAAGCACTTAAAGGCGTAATCAGAGGAGTGCTGATCCAACTGGGCACTAGACTGAAGAGGGAACGAGCAGCAGATATCTCAAATTTAATAACTACCCTTCAAAACTTGGAAGGTCTTCATAAACGAACCAGAGACCCTAACAGATTAGCCGATATTCTGAAAACCAGAACAACACTGAGCTCTCTTATTGACTCAGCCTCGGCCAGGCAGCGGGACCGACTGCATAAGTGCCTATATGAATTTTCAGACAAACCAATTAAAGCTTTGGCTAGGTTCCTACATCCACGCATTCCAACTACATACATCCCCTCTATCCATTCAAAATCTGGCAAACTAGTACATGATCCTGCAGATATTGCAGACACTTTTAAAACTTATTATTACTCCCTTTATAATTTAAGGGGTCCGCTGTCAGATATGTCGCAACCAGATTTTCAGAAGCGAGTAGACAAATACATCTCTGACACCCCACTCCCTCCTATTCCCATCGAGGAGGCTTCTGCCTTGGAGTCCCCCTTCACTAGTCAAGAAATTACTGATACCATTAAGTCCCTAGCCAATGGGAAGAGTCCGGGTCCTGACGAATTTCCAGCAAATTTTTATAAAGCATTCGCCCCGACCTTAGCACCATTCCTAACTTCACTGTTTAACTCCATTTCAGATGACTGCCCGTTCGCCCCTCAAACCTTAGCCGCTACAATAACGGTTATTCCCAAGCCTGGTAAGGACCCTCTGTCGTGCTCTAATTATCGCCGTACCTTGCTGATCAATGTGGATGTATAGATTTTGGCAAAAACATTGGCCAGCAGATTAGGGCCATTGCTACCGAACTCCATCCATGGCGACCAAGCTGGTTTCATACAAAGAGCGGAAACAAGAGACAACACTATCAAAACCATGCTTTTAGCTTCATTTGTACGCAAGCAAGGGGTCACAGCATGTCTCTTATCCATCGATGCGGAGAAGGCGTTTGATCGTCTTGGATGGACTTTCTTGTTTTCATTCTTAAAACAACTGGGCTTAGGAGTGAACATCATGAAGAAAATAAGTGCACTCTATTGGGGCCCCACAGCAAGATTGAGAGTCAATGGCACTCTTTCTTCCCCTTTGACGATTTCCAATGGTACACGGTAAGGTTGCCCGTTTCGCCTTTACTATATGTGATAGCTATGGAGCACTTGGCAAATGCGCTGAGGAGATCGAATGATATTAGAGGGGTACAAATTGGGGACCAGCAATTTAAGTTGTCTCTTTATGCAGACCATTTGTTGCTATACATCTCCAATCCTACAATAGCTTTCCCTATACTAATCCAGGAGTTCCAGAAGTTTGCAGAGGTCTCCAACTTTAAGGTCAACTATTCTAAGACAGAGGCCCTTAATTTAACTCTCCCTGACAAAGTGGTCCATAGACTTCGATCATCCTTTACTTTTAGGTGGGCATTGAAGTACCTTGGAACACATATCACCCGAGACCCGGACGATCTGTTCTCCCTAAATTATATCCCATTGTTAAATAGAACACTAAAGGACTTGAAACAATTCAACAGGGTGCAACTTTCGTGGTTCGGTCGCATTAACGCGATTAAAATGGATGTTCTGCCACGTTTTCTCTATTTGTACCAAACCATCCCCATTTTTGTTCCAGACTATTTCTTTCGGCGGCTGCACTCGGCTATACGTAGCTTTGTGTGGGGGACGAGAAAACCTCGCTTACGATTTTCTGTCCTCACTAGCCCAAAATCGAAGGGAGGATCGGGTTTACCGGATTTTCAACGGTATTATCGGTCGGTCCTTCTGTCTAGAGTGGTGGACTGGAAATATAATCTAGCACATAAACAATGGATATTTATGGAGGATCTCCTCTCACCCCTTCCTCTCTGTTTGCTACCTTGGATCAGTGCTTCTCATAGACCTCCACTATTGGATTTCCCTCCTCTAACACAGTCTTTTCTCAGGTTCTGGGAATCACGCGGAGGCAGGTTGAAATTAACCAATAATCCTAGTGGTTTACGTCCTCTTTTCAACAACGTAGACTTCCCACTCGCAATTGGTAGGCGCAGTTTTCTTTGTTGGAGGGAGTCAGACAGGCCAACTATGTGTCAGGTTGCATCTTTTCTCTCGAGTTTCTCCACGGTGGAGACCATGCGAAGAGGAGTGGAAGTGGATTCTCTGTCTTGGATAGAGTTCTCCCAATTAAAAACTTATCTTGCCTCTTTAAGGTCTGAGCCCCCCACTGCCCTAGAGTTCTTATTAGGTTCCGCTGAGAGCCCTCCTCACTTGGTGTCCTTAATGTACAACATACTGACTGAGGCGGTCACAGTAGAGCCACCACCTTTCATAGAGGCTTGGCAGAGGGATTTGCAGATCACCTTTTCCGCTCTGGACCTCCAAAAAATTTTCACCTTGAGCCATAGGCTTTCAGTTTCCTGTGCATCTCAGGAGAAAAACTATAAGATACTAACCAGGTGGTACAGGTGTCCGGACTTCCTTCATAGGATTTACCCTGCTGTGCCAGACTCGTGCTGGAGATGCGGCGAAGAGGAAGGCACACTGCTGCACATCTGGTGGTCCTGCAGGCCCCTCAACAATTTTGGCGAAAAATCTTTGCAATATTCAGCGTTGTCACGGGGGTGTCCCGAGATCCATTGCCTCAAGTAGCACTTCTCTCCCTAATCCAGGCTCTCTAGCAGCGGTTTAAAAATGGACTATTCAGATTTTGTCTTATAGTCGCTAATCCCTAGACTCTGGAGATCCACGGAGACCCTAACAATCAGGGAATGGATAACCAAAATGAACAGACTTGAGCGAATAGAATCCCTTATTGCTCAGGACACAGACAGATGGAATAGACATCAGGGAACGTGGTGCGCCGGCACCTTTTTAGAGAGGGTCCCGATGTCTCCTCATGGTTAGAGGATGCTTAAATTAGATCTAATGCCCTGTGGCGTTTCTCCAGCAGCTCATTGGGATCGATGCGGGCGCTTCACTTTCTCTCAGCCAGAAACATGGGAAAGATATATAATCAGCCCATTTTCATTATGAGATATGTAACAGATTCCCCTCTACTTCCCCCTTCCTTTCCTCCCCCTTCACCCCCTTGTCCTCTTTTTCTCTTTATCTCTTTCACTTAAGTACTCTTCTCTATTTTTTCTTTTTACTTCTTATTTTCATAATAACGTTTCCTACATTGGTTGGATGTAATAAACAAAAACTAATAGACATTGTATTTTCCTCGAGCTTAGATATATCTATTACTAGTAAAAAGGTCCGATGCTATCACATCGGGAGTGCGGTGACATCAAGATGGGGGCGGGCTGTTTGGCACTGGGGGCAGCAGCTGTCACTTCAACCTGTGCTGTCTGTCCCCTGCGTGGTGATTTTTGCCCGTCGGTCTCTGCCTCCCTCCTTTGTGCTTTGTCTAATGTGGCGGCAGAGGATGGTGGCATGAGGAACTGGCGCAGTTCCTTGTTCAGCCTGGCGCAGGGTGAGTGAGGTGAGTGCAGTGAGCCAGCTGCAGGCTGAGTCGGGTGAGTGCGGGCTGAGTGGAGTGAGTGCCGGCTGAGCAGGTAGGGTGAGTGAGTACAGGGTGTGTGCGGGCAGGTTGAGTGAGTGTGGAGTAACCGTGGTGTAGGCTGAATGAGTGTGGGGCTGGGTGAGTGAGGGCTGGGTGAGTGCAGGGTAACCATGGTGTAGGCTGAGTGAGCGTGGGGCAGGATGAGTGCGGAGCTGAATGAGTGCTGGGGCTGAGTGCAGGAAGAGTGAGTGGTGGGGCAGAGTGCAGGTATAGTGAGCCTGGGGCACAGTGAGTGCAGGGTGAGTGGGGGCAGAGTGAGTGGGAGCTGAGTGAGTGGGGGCAGAGTGAGTGGTGGGGCAGAGTGAATGTGGGGATGAGTGAGGGGGCAGAGTGAGTGAGGGGGCAGAGTGAGTGAGGGGGCAGAGTGAGTGAGGGTTTAGTGAGTGCAGGGCAGAGTGAGTGTGGGCTCAGTGAGTGCAGGGTGAGTGAGTGCAGGATGAGTGAGTGCAGGATGAGTGAGTGCAGGGTCAGTGAGTGTGGGCTAAGTGAGTGAATGGTGAGTGAGTGTGGGTTGAGTGAGTGCAGGGTGAGTGTGGGCTAAGTGAGTGAATGGTGAGTGAGTGTGGGCTGAGTGAGTGCAGGGTGAGTGTGGGCTGAGTGAGATGTAGAGAGTGCAGGGCAGAGTAAGTGTGGGCTTAGTGAGTGCAGAGTGAGTGAGTGCAGGGCAGAGTGAATGTGGGTTTAGTGAGTGTGGGGCAGAGTGAGTGCAGGGCAGAGTGAGTGCAGGGCAGAGTGAGTGCAGGGCAGAGTGAGTGCGGGCTGAGTGACTGTGGGCTAAGTGAGTGAAGGGTGAGTGACTGTGGGCTCAGTGAGTGCAGGGTGTGTGGGCTGAGTGAGATGTAGAGAGTGCAGGGCAGAGTGAGTGTGGGGTCAGTGAGTGCAGGGCGAGTGAGTGCAGGGCAGAGTGAATGTGTGTTTAGTGAGTGCGGGGCAGAGTGAGTGCAGGGCAGAGTGAGTGCAGGGCAGAGTGAGTGCGGGCTGAGTGAGTGCAGGCTGAGTGAGTGAGGGCAAAGTGAGTGCAGGATGAGTGAGTGTGGGCTTAGTAAGAAGAGGGTGAGTGTGGCCTGAGTGTGCAGGGTGAGTGTGGGTTGAGTGAGATGTAGAGAGTGCAGGGCAGAGTGAGTGTGGGCTTAGTGAGCGCAGAGTAAGTGTGGACTCAGTGAGTGCATGGTGAGTGTGGGCTGAGTGAGGGGTAGAGTGAGTGTAGGGCACAGTGAGTGTGGGCTGAGTGAGTGGAGGTTCAGTGAGTGCAGGGTGAGGGAGTGTGGAGCAGAGTGCGGGGTGAATGCAGGGCTGACGGTGGTGTGGGATGCAGCAGAATGACCTGGGTGATTCTCCATCGGTTCTGTGTGCGGTGCTTAAGAAGCTGTGGTGACGTCATGGTCATGTGACCTGGCTGCGCCCATGACACAGATGTCACCACAGGTCCCTTAAGTGGCGGCTTATTGGCGGCGGGAAGGATGGCTGGCGTGGGCTGAAGTGTGGGGTTAGCGAGGAGGAGTGCGGTGACCGGGGCGGGGGTTGAGCATGCGGACTGCTAGGAGCGGGCGGGGAGAGGATACATTAGGATGCAAGTTTTGAATTAGCAGCCACTGTGGCGCTATGGCGGCATCCAGCAATGCAATGTTGCTGTGACATTGGGTGGGGGGGTGACATGACGATTGGGGCAGGCTTTGTGATGATGGGGCGTCAGCCATCTCTCCCCTCTGGGGTCAGTATCCGGTCCGCTGTTTATTTTCCCCCTAACTCTCCGTGTCCCCCCCATCCTTGGTCACTCTCTGAGGAAGTGAGACAGATCCTCAGTCATCGGCCTGTGGGATGAATGGGTGGCCTGAGGGGTGAGTGTGGGCTGAGGGGGGCACGTTGGTGCTGAGCAGGGGTGAGTGGGTGCTGAGCAGAGTGAGGGTGCCCTGAGTGAAGGTGCGTGTGCACTGAACGGGGGTGAATGTGTGCTGAGCAGGTGTGTGTGCTGAGCGGGGTGAGTGCGAGTGGGTGCTGAGCAGGGTGAATGTGTGCAGAGTTTGGGCATCAGCAGGGGCAGTGTGGTGAGTAAGGGCATGTGGGGGGGTAAGAGGGGGGACCAGGGGCAGTGTGGGGTGAGTGGGGGCTGAGCAGGGACAGTGTGGGGTGAGTGGGGGCATGAGCAGGGGCAGTGTGGGTGAGTGGGGGCATGTGGGGGGTTAAGAGGGGTGAGCAGGGACAGTGTGGGTGAGTGGGAGGGTAAGCAGGGGCAGTGTGGGTGAGTGGAGGCAGTGTGGGTGAGTAGGGGGGTAAGCAGGGGCAGTGTGGGTGAGTGGGGTGGGCTATGCAGGGGCAGTGTGGGTGAGTGGGGGCAGTGTAGGTGAGTAGGGGGTAAGCAGGGGCAGTGTGGGGAGTGAGTGAGGGTATACAGGTGGTAAGAGGGGTGAGCAGGGGCAGTTT
The DNA here is from genome assembly GCA_033576535.1 of Allobates femoralis. NCBI lineage: Eukaryota > Metazoa > Chordata > Amphibia > Anura > Aromobatidae > Allobates > Allobates femoralis. Next base: position 617,216,620 of record JARQOC010000003.1, read on the forward strand.
GGGTGAGTGGGGGGTAAGCAGGGGCAGTGCGAGTGAGTGGGGGCAGTGTGGGTGAGTAGGGGGGTAAGCATGGGCAATGTGGGGAGTGAGGGCATAAGGGGGGTAAGAGGGGTGAGGAGGGGCAGTGTGGGGGTAAGCAGGGGCAGTGTGGGTGAGTGGGGGGGCTAAGCAGGGGAAGTGTGGGTGAGTGGGGGTAGTGTAGGTGAGTAGGGGGTAAGCAGGGGCAGTGTGAGGAGAGAGTGAGGGCATATGGGGGTAAGAGGGGTAAGCAGGGGCAGTGTATGTGAGTGGGGGTAAGCATGGGCAGTGTGGGTGATTGGGGGGGTAAGCACGGGCAGTGTGGGTGAGTGGGGGCAGTGTGGGTGAGTAGGGGGGTAAGCAGGGGCAATGTGATTAGTGAGGGCATACGGGGGTAAGAGGGGTGAGGAGGGGCAGTGTGGGGGTAAGCAGGGGCAGTGTGGGTGAGTGGGGGGGCTAAGCAGGGGCAGTGTAGGTGAGTGGGGGCAGTGTGGGTGAGTAGGGGTTTAAACAGGGGCAGTGTGGGGAGTGAGGGCATACGGGGGTAAGAGGGGTGAGCAGTGGCAGTGTGGGGGTAAGCAGGGGCAGTGTGGGTGAGTGGGGGGTAATCAGGGGCATGAGAAGGGCAGTAGGGAGTGAGTAGCAGTAGGGTGCATGGTCCAGCTCAGCTCCGCATTCTTCTGCTTGCAGCATTGAGGTGCAAAATTGAATGGGCGAGGGAGACGGAGTTAACATATGGGCGTCATAATGGGTGTGACTGAGAGCTACTGCCCTTATATGGTGGGAGTGTCCTCGGTCACACCCATTATGACTAACTCCGCCCCCCGCTGTCATGGAATGTCGGAGCTGAATGCTGCAAGGAGTGAGCAGCGGGGTGAGCGGCGGGGAAGCGGAAGGATGTGGTGGGGGGAGCGGCGGGCGGTGCGTGGACCGGGCAGTGGTGCGGGTGTGGGTGTTTGTGTTGTCCGGCCCTGTTGGCCTAATGCATATTGATCTGTATGTATTGCAACAACTATTGTTTGTTTAATATGATGTGATTTTATGTCTGCATGCACATTGTTCAGATGTCAACAAAGTTAAAAATAAAAAAAAAAAAAAAAAAAAGGTCCTCATTCAGAGACAGGATGTTCCTCCCCCAGCTCCCAGCATGTACATTCTAGTGTGGAGCTGGAAGCTGAAGTTTACAGTAGATTTCTCTCTCCCTCTCCAGAAACCAGATTGATCCTATTCTTATGTTATAAGCTGGATGTTGTTAATTCTCAATAAATGAACATTATCTGTTGCTCGCTGTGGACATCACGCTGGTTAACGCACTGCTAACAGGCCCCAACAGCCATCGGCATCTTCTTAGATAATGAGCATTTTTGCGCTTCCGGCCACTGCCAGCGGCTCGCGCAAAGCATGCTGGAATAGCTGCACAGTGGCCGGAAGCGCAAAACTGGTGATTATGTAAGTAGATTAAGGATACATATTCCTATGTAATAATTACTTGATACTTTTATCTGTATTTCTACCTTAATGGATATAGTTCCATGTGATTGTCATTGTTACTTTTTTCTAATAAACATATTTAAAAAAAAAAAGAATAGAGGAACCAGAACTGCAAGAAGAATCCGTAGAAGAACAGGAAGAACAGATTCCTGAGCCCAGTGAGCTTGCTAGTCCTGCAGTCAGCTCTATGTCTCACTCAGAATTAGAAACACCTTCAAGGTACACCTCTACTCATAGCATTATGCTTAGTACACCTGGTACACCTGTAGTAAGAAGGTCACTATGTAGTACGCAGGGTCAGCTCCCAGCTAGTTATAAAGATTAAAGTGTAAAATGTGAATAAAGTAATGTACATATGTTTTAGTGTAAAGAAGGGTGAATAGAAGCCGGTAAATATCGTGTACAGAAGGGTGAAGGAACTGGATTAACCCCCATGCACATTAAGTTAGGGACAGAAAGTGCCTGGGGGTGGTAAGAGTGAGACCAGGCCTCCTAAGCCGAGACACCCGTAGGGACCTTATGTGTTTGTTTGTGTGTAACGTTGAAACCCAGTAAGCCCAGTACCTACAGAAACTTTCCTGTAAGAACTTTGCATATTATTGAACTTTTAACTTTAATCATGGACCATAAAATACCACTGGACTGGTTGTGGTAGAGACTGCTTGTACATAATATTAACCAGCCCCGGTGGAAAAAGGACTCCTCACCGGAGAGACTGCTTTCTGAACTCTTGAACTATTTTATATTTTATTGTTTTTTTGTAATTTTTATATTTTGAGACTCTGTACATTAATTTGTTGATTAATGTGTTATTTGTTGAAAAGTTACCACAGTCCCTGAGTACTGTCTTTCAGTAAGGGGGAATGTGGCCCCCCCAGGGTCGATGTGCCACAGTGTCATCACTGCCCCGGGTAGTGGTGTCACCAGAGAGCAAAAATGTATTCTCATCAGGCAATGGGCACACACAACACTAACACCTCCAAGCCAGAAGGGGGAGACCAAGCCCGGGTTCAGGGTGAGCTTCCCTTATATTCTGGTCTGGGAAGGAGGAAGTTAGTTCAGTTCCTGGGAGGACTGAGAACAGTGCAGTCCAGAGCAGCACTGTGAAGACATTCTGGTGTACTGGAAGCTACTTAGCTCGTCCCAGGATTGCTAACTTGTTCCAGGCCTAAGGCTAGGGTCTGAGGAAAGGAGAAGAGGAAACACACCAGGAGGCTGAGCAACATCGTGCCATCCCCAGAGAACAAGAGCATAGAGCGGACACAAGTCCGAGACTGTGCAGGGTTACACATCCCAGCAGTCAACACCGGAAAGTGGGGGACTTCAGAATCTCCAGCTACACTGTACCAGAAACACAGCAACGCATAGACTCCAACAACATTGACACCCAGCTGCAGGGTAGAGAGAGTGAAGCACTCAAGTTGCCTGTTATACTGGTACCCCGCAGGACGAGACAGGGCCGGCAGCCTAGCTTAAGCAAATGCAGGAACCAAATCACAAGCGCAGCAAGGGACCCAAAAAGACCCGGTTGGGTTAGAATAACCCCAAGTTGCTCTCAAAACTCCGTGGACAGTATTTAACATCTGCTCCAGTAAAGGACTGAGAAAACTACAAAACCGTGAGTCTGCCTGTTACTTGTGCCCGTTACTCTGCACCCTGTACATAGACTTCCTACACCTGCCTTGGGGACCCTCAGCCCTACCCGAGGAGGGCTTACCATCCACGCTGCCCCAAGTCACCGTCCACAGCAGGAATACGGTAGCGGTGGTTCTACTAACCACATACCCCAGGTGGCGTCACGACAAATCCCTTGCAAACACCCCTTTTTGGACTGATCCCAGGCCACGGGACCGGGTCATGACTACCGTGATACCCCAGAGAGACAGGAGCGGCCCGGTTCCGGAGTATCCCATAGCCTGGGGGTACATCACATGTGGGTTTAATCTTGAGTGTTATAGCTCCCGTGTACTGATGGGCAAACCCGCCAATGTTCGAGTTCGGTGGACCCAACCAGACCCTAAAGTGAGTTCGGGGCGAAGCCCACACATTTTTTTTTCAATTATTTTGATAGCCAGCCAAACTAAAGTTAGGCAGATCAGGGTGGCAGCCCATAGCTGTCCACTTTATCTGCACTGAGAATCAAAATACAGTGTCATTTTTTTAATTGTTTATTTTTACAATACTATGATGTCAATAAATGGGTGAGGGACCCAACAGCTAATCACAGATGCTGTCACAGAGAATGGGCATGATTGGCTGTTGGAGTAACTTAAAAACAATCCATTCTTTCTAGCATCTACCATGCTAGAATTTATAGGCTGATTCCAGATTACTCCAACAGCCAATCACAGACGCCCATTCTCTGTGAAAGCATCTGTGATTGGCTATTTCACCCTTCAGCAGGAAGTTAATGAGTGGCCCCGAAAGTACAAGCAGGAGGACGCCCAGACGCCGGTAAGTATGATGCTGCTGTTTAATCATTACTTTTGTTTCTTTTTATAGCCCCCCATCCCCAAACTAAACCTGAACTTTAACACAGATTTCGCAGGGAAATCCGTGTTGGCGGTCTGTGCCCGAACACTAGGTGTTCGGTACGGACCCCGAACTTTACAGTTCGGATTCGCCCATCACTACTCCCGTGGCCTCTTCTTACATATTCTTAGTATTAAGCTAATGTGCGATCTTTGATTTTTTTTGTTACTGACTCGCCCACCAGGGCTATGGGGTACTCGGAACCGGGCGGCAGTTCCACTGGGGAGGTCACGGGGGTCGAGACCCGGCTCTGTGACCCTGGGCGGTCAATAAAACAGATAGATATTAGGAATAAACGTGATGCCACCCGTGGTGTGCGGCTATGGGTAGCCGCCGCTGCTGCTGAACATCTGGGGATGATGGACAGGCAGCTAGGCTGGTGTGGCTCCCCAAGAGTGGAGCAGGGTCCCCAGGGCAGTTATAACAGTTTATGTAAGGGATGGTGGACATTGGGGTGCAGGACAGAGGACCAAGAATAACTGGAGGCCACAGCAATGAACGTTTCCTTTACCTTTAATTGTTCATTGCAGATACAGTCCGGAGCACTGGTTTAGATGTTAATGTGGACCCAGGCAGCCTGGAGGCAATCAGGAGATCCACCTAGCCAGGTGGGTTGGAGGCCTCCCTTCTGCGCTGTGTGATTTGGACCTCACTGCATAAAGCTGTGCTATGGCCCTCTTCCTGCTCCTAGTCTGTACCTTTAGAGCAGGCAGCGCGAGCCCTGGGCTCTAGTATGCTACTGTGCTTCAGGCTCTAGGTAGACCAGGGGACCTGGAATCCCCTGCCTCTTCAGATTTCTGCTGCTGGGCTATTAGTACCTGAATGGCACCCGAATCCAGTATATATAATCTTTATTTAGCAAACTCACAACATTAAAAGCATCCTAAAGCATGTGCCCTATCATCAGATCAATATGCTTTGCTTCAGAAGGGTTTGAACTTTGTACCTGTCAACAGAGCCGACCTGTTCCAGACGATCAAAGATATTAATAAATTTGTGAGGAATCTCACGGCGAAACGCCATTTTCTTGATCGTTCTGGAACAGATCGGCAATCTGCTATATCTAATGATATTGCTCAATATGAATCATCTTCATCATAGAATGACTCTGCTTCATCCAGAATTAATACCATGACATTTGATCCAGATAATTTGTCAACTGCTTTTCCCGATCAATGTGCTGCCTCCATTTTGTGTGATCTCCAGGAGGAACGTTTTCCTCCTAATCAGGAACGACCTGTCTCCGCTATCAATGTTCCTAACCCGTCTTTTTACCCATTAAAATCTATGGCCACAATTATGGATTCTTCTCAATCTACAGTGGAAAGGGAGATTAGGAACCTTTTGATAGCGGACAATAGTTCTATTGACAATCTCTCTGTATCTCAAAGAATGGCTTTGAAAGATTTACAATCGAATCCCAATATCATTATAAAGAATTCTGATAAGGGAGGTTCGATTGTTATTTTGGATACTTTGTTGTATCGGAGGGAAGTGATGAAAATTCTGGAGGACAGGAATACATATTTGGTTTTGAAATCTGACCCCACTGCCAAGGCTCAGGAGGACCTGAGAACCCTTTTGAATGAGGGTTTAGCCTTGGGTGTGATAAATGACAGGGAGTATAAACACCTATTTGTCCAGTACCCCAAATGTACAATCTTTCACGTGTTACCTAAGATCCATAAAGGGTGTTTTCTCCCCACTCAGACCTATTGTATCGGGTATAGGTTAATTGAACGAGCAGTTGTCTGAGTGGGTGGACCAAAGACTACAGTTATTGGTTTTGAATTTACCGGGCTATGTTAGAGACACCAAACATCTACTACATTCATTGAAAGATTGGAGGTTGAGGCCCCTGGACAAATGGATTACTATGGATGTAGTGTCTTTGCATTCCAGTATTTCGCATAAATTGGCTATGGATGCTATGCCTGTCAATTTGAGGAAAACACCCTATTCTCTAGATGAAATGAGGTTTATCCTCATGGCTGTAGATTTTCTATTGAAAAATTATTTTTTCAGATTTGAGGGCTCTTTCTTCCTCCAGACGTGCGGTTGTCCAATGGGGCAAAATTTTCCCCCTCATTGGCCAACCTTTACATGTTGGTGTGGGAGAAGGAGTTCCTATTTAACATCAGTAATCCCTTCTTGCTTGCCCCGAGGTGGTATGGGAGATATATCGACGATCCCGTCATAATCTGGGGCGGATCTGTCGATGTCTCTCCCAACACCAGTGCCACTGCTTTTGTCACACTGCAATGGTAATGATATGAATATCAGATTTACCATGCAGGACCATGGCAATCGGGCTAATTATTTGGATTGTGAGCTCGTTGGTGATCCTGTCTCTGGCAAGATTATAACTAAACAGTATAGGAAACCGATGTCTGGCAACTCTTTGCTACACGCAACTAGCTGCCACCCTGTGCATACTATCAGAAGCTTGCCGGTGGGGGAATTCACCAGGGCTAAGAGAATGTGTTCTTTGTCCACTGATTATGATGACCAGAACAGGGACATTGAAAATCGTTTACAAGCCGGGGGTATAAACACTGGATGATTACACAAGCCAAAACTATTGTCCATCATAAGAACAGGGAGGATTTGCTAAATTGTAAATTAACATCCAGGGATTATTGGAGATCAGGATCATGTACCAATCTGCACCCCAGTGAACAGCCAATTACCTTCTCTACTCCATACAGTGTAGATTACACTGGCATAGTGAGCATATTACACAAATATGTTCCTATGCTTTACCAAGATCAATCTTTATGTAGCATTCTTAAGGGAGGCTTTAGGTGTGGAAAACTCACCAAAAAACTGCCAGGTAAATATCCATTTCATTCAGCAGCAGATTGTCAGCTCCCCTGGAAGGCAAACCAAGTGTCATTATACCGGTGCACGATCACTTGCAACCCACAGTTAGGGGGCGGTTGTGGCACCAGCGACCAGCCATACTGTCAAGGAAGCGACCGGTGGCATTCAGACACAAGGCTGCCTAAGGGCTCAGTCACTCCTGTGCATGTGAAGCATAGTATCAGAACTCGGCCTGTTAGTAACACCCAGAGCAGGTGGGCCAGTCCGTACTGATTAAATGCCTTACCAGTGACTTATGCCCCCAGAGGGCGAAACCTGAACTGCAGATGAAAAAAAAAAAAACTAAACTCTAAAGATGAAAATATTTACCTGGCAGTTTTTTGGTGAGTTTTTCTGTGCTGATTTTAATGTCCTCTTTGATATTTACCTGGCAGTTTTTTGGTGAGTTTTTCTGTGCTGATTTTAATGTCCTCTTTTGTGATATTTACCTGGCAGTTTTTTGGTGAGTTTTTCTGTGCTGATTTTAATGTCCTCTTTCACGATATTTACCTGGCAGTTTTTTGGTGAGTTTTTCTGTGCTGATTTTAATGTCCTCTTTTGGTGAATCTAGTTTATTAAATATACATATGTCGCAAACATATGAGATAGCACTCGTGTAACGTGAGGGACCATGACGAGGGTCCACGAGCTTACATTATTTTGGCCAAAATATCCAACTAAATCCTCACATTTTTCATCTTTAGAGTTTAGTTTTTTTTTTTCATCTGCAGTTCAGGTTTCGCCCTCTGGGGGCATAAGTCAAAGGTGAGGCATTTAATCAGTACGGACCGGCCCACCTGCTCTGGGTGTTACTAACAGGCCGAGTTCTGATACTATGCTTCACATGCACAGGAGTGACTGAGCCCTTAGGCAGCCTTGTGTCTGAATGCCACCGGTCGCTTCCTTGACAGTATGGCTGGTCGCTGGTGCCACAACCGCCCCTTAACTGTGGGTTGCAAGTGATCGTGCACCAGTTTAATGACACCTGGCTTGCCTTCCATGGGAGCTGACAATCTGCTGCTGAATGAAATGGATATTTACCTGGCAGTTTTTTGGTGAGTTTTTCTGTGCTGATTTTAATGTCCTCTTTCGGTGATTCGAGGCTTTAGGTGTGTTTCACGCAGGGGCAGGGATTTGACTAGTTTCATCTCACCTAGCATGTACAAATCTGATAGATGGAAATACAAACCCTCTTGGTTGCGGTTTGCAGGGAGTTACAAATGTGGACAAGTCCGATGTAATCTATGCAGGTATATGATTAAGGAGAATTCCTTCAGCGACAGAGTCAGTGGAGAGAACTTCAAAATAAAAACTTACATCAATTGTTCTAGCACATACGTGGTCTACATGGCGACATGCACGGAGTGCAATTTGGACTATGAGGTTGTACTAGCCGTCCACTAAAGAGACATATTTCAGAACATATAACGGGGACTGATCCCTCCTCTGTGGGCAGTGGTAGATCTATGTCAAGTCTCTCTAAGCATTTTTTTAGAGGTCCACAATGGCAGTACAAATAGCCTAGCAGTCAAAGGCTTCGAACAGGTGAGATTATCCACACATTGGGAGATCGAACCCGGGACTTGCTCAGTAGAGAAAGTTATTGGATTCTGAGATTGAATAGCAGATTTCCTAGGGGTCTGAATTATAGGAACGATCTTATGTATTTTTACTGATTTTTATGAGGTTTAATGTAGCACTATAATTTTTGTGCTGTTTTGAGAGTAATATCATTCATATACATCAGCATATACTTTAATGACCCATAGGTGCACTGTTTATCTTTATCTCTTTTTTTATCCATTCTCCCTTTTCAGTCATATTTTATTCATTTATTTATTCTCTTTGCCTCCTTTCATTCCCAGTTTTCCTACTTATCCTTCTTGGATGTCTGTTCTTTTGTACCTTTCCATATGCTACATTTAGTGATGGGCGAGTCCTAAATTACTCGGAATCGCTTGACTCTAGCGAGTCCGAGCCCGGGACTCGCTACTCGTTGCGAGTCTAGCGAGTCCAATGTTAATGAATGGGGAAGCAAGTAATAGCAAGTAATGTGCGATTTACAAATCGCAGATGTCTCGGAAAGCGCTCGCATTGCCGTTTTGGAAACCCCACTCGCAACAGTTTTTTGCTGCTGTGTCCGTGTCTGTGGTTTTTATCCAAATTATATGATAACAAGAGAACAAGAGACAAGGTTAAATAGGGATTTTGTCCCATCCCTGTCTGTAATGTGTGTTTTATAGACACTAGGTGTGGGAGAACACTTTTTTGTTATTTTAACAAATATTTATTAAAGGTTATATTTTAAAAGTGCACCTTAAGGCTGGGTTCACATTTGCGGACCCCTCCGCAGCGTTCTGCGGAGGGGTCCGAAATGTGACCGCAGCGGCCGCGAGCTCCTATCTTTATAATGGGAGCGCACGGTGCTGCGCTTGACAGCGCAGGACCGTGCGCACCCATTCACTCCCATATGTGATCTGTGCGCAGGCGGATGCCTTCGCACAGATCACACAGTCTCGTCTGCACCAGGGACGCGACATGTTGCGTCCCTGGTGCGGGCGGGAGTGTGTGATTTGTGCGCAGGCGTCCGCCTGCGCACAGATGACATATGGAAGTGAATGGGTGCGCACGGTCCTGCGCTGTCAAGCGCAGCACCCGTACGTCCCTATTCTAAACATAGGGGCTTGCGCTGGCTGCGCACACATGGCGATTCCCCTCCGCAGAACGCTGCGGAGGGGAACGCCAGTGTGAAGGCAGCCTAAGTAAGAAATGTGTCCATGTCTGTGTAGCAGCACACTAGTCCCTGCAAAAATTATTAAGTGCGCACAAGTAGTCGCACAAGTAGGTGGCGTACGTGCTATTTGCAGCTAGGAGAGCAGCAACGCACTGGTCTGCCACAGAGAAAAGAAAACTGAAGGGGTTATTATGACCCAAAATTTATCAGGTGCAAAAAAATAGGAAATAGTACCTCAGCTAAGCCTCTGACTTCAGCTATTAGGACAGCTGAGTGAATAAGCTAAGCTATGAGGTCGGTCCTGTGTGCACTGTAAGGGTATGTGCACACTGGCCGGCGGGTTGGTCGGCGGCGGCTGGGCGGACCCGCCAGGAAGCTCCGGAGCCGTCCACCGGCATCCTGGCGGGTATGTGCGGCGGGTGACGGGCGGGTGCCGGGCGGGTGGCCAGCGGGTTAGCGCCGGCGGTGTTGCGGCGGCTGGCAGCAGTACATGATTCTGCTTGCAGCCGCTGCAGAACCGGCCGGTTTATAGAACATGCTCATTCGTTGCTAACCCGCTGGGAACCCAGCGGGTTAGCAACGGATGAGTATGTGTAAACCGCCGGTGTGTGGACACCGGGTGTCGGTTTACATAGGTTTTAATGTTAATCCAAACGCCGGTCGGATTAACATAAATTTACATGAAATTTTTGTAAACCGACCGGCGGTTTACACATCTAAACCGACCCTAACCCGGCCAGTGTGCACATACCCTAAGGCTGCACCTCCCTGCCTGCCTGCCTACAGTCCTCTACACAGTACTCCTCTGTCCTCCTGGTAGCTCTCAGAAGAGCTGTTTGGGTTAAATGTAAGGAATTTTTAAGTTTCCCTACACTGACTGACACTCCCTATGATCTGCTCCAGCATCTACCTCACCCTGCACTAGGTCAGATCTCACAGGAATGTGGAGAAAATGGTGGTGGCAAGGCTTATATACAGCCTCGCCTCTCATACATGGCATAGGCATCACGATGAACAGAAGCCAATCATAGTCCTGCCACAACCAACATGGCTGTGGCATTACTGAATATGATTGGCTAACATGCTTGTCCATCTTCACAAGTTTTCTGACCTAACACGCTAGGCTGTCTCGGAAGCTTTGTCGGAACATGACAGATTCTGTATTTGCGAGTCCCGAATACAGTATACAGGACTCGGATTTGTAGACTCGCTCAGACTCGCTCAGACTCGCTGCTGACAGCGGGTATCCGTGAAGCGGTGCGATTGTTTAAACGATTTGGGGAGATTCAAGCTACATAGCGATGTGATATAGCGAGTCTAGCGAGTGAGAAAAAGTAAACTCTGACAAAACTAGGATTGCCATTGACTTGCATTGGACTCGTTACTGTGCGAGTAATCGCTGGGAAACTCGCAGAGTACCGAGTCCTGCGAGTCCCTTACTACTCGCCGAGTAACGAGTCCTAGCGAGTAGACTCGCCCATCCCTAGCTACATTATATCCCGGTCATTAACTTATGGTGCATATTATATTGGTTTATTTGATGCTATTCAGCAATATCTATTATATGCTGTTATATTGGTTAATTTATATGTATTTATTTTTCTTCTTTTTTCTATATTGATGATATGCACTTCAGTGGAACACGGGAATTATACTGCATATGGGATTTTTTTGACATCACAATCAGGTTTACTATTCAAGGGGTACACTTGAACTTTTTTATTGTTAACATCTGATGTAAACAACCTACTCTTTTATTTCTTGAATAACAGTCTCCTTTGTTATAGCTGTTCTATAAACTATTATAATTCCATTGATGGGTTAATGAGTGATTTCCATATGGGATTAATTTGCAATTCTCACAGGTGTTTGTGGATGTTTGTATATATTGGGTGTCATTTTTACCAATTTGTCACTGAAGAAAGTTTTTACTGAAACGCGTTGACAGGGCACATGCCTTAGGATGCTTTTAATGTTGTGAGTTTGCTAAATAAAGATTATATATACTGGATTTAGGTGCCAGCTTTCACCTTTCTTGGACATGTTTTGGGCGGTGGCCGGCCGCCGCTGAGCACCTGACCTGGATCTTCACTGAAGGCAGGGGTGAGCATTCCCCTTCCCCCACGAGCAGTACCCGAATGGCCTCGGACTCTGGTGTCCAGTTTCTGGCGCTTTCTCCTCTGGAGTGAGGTTGACACTGCTCTGCTCCGCATGGCTTTCCTCTCCTTCCACCTCAGACTCACTCCATGACTGTTCTGTTGTTTTCCCTGACTGTTCTGCCTAACCCCAGCTCCAGGCCAGAATTTTTATAGGGAACCTCTGTTGTGAATTCATTGATGGAGAATTCTGGTTGTGAGCTCCCTCCTGTGGTTGTTGTTGGTGATGCAGCTGGCTGTGTTTTGGAGAGTTCCTCAGCTGATCCTGATGATTGGCAGTCTGCTTCGGATTGGAGCATATAGGTGGTTGGAGCTGATCAATCTCTGACAGTTGTAATTATTCCTGGAGGTTTTCACATTTCTCCCTGGTTCCTTCCTGCTCTGATGAATCCTTCCAAGTTAAGTGAATGGTGTTTTGTTATTTTGTGGCACACATGTTGTGTGCTTGAGGATCTGCTTATTGCTTGTCTTGCTCTGAGGTGTAGGTTGATATTTAGTCTGCATATTTGTTTATCTGCTCTCAGTTAGGAAGTTTTCTTCCTAGGTATGAACTGCTATTCACTGTTGTCTGCAACTTCTGCTGATTTTAGAATCTATTTATTCTAGTTTGATTCACCGAAGTTCCTGCAGATATAGAGGGTGGCAAGTCTTAGTAGACTCAGGGTTATTTTTTGGTACTATCTGCTGTTGGAGGTTTTTGATAGTATTTTAATACTGACCGTAATAGTATTCCATCCTGTCCTTACTATCTAGCTAGTGTGGCCTCTTTTACTAAACTCTATTATCTGCCTTTGTGTGTTTTTCCTCTTCTGTTTCCCAGTCAATATCCGTGGGGGGCTTGCTATTCTTTTGGGGTTCTGCTCTGAGGCAAGATAGACTTTCCTGTTTCCATCTTTAGGGGTAGCTAGTTTTCTGGCCGTGTCGAGGTGTCTAGGGCATGGTTGGTTACATCCCACCGCTACTAGTTGTGGTATTTAGTCAGGGACTGTGGTCAGTACAGTAGCCAACTACTTCTGTGAAGTAACTGTTTGAGTTTCCAAAATGGTTGTAAATTGTTTTTTGCTCTGAGACCTCGAACCTCTGGTGATTCCATTCAGCAGGTTAAAATTGTTATCTCCCTGCTGTGTGCTGATTCGCAGGATTGGGCATTTTCTCTCGACTCTAGGGATCCGGTTTTACTTACTGTTGACTCCTTTTTTCAGGCTTTGGGTTTACTTTATGGTGAATACAACTCTGTGGATCAAGCTGAAAAGACCTTGTTGGCCCTGTCTCAGGTCAAGAGGTGGTGTAATTACATTGTCAAAATTCAGAAAATGGTCTGTGTTAACTAAATGGAATGATGATGCTTTGGCGGCGCTTTTCAGAAAGGTTCTTTCTGACTCCGTTAAGGATGTAATGGTGGGGTTTCCCACGCCTTCGGGCCTGAACGATTCTATGTCTCTGGCCATTCAGATTGATCGGCATCTGCGGGAGCGCAGAACTGTCCGCTCGGGGATGTTGTCCTCAGAGCGGACTCCTGAACCGATGCAGTGTGATAGGATTCTATCTCGAACTGAAAGAAAAGGATTTAGAGCCAGAATAGGTTGTGTTTTTACTGTGGAGATGTTTCTCATGTTATTTCTGTCTGCCCCAAGTGGGCACAGAGGATTGCTAGTTCTTCAACCATCAGTACTATACAATGTAAGTTTTTATTATCTGTGTCTTTGATTTGTTCCTTGTCGTTATTTTCTGTTATGGCATTTGTGGATTCAGGCGCCGCCTTAAACTTGATGGATTTCGACTTTGCCAGCCCCTGTGGCTTTCCTATGCAGCCATTGCGGGACCCTATTCCTTTAAGGGGCATCGACGCTCCGCCTTTGGCTCAACATAAGCCCCAGTTTTGGATGCAGTTGACAATGCGCATGGCTCCAGCTCATCAGGAGGATTGTCGATTTCTGGTTTTGCATAATCTGCATGATGCGGTTGTGCTGGATTTTCCGTGGTTGCAGGTCCATAATCCTGTTTTGGATTGGAAGTCTATGTCTGTGACTAGCTGTCAGGTTGTCAGGGTGTCCATCATGACATTCCTTTGATGTCTATCTCCTCTTCGCCCTTGGAGATTCCGGAGGAGTTTCTCTCTGATTTTCAGGATGTTTTTGATGAACCCAAGTCCAGTACTCTTCCGCCACACAGGGATTGCGATTGTGAGATTGATTTGGTGCCAGGCTGTAAGTTTCCTAAAGGTCAACTTTTCAACTTGTCTGTGCCTGAACTTGCTGCTATGTGGAGCTATATTAAGGATTCTATGGAGAAAGGACATATTCGCCGCCCATCTTCTTCACCGTTGGGGGCGGGGTTCTTTTTTGTTGCTAAGAAAGATGGCTCACTGAGACCCTGTATTGATTATTGCCTCTTGAATAAGATCACGGTCAAGTTTCAATACCCTCTACCTTTGATTTCCGATTTGTTTTCTAGGATTAAGGGGGCATGTTGGTTTACTGAGATTGACTTTAGGGGGGCATATAATTTAGTTCGTATTAAGCAGGGTCATGAATGGAAAACGGCATTTAATACGCCTGAAGGCCATTTTGAATATCTTGTAATGCCGTTTGACCTTGCTAACGCTCCATCTGTTTTTCAGTCCTTTATGCATGACATATTTTGGGAGTTTATTGACAAGTTCCTGAATGTGTATTTGGATGATATTTTGATTTTTTTCCGATGATTGGGATTCTCATGTGGCACAGGTCAGGACTGTCTTTCAGATCCTTTGTGACAATGCTTTGTATGTTAAGGGGTCTAAGTGTTTCTTTGGGGTCCAGAAGGTTTCTTTTTTGGGCTTCATTTTGTCTCCTTCGTCTATTGAGATGGATTCCCGTCTTTCGAGAGGCTCCAGTACCTTGTTAAATGGCGGGGTTATGGCCAGGAGGATAATTCTTGGATTTTTGCCTCGGAGGTCCATGCCCCTGACTTGGTTCGTGCTTTTCATCTGACTCATACTGGTAAACCTAGGGCTCTGGTGAGGGTTCGGTGACCCCTCCTCAAGGGGGGATACTGTTTTGAATTCATTGAAGAATTCTGGTTGTGAGCTCCCTCCTGTAGTTGTTGTTGGTGATGGCTGTGTTTTGGAGAGTTTCTCAGCTGATCCTGATGATTGGCAGTCTGCTTCGGATTGGAGCATATAGGTGGTTGGAGCTGATCAATCTCTGACAGTTGTAATTATTCCTGGAGGTTTTCACATCTCTCCCTGGTTCCTTCCTGCTCTGATGAATCCTTGCAAGCTAAGTGAATGGTGCTTTGTTATTTTGTGGCACACATGTTGTGTGCTTGAGGATCTGCTTATTGCTTGTCTTGATCTGAGTTGTGGGTTGATATTTAGTCTGCATATTTGTTTACCTGCTCTCAGTTAGGAAGTTTTCTTCCTAGGTATGAACTGCTATTCACTGTTGTCTGCAACTTCCATTTCTGCTGGTGTTAGAATCTATTTATTCTAGTTTGATTCACAGAAGTTCCTGCAGATATAGAGGGCGGCGAGTCTTAGTAGACTTAGGGTTATTTTTTGGTACTATCTGCTGTTGGAGATTTTTGAAAGTATTTTAATACTGACCGCAATAGTATTCCATCCTGTCCTTACTATCTAGCTAGTGTGACCTCTTTTGCTAAACTCTATTATCTGCTTTTGTGTGTCTTTCCTCTCCTGTTTCCCAGTCAATATCCGTGGGGGGCTTGCTATTCTTTTGGGGTTCTGCTCTGAGGCAAGATAGACTTTTCTGTTTCCATCTTTAGGGGTAGCTAGTTCTCCGGTCGTGTCGAGGTGCATGGTTAGTTACATCCCATGGCTACTTCTAGTTGTGGTATTTAGTCAGGGACTGTGGTCAGTACAGTTGCCAACTACTTCTGTGAAGTCTGTTTATGTTACTCCTAGGTCATCGGAGCATAACAAAGCTCCCCTTAAGCCGGGTTCTAGAGCTCCCCCTTCTTTCTTTCTTTCAATTATCTTTTTATTGAAAATGAGATAAACATACAATCCAAAACATTTGAATAACATTAAATCAAATTTGAATCAATAAATACATGTATACAAAAGCACATTAATCAGGACATAACTTTGCGCAAGTTCAGCTTCAATAATTCAACGTCCTGCCATTGCCTCTTTCAAGACGTCTCTGTAGCTGACATCTGAAAATATTAGGCAGTCCATTCAACAGATTAATTAATAGCTGAAAATATAATAATTTATTGTAACAAACAAGTCAAAATAAAAGAACATCAGAGTAAAAAGTAAAAGAAGAAAAAGATAGAAAAGAGGGGGCGAGAGAAGAGAAAAAGAAAGGGTGAAAGGTGAGGGGGCAAAGAAGCTCTGAGGACTAATTACCTTAATCAGGTAATTTTGTTTCATAGTTCCGCTGGGACCATATGAATTAATGTATCCTGTGAGTAGCCCTGAATTGTATCCACGGATTCCACAACTCACTGAACACTTTTTGCTTGTTCTCTACTGTGGCTATAGTTTCTGCCACGCGATACAGAGAATCAAGTTTTCTGTGCAACTGTTCAATGGTAGGAATATCAGTAGATTTCCATAACGTCGGTATTAATAACTTTGCAGCTGCAATGAAATTTTGCGCTAATAAAGATGCACGTTTATTCTCATGCCAGAGATGGAAATTTAGCAATGCTATCTCTGGTGTCAGATTGGGCACCTTATTCAGCACTTCTTGAATGAATGTTTCCACCTCACTCCAAAATTGGCGGATTTTTGGACATGACCACCAAATATGTAAATAGTCACCACTGGGATCTTCACATCTCCAGCAACTAGAGGAAGTCCCAATTCGCCAGTTATAGGACTGTTTTGGAGTGATATACCAACACGTTATAATCTTGAAAGAATTCTCCTGGGCCTTTACGCATTGCGTAGGGCCATGAGATTTTTTATAAATATGTTGTAATTGGTCATGTGTGAACTTGTATCCCATATCTGATTCCCAGTGGGCAATATAGTCTCTTTTAGGGCAACACTCCGTTGTTAGCAACATTTGGTAAATGGTGGATAATAATTTTTTAGGTCTAGTTACACATGCGCACAGTGTCTCAATGGGCGTCATGGAACGTAGTAGATCTGCATTTTGAAGATGAGGTTTTAACATTCTCTTTAGATAATTGTATTGGATAAAGTTAAGTTTGGAGAGCCCTGGCAGTCTTTGTAGGTCGTTAAGTTCAGGGAGTGTTCCATCGGTTAGTATTTGATCAATGGAGATATTTGACCATCTGCGTGTGGTTCCCGTCCCCTCTGAAGATTTACCTATAAAAAATGACAGGATATCCGAGAGTTTGAGCAAAGGAGATATGGGCGGGGTTAAGGTATGCATTAGGTTTGACCATATCCTCAGAGTGGCTTTAGAATGAATGTTATGGAGTGGATCCATTTCCCTAGTCAGGATGCGAGTAAGAAAGACGGATCGGAGGGGTAGAGGGGACAAAGCTTCTTCCACCTCAATCCATGGCTTGTTATCAGTTCCCCTAATTAAGTCTATCGTTCTAGATATAATTGAGGCATGGTAATACTTTTTAATGTCTGGAGCTCCCATCCCTCCCTTAGATTTAGGTAGTGTTAGGGTGCGGTATGATAAACGGGGCTTTTTGTTACGCCAAATATACGTGCAGAACATTGAATTTACTTTGTTTAAATATGTTATCGGTATTGCTATGGGAAGCATTTGAAACATATAAATGAACTTCGGGAGGATCAGACTTTTTAATAAGTTCTTCCTTCCCATCCAAGATAAACAATTGTCCTTCCAGGTCCTTATAGTTACCATTACATTTTCAAATAGAGGTATAAAATTTAATCGGAATAGGTCCTTATCCGTTCTCCCCAGTTTCACTCCTAAATATGTAATGCAACGGGAGGACCATGTGAAGGGGTATAGAGTCTTCAATATGGAAAGTGTTTTCGATGGTATATTCAAATCTAGTGCTTCAGATTTAGACACATTCACTTTAAAGTTGGAAAGGTGGCCAAACTGATCAAGCAGATTCCTTAAAGCCGGGAATCCACGCAGAGGTGCAGACATCAAAATCAAGAGATCATCCGCGAAAGCCGCAGTCTTAAAATGTGACTTGTTGAGTCTGATCCCCTCTATGTCCTTATGGGCTTGTATGGCATTTAACAGGGGTTCCATTACAAGTACAAAAAGTAATGGCGATAATGGGCACCCCTGTCTCGTACCATTTTTAATTGTGAATGTGTCTGTCAATGCATCATTGATCCTAATCCGTGCTGTAGGATTTGCATACATTGCCATTATAGCTTTAGTCAGAAGTCGGGGGAACCCAAATCTAATCAGAGTTTCCTGTAAGTAGATCCAGTCCACCCTGTCAAAGGCTTTCTCCGCGTCTATTCCCAGCAGAACCAAAGGGATATTGTGAAGTTTCACATATTGCATCAAGTGCAGAATTTTATGTACGTTATCCCTTCCCTCTCTCCCCCCGACAAATCCAGTCTGGTTGAGAGAGATCAGACCCGGCAGCAAAATCGCAATTCTTCGTGCTATCATGCTAGAAAGCAACTTTAGATCGACGTTCAACAAAGAGATCGGTCTGTAGCTGCTACACTGCTCCGGGTCCTTTCCCTCTTTGTATATTAATGAAATACTGGCTTCTAACATCTGACCAGGGAGCGGTTGCCCCTCCAACACAGCATTACACAAGTTGAGTAAGTGGGGTAGGAGGAGAGAGGAAAAGGTTTTGTAGTAAGAGGCTGAAAATCCATCTGGACCTGGAGATTTTCCTATGGGACACCTCGACAGGGTGGACTGGAGTTCATCCAATTTGAAGGGTGCAACTAATAGTTGTTTATGGATGTCAGTAAGTGTTGGCAGTTGCAATCCATCCAAGAAGTTCCTAATGTCAGTTCGTCTTTTCGCAGCTTCGCACGCAGACTCACCAGGTCTCAAGTCATAGAGGTGTTTATAATAATCTAAGAACGCTTGTTCTATGTGTCCAGAATTGTCAGATCTCTCCCCTCGGCTATTCTTAATCGAATGAATCCGTGTACGCGCCTGCCTCTTCCGTATTAAGGAGATCATGAGTTTTGAGGCCTTGTCCCCATGTACATACATTTTGTTCTTCCAAGAGGCATAAAGCTTAGCTGTTTTCAGATTAAGGATATCTTTAAGTTGTTCTCGCTTTGTAGAAAGCATATCAAATGTCTGTCGATCCAATGTTTTTTTATGTGCCAATTCTAACGAAGTTATGTCATTATAAAGGTTTTGAATATCTTGCTGCCTCTTTCTGTTATAATGCGAGGATATAGAAATAAGTTCTCCCCTGACCACCGATTTATGTGCCTCCCACAGTGTTTGTACAAAAATCTCTTTTGTGTTGTTGAGTTCAAAGTATTATGTCAATGCTGTGGTTATGCGTTTCTGGACCTCAGTGTTAGCTAATATTGATTCGTTAAGACGCCATGTTCTGTTTTTAGAATATATTTTTGTAAGGGTCATCTCCAAAAGTACTGCAGAATGGTCAGAGTATACACTGGGGGTGATCATTGATTTTTTAACATTTGGTAATATCGCTCTAGAAACAAATATATAATCTATTCTATGATAAGACTTATGCGGATGGGAATAGAATGTGTAGTCGCGGACCATTGGGTTTAAATATCTCCAAGAGTCAATTAATTGTAAGGAATTAAGATTAGTCTTAATCCCATTTAAATCTTTCAAAGAAAGTGCACTTCTCTGTCTGGAGGTATCCAAAATCGGTTCTAAAGCCACATTAAGATCTCCTCCAATCACAAGCACACCCTCTCTGAAATTATCAATCTTTTTTAAGATTGATGTTAACCATTTCACAAGCCTTTTGTTTGGGGCGTAGAGGCTGCATAAAGTGACTAGGGTACCATCTAGCATACCTTTGACTAAGATATAACGTCCTTGGGGGTCTGCTAATGTCTCCCTTATTTGAAACGTCACCCCTCTAGCTATTGCTATCAATGTGCCTCTGCATCTTGTTTGTGTTGTGGTCGCGTGATACCATACGTTGTAATCTGCGCGGTCGAAGTTAGGTAATTTATCTGCCTTAAAATGTGTTTCCTGTAACAGAAGTACACTCACTTTTTGTTGTTTGAATCTATGTAGAGTATGGCGCCGGGTGCCTGGCGAGTTCAAGCCATGTGCATTCAATGATGCAAAGGTTATCACCTTATTTGCGTTATCCATGGAGTAGTGGTTCCAGGTGGACACATGAGTCTCGGTGTTTTCGGAAAATCAGGCCTTGGGTTCTCAGAGCCGGATGGAATAGTATAGGGGAAAGACAAGAAGAGGGAGGAAGAACAAGAGCAGTGAAAAAGAAAAGAAAGTTCAATAAAATAATCAAGACATTAAAATTAGTATTAATATTAATCTCAAATATAACTCTGTATAACATTAGAATGATGAGCTCCCCTTCTGGTCTGGAGACAGGAAAGTGTTGGATGCTGTGCTACCTGAATAGGGAACCCCCTTCTTGATTCCAGGTGTGACATCCCCCCCTGTGAGGGAGATAATGCCACTGGGTGTGACATCTTTCTCCCCCCTAGTGAACCAGGCTCTGCGCTTCTGTGGGGTTATCAATCTCCGGCTCCTCAGGCGGGATGAGGCTCATGCTATGGCCTCCTGCTTCCCGCTGCGAGACGTCAGAGCACGGACTGGGCCTCTCTTCAAGCTCTTTCCAGGGTGCCGCCCACGATAGCACGCCCCTTCTGCTTCCTGTGTGCCTTATGGTGCAGTAATGGTGACAGTCAAAAATACACAGTTCAATAAAGTTCACACAGGGCCCAGTGGCAGCTGGCTTCAAGATCCTGTTTGTGAAGCCAAAAACTGATGCACCGCAGGGCTGTGGGATACTCGGAACCAGGCTGCGGTGTTTCTGGGGAGGCACAGGGGTCAAGACCCGGCTCCATGACCCTGGGTTCAGTGTGAAAGAGTTCTTGGGGGAAATTATAGTAAGGATTATTCGTGATGCCACCCGTGGCTATGAGTGGCCACCACTGCTGCAGAACCGCTCGGTAAGATGGATGGGCAGCTAGGATGTAACGGATCCCCACGGGTTAAGCGAATCCCCAGGGCAGTGGATGTTGAAAGGTGTAGGATGCAGGATGGAGGGTGCGCATTAACAGCCAGACTCACGGTTTGTTGGTTCCTCAAGTCTTTTACTGGCAATACTGGTTCAACCAAAGGTGATGTTGCTGTGAGTCCTTGTAACCTTGGAGCAACTTGGGATTCTCCTCACCCGACAAGTTCTAAGGCCTCCCTGCTGCGCTTTCTCTTGGCGGGTCCCTGCGGCTACTTAAAGGGAACCTGTCAGCTAGTTTATGCCTCCTCAGCTATCATTGTCTGTACCTGCAGCTTCATAATACTATTCTAATCATCCCTGTCTGAGCTCATAATGTAATGTGAAAGGTGAAAGAAAAGCATTTATACACTTACATTTCCTTATGTAATGAGGCAGTCAGTCCCCAGCTTGGAGGACAGGGACTGTTTGGCAGGTTAATAGTTAACATTTCAGCCTTGTGCTAGAAGATGTTTGGAGACCTAGATATGATGTCACAACCATGTGACTACAATAGGCGGAGCTAAGTTCTCATAGAACATAATACGTTTGCTGGCTTAGCTCCACCCACTATGGTCACATGATCGTTACATCACACAGGTCCTTTAGCTATCCAAGTTAAAAGTAAGTTAACTATTATCCTGCCAGACAGTCTAGCACCTCCAAGGTGGGGACTGAAATGTAAGTGTATAAATGTTTTTTTTCACCTTTCACATTACACTATGAGCTCAGGCAGGGATGATTAGAATAGTATTATAAAGCTGCAGCTACAGACAGTGATAGCTGGGGGGGCATAAACCACCTGACAGGTTCCCTTTAAAATAATCTGCGGCCCTCTCTCACTCTATCCTGTGTGTGCCAGTATGAAATTCAGCTCGAGTCTTCTCTAGCCCCACTTCATGGGCGGCTGCTACTGGGCTCTTAACGCTGCTTTGCCTACAGGCACTTGTGTGGCTGGGGAACTTGCAATTCCCCAGCCTCTGGTTTTGGCTGCCGGGACATTAGGCCCTGCACAGCCTCAGACTCCAGTATCCAGTTTCTGGCACTTTCTCCTCTGGGGTGAGCTCGACACTGCTCTGTTCCCCAAGCTCTTCTCTCCTTCCTCCTCAGACTCACTCCATGACTGTTCTGTTGTTTTCCCTGGCTGTTCTGCCTAACCCTACCTCCAGGCCAGAATTTTTATAGGGAAGCTCCCCTTAAGCCGGGTTCTAGAGCTCCTCTTCTGGTCTGGAGACAGGAAAGTGTTGGATGCTGTGCCATCTGAATAGGGAACCCCCTTCTTGCTTCCAGGCATGACATCACCCCCTGTGAGGGAGATAATGCCACCTTGGCAACCGTACTCTGGGGTGCTACATTACTTCCCCAAGGTTTTATTCCAGAGAGCCTCTGCAGCCAGTCAGTAGAAAATGAGAAACAAAGAGCTCTGCTGTGGCTGGGACAGGTAAAGAGAGCCTAATAAGAGTATAGTTAGCTTTAGCAATGTAAACTTGTGTCTTTCCTTCTCAGCCTCCCCATCTTATTGGCTATAGAGATAGTGGTGGACGGACCATGCCTGCTGGCAAGTGGGGCTAGCAATCTGCCAGGTACTGGAGGGTAATGGCCAAAGCATTCAGCATTTAACTTCTACATATTAAGACCAAAGGTCAAGCTTCATATTTTTTATGTAGAATTTGACTTCAATTAGTAACATATAACAGCAAGGTCAGCTTTGGGATTTGTTTCAATCATTTACAGCCAAATGAAGCTTTAAAATTCCCCCATCTTTTAAATTGCAGATATTTTCAAGTAATCTATCCTGTCTTTTTTAGTGGTTTAGTCTCATATATGGTGTATTATTTTACAGATTTTTACCTTATACATCTACTAATGTATACTAATACAGTATATTAAAGAGGACCTCGCTCTGCACCTGCGTGAAGTAGCACAAGGAGACGCAGGCGAGGATGGATGACAAACCATCAAGGCGGTGGCGAGGACAGGGAGGAGGGCGGAATGGAGATGCAGGGGGCAGGAATGGCCCCCGGGAAGCGAGCTGACTGCTGTCACTGATAATGCCCTCTTGACTTTTTACTGTGAGTTTTCAAAAGGCTATATTTAGGGGTAGAAACCTCATAGACACATGGGGGACCCCTTGCCTGAATGCAGCATACATGCTGCATTCAGTGCTGCTATTAGATTGAATTCCAGGAGGGGGGTGACAGGTTCTCTTTAAAGCTCATACTTCTCATTGGGGCTTCTCTATATGTGTAAACCATGAGGTATAAACTCCTACTATAGATTTTTTTGGTGTACATGCTTCTGGATCTGCTGGGGACTCTACATCAGCTAAATGAAAGGAGAAGACGTACATTTTTGTGGGAAAAGTTTCAGTAAAACTTGCATTTTATTCACTAAAGTTTGTTTGTATACATTTGAGTCGAGTGAGCGGTCCTACTAGTAATTCCCTGTATTCCTGTATGACTGTGCAAGCAGAAATAGCTGTCAATCACTAGTAGAACCACCCACTAGAATCATGTCTGTAAACACCAGGGATTCTTTTGAATAAAATACAAATTAAACTGAATCTTTTCCGACAAACTATAAATTATTCTTATCAGCTTCTTCTTCTCTATACCATATTGTTCACAGATCAGTCTACAGCCTTCAAAATTCAGTGATGCTAAACTCCTTTATGTTGTAAAAAAAAAAAAAAAAAAAGCATTTTTAGTGTGATAGTAGCCAAATCTAAAAAGAACCTGTATGAGTCTGGTATCGCTGCACTCTTAAGGTACCGTCACACGCCGCCATATCACCGGCGAGATGGCTGGCAATTCCCGAATTCGGCGATGTGGAAACCACATCGTATGTGCGTAGTGGTGTGTGAGTGGGCGATTCTACGGAGATAAATCGCTGGTGGAGCGTCGCCTGATTGCCCTGCGCTGCAGTGAAATCAGGCGATATCCACCAGGCGATTTCAGCGCATCGTGGCGTGTAACAGGGCGATAGCGATGTACACAGAAATCCTGAAATCAATCCCGTAGGCGTGCTTGGATGGTGTTTTTTTTGCGCTGCATCTGCGGCGATTGGTGGGTGATACTGCATTCTGATTGGCTGGCCATGTCTGAGGCTCCTTATTTGATGACCTGTGCCTTCACGCAAGGCTGACCAATGGGAACGCAGTTCCGTCCACCAATGGCAGTGATATGGGCGCAGTGAAACACACTCTAGCATGCCCCTATCGAAACAGTATGGCCACATCGCAGCTACGATTGTGGCGTGTGATGTAGCGATGTGTGAAGGGAAGATTGCTTCCGGCCTTCTGCAGGCGATTTCCGAGACGCAGGATCGCCAAAGATTGCACGCTATATAGCTATGTGTGACAGTTCCACAGTGATCTGAAAAAAGTGCCCGAAATGTGCATGCTCACGTCAAATTGCCGGCCATATGGAAGCCATCTTCAAAATTTTTAAGTTCAAGCCTGTTAGTGGTCAAGTCTAACATCGACGCATGTGACAGGGTGGATTCATGATTAGCTTCCAGGCGGCGAATCTGCGTCAATAAGTCACAAATCCGTTTGTTCCGGAATTTTTTCAACCTGGCCCCATGTTTAATTAACGTCCCTCTCAGGAAGCATTTGAGTGCCTCCCATTTAATGGGGGGGGAAGTCGGGTCCGATGCATGTGATTGAGTGAATATCACTATATCTGTCCTCAAATCCTCCAGATTGGCCGCATCCCGCAAAAGATTACCATTCAGGCTCCATGACCACTGTCTCCCTGCCAGACCGGGCACCTCAAAGGAAAGGAATATGGGACTATGGTCTGATAAGAGAATATTACCAATTGTCGCTTCCGGTTTCCATGAGAGGAGCCCGTGACTGACGAGGAACATGTCAATTCTGCTATAAGAATCATGAACTCCAGACATGAACGTGTAGTCCCTGCCCCTGGGATTCAGGACCCTCCAAACGTCTACCAGCCTGAGCCTATGGAGCAGACTCTGGAGCGCTCTCACCCGCTTCCGCGGGACCGCTCCTCGACCAGATGTGGAATCAGCCAAGGGGTCAAAAATAAAATTGAAATCTTCCCCAACCACAACCTGGCCCTCCGCAAACTCTGCCAATTTTAGTAAGAGAGACCTACACACTCTGGTTTGCTCTCTGTTCGGGAGGTACCAGTTCACCAGGGTGAGCAGACTGTTGGCCACCCTCAGCTTAAGGAAAATAAAACGGCCACCGGGATCCACTACTGACTCCATCATAGTATAGGGCAGATTCCTGTGTAGTGCAATAGAGACCCACTTAGATCTAGACTCAGGGTTCGTGCTGTGGAACCATGTCAGGAAATTCTTATCACTAAAGGTCGGAACATGGTCCGTTTTAAAGTGTGTTTCTTGCAGAAATACCACCTGCACCCCGTTTTGTGCATGTCTAAGAGGACATGGGCCCTCTTCTGGGGTGTAGTGAACCTCCGAACATTTAGGGATCCTATCTTCAGGGAACTCGTCACGGTAGGTGTGTTAACCAGAGTCCACTGCAACCACCTCAATGAAAGAGAGAAGATGAAGAAGAATAAGGTGAAGAGGAGAAAGAAGAGAGGAGGGGTAAGAGAGAGAGAGTAGGGAGAGAGGAGGAGAGGGGTAGGGAATAGAATGGGTTAAATACCCAGACGACCAATCAAACTATATACAAACAATATTCGTGGGGTATATTCTTGAACAGAAGCACCACTCTCAATGGCGAGCAGTGGTGACCCCAGTGGGGTGGCGCCCTTTCTACAAGGAGGGAGGACGTCACACTGGGGCAAAATAGAGGACAGAGTCCTGAAATATATCTAGCAATAAACTAAAACAGAGTAAGATGGACAGCAACTCGAAGAGTATATACTCCTCGGCCAATAGCCTTTAAACTGTCATCTGAAACAAAACCATGGCAGCAACCTGGCACATAGGGTCTGCCCCATTTCGAGGCCAAGTGACCGCATCCAAACAAAGGTACCTAGAGGACCCTCACAAAGGGGTACAATACTGTAGGCTTTCCGTTAGCATGACCCGGGGGAAGAGTTCGGGAGAGGGAAAGAGAGAAAAGAAAAAAAAAGGGGAGGGGAGGCGAGAGGGAGGAAGCGGAGTGGAAGGTTAGAAAAAGGGGAAGAAGGGTGGGGGAGGGGGAGTAGGGGGTCAAGCTATAGTCCAAAAAAAAGAAAAAGAAAAAAAGAACCCCCTCAATATCATTAACGTAATATAATGAGAGTCATATGGGAGCAGTCTTCGGTACCTGAATGAATAAAAAAAGAAAACATGGCATGTAAAAGAAAAAGGATACAACTCGTCTCCTAACGTAATTATCCAACGTCCGAACGGGCAGATTCACTGAGCCTTCATCTGCGAGACCGACCGCCTCCTCTGTTTCTCCTCCGCGGGGCCCTCTGCGGACACGAGGGAAGCGGGAAGAATCCATCAGCAGAGGAACCAGGCCGCTCCGGAAACACCAAGCCCGGATCAGGAATATCCAGGGACTCGAGGAACCCCTGGAGGTCCCTAGGATGTGAGAGGGAGATCAGCTGATTACTTCGTCGAATCTGCAGGCGGAAGGGATATCCCCAGGAGTAAGCGAGTTGATTCTGTCTCAGTAGGTCCAGGAGGGGACGCAGGGCTCGTCTTTTCTGGAGGGTCCATCTGGGGAGGTCCGCCATCAGTTGTAAGGGGCAGCCTTGTAGACAAATCTCATTACAGCGCCTAGCATTATTGAGGATCTCCTCCTTGATCTGATATTTGTGTATACGGCACACCACATCTCTAGGGAGCCCACCCTCGGACGGGGGAGGGCCCAGGGACCTGTGAGCCCTGTCGAATTCAATGAAGGACTCCTCCGGTTTGTGTCTAATAGAATTAAATAGGCTCTGCAAGGTCTCTTTTAGGGCTTCTGTCGAGATGACCGGCGTTCACGGTTCTCAAGATCCTCTAGGGAGTCCAGAAAAGCCTCAAATCTAGACTCCTGATTAGCCACTACATCTTCCAGTGATTGAACCCTCCTAGAGAGACTGTCTACGGGGGAGTCGGATTGAGAGACTCTATGAGATATGGCCTGGCCTCTCCTCTAATAGCCGCAGTCTCAGCCTTCATTGAGGATTTCAGTTTAGAGACGAACTCTACCAACTCTTCTCTGGTCAGGACATTGAGCATACGTGCTTTAAACGAGTCCCACATGTCACCGCTCGGGGCTAGGATGTCTTGGGCTGCTGGGTGGCTGAGGCTGGTGATCGTAACTGGAGCAATGCAGCGCTGCCCTCCACTCCAGCTATTGATAGCCTCCTGGGGGACCATGTTGATTCTGTCTACATCATGTAGACTGGTGGCTGAGCCAGGGCACATATGGGACAGCACCCCTGGTGATGGCGACCACCCCTGGGACTGTGCCTGTCTCATAACTGTGGGAGTAAGACTCATGTGCCCATATGGGTGGGGGAGAACATCTGACCCATGCAACAAGGAGGTCGCAGTTGGACGCAGCTCCTCCGGAACTGAGTGAAGCCGCAGGTGGCCGCTCACCATGTGCGGCGGGTGCGGGGCGGCTTCTCCCTGCAGTCTCTCTGTGGCTGCAGCTTCCAACTCCGCAGCATGAAATAAACATGCTGCGGAAGAGCGGACTGCCGCAACCCACACCGCAGCTCCAAACACGCTGCGGGCGGGTTAAGCATAGTGAGGATGGGATTTCTTGAAATCCCATGCACTATGCTTATACTGTAATATGCAGCGAGCGTTTTGCTGCGTCCAAAACGCTGCATATACTGATCGTGTGCATGCACCCTAACACAGCATTAACCCCTAACACAGGCCCCTAATAAAGCATTAACCCCTAACACAGGCCCCTAATAAAGCATTAAACCCTAATACAGGTCCCTAATAAAGCATTAACCCCTAACACAGGCCCCTACCAAAGAATTAACCCTTAACACAGGCACCTAACAAAGCATTACCCCCTAACCTAGTATTAACCCCTAACACAGACCCCTAAGAAGGCACTAACCCCTAACACAGGCCCCTAACACAGTATTAACCCCTAACACAGGCCCCTAACAAAGCATTAACCCATAACACAGCACTAACCTCTATACCCAGGCCCCTAACCCAGCTTTAACCCCTAACACAGGCCCCTAACATAGCACTAACCCCTAACACAGGCCCCTACCAAGGCATTAACCCCTAACATGCCCCTAACAAAACATTAACACCTAACACAAGTTCCTAACAAGACATTAATCCCTAATAGTTTTAACCCTTCAGTCTCCCCACCCCATCGTCAGCTCTTTGAGCGCTCACCTCCTCCTGTGTTCTCCTGCTGGCACCAAGGGCTTTTCTTCCTCCTCCTTCCTGTCATCGCTCTGCACTATTTGCAGAGAAGCCGCAGCACCTCAGAACAGGGAGCTGACCCCGGAAATGCAGGCACCGCTACTTCCGGGGTCATCCAGCTCCCTCTGCCCGAGGACTATAGAGGTGCGCTGGTGCACCCCCCAGCATCCCGCCTCCCTGGCCCTGCAGTCTCCCCCCCCCTCCGAAAAGACTGCAGATTACACATATCTGTCACATTGTCTGACGTAGCGGAGGATTAAAGTTTAATTAAAAGAAACAACAAATTTCTCCCCTCAGAGGAGCGGGTACAGAGGCCCCGTCCACACCACCACAGGCGGCCCATAGGGAGAATTCCCGGTAGTCCTGCCTACCAGACCGGGCCTGAGAGAAGCCCATAATTGTTCACACAAAGTACAATGCCCATTTCATAGTCTCCATAGTGCTAAGCACACAGACTATGATGCCACCCCCAATGCCCACAACTAACAATGATGATGCTTCTAAAGTGCCCACCTCTCACGCTTTGATAATCCACCAGCGTACATCATTCACAATATGCTGCCCAACTAGTGTCCACCATACAAACTATGGTGGTACACACAACCCACCGCACACACAAGGATTCTCACACACACAGCCTGATGACAACATTGGCACCTCTACACACTATAATGTCCCCACATTGCCCATCCCTATACAGTATGATGACCAAATGTGACCCTCAACACAGTATGATACACACAGTCCCCACCACACATAATAATGCCTATTGCCCATATACACAGTATGATGCCCCCAAAACACCCACACACATTATAAAGCCCCCTCAGTCCCCCACACAGTATGTTCTCATCACACACAGTATAATGTCACTACGGTTTTCCCCTAACAAAGTATGTTGCCCCACAGTACCATATCACCATATAACCTCACAGACGTCCAACACAATAAAATGTTTTCACAGCCTCATTCTTGCATTATAATGTTCACACAGTCTCCCCACACACATACACCCCCAGAGGCCCCACACACACTATAATACCTCCATAGTATACATTCATGTCGTCCCCACATTACTATCCCACGGTATATGTGTCATTTAACATGCCTGCTCCTTTGCAACTTTTTTGATCTCTGCTGCCCAGTTACATGACATGAGAACATCACGTGACCTGAAGGGTTTTCCTAGACAGAATGATGGAGAAGGGATCTGTTGACTCCCCACTCCATTATTGCATCTTGAGGAGACAAATACAGTTGCTATGGAGAAACCACTAGCTGCAGAGGACAGCAGGACAGCTTCTCAAATTCAGGACTGTTTCTCTGGATCTGAGACAGTTGGGTCAGTATGAATATAACACCTAACAATAAATGACACATTTTTCAATCTAGAGCAGGTGCTAGTCCTTCATAATCTTGTGCGTTAGCCCAGTGGACTCATGATATTGTAGCAGTAATATCCTTCTAGGTTCTCGCTACAAATTCCAGAATCAATGTTACCTTGTATCCACATCTAATGTGTTTGACAGATTGGATTCACAGTATTTATGGGCCAGCACAGTGATTAGCACTGCAGTGCTGGAGTCTGGGTTCAAATCCCATCAAAGACAACATATCCAAGGAGTTTGTATGTTCTCCCCATGTTTGTGTGGGCTTCTTCTATGTACTCAGCTTTCTCTGACACTCCAAAGACATAATAATAGGGAATTTAGATTGTGAGTCCCAATGGAGACAGTGATGCTGATTCACTGTGGAATTAATGGCACTATGTAAGTGAATAAATATTATTATTTTTTAGCCACTGGCACCCTGCAAGTACCGGTACTCATGTTTTACCATGACAGCCATGGATCTTATAATGCCCACACATAAATGAAAAAATATAAAAATAAATCAATAAATTATATATGTCCTAAAACAGTACCTATAAAAACTACAACTCATCCCACAAAAAAACAAGCCTTTATTAATAAATACACAATATATAAAGCTAAATTATACTATTGAACATACAACTTGTATCACAGAAATTAAACCCTTTTACTTTGAATCTGGGAGTATAAATATGAGAATATTTTTTTGGTCATTTAGTATCAAACAGTGCAGGGTCACTAAAGAGTTAGTCTTTTTCTTTCAGTATGATTCATTTCTAATTGCGAAATAACTTGGTTCCTTGGAATAAATTGGTAACTTCCTGTATTTAAACTTATATATATACTAATTGCAACATATGCAAACATCTGACTCACTACGGCACTCAGCTGTCCACATGTACTCAGTGCTGTACCCTCCAAACTTCTGGTCAGGATGCTCTGGTACATTGCTCTAGTCTCATGAACGATATACAGGTGCATCTCACTAAATTAGAAGATCATCAAAAAGTTTATTTATTTCAGTAATTCAATACATAAAGTGAAACGCGTATATTATATAGAGTATATTATGTAGAGTCACTACAAACAGAATGATCAATTTTTATGTGTTTATTTCTGTTAATGTTGATGATTATGGCTTACAGCCAATGAAAACCCGTAGATCATTATCTCAGAAAATGAAAGTAGGGATAATGACCTTTGGGTTTTCATTGGTAGTAAGGCATAATCATCAACATTAACAGAAATAAACACTTGAAATAGATTTCTCTGTTTGTAATGACTCTATATAATACATGTGTTTCACTTTATGTATTGAATTACTGAAAAAAATGAACTTTTTGACGATATTCTAATTCATCGAGATGCATCTCTACGTTAGATACATACATTTATCTCTAAATCAGAAATGCTTCAAATGTTCTTTCTTAGTTTTTCTGTTAATTAAAAATTTAATTCTGTGAGATGAAATGTTCAGAAAATGACTCCAAACATACATTTGTAAAGAGATAATGCACGCCCCACCAGGGCTGTGGGGTACTCGGGACAGGACTTGTATTTACTTGGGTAGTCACGGCGGCATGACCCGGTTACGTGGCCCTTGCAGTGTCATTAAATGGGGGACAGTTTATATGGGAAATAGATTTGTGAATTCACCCGTGGGTTTCGGCAATTGGGATATATGGCCAACGCTGCAGTACAGATCCTCTGGGGCCGTTGGTAATGCAGCTGAAGTTGTTCTGCTCTCCACAGGTAGAGCAAGGCCCCAGTGCAGTTGATAAAGTTATTGTAGGGGCAACGGCGGGGTAAATAACTTGGAGGACATGGGTACTTTAATTAAAGTTCTTTCGCAGCAGTTCACAACAGTTTAAAAATTACAGTTCTCACACTTTAGCTCTGCTCCGGGTAACTAGGTTTATGCAGCTCAGGCAGCTCCTCTGTGTTTCTTCCCTCAAGTCCTTTCAGGCCCTTTTGTCTCTCTCTGTTTCCTCACTCACGGGTTTGACCTGGCCTTCACAGGCTCTTGTGTGATGATTCTCTCTCTATCAGGGTCACTAGACCCAGTCTGATGGCTGTATTCTTAGACCGTGGTGGTAGGTAGGCTGCAGGTCGTGGAATACCTGCCCCACGCCGGTGTGTCCTGTGTTTGGGGTCCTAGAGTGCCCCCGGTCACTTCTACAGAGTCGGCTCTCTGGCTGTAGCAGCCTAGCCTCCAGTGTCCCAGGTGTGGCTGTGGGATCACCAAGCTCCCTCGTCCTCACTGTCTCAGCTCCAGGGTTCCTCCAGCCAGCTAAGGTGTGTGCGGCTGCCTGGCCCTTGTCCTCCACTCTTCCTCTTTCAAACTGTGGCTCTTCCCTCGCCTCCGGCTATGAAGCGAGCTTTCTCTCCTGGGCATGTAGCCTCCAGGATTCTGTGTCCTCCAGGGAACCCGTCCTCCTGGGAATCTGCCTCTCTCTACTACTGTTCTATTCTGCTTCTTCTTCTGTTCTCCCTGCAACTGGCGCTCCTGTGTTTTTATCTACGGTGCCACCCACTGCATCAGTGCTGCTCTATGCTCCACCCACACTACTCTTAACCCCTACTACCCCTGCCTAACCTAGAGTCCTAGGCGTAGGGTCGGTGTGTGTACCTGTGTGGGTGTTTTTAGTTAACCGTCTCTACCTTACTTGGCTGCAGTTCACCCTGTGGCTGCCCTGGTCACAGGGGCGCCACATTCCCCCGGAGCTAAATCCAGCAGGTCATCACGCTGACGACACCACAGTAAGCACAATTTACTTTTTTATGCATAACAATAACATTTAACATAAGTATTTTCGGGAGGTGCATCACTTGAATGTTGCTAAACAAAAAAGACATCTATAAAAGTGGAAAAATTCTCATGAGTCCAGTTCATTGCTCAAAGTTCACTGATGAGAACTTTCATAAAACCAATCAAGAGCACTCAGGGTACTTAACTATATACATACACAGTTCCGATTATTCACTGTCCATAATCTCTTAGTCTTTTTTAACTCAGCATAATATCAAGCAAGAAAAAGGGAAATTACACACACACACTCAGGAAAAGGATGGGGACACCAAGGAAAACATCACATTCTCACTTACAATTTAGCTGTCCAAGTACAGCTCAGTCCTTCTTCATTTTTTCCTCCTCTTTGGCACCTTCCATGGCAAATGCTCCTGTCGCGCACATGAATCGTTCACAATTGGTGCTGAAAATTCTGGCTATCCGTCTAAGGACGTCCGGGTTCCTTGAGTTGAAGTTTGCATCCTTGCCGGGATTACTGCTGCGGCCTCTGCGGGTCATTGCTCTGGGACGGCTGCATCTGTTGGGTAGTCATCTGGCGCTGCTTCAGCTGCGGGCTCTCTCAGGGATAGTCACTTTACTCACATTGCATACGAGCCTCACTCTCCGGGTACTTGGATAAAAGTAACCCATTATCCCATGACCAGATTCCTATCCGGGTGACCTTCTGGCAGGTGGGACTCAACATCGAGTCGGTTTGCAAAGACATCTGCATGGGTGCCGGGCTCACGGTTGAAAGCGTACCTCACTTTGGGCTTAAATTGTATGACCTGCCCCTCACGGCATCAGGATCTGGATATCGCCGGGCTGGCGCACGCCACTGCTTTTGCCGCCATTGTCCTCTCGATTTTCTCCTGCATCTGCACCCGTTTTACAGCATCCTCTTTCTCCATCTGGGCCACGCACCTTTTCAGAAATTCTTCCCTGATGAGGATCTCGTCTTGGCCTCCTTCGCTGGCCTCTGCTGTGCGGGGAAGCCCATCAGGTCTGCTCCCTGTTCTGCCACCAGCAGCGCAATGCCTCTCCTCTCACCTCTTGAGTTGGCAGAAATGGAATCAGCGGTTCTGGCAGGCCTGGGCAACTCTCCTCCAAAGCCCCCAATAGATCACTCATTCTCATCGGCCCTGCGCATTCTCCTGCAGGCCAGGGTTCTTGCCTGTGACCACCTGTCCAGGTGCCGCTTTCTCTTCTGGGGACTTGCTCCGCTTCCCGTTGCAGTGGGCCCTTAGGGAGTAGCAATAATATCCCCCTCCTAGTATCCGTCTCCGGGTACTCCTCTGCTTCCGTCTGGAGGTCTATATATGGCAGCTGCTTGCCATGTTGCTCCTGCTCTCCTCCCCTCCTCTGGGCGTCGCCGATTCTTGCCGCACTGTCGGCTGACCCACCCTTAGGCGGAGCTATAGCTGGTTAAGTAGCATCGCGCTCCCCCGGAGCGAAGGATGGCAGGGGCGGGATCTTCTGTTCCCGCTCCTTGCTGGCTCGGCCCACTATAAGGAGCACTAGCATGCTCCGCGCCAAGCATATTGCGTCTGTCTTTTAGGGCCACCATTATGGGGGTCATATTTGCAAAGTCCCATACACAATTCAATAAAGTTCCTTAGGCGGACAGTGCCCACATTTAAGGGCACGATATCCAGTTTGTGATGCCAAGTTGTCGCACATTAGGGACCGGGGTACTCGAGACCGGGTTGTACTGTCTCTGGGGGTGTCAAGGTCCTGGTCCCGTTGTTCCAGATGCGGCAAGTAAAGGGAGTATTTACAGAGGATTTGTCGTGACGCCACCCAGGGGTATGTGGTCAGTGGGGACCACCACTGCCGTATTACTGCTGGGGACGGTGACTTGGGGCAGCGTGGATGGTAAGCCCTCCTCGGGTACGGCTGAGGGTCCCCAGGGCAGGTGTAGTGGTGATGGAGGGGCCTGGTGAGGGATTGTGCTCTGTGCAAGACCCTTACTTCACTGCTGCAGCTTCTTCAGCCAGCATGTGTGGAAAGCAGTCTCCGGCTCTTCAGGTGGGACTCTGTTGTGACGCTGGAAGGAAAAAGTATCAGGCAGTGGTGAGCTTACCAGGTACTTTACTTAAAGTTCTTTCGCAGCAGTTCACAACAGTTTACAAGTTACAGTTCTTTCAGCTCTTCAAAGTTACAGTTCTCAAAGTTTAGCTCTGCTCCAGGTAACTAGGTTTATGCAGCTCAGGCAGCACCTCTGCGTTGCTTCCCTCAAGTCCTTTTAGGCCCTTTTGTCTCTCACTGTTTCCTCACTCATGGGTTTGGTCTGGCCTTCACTGGCTCTTGTGTGATGATTCCCTCTCTGTCAGGTTCACTAGCCCTAGTCTGATGACTTTTATTCCTAGACTGTGGTGGTAGGTAGGCTGCAGGTCGTGGAGTACCTGCCCCACCCCATTGTGTCCTGTGATTAGGGTCCTAGAGTGCCCCCGGTCACCTCTCTGGCTGTAGCAGCCTAGCCTCCAATGTCTCAGGTATGGCTGTGGGATCACCAGGCTCCCTCGTCCTCACTGTCTCAGCTCCAGGGTTCCTCCAGTCAGCTAAGGTGTGTGCGGCTGCCGGGCCCTTGTCCTCCACTCTTCCTCTTTCAAACTGTGGCTCTTCCCTCGCCTCCAGCTATGGAGCGAGCTTTCTCTCCTGGTCATGTAGCCTCCAGGATTCTGCATCCTCCTGGGAACCCGTCCTCCTGGGAATCTGCCTCTCTTTACTACTATTCTGTTCTGCTTCTTCTACTGTTCTCCCTGTAACTAGTGCTCCCGTGTTTTTATCTACGGTGCCACTCACTGGATCAGTGCTGCTCTATGCTCCACCCACACTACTCTTAACTCCTGCTACCCCTTACCTAACCTAGAGTCCTAGGCGTAGGGTCAGTGTGTGTACCTGTGTGGGTGTTTTTAGTCAACCGTCTCTACCTTACCTGGCTGCAGTTCACCCTGTCTCTTGATTTTACTCACAGTTTCAGTACACCTCCAGGTAGTTCCAGCGGTCCACGAAGTGCTGTGTTCTCCGGGTTTGGACCCCAGTCAACTCTCTGTAATTAGGGGACACTTTTACCCATACCCCTTTCTTAAGTTCCTCTCTCTGGTTGACTCTCTGTGCTGACTCTTGCCCCTCCGCCCCATGCCTCACACTCAGTGGCCCTGCATCCTGTCGGGCGATGTCTTCCTAGTCCTATGACCCTATGTGGCTACATTTCCGGCAAATGAGTGTAGTGTTGGACCGTGCCACTTGAAGATACCTCGGTCACCGGTTTACTAGTTAAGTCCTTCAGTCATTCCACTCGTCTGGGGCCTGTACCCCCTTCTGTGGCCCAGTCCCTCCACCCAACTCTGATCCCTTTCAGCGTGGATACGAGCGCCACGGGTGGATCGCTCACTTTCCGTGCCCTTAGGACCCCTTCTCAGTCTCTGGAGCCCTCAGCGACTCCTCTGACCTTCCGCTCCCTTCTCTCTGTCCTGGGATGAGCTCCTCTGACTCCAGTCCCCAGGACCTCGGTCACACACGTCTGCTCAGGACCGAGTCTCCATCGTTCCCCTCACTTCCTATTTCCTGCCTTCCCCTATCTACTTCCTCCTCCCACACCTTCTACCTTCTCCCTTCCAGCCTTGCATGGGGCCCTTCCTAAAGAGGGTCCGCCCAAACCCCAGGACCAGGGTGGTGTTGTATCTGATGTGGATGCCTGGGTGCTGGGTGGTGTCCCCTCTTTACCCAAGAGTGGGGTGCCACACCTCTGGCTGAGGTGCAGTACCTCTGTGTGACTGGACCCTCAGGGTTGCCACAATAACATTTATTATCTCTCTACAATGGCACAATTCAAAGGGTGGAATATATTGTGCAGGAAGTAAACTATGAATGATGTCTTGGGTACAGATGTGCAATTGGATTCCCGCTGGCCTGCTCTGATGTCCAGTCTAGTCCTTAGGGTAAAGACAAACTAGTGTATGTGTAATTGGAGCGATTTATATGCATGCCAGTCGCATGACTGTTTTCCATATGGTCATGCAAGTGTGATGCGAGTATGCAATTTGTAGTCCCAGTGCAATCCGTAAGTCAGGGGAAATCTGTACAGGTCATCATGTGTAGTTCTATAAAAGGCCCCTTTCACTGGCACCACAATGGGACCACAGCTATAATTTGAACATTAAAAATGTAACCGCCATTTACACTTTTATATATTAATGTAGAGCAAGTGATTACAATAAACTTCCAAATATACCTCATAAGTGAAATCTGGAAGAAAGCCTTTCAAATATCTTCCAGAATATGTCCCCCTAAACTGTTTCTAAACCTGCCATATGCTGGTTGTCAGGGAGATCCGTCTTCTGTTGCACACACATAAATACAGCCATATAAGGGTGGTGTCATGTCGCCGTCAAACTTGGTAACTGTAGTTCCTGCCCGGCCACTGGGCGGTACCGGATTCCTTCGGCTGCTGGTGTTGGTGATGGTGGGGCCATGTCCTCATCGGGACCTGCTCCTTTGGTTCCTGCCTCTGTCGCTGGGATTCGCCAAGCTCCTCCTGTGAGTGATGCTGGTGACAGGAGAGAGGTCATTGCAGAGGTGTCTGGTAGGTGCCGGCTTCATTCTTCTATCAGAAGTTGGGTGGTTGGTACAAGTCGTGCATCACCATCTGGCCTGGTTTTAGGGGCGGTCTGGATGAGGTCATCAGGCTGTGAACTCCAGCCTATAAGAGGGAACCGCGCCCTTCAAATACCTTGGGCCTTTCCTGCAAACTGCCAGATATACAGTTTTCTTGGTTTTCCCAGCTATCTAGTTTGTGCTCCATTATATTGACGCTGACCTTTGCTTGGATTTTGACCCTTCTACCACCTGACGATTTTGTACTTTTGCTGCCCTCTTGGTTTTTGACGCTGCCTTCTGACTACTCTTTTGGATCCTGACTTTGTCTATTCCCTGACCTCCTAACCTTGTCCATTCCTGGCAACCTTTCTGCTCAGGTCGGCTGCTCACCTATAGGCAGCTACCACCCGAGCTCCATTGTAATTCCAAATCCCTGTATAGGGGTAAAGAGTTTTGGAGTTTCTCAGGGTGCTGCCTTACCAGCCTTTGCAGTGGACGGTCGTCACAGGTGGAGGGGGGCTGGGCCTACATAGGCTTCACAATACAGCTAATCAGACTCTCAGTTTACTTCAGGCAGAGATAGTGCTGAGCTCAGGCTGTCAGCACAGAGCTCCTGTGAGTTCTTTTCTGACTTCTCTCCATTCACATTGCTCTGCTCTGTGCAATGTGAATGGAGAGGAGTCAGATAGGCTGTCAGCACACAGCTCCTGTGAGATCTTGAGTTCAGCACTGTCATTGCCTGAGGTAAACTGAAAGTCTGATCAGCTGTAATGTGAATGCTCTGTAGGTCCCCCGCCCTTATATGGGAAGATGGGTGTATTCACTGTGTGGAGCTGAAGATGGCTTTCCCTGACAATGAGCATACGTTAGGTTAGAAACAGCCTTGTGATGACATCTCCTGGAAGGTTTTTGATATATTCATATCCATATTTCACTTATGAAGTATATTTGCAAGTTTATTATAATCATACTACATTATCTAATATATAAAGCTGAATGTGTGTATGTGTGTGTGTGTGTATGTGTGTATATCTGGGATTGGCATCTATACCGTCACAACTACAGCCACAAAATTTTGTACAGTCACACGCCTGGACCCCGAGAGCGTCATAGGCTATGTTGTGAGGCGAAATTTTAACCCTGCGCGTTCCAGTTCACCAAACAATTTTGGCCCTATCTATATAATGGGGAAAAAGGGAAAGGAAACGTGTGGGAGGAAAATCGACAGCTGCCAGCTACAGCTACAAAAATTTGCACAGTCACACGTCTGGACCCCGAGAGCGTCATAGGCTATGTTGTGAGGCTAAATTTTTACCCTGCGCGTTCCAGTTCACCAAACAATTTTGCCCCTATCTACATAATGGGGAAAAAGTGAATGGAAAAGTGTTGGAGGAAAATCGACAGCTGTCAGCTATAGAGACAAAATTTTGTACAGTCACACGTCTGGACCCCGGGAGCATCATAGACTATGTTGTGAGGCGAAATTTTAACCCCGCGCATTCCAATTCACCAAACAATTTTGCCCCTATCTACATAATGGGGAAAAAGTGACAGTTACCAGTTGACAGTTGTGAATGAGAGGGGCTTATTGATAGCACCAAAGACTAACAGCACATACCAGCATATAGTCACTAAGGTGGGGCCCCAACATGAGATATTCACCACACACGTGGACATGTATACACACCACACGCACACAAAGAGTAACAGCAAGTGTATAGTCGCTAAAGTGCAGCCCCAACATTGGATACTCACCACGTACCCGAACAAACACACACAGACCACAAAGAGACACACACAACACAGAGACACACACACACCCCCAAGGGGACACACACACATCCTATAGCGACACATGCACTCACCCACAGGGACACACACACACGCCACAAAGAGACACACATAACACAGACACACACACCACACAGACCCCCCCACAGGGACACACACACATAGCCACCCTATAGGGACACATGCACTCACCCCACAGGGACACACACGCAACACAGATACACACACACACCACACAGACCCCCCACAGGGACACACACACATACACAACCTATAGGGACACATGCACTCACCCCACAGGGACACACACACACCACAAAGAGACACACACAACAGAGACACACACCTCAGAGACCACCCCCCCACAGGGACACACACATACATACCCTATAGGGGCACATGCACTCACCCCACAGGGACACACACACACAACACAAAGAGACACACGCAACAGAGACACACACCAAACAGACCCCCCCCACAGGGACACACACATACACACCCCAGGGATGTGCACAAATCACCTCACACAACTCGCCTCATACGTGTGCTATCTTTATTTTCCAAACATAAAAATCTGATTAAAAACAGCCAATGTGCAACACATGTGCCATATAGGGAATTAAGGCAGATGTCAGTCACATGAGCTGTCTATTATGTGTATGTGTGAGGTAACATATACTGCCCGGCCAGGGGGAGGGTTTACTGTTGGCTGGAGATTTATTAGGCTGCCTATAGCAACCAATCACAGCTCAGCTTCTATTTTCTTACAGGTCATTAATATGACATATTGAAATTCTATTTTGTTATAGCTAACAGCAGTTATTTATTAACCCGGGCGTAGCCGGGTACTACAGCTAGTTATTAAATAAAAATGTAAATGGTTGTTACAATTTAAGTCTCTGCCAATTTGTGTGTGGCTTAACATGTCTTTTTATCTTACTCTTAACACCACTGAGTGAATTTTCCTTCATTGGGTGCTGTATAGCCGTTATGGGAAGCCCTATCCAGTAGTGTCTTCTCATATTGGTTGTTGATTCTGAGACCATCCAATTAACAGAAGACCCTACCAAAGGCCGCTTGCATCGACTCTATGTGCAGTTCCGAAACAATCCAGACACAATTTTTGCCTACTGCTGCATGACCCTGTCAATATTTAATTATCTGTTGGAGGAAGTGCAACCCATGGCTATTCAGCAACATACTCATTTGCAGCCCAGCATTTCTACAGAGGAGCAGCTTTTGGTCACTCTAAGGTATGTGTGTAAGGCTAGGGTCACACCAGTGCTTACCACAGGGATGTTCCATTTAAAATATAGAATTTGGAAGCGCACGTCATGTGATGCGCTGGGAAATAGCGCGAGATTCAAATACGACACTTAGATGCTGGCGTGTAAACAGCGCTCACGGTTCTGTCAGCCACAGCAATTTATTGGCAGCATTAACGCAGTCTTATGGCCGCTTTACACGTCCCGATATCGTTGTCCAACAACGATAAAAAGTCACGTGGTTCGGCCGTTGCTGCCGATATCGTTCGTGCGTTGTGTGGTGTAAATGTGCAATTCGATGCCAAAACAATATCGTTGGGGAATTGTGCAGGCTCTCCAACTGCCCGGTATTGGATGGACGATCTGGCAGGATCGTGCTGTGTGACAGCCCAACAACGATTTGGAGCACAACTTCCCTATTCACTCCCATGTTAAATGGTCGTTCCTGCTTCGCTCATACAAGGGGACGTATACATCGCAGTTATGTTGCCTGCCGATATCTCCCTGTGTGACAGCTCCTATGCGATCTTGGATTACTGCCAAAAATGTGCGCGCTCCCGTGCCATTGTATCCGATATCGGGACGTGTAAAGCGGCCATTACCTTTCCGGTAACACTGTGCTGATGCTGCCAAATTCTATATTTTAAATGGAACACCCTGAATGCAGTGGTAAGTGCTGATGTGACCCTAGCCTAAAACTGTGGATTGTAGCAGCGAATCTCTGCCTGTACCCAGCCATGTCTGTGTGGACAGTATCCTGAGGCCACTAGGACCCAGCGACATGGGTTTTGTAGAAACTGAGTGGCAGGTGGGAGGTCCTGGTCTAGCAGAGAGTACAAAAGCGGGGGCTAAAGATAAGAAGGTCAAGGGAGAGAGTGTGAGTAGTCTTATGACTTATGGTGGAGATTGCTGAACAGCAGGTTAAAGACTGAAGGCTGAAAGACTATTCTGCGGCCACTCAGTGAGAGCTTACAGTCCATTGCTCTGGAGAAGTTGTGTCTCTGCATCAAGAGGAGAGAGTTGATGATTACACTTTTTTTAGCTGGATTTGAACTGTTGTCTTGTGGTCAGAATTGTGTACCCTCTGTCTTGTGAGGGCCTATTCAGACAACACAATCCATTTTGGAGTGACCCACTTTCCCTAGTACCCCTATTTTATTATCTTTTTGCCCTTGCAACTTATTTTCATTTATTTTAGGGTATTTTGCTCACTATATATTTTCTGTTGGTTTTGCTGTTTTGAGGCCATTGTGAACAGCCACCTACTGCATTGTTCCATTTTAGTTCCAGCTGACATCTTTTGTTTCCTTCTGTAATATTGTAGTCATTGCAAACTTGGGTGTGGCCTGCCTTTAAGAGCTGGACATTATTTAGCGTGGACAGTTCCCCATTGTTTGGTGTTCTCCATTGGGACCCAGGTCTGAGCCTTGTCAAAATGATGTCATCAACAACTGGTAACGTTTTTAATATTGTTAGGTAGGGACTGTCACCTTGTTGTGGTGGAACAGCTTGCGCATTTTTTAATCAAATAATCTCACTACGTACCCTATTTTTTTGCACTTGTAATTTATTTTCATTTATTTTAAGTTATTTTGCTCACTATATATTTTCTGTTGGTTTTGTTGTTTTGAGGCCATTGTGAATAGGCACCTACTGCATTGTTCCATTTTAGTCGCAGCTCACATTTTTTGTTTCCTTATGTAATCCAATATGCAGTGTCATGCCTGGAGGTAAGTGGAGGACACACTGCTGAGACCCCCAAAAGACACCCAACACATCTGAACTTCAAGCCAGGGAGTCATGGGCAGAAGAGACCCACCTATAGGGCAGTCCCTACTTATGGCTGGAGGGAGAAGGTAGGGGAGGAGTGGGTGGCAACAAGTAGAGCTCTAGTCAGAATAGAACCGAACGAGAAGTGGTTGGCCCAGGGCCAGGCAATACGAATCTGCGGATAGCTGTGAAATCTAGGCAGAAGAGCTAGCTGCAAGGAGGTGAACCAGCCGCCAACTCGGCCAGGGATCTTCAGGACCAGTCGTGAAGCTGGAGGTCACTGGACTTTATGTACTGTGGCTACCTTTGTGGACCTTCCTTAGGCATAAAGGGCTACCAAAGGGTCAGAGGACCAAAGTTGTCGATCATAGGACCTGAGCTACCTACCTGGCAGGGAATGGAATCCACGGACACTAAGGAGAGGAAAAAGGTAGCATAGTTTAAAAACAGTGGGAAGTCAGCTGGAAGGCCATAAACCCTGTGTGTCAGCAAAGTAGACTCCAGCTACCTCTGGGCTGGTCTCTACTGTCCCTCACTGGGCTGTAATCAACCACATCTGTAAGTAAAGGGTAAGAACCACAAAGAATGTTGTGTTGTCTGCTCTTTTCTGCACCCACATGCACCACTACCCTCATCCTCCGCCTTGCACATTATCTACTATGCCACCACTCATCTACACCTTCCAAGGGCTGCCCTAGCTGTAGAGTGCATACCACCTGGCTGCTTCACCATCTCCCCTTGGAAACCCCAACTGCAGCCCCTGACCACCTATGGTCAGAACTCCAGCTGGCGTCATGAAGTATCTCCCCTGTAATTACTTCCCTTTTAACATGTCTCGTTAGGGCCACAGAACGGGGCACTTCCACTGTGACCTATGACCCGTCTGCCCTGCTACCGAGTATCTCAGCTCTTCTGACCACGGCACTTCAGTGTGACTTACAATGCAGAAGAGATGAGTGTTCTTCATGGGACCTCATGGATTATCGATGGAGGGTAAGTCATTGGGTCTTTTAATAAATGGGTAAATAAGGGTTGTCAGTATGTTTTATTTCTAATAAAGGAATTATCACTGTGTGTGTTAGCTTACCGGATTGGTAATGAGCGGTATCAGAAGACATCTGACATTACCAATCCAGGGCTTAATGACAAGCTGTAAATAGTAAACTGTCATGAACCCCTTCTATTAAACCAATGTCACCACACATGGCATCGGGAAGAGCCAGGTAAAGCACCTGGAAATGGTGTTTCTAATGAATGTGCCAATTTCTGGGGCGGCTGCAGGCTGCAATACTTTATACACAGCTGATTTTCAGTATAAATCAGACCTTTGTCACCTTCAGAAGTACTCTGATGACTCAGTGATAGTCGGAGGTATTGAGAGAGGCGGGGGGGGGAGGAGGAATACAGAAGGGTGGTTTT
Organism: Allobates femoralis; assembly: GCA_033576535.1. Taxonomy (NCBI): domain Eukaryota; kingdom Metazoa; phylum Chordata; class Amphibia; order Anura; family Aromobatidae; genus Allobates; species Allobates femoralis. The sequence goes on from JARQOC010000003.1 coordinate 617,259,828, forward strand.
GAACTTTGTTGACTGGTGCCAGGCTCACCATTTAGAACTCAACGTAAAGAAAACCAGGGAGTTGGTGTTGCGTTATGGAAGGTGCAGGAAGGATTGCTTAACTATCACTATTGATGGTCAGGATGTGGAGATGGTGGAGAATTTCAAATATTTGGGGGTTCACCTGGACAGCAAGCTTGATTGGAGGTGCCATACGGAGAAGGTTTGCAAGAAAGGGATGAGTAGACTTTACTTCCTAAGGAAGTTAAGGTCGTTTAATGTGTGTAGCAAAATGCTTGAAATGTTCTACCAGTCTATTGTGGCGAGTGCAATCTTTGCTGCAATAATATGCTGGGGTAGTAGTGTGCGCACAGCTGACGCTAATAAGCTGAATAAACTTATCAAGAAGGCTAGTGCGGCGGTGGGTCTACAACTTAGGACTTTCGAGGAGGTATTAGAGGATAGAATTAATAAGAAATGCAAGGCTATAATGAGCAACAATACACACCCGCTCTCTGAACTGTTTGCAAAGCAGAAGAGCACATTCAGCAAGCGTCTAATCCAACTAATGTGTAAAAAGGAAAGATACAGAAAATTGTTTGTTCCGACAGCTGTGGGGATGTTTGACAAATGTATAAGTGTAAAGCATCCCAAGACTAAGTGAAGTTCTAAGGGTATGGGGGGAATAGGTGAGGTACATGTACCAGTCTACCCGCATCTGCTGTCCATATAGACTTATTTTGTAATAATATAGACTTATTTTGTAAAGTGTGTAATGTTCTGGATCTTTGTTCTGCTGCTGTAATACTGTAATTTCCTCCGGGATCAATAAAGTTTATCTTCTCTTATCTTATACTATAGGGTGGGGGGTTCAATAACTAAGGCCCCCACCACGCTGAGAATACCAGCCATGTTTTATCATGGCTGGCAATTATAAAGGGCGATGCCCATCCAGTTTTTTTTTAATTATTTATTTGAACGATTCAAAAAATGGGCTTTCCTATATTTTTCATTGCCAGCCAAGGTAAAACTAGGCAGCTGAGGTTGGCAAAACTCAGTTGTCCACTTTGTCTGTGCCGAGAATGAAAAATACTGTGAAAGCCTATGCATTTTTTTTCCATTATTTATTTATTTTAAACACTGTGACAGCAGGTTAGTTGCAATACACTAATGTGTATGGCAACCAAGGAGAGACGCCGGTACAGATTGTGGGAATAAAAGTTGAGTGCAACAGCCAATCACAGGGAGTGAGCATCTTGAATAGCCATTGCAGTTTAGTGCAGTGAATATTCATGAAGCTTAATGGTCGGCAGGTAGCAGGAGAGTGGGAGACTGGTGAATAGTGATGAGCCAACACCTAAGTGTTTAAATTCGGTTCGATTCGCCAAATTGAGGTGTATTCAACGAATTGTTCTTCGAACACCGTCGAACCCCATTGGAATCAATAGCAGGCTAGAGAAAAACTCACCGAAATTTAACCAGGTAAAATATCCGTTGCACCTAGCAGAGGGCTGCCAGCTCCACTGGTAGGAAACACAAGTGTAAGAACGCCGGTGCTCAATCCCCTGCAACCCAAGCATGGGGGCGGCTGTAGCGCCTGCGTCCAGCCATGCTGACAAGGAGGAAACTGGTGGCATTCATGGACACAAGGTTACCAACAGGACATCAGCCGCACAGGTCTAAGTGAAGGAAAGTGTCAGATCACAACCTGTTCATCACGCCCAACTATTAGATCAGGCGGGCTGCACCGCACCTTGTATATGCATTACAAATGACTGACGCCCCCAAAGAGGGCTCAGCCACATACTGCAAAAGATAAAAAGGTGCAATACACACTAAAGATAAAAATGTGAGGTTTTAGTGGATATTTGGCCAAATACGTAAGCTCATAACCCACGCAAAGGGCCCTCACGCTTACGAGTCCTAACCATATGCCTGACCATATGCTTGTTTGGTGGGCAAGCCACCAAACATTGAAAAAAATCACCGAAGTAGGACATAACACTTTAAAGAAAAAAACTCAAAAAAAACATATGGTCAGGCATATGGTTAGGACTCGTAAGCGTGAGGGCCCTTGGAGTGGGTTACGAGCTTACGTATTTGGCCAAATATCCACTAAAACCTCATATTTTTATCTTTAGTGTGTATTGCATCTTTTTATCTTTTGAAGTATGTGGCTGAGCCCTCTGGGGGGCGTTGGTCATTTGTGATGCATATACATGGTGCGGTGCAGCCCGCCTGATCTAATAGTTGGGCGTGACCAACAGGCTGTGCTCTGACACTTTGCTTCACTTAGACCTGTGTGGTTGACATCCTGTTGGTAACCTTGTGTCCATGAATGCCACCAGTCTCCTCCTTGTCAGCATGACTGGACCCAGGTTCTACAGCCGCCCCCATGCTTGGGATGCAGGGGATTGAGCACCAGCGTTCTTACACTTGTGTTGCCTAACAGTGGAACTGGCAGCCCTCTGCTAGGTGCAACGGATATTTTACCTGGCTAAATTTCGATGAGCTTTTTAATCAGTAGCAGGCTACAGCAAACACATTGAAAACACCTTCACAGGTGTCCAAAAGCTGCCAAACTACTCAGAGTAGACAACAAACACCAGGAAAAGTGACAACAATCTACCCACAGTACAAATAGTCTCATGGTGTAGCATGGGTGCACGAGACACGGTCTGTGCCAGCCTGCACACTCTTCCAAACCACTTCAAAATAGAAGGTGGTTAACATTCACCTAAAATGTCAGAGGTGAGTGAAACTGACTTTCAATTGACAAATGGATGAGTTACAGGGAAAAAATGGCAGTAGTTATCTACATTAGGTAAAAAGAGATGGAGGAGTAAAAGGAGCGAGGATGAGACACAGGTATAGGCATGTCACGCCCTGCTCAAATCATGTACCACACAGCAAGGGGACCCCAACAAGAGTCCTCACTCTTCCCAAAGGGTCAGACCACAGCATAATGGCATCAATTGTCCCAGATCAAAAATTGCTGAATGGCCCAGCCTGCCTGCATGGCACAGGGTCTGGAGCAGGACCTGGCCTAGCATTTCAATGTTAAATATTGCTCAGCAACTATACGTTTTGTGGAGTATTAGAGGAAATAATAGAGAGGTAGGTCAGTGACCTGTTTAGGCCTAATGGGCCGGATAAACTGAAAGCTCATGCAAGGGCTCCCATCAATGTTATGCCCTGCCACACACAGGTGGGACAACTATAAGTTTGGAGGAATATTACTGAAAAAACTAGTCAGGTAGGTCAGTGACCTGTTTAGGCCTAGTGGGATGGATAAACTCAAAGCTCATGCAAGCGCCCCCATCAATGTTATGCCCTGCCAGCACATAGGTGGGACAACTATGTTTTGTGGAGTATTACAGGAAAAATTAGTCAAGTAGGTCTGATTCGCGGACCGGGGCTGTGGGGTACTTGGAACCGGGCCCTCTTGTAGTCGTCTGGAGGCTGCTGGATGTCACGGTGTCCAGGTGGTCAATAAAAGGGGAAAGATAACAGTTTTATGGATTTTACGTGATGCCGCTGCAGTCGGGACCTCTGATGACTGGAATAGTCATGCTGATAAGGGCATCGTCAGCGCTAAACATCTTAGTAGCCATTTCAAAACTCTGCAGAAGGGTGCAGAGGTCTTTAATCTGAGACCACTCCAGCAGCGTGATTTGCCCCACCTCTGGATTGCGTTGGACCAGGCTATACGTCATAACATACTGCACCAGGGCTCATCGTTGCTGCCGCAATCGCTGCAACATGTGCATAGTGGAATTCCATCATGTCAGCACATCACATGTCAGGTGGTGAACCGGCAGACTGAAAGACTTCTGTTGCGATGCAAGTCGTTGAGCTGCGGGATGCGAACGGCAGAAGTGAGTACACAGCGACCGTGCCCTCTGCAGAAGTGCATCTAGGCTGGGATAGTGGGCTAGAAATTGCTGGATGAACCGGATCAAGACATGAGCCATACAAGGCACGTGTCACCTTGCCCCAGTGAAGTGCCGCACCCTGGTTTGCAGCATTGTCGCACATGGACTTCCCTGGCAGCAGGTTCAGTGGAGACAACCATTGATTAAACTCAATCTCCAGAGCTGATTACAACTCCTCAGCTGTGAGACTCATATTTCTCAGACATTTTAACGTAAACACCGCCTGATGGTGTTGAGCCCTGCTGCCAGCATAGTAAGGAGGTGTTCTGGATTCCTTCTGCGCAGTTTGAACGCGTGTCACATTACCAGACAGGCTTTGGGTGCAGGTGGAGGACCTACAAGAGGTGGAGGAGGAAGAAGCAGTGGAGGAACTTCTACATGCAGAGGTTTGATGCACAGCCCTTGGGGATGGCAAGACTTGTACTGCAGCCCATTTTCCTGCTGTCACCATAGTCACCCAGTGCCCAGTCAGCAACATGTAACGCCCCTGTCCATGCTTACTCGTCCAGGTGTTTGTGGTGAAATGTACCCTGTCACACACAGAGTTTCTCAAGTAAGTGGTGATGTAGTGTGCAACATGCTGGTGTAACGCAGGCACAGATTTCTTTGAGAAGTAGTGGTGACTGGGCATCTGGTACTGGGGCACTGTGACGGCCGTAAGGTCTCGAAAATCCTCTGTATCCACCAGCCGGAAAAGCAGCATTTCCGTAGCCAACAGCTAGCAGATAGTGAAACTCAACCACTTAGCTTTGGCATGAGTAGGAGGAAATGGTCTTTTACTTGTCCACATCTGAGGGACTGAGGGCTGGCTACTGTGCTGAGACAGGGTTGAGTAGGGTGTCCCAGACAAATTGCTCGACTGTGAGGGAGGTATAGGCAGACATATTATGTTGCACAGTGGCGTAACATCAGGCTCCGGGGCCCCGATGCAAAAGCTCCAACGGGGCCCCCAATTATTGGAAGTCTTTAATAGTATTAGTCTTTTTCTATGGGCCAAAGAGACTTTTGGGGCCCCCTAAGGTGCAGGGCCCAGGTGCGATCGCAACCCCTGCACCTACTGTAGTTACGCCCCTGATGTTGCATTCATAAAAAGGTGGTGCTCTCGAAGTCTGACAGCACTCATCACCAGCAGGTGTTTCCACTTCCAAAACAGCTTACGATCTGTCAATCATACTGGCTGTTGCGGGTAAAGAGGTGGAGGTTCTGCGGCCGAAAGCCTGTGTGACAGCTGTCCCCACAGTCACAGACGATGAAGAAGCCACAGATGCACTTGATGGGGCAGACAGTGGTTGGCCATGCCCGCTAGGCCACATTGTAGCACAGTGAGCTTCCCACTATGACTTATGCTTTATGTCCATGTGACGGTTCATGCATTAAGTACTCAAACCATTGATTTTTTGGCCTCTACTCAGATTTTGTTTACAAATTTTGCAGATAACATGATTGGGTCATCCTTTACGATCTGAAAAAGGCCCAGGCTAGGCAAGATTTAGTGCCCATGCGACCTGCAGAGCCACCACGGCTTCTGCACAGAGGCAGAGTTGTGGCTGAGGATGCAGTTGTTGAAGCGCTTCCAGGACTCCATCTCTGTCCAGGAAGCCTCAACCTAACCTCGTCACTAGCATCCTCCTCCACCTCCTCTGCTGAGCTCTGAAACTGCCTGCCTGTGGGTTGACAGTAAAGGGCCCGTTACATGCTTCAATGTGTCGGCAAACCGACCAACGATCTGACTTGACTTACATCGCTGGAACGCAATGATCGCTAGTGAGGTGTCACACGTACTGATATTGAGAACGGCGCAGCAACAATTCCGTAACAAGTGTACGATACTTGCGGTCGTTTGGTTGCCTACGTCCTTCAGTTCTGAATAGGCGAAGTCATAAACGACATCGTTAACAAGGTGTCACACACCGATGCTGCAGGTTGGACGGACGATCAATGATTGATTTATGGTCTGGTTCATAAACCTCCGATCAACGATCAGCTGACTTATCATTGGTTGATTCTACGTGTCACATGCAACGACGTCGTTACAACATTGTTGCTCCGCCCCAAAACCCATGACGTACCAGCGATATCATTAACGATATCGTAGCGTGTAACGGGCCCTTTAGTGGAATCTCCAACCTCATCATCACCCTGTGTGTTCTCAAACTCGTCCTCCTCAGAGCCAACCTTTTCCTGCCTTAAGCGCAAAGTCAAGTTGTCGTTCCAATCATGTATCTGAGTCTCATCATCATCTGCCTCATTGTCTCCACCAACAGGGGTTACAGTTTGGGAATTAGGGTCTACATTATGCTCGGACCCTTCTTCATCTGGGCCTGGATCCGACTCACAAAGATTTTGGGCATCAGTGCAGATCATTTCCTTGTCTTGACTCAATGAAGCTTTGGAGCACACCTCTGATTCCCAGGCTATAGTATGAGTGAACATCTTGCAGACTCACCCATCTGTGTTAACCCATAGTCAGTAGAGCGGCTGGAGACTTGTGAGCTGTGAGTAAGCAAGTGCGATTGGGGTGACACCTCTAAGGACTAGAGTGTTTGTGATGTTGAAGTTGAGGTGGGGGGAGAGCCTTTACATCCATTAAATCACCTGCTCTTTTTGGGCCTCATCTACAAGTTTTAGTGATGCTCTGCTGAGTAAGAAAGGGATGATAGCAGATCGTCCACAAAAAGAAGTAGACATTATAGTTTGGCTTGAAGACGGTATTTATTCAGCAGATATTTCTGTTACTTTAGCACCTACCCAACGGATACAAACATTTTTACCCTTTCCATTATGCCTATTCCCCTTTCTACTATCAGCAGACCTTTTTCCACTCATATTTGAGGGTAAATATTTGGCAACTGTGTTGTTGTTGGCACAAAAAACTATGGATGTAAAAATAGCAGAGCAGAGCGGCCAAACAGTGGTACTACCCTAAATAGGTTTTAGTAAGTAGATTTGGGCAGATGCAATACAAAAGTGTTTTCTGCGCTGTCTGGCGGTAGATTTCAACCGAACACTAGACCACATCTACCTATCCAAATACTGCTACTAGCCAAAAAGGATTTGCTTGGCTAGATGCAGTAAAAAAAGGTTAGTAATTACTGGAGGTGTAGCTTTCTTCACAACAGTGCTACACCAGTGCCTGGTACACACTGCTCTAGCCAAAAAGGATTTGCTTGGCTAGATGCAGAAAAAAAGTTTGGTAAACACAGGAGGTGTAGCTTTTTTCACAACAGTGCTACAACAGTGCCTGGCACACACTGCAACTAGCCAAAAAGGATTTGCTTGGCTAGTGACTCACCCAGGCAGGGGTACTCAGATCTTGGACGTTGTTTTGAGGTGCTGTCACTGGTGGTCGATGCCCGAGTCTGTGGCCCTCGTGGTCACTGAAAAAGTGTGGGAATAAAATAATAAAATAGATCATTTGTGACGCCACCTGCAGTTTCTGATGATAACGCTAGCGCCGCTGTCAGATCTCCGGAGATGATGGTATTGCAGCCAGATAGTCTTGCTCCCTGCAGGTGGAGCAGGATCCCAGGGACAGAGTTGCTGCTGTGCTGGTTGTTGTGGTAGCAGCTCTGTAGTTTAACAAATATAAGACAAGAGAGGCTTTCTTTGCTCTGCACAGGTATTTACTGGTCACTTGGTAAACGCAGTTCACAACAGGTTAACAGTCACACAGTCACAGGTAGCTAGCCTGGGTAGTGACCAATGAATGATGTGTCTTTATGTGGCTTATGAGCATGTCCCTCTAAGCTGTCCTTTCTATGTCCTGTTGTTGTGGTGAAGCCTGACTGGCTTGAAACCTGTCCTGGCCGCTTTGTTTCTGTCCTGCTTTGCTTAACGTGGGTAAGAACCCTCTCCGAATTGCCACTACCTCTGTGGCTTTACATGGGTCCTGGCTCTTAGGGTTAGTGAATTTTTGCAGGTAGCCCAGAGGCTAAACTCTCCTGGGTCCGACCGGTGTTGGCGACTCAGAGTTGAACTTGTCCGTACTACTCCTGGAGCCGGTTCTCCGCTGTGGACTAGGATTACCCCAGACCTGTTACCGTACGGACTGGCACTGGGTCTCCTCCTTCTCTCTGGGTCACCACTCTTTCTGTGTGCCCTTTCTGTGCATCCCCCTGAAGGGTCCTCCTCTGTCTCTCTCCTCTGACTTTCTGTTCTAACTTCTTCCCGCTCTCACACACTGCTCTGCCCTGAACTCCTCCCACCGGGACATGTGACCTACATAGCCAATGACACAAGGCCTTGTGTGCAAAAAGTGTACTTTGCTCTATGCGTGCTGATAGGCTGACAGACCGGACCACCCACAGTAAGTGCGGGAAGGAAAAAAAAATGGAGATCTGCATTATTTGACCACAGACCTCGCCCCAAACCCCCCCCTCGCCCACTATTCCTAGACACTGAAACTCATAATAAAGTTGAACAAAAGCATTACAGTGAAAAGTCAGTAATGCTTTTGGTCAACGAACCGTTATCGAACATAACCTCGAATTACCGAATTTTTAGCAAATCGTTTGCATTCGTCGAATGACTCGAACGTAGCCCAAAACAGGTCGAATTTGAAATTGACGAACATGTTCGATCAAATATTGCTCAACTCTACTGGTGAGCCTTATCTATCTGACTATCTACCTTCTACTGAGACCCGCATGCTCAGCAGGCAAAACTGGATCTGGTTTTACTGGATGCTGCCTGATTCGGTAAAACCAGATCCAGTGCCCATTCACTTTCATTTTAATTTATGCTGAATCCTTCCGGATCCGGTTGGTGGCGTTTTTTTGCCGACCCTCAAAAAAGGCTACATTTGTGTTTCTGGAGGTCAGCAAAAAAAACTGTTTCTGACACATCTGGCAGAAACCAGTCGCAACGGCATGCCACAGCATTTGTCAGAGTCCCCATTGAAAGTCAATGGAGGAAAAACGGATTCGGCATGCATCTGGTAATGTCTCGCCTCTGCCGGAGGACATAAAAACTAACAAGTTTCATGCCAGTGTCACTTTACCCTTAGTGGGAGCCTGTCTTCACATCTACTGCTTTCACCCTTAGCCCATGAATAGGCCTTATGCAATGTCATGCTGTCATGAGACTAGGGAGCAGGGGAGGCGCCAAAGATGCAGAGGGCAGAAGTGAAGACTTAGGCTAGGGTCACACTTGCGTTTTTTTCATGCCTTTTTGGAGACCTGCGTTTTTAAAAAAGCATGTAAAAACGCACCCATAGGCCCCATGCAAAAAAATGCATGCACTAATAGCAAAAACGCATGCCTTAAAAACAAAAACGCATGTCTAAAGTGCCATGCATTTTTGGAATGAGTTTTTGCACTTATGTGAGTAGCTGCTTTCAAAAAACATGTAAAAACGCATTGCACATTAGTACCATTTAGTACCATCCAAAAACCAATGCGTTTTCCATAGGAGCCCATGTTAAAAAACGCATGAGTTTTTAAAACAGCACCAACAAATAGTTCATGAACTTTTTTGGGTGCGGATTTAAAAACGCATGCAAAAACGCAGGGAGCATCAGACACCTTAAAAAACGCATGCAGAAATGGAAAAAAGCATGCAGAAACGCATGCTTTTTTTTTAAGGCACTAAAAAAAACTCATGCCAAGTGTGACCCTAGCCTTACTGTACCATGGAGGACCAGACTGGAAACCAAAGGAGATCAGCGTGAGTCAAGTTGCTCAACTTTACTTATGTTTACGCAGAAATCTCACATACATGTTTTTGATGCATCACATTACACAACAAAATGATATTGAGGAGACAGAGACAAAATAATAACCAAGTAATTATTCTAAACTGTGATCTGTTTTTGTGCACAAAGAGCTCAGAAGTGTGAGACAGTTGGGCTGCCACCTGGAAGAAGTACTTACTGCTCATGGTACATATAGTGCGTCATACTAAGCTATATCCTGCCAATGACGGCCCACTACCGTGAAAACTTGTCTTTGTATACAGGTGTTTCCTGTGTGCTTTTATGTGTGTTATGTACTACACAAACACTATTCCCTTTAAGCAAAGCGACTCACTATTTTTTAACTTATCTAAAAGAATTATTAGGTAAAATATTTATAATACAGTTTTATAGAAGTTCTAGAAGACTAAAGGGAATTTGTCACCAGGTTTTTGTGTGCCTCAATCTGTGAGAAACATGATGGAGGGCCAGAGACCATGATTTCAATGGCTGCTTGCTGCAGTTTGATAAAATCACAATTTTATCTGCGGAAATTCTACCAGTTCTCTGAATGTTGAGCGCTGCATAACCTTGCACACGTCATTGATTGACAGCTTTCTGTATAAATAGGCAGAAAGCTGCCAATTAATGGTTGGGGTAGAGTTAGGCTAGGGTCAGACCTGCATCTGCCCTCAGCCTGCCAAATCCTGCCACTTCCGTTTAAAACTTAGCCTCTGGCAGGCTTAGCACATATCGTTATAAGTAAGCAATGCTATGCGCCGCCTGCTCTATGCATCACTATGGTAACATGATGCTTACCGCAGTTGCCGGCTCCACAGAGAATCCCGGATATGTGCTATTCCAGAGCGCACAGGAAAAGCGGTTTGCAGCGTTTTCCTGTGCGCTCTGCAAAAGCACATATCCGGGGATTCTCTGGGGAGCCAGCGGGTGCCGTAAGCATCATGTTACCATAGTGATGCATAGAGCAGGCGGCGCATAGCATTACTTGCTGATGATGCTATGTGCTAAGCCTGCCAGGCACTACGTTTTTAACGGAAGTGTCAGCCTGAGTGCTGAACGCTAATCTGACCCTAGCCTTATACAGAGCTCATGAAAATGGAGGACTACATGACAGCAGGTTTACTAGTCTTCTAAACATAATCTCCTACAGCTAAAACAATGATTTTATCAAAACTACAGTAACCAACCTAGTGACACATCAGTGGAATCTGGGTCTTTGTCTCTTCATTAAGATTCTCTCCGTATAGTTGGCAAAAACCTGGTGACAAATTACCAAGTGTGATGAGCTGCAGATACAATTTTTTTTTGGCAATAAAAATAAACTGATCACCCACGCTTAAAAAAAATGTTTGTGTCGTCTTCATTTTTTAATGGGATATAAAAAAAAACATCTAGAAAACAACTGTGAAAATCCTGATAGAATGCTCAAAACCTCCAGCGGAAAATATTCTCAAAATAGCTTACCAAAAACACCAAAGATTGTAAGATCCTTCAGGTTTATCAAACTCTTGAAACACTTAGGCCCTTTTCATATCTAATGCGCCTGTGCACTTGGCTGCCCCACCTGCCCTGCGCTAGCGCAAATGCCAGCGCAGATGCATTTAGGGTCATCTGCAGCCAAGCGTATAGGTGCATGGATGCACCGCACCTGTGTTCGGTTGGGCTCGGTGCCCCCATTATTTTCTATGGCCGAGCGTAGCTGAGCGCAGGAGCCGACATCCCAGAAGCGCCAGTGTGACTGTGCTGACGTCACCGCGCATGGGCTTTTCCAGATGCACCCGGAAATGTCACATTTCGCGTTTCCAGGTGCATCTGGAGAAGCGCATGCGCAGTGACGTCAGCACAGTCACACTCGCGATTCAGGGATGTCGGCTCCTGCAGTCGACCATAAAAGATAATGGGAGCACCGAGCGCAGACGAGTGCAGGAGCACTGCATCTATGCGCTGATGTGCTAGCCTGCGTTTATATGATAATACACCTGCGCTTGCATTTGCGCTAGCACAGGGCAGGCAAACGCAGGTAAATGCACCAACGCATAGATGTGAACTATGCCTCACTATTTGGAAAAGGTTTTTTTGCCACCTGAAAAAGATCATATGTGCCCATACCCCAAGAATTACTTCTTTTGCTGGGCTCATCCTATTCATATAGTACCGATTTGGTTATTCCTAATGGCCACTTTACACGCGGCTACATTTCTAGCTTATCCACAGGTAACTTACTGGCTGCAGTGAAATCATGGAGACATGGTTCTATCTTGTTGCTGTGTACAAATGGAATAATGTCTCCATGATTTCACTGCAGCCAGTAAGTTACCTGTGGATAAGCTAGTAATGTAGCCGCGTGTAAAGTGGCCATAAAGGGTAATTGTATCACCAGAAGTGGTTTCCCCTGATAATAACAGCTGATCAGCATGGGTTAAAGTAGTAAAGTGGTGGGACCCTCAGCTTTTTTATTGTCAGTACACATACTTATTGGGCTATTTATTAAACTCCTTTATCATTATGTAGCACCAGTAGCACACAGGGTTACCCTTTTTCTGCGTTCACACAGTGCTGCTGCATTATGGATTATGGCTGCAATTGCAATAGAGCACAATGTTTTTTATGTAATTCAAAGAAATATGCCACATGTGAATGCAGCCATATGAAATTTTTTGAACACGCTGCATTTATCCATCTCCTCTTTTCCTGATATGAGTAGCTGAGGCCCCTTCACACTACGTTTTTTGCACATCCGTGCGGATCCTTGAATTTCAACGATCACACGGACAGGCCAACGGATGCCAACTGATGTCCACGAACCATTTTTTTAATGGATCTATCATCAGTTAGCAGAGATAGGGCTGGGAGGAGCTGTACCTTGCATGCTCAGTACAGCAAAACGGATCTGCTTTTTTCATGGATCCGTCTCCATAGACACCTATGTTATTTGACACGGACCGCGATGGATCGTGTCTGTCTGTTTGTGCCTGCTTTTTTGAATGCAGCCCAAATCAGAGCAGTCTTTGATTCTGGCTACATGAAAAAAGCAGACACAAACGGATCCCTGACAAAAATGATACAAACAGATGGCCAGATAGGACCAATCCGTGCCCATAGGGATACATGAGAGCCCAAAACTGATCCCTGGCTCTCTGTTTCAAAACGGATAGACAGGCATCCCCAAAAACGTAGTGTGAAGGGGGCCTGACTCTTTATCTCGAGGTTATGAAGGGTTGCAGTTCTGTAACATAAGACCACATTCACATGTTGAGTATTTGGTGAGTTTTTACCTCTGTATCTGTAAGCCAAAATCAGGAGTGGAACAATCAGAGGAGAAGTCTAAGCCTATTTCACATCTAATGCAGGTTTGCGTTTTGCTTCATTTGCGTTTCTATGCATTTTTACTGCTAAAACGCATCCAAAATGCATGCATTTTTGCCTCCATTGATTTCAATGGAAACAAATGCAAAACGCATGCAAAAATGCATGTATATTTTCAAAACACAAAAACGCATGCGTTTTTGCAAACGCAGCCAATAACATTAGCCAATGCGTCTAAGGCTGCGTTTGCAAAAACACATGCTTTTTTGCGTTTTGAAAATATACATGTGTTTTTGCATGCGTTTTGCATGTGTTTCCATTGAAATCAATGGGGGCAAAAACGCATGCATTTGGATGCGTTTTTAGTGGTAAAAACACATAGAAATGCAAATGAAGCAAAACGCAGACCAGGTTTAGATGTGAAAAGAGCTTAATAGAAATACGTCACCACTTCTGTATTTATCACCCACTACTGGTTTTAGCTTTCAAATACTGAAGTAAAAAAAAAATCCCCAAATAGGGTAGGGTCACATTGCAAACATGAATTGCATTCTCCTCATCCGGATCCGGATGCGGTGAACGCAATGCCGGTCGCACACAGTTTTTTTCAAAACTGTGTGCAGAATACCGCACTGCGGTAACCGGATGGCTCAGGATGTGTAATCCTGAGCCATCCGGTAACTGCATAGGTTGCGGATCCCGGCTATTGCCGGGATCCGCAACCTTACTAAAGAGTTAATTTTGAGACCTAAATGATTGTTTGAGGTCTGTAGGGGGGCTTAGACCCCCCTACAGACCGGCCGCCCACTTCTATAGTGTTCTTCTACAATTTCTCAATGGGCACGGGCTCTTCGGAGCCCGTGCATGTCAACCAAAGGTGCCCCTCCCCTATCACTATACAGGGGTGCATACACCCCTGTATTACAATTATGCTTTAAATATGTGTTCTAAACAATGATTTATCCAAATCGCAAACTAAGAATATATTTACATGTGTCCGGAGGCAATCACCATGGTTTTCCATGGGCGGGGCTGTGTGCAGTAGCCTCCGCCCGCTCCTTCTTGTTGGCCGCCCCCTCTGGCCGTAATCCACTGTTGTGAGGGCGGATGCGTCGTTAAAGGGGCGTGGCTAACCGCGGCACATAGTTAGCCACGCCCCTTTAAGGATGGTTTGGAGAGGTGCAAGGGAGGTAGCAGGGAGACCGGTGAGCAGTAGATTGCAGTAGTCGAGGTGGGAGATGATGAGAGCGTGGACTCCGGACAGGTAGAGCTGGGTGTCATCAGCGTAGAGGTGGTATTGAAGGGCGTGGGAGTGAGTTGGCCTAGGCCGCGGGTGTAAATGGAGAAGAGTAATGGTCCCAAGACCAAGACTTGGGGAACTCCAACAGAGAGGGGGTAGGGTGAGGAGGAGGTGTGGGTGTGGGTGACGCAGAAAGTCCGGTCCTTTAGGTAACAGGAGATACTGGAGAGGGCTAGGTCAGTGATGCCAAGAGATTGTAGAATTTGAACTAGGAGGGAATGGTCGATGGTGCCGAAGGCAGCAGACAGGTTGAGAAGGAGGAGGGCAGAGTAGTGTCGCTTGCTCTTTGCGGTCAGTAGATCATTGGTGACTTTGGTTAGGGCTGTTTTGGTGGAGTGGTGGGGTCGGACAACAGATTATCAGAAGAAACATACATAGAAATCATGGGCCCCATAGCAGAAGCTCTAGTTCCCTTGTCTCCCCACCAAAGGAAATAAAAACAACTATTTAATTTTTGGCTGGCTCACAGAGGAGCTAATTTCATAACTTTTCAGCCCATACAAACTAATTTTCATCCTACTAAAGCCCCTAGATTCCCCTTTTGTTGCATCCATAAAGAATGATGCCTACAAAACTGCCTCACATAAAATGTGTAGAGGTACAAGCCGTGTACCACCGTCAAAAGGTGCTATCCCGAGAGGTAACAGGTGTAGCTGGGAACCTGAAGAGAAGCCCCCGGTTTCTGTGGAGGAAGACTTTCAAGTGAGAACTAGGACAAAAGAGGGCGGTAACATATATGGGATTATATAAGGAAAATGCACCAAAGGATGAGAGGTTTTGGCATCAAGAGATCAGCGAGAGCAGGCCCTGGGGAGAAGCTACCTCTCGCACTCACCCAAGAGAAAATGCTCACCTCGCGAGCACAACCTGCAAGGAGGCTGATTCCCAATGTAATGTCACCTACTCGAGATTCCCTAACAGATCTCCATGGTCAATCTGCAGATCTACGTGGTCTAGCCACAGACATCTTTGGTCTAGATTCACAAGCAGTTCTACACCGTCAAGCCACTGACTCCTCCAGTCAACACCTCCCAGCAGAGCTACGCGATCAAGCCATAGACTACGCTGGTCAAGACTCCTGTTCTAGAGTGGCCTGGGCTCTCACTTTCTGGTGGGAATTCTGGTACCTAAGAGGGTGTAGTCAAAATAGTAGGCAGATGTGCCCTTTTTCTCTCTTATTCAGAGATGTGTACATTGTGGATAATATAAGAGGTACGTGGGTACGTGGAGGGAGAAAGCATCATGACGATAATTGAAACTGAAGGGTAATTCTTATTACACTGTGAGTAGCTGTAGTCTGCCTGAGGGTAAGTAGAAACTGTTGCACTTACTGTTTTGTGGTTAGTCATTTAGAGTACCAAATTTACTAAATATTATTTACTGTTAAGTTGCATTTCTGCATTGATATACCTTTTCCACTGCTCTCTTTCCATTTTGTAATCACCATTTAAATCTTTGTATACTTCACCACTGTCTCCCTTCTATGTGCACTGCTTCCAAATACCTGTGTTATAACTGCATAATGTCTCCACAATGATTTACTCTACAGACAGTGTGAAGACCCTACTGTATCCTCCCCCTCCCTCAACTACCCTTGAAAGGGGTGGTGATTGCAACACAGTATGATCCCTAACTTTGATACCAACATGACCATCTATGCAGTATAATTGCCTTCACACCTCTTCACACTGTATAATATCCCCCACTAACCCTCTAAACAGTGAAAGGGCCCCAAAACAGCCCTTGGCACTATGTGATGGCCCCACTCAAACCTTCAGTCTGTATATGTAAGGATTCCGGCTCTTCAAATTATGCCTTGCGTCTTCTCGGCCTTATCCAGGATGGCATCTGCTTACACTTTCCTGCCTATAAAGGTTCTGGTCCATCTTCCAGGCATTTCTTGAGTATTTTGCTTGATTCTCTGGCTCCTCCGTGCCTCTCAAGTTGTGCTTCATCTCCATCCTTTGCGGTTTAGCTCTTCCCAGCTTCTCTGCAGTTTTATGTCCAGCTAATCGCCATTTGCTTCCAGTTTGCCTCCCAGCATCAAGCTGCTCTTTCTAGAGTGTGTTTCTGATCCAGTTTCTGCCAGCCTGTCCCACTTCATGTAAGCTCTGTTTGCTCTAAGAGGCTCCGCTGTGGCCATTTAGTTTAGTCTATTTAATTACAGTTGCAGAGCTCAGGACTGTTCAGGATTTTGCACTTAATTGCTGTGCACTGCATCCAGTTCAGGACAGTGTCTTCATAGACTATACAGTTTCCAAGCCTTTTTGGATATGAATTCTCACTCAGAGTGCAGACTCCATAGTCATCCATATCATATAATGAATACCCCATTGTCCTTTGTATTGTATAATGCACCTGATGGTCTTCCATATAATATAATGCACCTCACATAGTCCTCCATATTGTATAATGCACCTAATAGTCCTCCATATAATATAATATGCACCTCCTATAATCCACCATATTGTATAATGCACCCCATAGTCCTCCATCCAATATAATGCACCCATATAGTCCACAATATGGTATAATGCACACCCCACAGTCCTCATTATTGTGCATATCCCATAGTCCTCAATATAATACAATGCACCCTCCATAGTCCTCCATATTGTATAATGTACACCCCATAGTTCTCCATATTGTATAATGAACCCCTCATAGTCATCTGTATAGCATTGGGCAACACTGTGGCTCAGTGGTAGCACTGTAGCCTTGCAGCGCTGGGGACCTGGGTTAAATTCCCACCAAGGACAACATATGCAAGGAGTTTGTACGTTTTCCCCATGTTTGTGTGGGTTTCCTCCAGGCACTCTGGTTTCCTCCCACACTTGAAAGACATACTGATAGGATATTTAGATTGTGAGCCCTAAAGGGGACAGTGTTTCAAATGTATATACAGTGTTGGCCAAAAGTATTGTCACCCCTACAATTCTGTCAGATAATACTCAGTTTCTTCCTGAAAATGATTGCAATCACAAATTCTTTGGTATTATTATCTTCATTTAATTTGTCTTAAATGAAAAAAACACAAAAAGAATTGTCCTAAAGCCAAATTGGATCTAATTCCACACCAAACATAAAAAAGGGGGTGGACAAAAGTATTGGCACCTTTAGAAAAATCATGTGATGCTTCTCTAATTTGTGTAATTAACAGCACCTGTAACTTACCTGTGGCACCCAACAGGTGTTGGCAATAACTAAATCATTGCAGCCAGTTGACATGGATTAAAGTTGACTCAACCTCTGTCCTGTGTCCTTGTGTGTACCACATTGAGCATGGAGAAAAGTAAGAAGACCAAAGAACTGTCTGAGGACTTGAGAAACCAAATTGTGAGGAAGCATGAGCAATCTCAAGGCTACAAGTCCATCTCCAAAGACCTGAATGTTCCTGTGTCTACCGTGCGCAGTGTCATCAAGAAGTTTAAAGCCCATGGCACTGTGGCTAACCTCCCTAGATGTGGACGGAAAAGAAAAATTGACGAGAGATTTCAACGCAAGATTGTGCGGATGGTGGATAAATAACCTTGACTAACATCCAAACAAGTTCAAGCTGCCCTGCAGTCCAAGGGTACAACAGTCTCAACATGTACTATCCGTCGGCGTCTGAATGAAAAGGGACTGTATGGTAGGAGACCCAGGAAGACCCCACTTCTTACCCCGAGTCATAAAAAAGCCAGGCTGGAGTTTGCCAAAACTTACCTGAGAAAGTCTAAAATGTTTTGGAAGAATGTTCTCTGGTCAGATGAGACAAAAGTAGAGCTTTTTGGGCAAAGGCGTCAACATAGAGTTTACAGGAGAAAAAAAGAGGCATTCAAAGAAAAGAACACGGTCCCTACAGTCAAACATGGCGGAGGTTCCCTGATGTTTTGGGGTTGCTTTGCTGCCTCTGGCACTGGACTCCTTGACCGTGTGCATGGCATTATGAAGTCTGAAGACTACCAACAAATTTTGCAGCATAATGTAGGGCGAAGTGTGAGAAAGCTGGGTCTCCCTCAGAGGTCATGGGTCTTCCAGCAGGACAATGACCTAAAGCACACTTCAAAAAGCACTAGAAAATGGTTTGAGAGAAAGCACTGGAGACTTCTAAGGTGGCCAGCAATGCGTCCAGACCTGAATCCCACAGAATACCTGTGGAGAGATCTAAAAATGGCAGTTTGGAGAAGGCACCCTTCAAATATCAGGGACCTGGAGCAGTTTGGCAAAGAAGAATGGTCTAAAATTCCAGCAGAGCATTGTAAGAAACTTATTGATGGTTACCGGAAGCGGTTGATCGCAGTTTTTTTGGCTAAAGGTTGTGCAACCAAGTATTAGGCTGAGGGTGCCAATACTTTTGTCTGGCCCATTTTTGGAGATTTGTGTGAAATGATCAATGTTTTGCTTTTTGCTTCATTCTCTTTTGTGTTTTTTCATTGAAGAAAAATTAAATGAAGATAATAATACCAAAGAATTTGTGATTGCAATCATTTTCAGGAAGAAACTGAGTATTATCTGACAGAATTGCAGGGGTGTCAATATTTTTGGCCAACACTGTAAAGCACTATGCAATCGATGTTATATAAATGAATAAATATTGTTTTATAAATATATATATATATATATATATATATATATATATATTATGGCCACCTGTGTACACATCTCCCATCGTTCCCTCGCTGCTCTGGTCTCTGTAGTGACAGGTCTGCAGCTCTGCTCTTCTCAGCAGAGTGGGTGCGCAGTAGTGATGTCATCACATTCACTGCGTTGAGACGTCAGAATGCGAGGGAGAATGTCGGAGGTGGCGGTGTCAGTAGAGCACTCCTTTTACAACATTGCATTTATCTGTATTGACATCCAAGAAGCCAACATAGTTGAATGGTGTGGGGGCCCCCTCGACTCATGGGCCCTATAGCAGTTGTGTCGTCTGCCGCCACTGACTATCAGTATAGCAGAGTCAATGTTTCAACACCATTAGGAATCTGCTAAATAAAGGTTTTGTTGTGATCAAGAATGGTAGTGCCATAGGAGAACGCTTGCAGTACTACGGTTACTATACAATAAACAATGCTGTGCCCCTTCCATCATCATCTGGTGTACAATGTATGGCCTCAATAAGAAGTCTATGATCCTGTATAGATATAGGCACCGATTCATCAAGATCAGTGATTTTCATGTCTTGTCACGATGAGGGCATAATACTGTAGAATCAGACACTCCTGGATTCCTTAAGAGGCACACAACTCTTAGGGTACCTTTAGACGTGGCAACTTTTCTAGGAATTTCACTGGCAACTTACTGGTTGCAGTGAAATCATGGACACATTGTTCTATCTTGTTGCTGTGTACAAATGGAACTATGTCTCCATGATTTCACTGCAACCAGTAAGTTGCCAGTGAAATTCCTAGAAAAGTTGCCACGTGTAAAGGTACCTTAACTAAATCAGGATCATCTGCAAAGTGGCGTGCAGGTCACTACAAATCTTACTACCTGTACAGTGAATGACTTGAGTAAGATTTCTCGTGTAAGAAACAATATACCGTATATACTCGTGTATAAGCCGACCCGTGTAAAAGCCGACCCCCCTACTTTTGCCCCCAAAAACTGGGAAAACTTATTGACTCGCGTATAAGCCGAGGGTGGACTCCAGCACAGGTATACAACCCCCAGCAGTGAGGTATACAGCAGCCTCCCCAGTGGTAGTATACAGCAGCAGCCCCAGTGGTAGTATACAGCAGCCCCAGAGGTATATACAGCCCCAGAGGTATATGCAGCCCCAGAGGTATATGCAGCCCCATATGCAGCCCCAGAGGTATATGCAGCCCCAGAGGTATATGCAGCCCCATATGCAGCCCCAGAGGTATATGCAGCCCCAGAGGTATATGCAGCCCCATATGCAGCCCCAGAGGTATATGCAGCCCCAGAGGTATATGCAGCCCCATATGCAGCCCCAGAGGTATATGCAGCCCCATATGCAGCCCCAGAGGTATATGCAGCCCCAGATGTATATGCAGCCCCAGGGGTATATGCAGCCCCATATGCAGCCCCAGGGGTATATTCAGCCCCAGAGGTATATGCAGCCCCATATGCAGCCCCAGAGGTATATGCAGCCCCAGAGGTATATACAGCAGCCCTAGTGGTGTATACAGCAGCCCCAGTGGTAGTATACAGCAGCCCTTAGGTAGTATACAGCAGCCCCAGTGCTGTATACAGCCGCAGCCCCAGGGCTGTATACAGCAGCAGCCCCAGGGCTGTATACAGCAGCAGCCCCAGGGCTGTATACAGCAGCAGCCCCAGGGCTGTATACAGCAGCAGCCCCAGGGCTGTATACAGCAGCAGCCCCAGGGCTGTATACAGCAGCAGCCCCAGGGCTGTATACAGCCGCAGCCCCAGGGCTGTATACAGCCGCAGCCCCAGGGCTGTATACAGCCGCAGCCCCGGAGGTATACAGGCCCCCCCATCAAGCTCCAGGGCCCCCCCCTTGTGCGGCAGCCTGTAAAGTAAAATCATACTTACCAGTGTCCTGTCGCGCCGTCCGCAGCTTGCCGACATGACGATCCTGGGCTTCATTCAGCGTCTTCCGGCTTCCGAGTTCCTGAAGTCGCGGGCAATGACGTCATTGCCCGCGACTAAAGGAATGCGGAAGACGCGGAATGAAGCCCGGGATCGTCATGTCGGCAAGCTGCGGACGGCGCGACAGGACACTGGTAAGTATGATTTTACTTTACAGGCTGCCGCGCAAGCGGGGGGGGGGCCCTGGAGCTTGATGGGGGGGCCTGTATACCTCCGGGGCTGCTGCTGTATATATACATATATGATGTATATATATGTATATATACTGTATACTCGCGTATAAGCCGAGGAGGGACTTTTCAGCCCAAATTTTGGGCTGAAAAACTCGGCTTATACGCGAGTATATACGGTATCTCATTTTGAATTAGATGAGCTGTGGTGGCATGGCCCACTGCACCCCAGCTCTTCCCATATATTGGCATAGCTAGCTGAAATTAAAGTGAAAATCCCAAAAGTCGCAACATTTTTTCAAATGCAACATTGCTTTTCAAATGCAAGTAACAAAATTTGGCATAATCCCTTTGATGAATCAGGATCATAGACTCTCCATTAAGGCTTTTCACTGCTCTATGTGCTCAGGAATAAGCTGAGTCCTTAGGCCTGACTAACTGCATGTTTCAGATTCTTTTTGAATGATCAGTTGAGGTCTCCAGACCTGGACCACTACCAATCTGCAGGATATGTCAATCAAAATAAAAGTATTTTAATAAGTAATGTTTGAAAGGAATTTGTCATCCGGGCTTAAATATATAATCTGAGAGCACCATGATGTAGGAGAATAGAGACTGATTACAGTGATATAAATATAGTAATGGTTTGCAGCACCTCGGTAAATTCGGGTTATCGCAAGTTACCCTTGGTTGGGGCGCTCATCAGCCCAGGGAGTCCGTCCTGGACAGCATACAGATATCAATATATAGAAAGACAGCACCTCACAAGTCGGTGGTGATTTTCAAATCCACATCTTTATTCCATCTCCCATGCGATGTATCGAGCCATACAAGTTCTTTATCAAGCACATTACACAGTGTACAAAAATGCTTTAATTAGTGCAAACCCCACCCCCTTGTTAATCATAAACCAATCCATTGGCAATAACATATATAAATCACACTTACATACAATTAAAATGCCCCAGTTGACTCATATGTTAATATACCTTCATCCCCAATCCTGTATGTATAAACTGATTGTTCATCAGAAATATACTTATGGAGTATTAAACCAAAATCATCCACAGTGTACAAATATCAAAACAAAGGTGCCAGCCAATCAAAACATTACTTTTCCGGTTGCCATAGCGCTTTCCATGACGTCCGTATCTATGACACACCCACCAGTCCATTCAGACCAACAGCGCACCTTGTTCAACTGCGCATGTGTCGGCGTCCTTATTCCTATTGGTCATTCGGGAGGGCATCATTGCCCAATCGCCGGCATCTTCCTTTGATTGGTCCCAGAGGTATACATCACGCGGTGTCCGTTACCGATTGGACAATAGACCAGCACATCAAATTATATTATTCTAATGTCCTGCCCACATAGACCGGCCTTCATACTACGCTTTTAATGTACGCAAATAGCGTAGTTATAGCAATATCTCTGCCGGAAACAGAACAACCACCAGACATATAAGGGGCACATATTCAGATGTATCAAACATCCCAATTATAGGCCGGTAGTTGGCTGATATCCCCCCACTAAACATGCATCATAATCTAGACAAGGTAAATTTATGTATTTATAGATGTACCATATCATAACTATAAGATCCCAATTGATAATCATGGGGCATAACACAATTATGAAGTAGCTCCCAAAACTGGGGATAAATATTACAGCGACTTATCAAAGCCCAACACAGTCATACAGTATATAAACTAAAGGCGCCCTGGATAATCCCAACTTATTATAATGTATGTATGTTAAATATTTCTGTCCTCAACAACCATTATATGTACTTGGGATACACAAAGGTGCCTCCATTTTCACAATAAAGTTCAATATGTACATAAATATGCTGCATCTAACTAACATCACAAAAATATCTACTCTCCATGTGGGAGGAATTTTGCAAGAAAGGGGGGGTTCCATATTATCTTAACACACTGCTTGTTGATATATGGAAAATAATATAATGGTAAGGATTAGGGGAATATACACCACTCAGTATCCATACAGAGTCCTCAGGTGTCAGAATCTGGGGAAAATTAAAAACAGAAGTTAAAAACAATACAAAGAAGGATTAGCAGCAAAACAATATCAATTCTACCAGTACAGCTATGGTTCATCTAAGTAGACAACCACTTGGTCATATTCTATGTTTAATCCTTTTGGATTTAAGGTATCTAACTCAAAGATCCACCTGAGTTCCTTCCTCTTCAGTAATACTACCCTGTCACCTCATCTCCTAATAGGAGGGACGTCATTAATAATTCTGTATCTTAATCGGTCACGGTATGACCCGCTGCTTTAAAGTGTTTCGGGACAGGGAGTTCAATCAACTCAGTTCAGATGGTACTTTTGTGTTTGCTTATTCTAGCCTGTGCCTCCATATTGGTCTCCCCTACATAGAGGAGACAACATGGACAGCAAATTGTGAACACCAAAAAACTACTGGTACAAGTGTACCTTTTCCGAATTGAGTACCTTTTTCCGGACTGTGGGGGAAATAAGTTCCAGCCCTTGATCATAATACAACAGCTCGCACATCCCAAGCAGGGAAAATTCCTTAAACTTGGTTGACTCAGAGTAATCTGTATATCACGTCTCGAACTCCCTATATCAGATTTGACCAAACCATCCATAAAATTACGACCTCTCCTAAAAGAGAAGAGTGGTGGCATTCCAAATTCCTTCACACTTGCCTGACCCTTGCTCAGGTTTGGCCAATATTTCCTTATAATCCCCATTACTTTAGTACTCATTCCATTGTAGGTAGTGACCAGTGGTATATATTTTTCTGGTGGAGCTTTGTTCTGGACACTCAACAGTTTTTCACAATCCAGGTCCAAAGCCTGCTCTTTGAATTCCATTAATTTACCATCTGGGTAACCCCTCCTCAAAAATTAGTTACACATCTCTTGTAACCTCTGATGAATCACCATCTCATCAGAGACCACCCGTCTTATGTTACTCTAAGGAGTTGGCTCCACAGTAGAGATTTGACCATCCTCCTTGGATGCTTGCTCGAAAAATGCAATGTGCTGTTGTGATTGGTCGCTTTCACAAAGAGATCTGTACTTAAAGCGCCATTACATTTATATACAAGAGTGTCTAGAAATTGCATTCTATCCAGCGAGCAATCCATGGTGAAGCTGAGTTCAAGGTGGATATTGTCAATGAACAAAAAAACAGATCAATCAATCTGGAGTAGTGATCAACCATTGTAAGGGCATAGGTGTACCCTGTTCTGCTAGGTGTTAACTTCACATGATCTAGAGCCACGATCTGAAGAGGTTTCTTGGTAATGATTGGCTGTAATGGAGCTTTCTGACTTTGCTGGTCTTTCCTTCTAAGGTGACACGGTCCACAGTTCTTACACTATCTTTCAATGGAACCTCTCAAGCCGACCCAGTAGAAACGGTCTTTTAACAGCATCTCCAGTTTCTTCCAACCAAAGTGTCCTGCGTCGTTATGATAAGCTTCTAGTATCATTTGGACCTCTCTTTTTGGAACCACTATCTGCCAGATAAGTTCATGGGTTCTGGGGTTAAGGTGACGTCTGCATAGCTTCCCTTGATAGATGAACAATTTTCCCTTCTCCTTCCATAGGTGTTTGGCATCTTGTGGAGCATCTGGACTCAGACAGGAGTGTTCTTTGGAGATTAGTTCTTTGATTAAACTAACAGTTGGATCACTGTCCTGAGTCTCCTTCCAATTATGGTGAGATAACGGGTTTACTGTTCTCTCCTGACGCCTTTGACTTGCCTGATGACATGAGGCTGTACTTGGACGGTGGAAAGCTGGTAACTCTACCTCTTCTAGTTCATCCACGTCTTCTCCTTCATCTGGTAAATTAGGCATTCTGGATAGGGCATCAGCGTTACCATTTTTATGACCTGCCCGGTACTTGACAGTGAAGTCGTAGTTTGAAAATCTTGCCATCCAACGTTGCTCCATGGCTCCCAGCTTTGCAGTCTCTAAATGTGTTAGAGGGTTGTTGTCGATGAAAGCCGTAAATGGGGAGGACGCCAGGTAGTGCTTGAACCGTTCTGTGATCGCCCAGACTAAGGCTAGGAACTCCAACTTGAAAGAGCTGTAATTCTCTGGATTCCTCTCTGTCGGACGGAGCTTCCTGCTGGCATAGGCTATTACTTTCTCTTTGCCTTGCTGCTTCCAAGACAGCTCCCAAGCCTTCGTTGCTTGCATCGGTGTATAGCAGGAACGGTAAACTGTAATCAGGGTAGGTCAGAATCTCTTCCCCAGTTAAGGCATCCTTCAGCTTCTGGAAAGACTGTTCTTGTTTTGCTCCCCACCAGAATGAAGGGCCTCTGATCTTGCCTTTCTTGGATTGACCCACTAGGAGATCTTGCATGGGTGCTGCCATCTTCGTGTAGCCCTTGATAAACCTCCTGTAGTACCCGACAAGTCCCAAGAATTGACGTACCTCTTTGAAGGTGGTTGGCGCTGGCCAGTTCTGATGACTATGACCTTGTCCGGGTCGGGTGCTAAGCCTTCTGCACTGACCACATGTCCAAGGTACTGGACTTTGGGTTTTAACAAGTGACACTTTGAAGGTATGAATTTCATACCATACTTGGACAACGATTCAAACACTTCGCTCAGGTGTTGCAGGTGGTCTTCATAGGTCTTGGAGTACAATATGACATCGTCCAGGTATAGCAGTACGGTTTCGAAGTTTCTGTGGCCTAGGCAACACTCCATCAGCCCCTGGGATGTTCCCGGTGCGTTGCATAACCCGAATGGCATGCTGTTGAACTCGCATAACCCCATTGGTGTCGTGAAGGCTGTCTTCTCACGGTCTTCTTCTGCAACGGAGACCTGCCAGCAGGCCCGTATTTGGAGTTCCTGCCACCCTAGACACTGTCAGCGGTAAGTGCTGTGGAGTTCATAGTGTAATATAAATGTAAAAAAATATTTCTTCATATGATGTCACAATACCAGAATCTGAGGATCTTCTATTTCGAGGTCAGGGGCTCTCTGATGCGATGTTGCTGTCTGCCTCGCTGTCTTCCTCTTTTGACACTGCAGTGCGGTGGACAAGAGAGCAATAACTGGTTAATAACAAGAAGTATGGAGTGTGTACTAACTGAGCCATACACCCTCCCCATACCATGTCCAGCAGACATTGTAGGATTACTATATGGATTTTATTATTAGGGTATGGACACACTGGCGTGAAACTCGGACGAGTGCAATGTGTGATTTTATCGCAGTGCAGTCAGACCAATGTTAATCAACATCTGAAACACATTGGCGAGTGTCGGACGCTTTTTCTCATCAAGATTCTGGATGGGAAAAAAGTCACAACATGCTGCGACAGTATGCGATTCACGTGCGAGACTCACTAATGCAAGTCTATGAGTACAACAAAATCAGGACCGCACACGGACCATCCGAGAGGCATCTGTTTTTTTCACCGATACATTATCATTCTTCAGCTGAGACAACTGTAAAATGTTCCTGTAAATGATTCTACAGTAATAGCTGCTGAGAAAGAAAACAGATTGCACATGGATGTAATCTAAGAAAACTGTCGGACACTCGCATAGCATTTGGATGTGCCAGTGGCCAGCCATACAGACAGCCCGCCACAGCCACACACAGAGCCACAGCCACACACAGAGCCACAGCCACACAAAAACAGTCAGCCACATAGACAGCCACGAGCCACACAGCTAGCCACACACAAACAGCCAGCCACATAGACAGCCACACAGACGCAGAGAGCCAGACAGAGAGACACAGCCACATAGACAGCCACACACATAGCCACAGGCAGCCACACAGAGAGCCACAGCCAGCCACACAGAGCCACAGCCAGCTACACAGAGCCACAGCCAGCCACACACCGAGCTACAGCCAGCAACATAGACAGCCATAGTCAGCCACACACATGCACACACAGACACAGCCAGCCAAACACAGACACAGCCAGCCACACACACAGTCAGCCACACACATACAGCCACACACATACAGCCACACACATAGCTAGCCACACAAACACAGCCAGCCACACACACACAGCCAAAGCCAGCCAGCCACACATACTGCCACACACATACAGCCAGCCACAAACAGCCACATAGACAGCCACACACACAGCCAAAGCCAGCCACACACAGGCGCAGCTACCCACCCACACACACACACAGACACAGCCAGCCACATAGACAGCCACAGCCAGCCCACACACAGCGAGCAATATAGACAGCCATAGCCAGCCACACACAGACATACAGCCAACCACACAGCCAGCCACACACACACAGTCAGCCACACACAGCCAAGCAGCCCCAGCCACACACACACAATCAGCCACACACAGCCAAACAGCCCCAGCCACACACAGCCAGCCACACACAGCCAGCCATGCAGCCTCAGCCACAGCCATGCAGCCACAGCCAACCCCAGCCAGCCACGTGGAACCAGCCACACACAGCCAGCCACAACCGCGCAGCCCCAGCCACACACAACCAGCCACAGCCATGCAGCCCCAGCCACACACAGACATAGTCAGGCACACACAGACAGCCACAGCCACATAGCCTCAGCCACATAAAGACAGTCAGACACACAGACAGCCACACGCAGCCAGCAGCCATGCAGCCCTAGCCACAACAGACACATAGTCAGCCACACAGACAGCCCCAGCAACACAGACACATAGTCAGCCACAGCCACGCAGCCCCAGCCACACACAACCAGCCACAAAGCCCCAGCCACACACAGTCAGCCACAAAGCCCCAGCCACACACAACCAGCCACAAAGCCCCAGCCACACCAGAGCCACAAAGCCCAGCCACACACAGCCAGCCACAAAGCCCCAGCCACACACAGCCAGCCACAAAGCCCCAGCCACACACAACCAGCCACAAAGCCCCAGCCACACACAGCCAGCCACAAAGCCCCAGCCACACACAACCAGCCACAAAGCCCCAGCCACACACACCAGCCACAAAGCCCCAGCCACACACAGCCAGCCACAAAGCCCCAGCCACACACACACCAGCCACAAAGCCCCAGCCACCACAACCAGCCACAAAGCCCCAGCCACACACAGACCAGCCACAAAGCCCCAGCCACACACAGCCAGCCACAAAGCCCCAGCCACACACAGCCAGCCACAAAGCCCCAGCCACACACAACCAGCCACAAAGCCCCAGCCACACCAAGCCAGCCACAAAGCCCCAGCCACACACAGCCAGCCACAAAGCCCCAGCCACACACAGCCAGCCACAAAGCCCAGCCACACACAACCAGCCACAAAGCCCCAGCCACACACAGCCAGCCACAAAGCCCCAGCCACACACAACCAGCCACAAAGCCCCAGCCACACACAGCCAGCCACAAAGCCCCAGCCACATACAGACAAATAGTCAGCCACACAGACAGCCCCAGCCATACACAGACACATAGACAGAAAGACACACACACTAAAAGAGAAAGAGAGAGCGGCACACACACACTACCCACCACCATCAGCTGCTGCAGCTCATCATGATCTTTACACATATTGCTGGCTCCCGCGCTGTGGAAGTTGGAACAACTTCCGGGGCCTGCAGTAGAGATGAGGAGGCGGGGCCCAGGGAGATTGACTGGAGATAGGATGACCCAGGTGACGTGAAGGGCTCACGTCACCACAGGTCCTCCTATCTCCAGTCAATCTCTCTGGGCCCCGCCTCCTCATCTCTACTGCAGGTCCCTCCATGCCCCTCCGCTTGTCCCTGGAGGGAGAGGAATTGCTGCTGCCGCCCCCACACAAGCTGCCTGGGGTGGATCGCCCCCACCCGCCACGCCACAGATGTGCTGCCAGACATGAGACAGTGCCGCCTCTGCCCGGTCTTCTCTCTCTGACACTGTCTCCTCCGCGGCAGGCCCCTCCTCTTTTCTCACGGCGGGTCTGTTCGCTGCCTGCTGCAGGCTGGGTGAGGTGGGCGGGCCTGATGACGACGGGGAGGGGGGGTATGAGGAGGCGGGGCTTAGTACCCGAACGACACGCGGCAAAAAAAAAAGAAAACACGCTGAGACACCGCCCCTTATGAATGGCGCTGCCCTAGGCACGTGCCTACCAAGTGCCTAGTGGCAAATACGACCCTGCCTGCCAGTACCCACAAGTAAGATCCAAGGTTGATTAGTAATTGGCAGACTTTAAATCAACAAGTTCTATACAGGTTAACGGGTATGCATCCTTGTGTGTTACTCTGTTGATTTGCCTGTAATCTACACACATCCTCATGCTACAGTCTTTCTTTTAAACCAGGACCAGTGGTGCTGCCCAGGGGCTACAACTATCTCTAATGACCCCTGCATTCTTCATGTCCTGTAGCATTTCTTTTGCTTTCTGGTAGTGTGTTGGTGGTATAGGCCTGTACCTTTCTTTGTTGGGTGGATGGTTACCTGTGGGTATATGATGTTGTACCCCTTTAATCCTCCCAAAATCAAGTGGATGCTTGCTAAACACTTGTTCGTATTCCTGAACTACCCGATAAACTCCATTTTTCTGGTGAGAAAATGTGTTGTCAGTTCCTACACTGAGCTCCTGACACCATTTCTCTAGCTGGTTCGTGGAAACATGAGGTTCATCTGACACTGTCTGAGCTAGTGATTCAGCTTCATGTATACAGTTGTTATTTACATGTACAATTTTGCACCAGTGGAATACCTTGGCAGCTTTATTTCATCATCACCATAGTTTAACACACATACAGGTACCCTTCCTTTTCGTACATCAACCACCCCTCTGGCTGTCAGGAGTGTAGGACTACTGTCAGACATCACTGGCTCTACTACTGCCTGGTAGTCCTGCCCTCTGAGGCCTACTGCTGCCAGACTGCTGGTCTGTTACACGTACGCTACCAATTTCACCATTAGACACTGTTACCTGCTGTTGGTACATTAGAGCTCGGATCTCCTTCTGAAGAACCCTCCTCTCACCTGGATTAGTATCTGCACTCTGTAGAAGCAAAAACAGCACTTCATCTAGACAATTAACCATTATATTGGTACCCAATATCACATGTGGATCCCGCTCATTTGGTTTGTCTTGAACCACTAGAAGTCTCTGGTTCTTTAATTGCACCCTCCCCACCTTTACTGTTGCCTCCCACTGCCCTTCTATCGTAACGGGCAACCCATTGGTTGCTACAATGTTCAAGTCAGGGTTTGGAGTTTCAAGCTCTATTTCAGACCAGAACCGTTAGTAAAGGATACTCAGAATGGTGGTCACCTGGGATCCCGTATCTATCAATATAGTGGTAGCTATGCCGTCGATGATGATGGACAGGTACGGACAATCTCCCACGTACCTGTGCACTGAGCTGGATGGGCCTGGACAGTTTACTCCTGGGGTTGGGCCCTCGGCCCCTGGGGTTGCTCGTTTAAAGGGCAGAACCGGTAGATGTGTCCTTCTTTGTTGCACTTGCGACAGATGGGTTGTCCATCGGCACTGTAGCGATCTGTGGTCCTCCCTCGAAGTGGTGGTGCCCTCCTTTTCATCCATGGAACGTCGTCCGGGCTGTCAGCGAGCTGGATCCTAGCTGGTGATCTTGCTTCTGTCTTGGGTTGCCTAGCATCTCGGAGCTTAGCCATCTCTTTGCTCAGCTGGCGCACCTCGGAACACAGGCTGTCAAACCGGTCTTAACTCAGTCTCAGTATGATGCTCAAAAATTCTCTTTAACTTTTCAAATATCTACACAACAAAACCCTGATCTTCCTCTGGCGGTTCTTGTCAGAGCGTGGGGTGGGGCCTATCTTCGCACCCTTGCACTGTAACGCCCCCTTTCTTTCCCGCCCTGTGGCGCAGCAATGGCGGCTCAGATTTACAGTTCACAAACACAGTCAATCAATGGCACACAGTACCCGGTTACATCGGGCACGGGATCCTGTTCGTGACGCCAGAAGCTGTCCTGCCCAGGCCCTGGGGATACTCAGATCTCTCAGGTGTGGTCTGGGGGAAAGTGTCAAGCGTAGCGTGCCCGAGGCCGTGGACCTGGGGGATTCAGCGAAAAATGGGGAAAAGAAAAATAATAAAATTGTCAAGTCGTGTCGCCACCTGTAGGTCCGGTGATGGCACCGGCGCTGCTTGGGCCTCCGGGGTGATGGGCGGCAGCAAGATGGAATCGCTCCGTACAGGACGAGTGTGGTCCCTGGGGCTGAGAGTTGTAATGGAGGAATAGAGCAGCACAGTCGTTTCTGTGCAAGGTTGGGGTAGAGGAGTGCAGTCAGTGTGGTGCAGATGGAAGGAGGACACGCACACATAAAAGTCTTTTGGTACCTTTACTGATGTTCTGTACGGGTACACACTGTCCGGAATTGAGGGAAACACTTTGGGGCCTCCACAGTGAGTAGGGTTGTAGGCCTCCTTGTTTCAGCTTCTCTGTTTGGAGTCTGGCAGGCTTGGAACCTGACCGGACCGTTACTTCTCTCTTTCTCTCTCTCTCCACACCCAGGTTGCTGCACTGAGGGCTCTCTCTTGGGATCCCGTTGGGGCCCCCCCACGGTCCCTGGCGCTCAACTGTTGGTGCTGCGGGTGTCCGGGAAGCTAAGCCTCCTCGTGATGCTGGATTCTCTGCTGGGTCTATCTCTCTGTCCCTGCAGAATCGAACCCAGTGACCGGAACTCTGATGGGGTGAGTCGGTATGACTCCTCTGCCCCCTTTTTGTAGCACGTTTCTCTCCTCTGCCTTCGACCCCTACCACTGTCTCTGGTGTGTACTGGTATGGGCCTAGCACGGCTCCAGTACCAGCTCAGCTCACTAGCTCTTCACAGTTCTGAAGTGACTGCACACTCTGCTGATTTCCCTCCAGAACCTGTATTTATAGGGGCAACTGGCTTAAGGCAACCAGTGGAGCTCCTCCTACAGGCCTGGAGTGGAAGGTGTTGTGTGTAAGTGGGTTACTCGCTGTGAGAAATCCTTCAGCGTCCCAGGGAAGTCTGTGGTGACCTGGCACAGGGTGCCACACATACATTGCTGCCCATACAGTATGGCCCATACAGTGCTGCCTGTACAGTGCAGTCTGTACACTGCGGTCTGTACATCGCTGTCCATACATTGCTGCCCATACAGTATGGCCCATACATTGCTGTTCTTATAATGTGGTCTGTACATTGTTGTCTGTACAGTGTGGTCCTTACAGTGTGGCCGGTCATTGCTGTCCTTATAGTGAAGTCCATACCATTGCTGCCCATACAAGTGTGGCCCGTACAGTGCTGCCTGTACATTGTTTTCTGTGTACAGTGCGGTCCGTACATTGCTGTCCTTATAGTTAGGTGAGTGTGAAGCTCAACTGCGCTGTCCCAGCACCTGGAGAGCAGAGGCACTACTCTCCCTCAATGGAGGAGTGCAGTACCTCTGGTGGCAGCCTGCCCGGTGGGACGCCACATTGTCCATATAGTGTGGTCTGTACATTGTGTTCTGTACAGTGCTGTCTGTACGTTGCTGCCCTTATAGTGAGGTCTGTAAGCTGCTGCCCATACAGTGCTGCCAGTACATAGCTCTCTGTACAGTGTGTCCGTACATTACTGCCTGTACATTGCGGTCCATACATTGCTGCCCGTACATTGCTGTCTTTACAGTGCAGTCTGTATATTGCTGCCTGTACAGTGCTGTCCATACATTGCTGTCCATACAGTGCTGTCCGTACAATGCTGTCCGTACATTGCTGCTCAGTGTGGCCCGTACATTGCTGTCCTTAGAGTGCGATCTGTACATTGCTGTCTGTACACTGTGGTCCGTACACTGTGGTCCGTACATTGCTGTCCTTATAGTGCAGTCTGTACATTACCACCCGTATAGTGCAGCCCGTACATTGCTGTACTTATTGTGAGGTCCGTACATTGCTGACCGTACATTGCTCTCTGCACAGTGCGGTCCGTACATTGCTCTCTCTACAGTGCGGTCCATACATTGCTGTCCGTACATTGCATTCTGTATAGTGCAGTCCGTACATTGCTGTCCTTATAGTGCGGTCTCTACATTGTGATCTGTACATTGTTGTCCTTATAATGCGGTCTGTACATTGTGATCCGTACATTGCTGTATGTATATTGCTATCCTTACACTGCGGTCTGTACATTGCTATCCTTATAGTGCAGTATGTACATTGCGATCCGTACATTGCGGTCCTTATAGTGAGGTGTATACAATGCTGCTGGTACAATGCTCTCTGTACTGCGTAGTCCATACATTGCTGTCCGTACACTGTGGCTCGTACATTGCTCTCTGTACTGAGCGGTCCGTACATTGCTCTCTGTATTGTGCGGTCTGTACATTGCTGTCCGTACACTGTGGCTCGTTCATTGCTCTCTGTACTGCGCGGTCTGTACATTGCTGTCTGTACACTGTGGCTCGTTCATTGCTCTCTGTACTGCGCGGTCTGTACATTGCTGTCTGTACACTGTGGCTCGTTCATTGCTCTCTGTACTGCGCGGTCTGTACATTGCTGTCCAGTACACTGTGGCTCGTACATTGCTCTCTGTACTGAGCGGTCCGTACATTGCTCTCTGTATTGTGCGGTCTGTACATTGCTGTCCGTACACTGTGGCTCGTTCATTGCTCTCTACTGCGTCTGTACAGTCTGTACACTGTGCTCGCTACTGTACTGCGCGTCGTACATTGCTCTCTATACTGCACAGTCTGTACATTGCTCTCTGTACTGTCGCAGTCTCGTACACTGCTGTCCTTGTAGTGCAGTATGTACATTGTGATCCGTATATTGCTCTCTGTACTGCGTGGTCCGTACATTGCTCCTCTGTACTGCGCGGTCCGTACATTGCTGTCCATACACTGTGGCTCTTACATTGCTCTCCGTACTGCGCAGTCCATACATTGCTCAATGTACAGCGCAGTCCGTACATTGCGTCCTTACATTGTGGCTCGTACATTGCTCTTTGTACTGCGCGGTCCGTACATTGCTATCCGTACACTGTGACTCGTACATTGCTTTCTGTACTGGGCAGCCCGTACATTGCTCTCTGTACTGTGCGGTCCGTACATTGCTCTCTGTACTGCACGGTCCGTACATTGCTATCCGTACACTGTGGCTCGTACATTGCTCTCTGTAATGGGCGGCCCGTACATTGCTCTCTGTACTGCGCGGTCCGTACATTGCTGTCCTTACACTGTGGCTCGTAAATTGCTCTCTGTACTGGCAGGTCCGTTACATTGATCTCTGTACTGCTCGAGTCCTGTAAATTGCTCTCTGTACTGCACAGTCTGTACATTGCTCTCTGTACTGCGCAGTCCGTACACTGCTGTCCTTATAGTGCAGTATGTACATTATGATCCGTACATTGCTCTCTGTACTGCGTGGTCCGTACATTGCGCTCTGTATTGCGTGGTCCTTACATTGCTCTCTGTACTGCGCGGTTCGTACATTGCTGTCCATACACTGTGGCTCTTACATTGCTCTCCGTACTGCGCGGTCCATACATTGCTCAATGTACTGCGCTGTCCGTACATTGCTGTCCTTACACTGTGGATCGTACATTGCTCTTTGTACTGCGCGGTTCGTAATTGCTATCCGTACACTGTGACTCGTACATTGCTTTCTGTACTGGGCGGCCCGTACATTGCTC
Organism: Allobates femoralis; assembly: GCA_033576535.1. Lineage (NCBI taxonomy): Eukaryota > Metazoa > Chordata > Amphibia > Anura > Aromobatidae > Allobates > Allobates femoralis. The sequence goes on from JARQOC010000003.1 coordinate 617,294,359, forward strand.
TCTGTACTGTGCGGTCCGTACATTGCTGTCTGTACACTGTGGCTCGTACATTGATCTCTGTACTGCGCGGTCCGTACATTGCTCTCTGTTCTGCGCGGTCCGTACATTGCTCTCTGTACTGCGCGGTCCGTACATTGCTCTCTGTATTGCGCGGTCCGTACATTGCTCTCTGTACTGCGCGGTCCGTACATTGCTCTTTGTACTGCGTAGTCCGTACATTGCTCTCCGTACTGCGCGGTCCGTACATTGCTCTATGTACTGCGCGGTCCGTACATTGCTGTCCTTATAATGAGGTCTGTACATTGCTGCCTGTACATTGCTGTCCGTACACTGTGGATCGTACATTCTCTCTGTAATGTGCGGTCCGTACATTGCTCTTTGTATGCGTAGTCCGTACATTGCTCTCTGTACTGCGCCGTCCGTACATTGCTCTATGTACTGCGGTCTGTACATTGCTCTCTGTACTGTGCAGTCCGTACATTGCTCTTGTACTGCGCGGTGCGTACATTGCTCTATGTACTGCGCGGCGCTCCGTACATTTTCTATGTACTCGGTTCGCGGCGGTCCGTACATTGCTCTCTCTACTGCGTGGTCCGTACATTGCTCTCTGTACTACCGCGGTCCGTACATTGCTCTCTGTACTGCGCTGTCCGTACATTGCTCTTTGTACTGCGCGGTCCGTACATGGCTCTCTGTACTGCGCGGTCCGTCCATTGCTCTTTGTATTGCCCGGTCCGTACATTGCTCTCTGTACTGCGCGGGTCCGTACATTGCTCTATGTACTGCGCGGTTAGTACATTGCTCTATGCACTGCGCAGTCCGTACATTGCTCTCTGTACTGCGGGGTCCGTACATTGATCTCTGTACTGCGCGGTCCGTACATTGCTCTATGTACTGCGCGGTCCATACATTGCTCTCTGTACTGCGCGGTCCGTACATTGCTGTCCTTATAGTGCAGTTGTACATTACCACCCGTATAGTGCAGCCCGTACATTGCTGTACTTATTGTGAGGTCCGTACATTGCTGACCGTACATTGCTCTCTGCACAGTGCGGTCCGTACATTACTCTCTCTACAGTGCGGTCCATACATTGCTGTCCGTACATTGCATTCTGTATAGTGCAGTCCGTACATTGCTGTCCTTATAGTGCGGTCTGTACATTGTGATCTGTACATTGTTGTCCTTATAATGCGGTCTGTACATTGTGATCCGTACATTGCTGTATGTATATTGCTATCCTTACAGTGCGGTCTGTACACTGCTATCCTTATAGTGCAGTATGTACATTGCGATCCGTACATTGCGGTCCTTATAGTGAGGTGTATACAATGCTGCTGGTACAATGCTCTCTGTACTGCGTAGTCCATACATTGCTGTCCGTACACTGTGGCTCGTACATTGCTCTCTGTACTGAGCGGTCCGTATATTGCTCTCTGCATTGTGCGGTCTGTACATTGCTGTCCGTACACTGTGGCTCGTTCATTGCTCTCTGTACTACGCGGTCTGTACATTGCTGTCTGTACACTGTGGCTCTACATTGATCTCTGTACTGCGCGGTCTGTACATTGCTCTCTATACTGCACAGTCTGTACATTGCTCTCTATACTGCACAGTCTGTACATTGCTTCTGTACTGCGCAGTCCGTACACTGCTGTCCTTATAGTGCAGTATGTACATTGTGATCCGTATATTGCTCTCTGTACTGCGTGGTCCGTACATTGCTCTCTGTATTGCGTGGTCCGTACATTGCTCTCTGTACTGCGCGGTCCGTACATTGCTGTCCATACACTGTGGCTCTTACATTGCTCTCCGTACTGCGCGGTCCATACATTGCTCAATGTACAGCGCAGTCCGTACATTGCTGTCTTACATTGTGCTCGTACATTGCTTTTGTACTGGGCTCCGTACATTGCTATCGTACTGTCTCGTACATGCTTGTACTGGGCGGCCCGTACATTGCTCTCTGTACTGTGCGGTCCGTACATTGCTCTCTGTACTGCACGGTCCGTACATTGCTATCCGTACACTGTGGCTCGTACATTGCTCTCTGTACTGGGCGGCCCGTACATTGCTCTCTGTACTGCGCGGTCCGTACATTGCTGTCCTTACACTGTGGCTCGTAAATTGCTCTCTGTACCGCGCAGTCCATACATTGCTGTCCGTACACTGTGGCTCGTACATTGCTCTCTGTACTGAGCAGTCCGTACATTGATCTCTGTACTGCGCGTCTGTAAATTGCTCTCTGTACTGCGCAGTCCGTACACTGCTGTCCTTATAGTGCAGTATGTACATTATGATCCGTACATTGCTCTCTGTACTGTGTGGTCCGTACATTGCGCTCTGTATTGCGTGGTCCTTACATTGCTCTCTGTACTGCGCGGTTCCGTACATTGCTGTCCATACACTGTGGCTCTTACATTGCTCTCCGTACTGCGCGGTCCATACATTGCTCAATGTACTGCGCTGTCCGTACATTGCTGTCCTTACACTGTGGATCGTACATTGCTCTTTGCACTGCGCGGTTCGTATATTGCTATCCGTACACTGTGACTCGTACATTGCTTTCTGTACTGGGCGGCCCGTACATTGCTCTCTGTACTGTGCGGTCAGTACATTGCTGTCTGTACACTGTGGCTCGTACATTGATCTCTGTACTGCGCGGTCCGTACATTGCTCTCTGTACTGCGCGGTCCGTACATTGCTCTCTGTATTGCGCGGTCCGTACATTGCTCTCTGTACTGCGCGGTCCGTACATTGCTCTTGTACTACGTAGTCCGTACATTGCTCTCTGTACTGCGCGGTCCGTACATTGCTCTATGTACTTGGCGCGTGTCCGTACATTGCTCTATGTACTGCGCGGTCCGTACATTGCTCTCTGTACTTGCGGGTCCGTACATTGCTCTCTCTACTGCGCGGTCCGTACATTGCTCTCTGTACTGCGCGGTCCGTACATTGCTCTCTGTACTGCGCGGTCCGTACATTGCTCTTTGTACTGCGTGTCCGTACATTGCTCTATGTACTGCGCGGTCCGTACATTGCTCTCTGTACTGCGGGTCCGTACATTGCTCTCTGTACTGCGCGGTCCGTACATTGCTCTATGTACTGCGCGGTCCGTACATTGCTCTCTGTACTGCGCGGTCCGTACATTGCTCTCTGTACTGCGCGGTCCGTACATTGCTCTCTGTACTGCGAGGTCCGTACATTGCTCTCTGTACTGCGCGGTCCGTACATTGCTCTCTGTACTGCGCGGTCTGTACATTGCTCTCTGTACTGCGAGGTCCGTACATTGCTCTCTGTACTGCGCGGTCCTTATATTGCTCTTTGTACTGCGCGGGTCCGTACATTGCTCTCTGTACTGCGCGGTCCGTACATTGCTCTATGTACTGCGCGGTCCGTACATTGCTCTTTGTACTGCGCGGTCCGTACATTGCTCTCTGTACTGCGCGGTCCGTACATTGCTCTCTGTACTGCGCGGTCCGTACATTGCTCTCTGTACTGCGCGATCCGTACATTGCTCTCTGTACTGCGCGGTCCGTACATTGCTCTATGTACTGCGCGGGTGCCGTACATTCCTCTCTGTACTGCGCGGTCCGTACATCGCTCTCTGCACTGCGCGGTTCCGTACATCGCTCTATGTACTGTGCGGTCCGTACATCGCTCTATGTACTGTGCGGTCCGTACATCGCTCTATGTACTGTGCGGTCCGTACACTGCTCTCTGTACTGCGCGGTCCGTACACTGCTCTCTGTACTGCGCGGTCCGTACATCGCTCTCTGCACTGCGCGGTCCGTACATCGCTCTATGTACTGGGCGGTCCGTACATCGCTCTATGTACTGTGCGGTCCGTACATCGCTCTATGTATTGCGCGGTCCGTACATCGCTCTATGTATTGCGCGGTCCGTACATCGCTCTATGTACTGCGCGGTCCGTACATCGCTCTCTGTACTGCGCGGTCCGTACACTGCTCTCTGTACTGCGCGGTCCGTACACTGCTCTCTGTACTGCGCGGTCCGTACACTGCTCTATGTACTGCGCGGTCCGTACACTGCTCTATGTACAGCGCGATCCGTACACTGCTCTCTGTACTGCGCGGTCCGTACACTGCTCTCTGTACTGCGCGGTTCCGTACACTGCTCTCTGTACTGCGCGGTCCGTACATCGCTCTATGTACTGCGCGGTCCGTACATTGCTCTATGTACTGCGCGGTCCGTACACTGCTCTATGTACTGCGCGGTCCGTACACTGCTCTCTGTACTTCGCGGTCCGTACACTGCTCTCTGTACTGCGCGGGTCCGTACATTTCTCTCTGTACTGCGCGGTCCGTACACCGCTCTCTGTGTACTGCGCGGTCCGTACACCGCTCTCTGTACTGCGCCGTCCGTACACCGCTCTCTGTACTGCGCCGTCCGTACACCGCTCTCTGTACTGCGCGGTCCGTACACCGCTCTCTGTACTGCGCCGTCCGTACACCGCTCTCTGTACTGCGCCGTCCGTACACCGCTCTCTGTAATGCGCGGTCCGTACACTGCTCTCTGTACTGCGCGGTCCGTACATCGCTCTCTGTACTGCGCGGGTCCGTACATCGCTCTTGTACTGCGCGGTCCGTACATCGCTCTCTGTACTGCGCGGTCCGTACATCGCTCTCTGTACTGCGCGGGTCCGTACATCGCTCTCTGTACTGCGCGGTCCGTACATCGCTCTCTGTACTGCGCGGTCCGTACATCGCTCTCTGTATTGCGCGGTCCGTACATCGCTCTTGTACTGCGCGGTCCGTACATTGCTCTATGTAACTGCGCGGTCCGTACATCCGCTCTCTGTACTGCGCGGTTCGTACATTGCTCTCTGTACTGCGCGGTCCGTACATCGCTCTCTGTACTGCGCGGTCCGTACACGCTCTCTGTACTGCGCCGTCCGTACATTGCTCTCTGTACTGCGCGGTCCGTACATCGCTCTCTGTACTGCGCGGTCCGTACACTGCTCTCTGTACTGCGCGGTCCGTACACTGCTCTCTGTATTGCGCGGTCCGTACATCGCTCTCTGTACTGCGCCGGTCCGTGCATTGCTCTCTGTACTGTGCGGTCCGTACATCGCTCTCTGTACTGCGCGGTCCGTGCATTGCTCTCTGTACTGCGCGGTCCGTACATCGCTCTCTGTACTGCGCGGGTCCGTACATCGCTCTATGTACTGCGCGGTCCGTACACTGCTCTATGTACTGCGCGGTCCGTACATCGCTTTCTGTACTGTGCGGTCTGTATATTGCTGTCCTTATAGTGCAGTATGTACATTGTGATCCGTACATTGCTTCCCGTATCCATACTGATGAGCATGTATAAATACTGAAGAGTCTCTACACCGATATTATTATCTTACCTAGAACAAACGTAAAACCTCCAGGACATCCCTATGGCACAGCGAGTGTATGGAGCACGGACACAGTACACAGCCGCATAGACTGCAGTATCTAGGCCGGCCTCCAGGTGGCGCTGCGGAAAGGTTTCCATGTACAGGCGCTGTGACGTCTCTAATGGCAGCAGTGGAACGGGCCTCCCTCAGCAATCGCGTAAAGCGACCTTCAGTGACGACATTATGGGCGTGTCTACAACGGGCTACTTATAACGCCTTGCACTTCCGGTTTCCCTCAGACCAGCTTCCCGCAGAGGCGCTGTGCCAGGAGTAGAGGAGTGACGGCTGGCAAGATGGTGACGCAGGAACCGCCCAGGTGTTGCGGCTACTTTAACATCCGCTCTGTGGTGCTGGGGGTCGCCGTGTACTACGTGTTTGTCAGCCTGCAGTCGCTGGTATGGCAGACGGTGGCGGTGATTAAGTGCGGAGGAGTGTGCTCCGGCCCCTGGAGCTCGGCCGGGCCTGTGGCTGTCATGTACTCCTTGGCCTTCATCCTGCTCCTGCTCAGCCTGTGCCTGCTGTTCGGGGTCCTCCGCAGACGGCCGGGCCTCCTGCTGCCCTTCCTGGCCTTCCAGATCATCGACTTCTTGGGCTCCCTGCTGCTGTTCTGCGGCTTCTTTGTGCGGTTCCCGTCGGAGCTCCGGATGATCAGCACCAGGCCCTACCTCCCCGGACAGGACGACACGGACAAGGCGGCGGTGGCCGGAGGCTCGTTCCTGTTCATCGCCCTGTACCTGCTGCTCCTGCTGCTGAAGATCTACCTGATCCGCTGTGTGCTCACATACTACCGCTTCCTGCTCACCAGGGTCACCCCTCCCGGAGACACCGACGGCCTGGCCGTGATCGTGGTGCCCGGCCCGGAGAAGAACCCTCTGCTGCTTCCCTCCTATGAGGAGGCCATCAATATGCCCAGCAAGGACAGTCCTCCTCCCCCGTACAGCCAGGCCGTGGAGCCGGAGAAAGAAGCCGTGCAAAGCCCACAGTAAATCCCTGACCCGACTACAGTGGCTCCCCTCCTGGCTCAGCCCATTTATTCCTAACCAGCAGCCTGAACACCAGGGGATGCCCAGCATGGCAGACTATGGACCTCCATCAGCCGCTCTGCCCACTCTGTGTTGGTTTTACCACTTGTCATTGGGTGTTTGTGTAATTTCAGCTGCACTATGACGTCATGAATTCCCTGTGACCTGTCATTTCATTTAAAGGGATAGAAACTGCTGCAAGTTTCTTTGGGAAAGTTTTACATAAGTGCCATCCAAGGTTGTGATCGTTTAGTGGAAGAATAGGATCAGTTATTGTTTATGGGGGTCCATACCTTTTATTAACCATTGGTAAGATGAGTATATGTAGTGTACAATGATCTGTGAGATAAGGACTTAGATCCCGCATCTGTACTGCGATCCCTTGGTGCTGTGTACCACCCCCATAATGTGTGATGACATTGTTCTTCCTACCATTATGGAAAACTTTAAAGGATAATTTCATTTTTATAGTTTGCTTTGGAATAAAACAATTTGAGACAGGGAAGTTCTCAAACTCACTACTCTGCCCAGTAGAAATGGGACCAGTTGAGTATGATGCTTTGTGGCGCTGTTACCTGTCCCTTGCTGTGTGTAATGGCATTGGGGTACCTACATTTTGTTTGGGGGGACTGTTTGTATTTTTAGATGTGAAAGTGAAATTATCTTTTAGAGGACTTCCGCACTTGTCTGTTTTAAGTACATAAATAAGTTCCTCCATGGAAAAAGTCTTTTAAAACCCTGCCTTGAGCTTTTCCTGTTATTCCTCCTGACCAAGAATACATTGACCTCTTTCCATCAAAGGTGTGCATCCCTAGAGGCTGATACAGTCCTCAGTGATTGGACAGGGTCAGTCTGTGTAGGGACCACTCCAGCTGTCAAGTTAGTCATTGCTTTCCGGGAAGTGTAAAAGAGGAACTGCGCAATAAGAAAAAAAATGCTACCGGTATGATATAGACATGACAGAAGTGGTGACCGTGCTCTTTAAAGGGAGCCTATCTAGTCGTTTATGCCCCCCAGCTATCACGTCTGTGCATGCAGCTTTATAATAGTCTAATCATCCCTGTCTGAGCTTATAGTGTAATGTTAAAGGTGGAAAAAAAAGCATTTACACACTTACATTTTCTGAGGCAGTGACTACATCTTGGAGAATGTAGTCTGTCAGGTTAATAGTTAACATTACAGCCAAATTTTATAAGATGCTGTATGACCTGTGTGAGGTCACGATCATGTGACTATAATATGCTGAGCGAAGTCCCCATAGCACATAATGCGTTTGCTTGCTTAGCTCCATCCATGGTCACAATGGTCCTTTATACAGAGATGTTAATAGTGAGTTAACTGTTAACCTGCCAGAGTGACTACATCCTCCAAGGTGTAGTCTGCTTCAGAAAGTATATAATACTATATAAATGCTTTTTTCAAAATGCTTTATTTAACATTAGACTATGAGCTCAGACAGGGGTGATTAGAATAGTACTATGAAACTACAGACAGTTATAGCTGGGGGCATAAAATAGCTGACAGGTTACTTTTAATGACCAGTAATGAACCTTGTCTGAGATCCGTCATGGTTTACCAGGAGACTATGCAATTCTATCTAATGGACCCAAGGCTTTTATGTAGTGAAATGCACAGAATAGTAGACTGCCACACAGATTACTAGGTTATAGTTTACCTTTTTGTTCATTTGATGCTGGTGTGCAGGACACAGTGGTGACTACTGAGCCACAGAAGAGTAGTCACGTGTGATATGTCAAGCAATCGTGGTATCTCCAGCCTTTTGGTACCCACCAATACGTCCCCATGTGACCCTGTAAACTGTGCCTTTACAAAGCTGTGACTTTCATGTGGCCATCTTTGGCTTACTGCGCCTGGTCCATCCATCACTTCGTGGCAGTGGATAAAGGACTTGGACTGGAGGTTACCTGCATATTCTTTCTGGCAGTAGTAGATTTTTGATTTTCTTTTTTTTCAGCTATAAATCATTTTGGCTGTAGTGTAACTTTTAGTGTTTACTGAAAAATGCATTTGAATGAAAGAATTAAATCAGTGTTAATTTGTTGTAACATGTCTTTTCTTTTTTGTACCAGGCTAAAATCCTGTTTCTGATAAATCCACACTTTTCCTGCGTAGTACATTATCCTGGCTGCTCCGTGGCCGTATGCAGTTCCCGGAGCACGCCTCATTACATTTATACCTGCTTCACACCAAAGATTGTGTTTCCTATACAATGTTAGCAGTATGTTCAGCTTCCGAATAAAAGCAAATATTTTTCATTTGTCTTTGTATTAGAGTTTCAATGCAGCGTTACACACTCGTTTCAGTCATTTGTTCACATATGCCCTCAGCACTGTATGAATACTGTCGTCACAGAAGCAGAGCCCATTATTGAATTTACGAGCTTTCTCAATATCTGGGAGTGCCATTTGGTCTACAAACTTGGTCTACTTGAAGCCACAATTGTGCTAGGTAATGGTGCTAAACAATGGGAACACTAGGGTCAGACCAGCATGCAATTGTTTAATGGTAACACAAGTGATGGGGGATTATGAAATCAGGATGCTTGATGTCTTTGGCTGCCTTCACACCACTGTTTTTACCATCCTGTTCTGTTCGTTTTTAAAACGGATCGTTTTTAGGCTCCTATGTATCCCTATGGCGGCCGTCAGACGCTTCAATATCTTAAACGATATCGTTTAAGCGATCTGCTTTTTGATCGCTTAAGCGATATCGTTTGTACATAGCTACGTGCGATCAAGCGATTTTACAATGTAAAATCGCTTGATCGTGACATCGCAGATATGAGAGCAGGGTCTCATATCTAGCGATGAACGATTTAACAATGTGCTTCATCGTGGTGTATGACACCACGATGAACGATCTCCCAGCGGCAGAGCCTATGCTGGGAGATGGTAACTATGGTACACGTCGGGTTACTAAGCGCCGCGCAGCGCCTAGTAACCCGATGTGTACCATAGTTACCAGCGATCTCGCTGGTGAGTCTGTCTGTGTGACAGCTCACCAGCGATGTGAACGATATTGTAAGCGATCGCGCGTGCACGTGATCGCTTACAATATCGTTCAAGATATTGAAGCGTCTGACGGCCGCCTATGCTGCTGGATTGGTCATAAATGGACATCCGGTTTTGTGAATCACACCCGGATTCGTTTCTGTCCTGTTTTTTTTCCCAGCCCCAAAATCGGAGAGTGCTCTGATTTTGGGCTCCAGTGAAAAAATCGTACCAAACTTGACAGAAACGAATCTGAGGCGATCCGGCACACTTAGCATGGGAGTCTTATGGACGCCGGATCCGGATCAAAATCTGATTGCTCCCAGAATCGGTTTTAGTGTACATTAAAACTACTCTGTTCCCGTAATTTCACTTTAGCAGTGTGTTTGCATACACTGCTAAAGTGAAATGAAGTCAAGGAATGGTTAAAAATTAATTCTCCTCACCTGTCCACCATGTGTCCCATGATGCATTCATCTCAGATGGCTAAAGGACCTAAATCAGCTGACCGGGAAGGAGTGGGGCAACCAGATCAGCTGATGGGTCCCATGACCGCATCAGTGTGGTTAAACCACGCTGATGTGGTCATTGGACCCATCAGCTAATTGGGTTGCCCCACCCCTTCCGGTCAGCTGATTTAGGTCCTTTAGCCATCTGAGATGAATGCATCATGGGACACATGGTGGACAGGTGAGGAGAATTAATTTTTAACCATTCCTTGACTTCATTTCACTTTAGCAGTGTATGGCTGGTTTCACTTTTCGCATTTTTTGGGTTACGTGGCTGTCCGTTGTAAAACAGACAGCCATGGATCCGATTTGGCCGCCATGTATCCCTATGAGCACGGATTGGTGCTCTATTGCTGTCCGATTTGTCACTGATCTGATTGTCCAATTTTTGCTGTACCCAGAATCAGAGACTGCTCCGATATTTTGGCCACAGCGGACCAAATCAGACAGAATCGGATCCGACCCGGTCCGCAGCAATTAAAATGGGGGCCTTAAGAGCACGGGTACGGGAAAACATCAAATTGTTTCCCGGACCCGATGTTAGTGTACTGAGCATGCTCAGTACACTAAAACTGCTCTGTTCCTGTTAAATTTCACTTCCGCAATGTATATACATACATTGCGGAAGTAAAATTTAACTAAAGCAAGTGTTAAAAATATAAAAGAATAGATCATCACCTCTCCGGCGTGTGTCCCATCGATGCGCGCCATCTAATTCCGAGCTTAAGGACCGGGCGGGGCTACGAGATCAGCTGATCGTCACATGACCGTATCAGCAGAGCAGTTTAAATCACCCACTCACCAAAACGATCAGCGGGCGGGAGATTTAAACTGCTCAGCTGATGCGATAATGTGACTACCCGCCAGGTCCTTAAGCTTGGAACTAGATGGTGTGCATCGCAGGACAAACGCTGGAGAGGTGAGGATCATCTTTTATTTTTAACCCTTTCTTCACTCCCGCAAAGAGCCCGAGCTTGCAAAGTGCAGGCAAGTGGGGCATTCTGTGTCCGGATCCGTGAAAATCACGGACCCGGACAAAGAAATGGCATCCGGAGACCACATCCGATCCTGTCTGTAAGGTCCTGCAAAAAACAGGATCCCCACGGACAGGAAAAAAAATGTGAAACCAGCCTATGTAAATACACTGCTGAAGTGAAAGTGAACAGCATCAACACCACTTGCCTGCGCTTTCCAGGCTCAGGTTCCCCAGCTCTTTGTGTCCAGATCTGTCAAAATCCGGCATCCGGACACAGAAATGAGTTTACAATCTGGGCCTGTCTGTGGGGTCCTGCAAAAAACAGGATCCCATGGACAGGAACAAAACCATAGTCTGAAGCCAGTCTTTGCTGTTTCTTAGGCTACATTCACACACAGTGTAATTCTCCATTTACACGGGGCTATTTTTAAGATGCGTAAATACATTGACTTCGGCTGTCCCAGCCAAGTCAAATCATTGCTGTTTTCCATTCACACGCTGCACTTCTTACTCATCCGCTTTTCGGCTAAGGCTGGTTTCACACTGCGGTTTTTCATTGATCAGGTTTGTGTACCAAAACCAGGAGAGGAACTTGCAGAGATGAACTATAATTGAAAGATTGACACCTGTTCTGGGTTTTGGAGGCACTCCTGGTTTTGAAACACAAAACCTGATCGAACCTGACCTGATCTGACCGCAGTGTGAAACCAGCCTAACAAGTGGATGTGTAAAGCGAATAAATGTTTATTTTTTTGTGCTTTACTCACCTCGCCGCGTTCCCCAGGTTCTTGCTCCTCATCGCCTCGGCACAGTACCTTTGGACCTGAGATTGCTCCATGTGACCAGATGTCACCCGGTCATATGGTGCTGCAGAGTTCTAGAGGCTGCGCTCGCTGCGGCCTGGTGGAGATGACAGATGATCAGCGGCAGTCACTGAGGGAGCATGGCGAAATAAGTAAAAGTGCAACGGTATTTATACACAGAACGCAGCGTTTTTGCACCAAAAACGGATCCTTACAAAACACAGCACTTACACTGTGTGAATGAAGCCTTAGGCTGTGTGCTTATGATCAGGAATTGCAGTTTATTTCCGCTGCATCCAAAACGCGTTGTACAGTACAAGCATAATGGATGGGATTTCAAGAAATGCCATCCTCGCTATGCTTCTCCTGACCGCAGCGTGTGTCCAGCTGTGGTGCGGGTTTTCACACTTCCACATCCCGGCAGCATGTTAATTTCATGCTGCAGACCCTGAAGAGATCACCATAGGCTGCACGCAGGGAGAAGCCGCCCCGCAGATTGTGACTACAGGGCAGCTGTGTTCTCCCTGTGTGCACCCACACGTTCCTGCAATTCTGGAGGCACTGCGTCCAAGATCGTACCTCGGGATCGTGCGCACATACCCTGAGGCTATGTTCACATGTCCAGTAATTGTCCTTCAGGAGGGATCCAACAGCAATATGTTGTCAAAAAAGTTGTGCAGACACAACTTTTGTCTTTATTTTAAACTTTTTGGAAAACGGAACCATTAAATAGCCATCCGTGATAAAGTAAGCAGGAAAAAAAACATCCTTTTTAAATGAAAGAGAACAGATTGATATTTAACGGATCCACTTTTTCTAGGCTTCAAGGTTAACATATGGATTCTGCTGAAATGGGTTTTTAATAAATGGACGAAAGTTGAGTGCACAACTTTTTTGCCAACGAATTGCTGCTGGATCCTTCCTAAAGGATGATTACTGTACATATGAAGATAGCCTTATGGGGCGTCAATATCGCGTGCACGATCTCTGCTGCACGTGACGTTGCAGCGATATTGACGCGTGTGACAGGGCGCATCAACCAGCGATAAATCGCTGGTTGATGATCGCCAGGTTTTAGAACCTGTTCTAAAACCTGACGATGGTCGCCCGGTGGACACGCAGCATCGCTGCGTGTGACACCGGGAGATGCGATCAGCCAGCTCCCAGCGCCTCTCAGGAAGCGCTGGGAGCGGGTATCCAGGGTAAACTGCGGGTAACTAGGCAGCGCGCTGCCTAGATACCCGATGTATACCTTAGTTACCAGCCTTCTCCGCTCACTGGCTGGTATCTAAGGTACACAGTGGATAACTAGGGACCCTAGTTACCCGCTGTGTACCTTAGATATCAGCCGGTGAGCGGAGAAGGCTGGTAACTAATGTATGCATCGGGTATCTAGGCAGCGCGCGCTGTCTAGTTACCCACAGTTTACCCTGGATACCAGCCTGCAGACATCGTGGAAACGATATAGAAATCATTTCCACGATGTCGCTGGTAAATTGATCGCTGGCGAGTTTGCCTGTGTGACAGCTCACCAGTGATCATCCGTCAATGTCGTCAGCGATCAGATCGCTGATGACATTGATGCGTGTGACAGCCCCATTAGAGGCAATTATGTGGCCACAAAATGATTGCTTATACCATGCACTTGGTCTGCGCAAACAAGTAAGTGCAATTCCCTCTGGTTTTACATGAGCCAAAGAAGAGTGGAGACAGATGAAAACCAAGTATGTGGTAAGGTGGACTGACAAGTTTGGCTATGCCATGGGTGCTTAGAGTGCCAGTGCTTTGTATAAAGCCTCATTCATAGGTCTGTCTTTTGCGTACAAGTGCTATCCATGTTAAACACAGCACTCGTACCTAGAATAGTGACCAAGAGCTTCATGCAAAATCTCGGAGACACGTCTGACTTTCATACGAGTGTCTGACGAAACTGCCATGTGAGCGAGGCCTGAATATGGTGACAGGCTGCCTCTTAGGCTGGAGTTTCACAGCCGTATGGGGCATGCAAGGGTCACGTCAAAATACATGGGCCGGCTGCTGGCTTCTAACCAGAGCGTGTCTGCTGTATAAAAAAATAAATTAAGCTGATGTGCTCGGGTCAGGAGCCACAGGCAGTTCGATATAATCCTCGCACGAGTCATATGCTGATTTAACTCCAGCCTTAGTAAAGACCCATAAAATATCATTAACACCTTTACGACTTTGGATGTACCATATGTCATAGACATTTGTGCGTTCCCGACACATATATACGTCACGGCAATCGCTGCCTGGTCTCTGGCTGATGTTACAGTCGACACCTGGCACTCGCTGCTAGGAGTGTTGGTCGTGCCACTTCAGGCAGATCAACCCAATAAATGCCACCATCAATATCGATTAATCAAATTTAGGGGATTGAGAAAGGGATCGTGCTCCGTCTCCTCTCCAATCGGTGCTCCCGCGGATTTAATCGCGAGGCCCTGATCATCGCCATGGTGACCCGACATTAGGTTCATCTGAATATGGATGCCTACAGAATGATCTATGAGGCTTATGACACTGTAGCTGACAGCTGCACTGTAAAGCAATGATCGAGCATTGCAATATAGTGCAGCGATCAGAGCAGGGGAAAGTACTGTCCCATAGTGGGACTTGGTAAAATAAAACAAAAATGTAAAAACATCAGCATAAGGAATAAGAAAACTTATTCCAATAAATTGTTATTTATGTGAAATAATAACTACGGTATTGTATATTTGTTATTGCTATGTCCATAATAACCTGGGCTGTGGAGTTGGTAAGCCAAACCACTGACTCCCTTATACATGGCTCATGTTTATAGGATAAATTTATTGTTGTAAAATGTAACATCAGGCTTTTAATCATTATTATGATACAATAATCAATCTATTTAGATAGAACATAATCATATTCAGCACATACTGCATTGAACTACTGTACTCAATTTATTATATATTTTAGGATGGTCCATTTTTAATTAATAAAGCCAATTCTTCCAAGTGCTGCTGATTAGTTCATTCTGCTTTAAAATTCACTTTAATGAGGCAGAGGGAGTCACTTTCAACTCCCATGTGACCTGTAATCCATTATGTATCTTTTTACTTGTCTTTTAAGACGTGCACAAAAGTACAGTCAAAAACAATTTTGTCCACCTTTGAAAAGACAGACACAGTTGAACAGAGGGCAAACAAAGTCCAGAGTAACTCTGCCTCCTCATTAGTGAATAGAGCCGTTGGGGGTTTCACTTAAATCACAAATTTCGGAGATGTACCTGGAAACCCAAATGTAAGTGCTCAGCATAGAGTACAGGATAAATGTGAAGTGATCCAAAATGTTCTCTACCCAAATTGCAAATTAGCATTAAACGCAACCACAAAAACAAATCTCCACCAAGGTCTGTCATCTGTTAACAAAAATACCCAGGGGGCTTCTACATTATTGATAGCACAAAGGATCTTGAAAAGCACTATGGCTCTCACCCCCCAAAAGCAAAAACCTGCGCTTCCAAATTCAAATGCCCTCTCCCTTCTGGCCCTCAATGTCTAAACCAAAGTTAACATCCACATGTTTGTCATTGTTGTAGTAAGGAGAGACCCGCTTAACATTTGTGGTATGTTTCTTCAGAAGCACGAGCTGAGTACAATATACGAGCATTACAATGCACTGGGCACTACAAAGGCTTATTTGCAATTTATAATAATGCAGCATTCACGGACATTGACTCCATGGGTATTTCCCAGTGATAAAATTGTCAGTATACCCACAGATAATTCTGAGAGGTGTGTAATTTCCAAAATGTGGTAACTTGAGGTTTCTGCTGTTCTGGCATTTAGGAGCTCTGCTTATGTAGTCTGCAAACTCTTTTAGGAAAATCTGTGCTCCAAAAATTTCTATGTTGTAAAATTCTGTGAAGCACGTGTGGGTTCAAGGTGCTCACCACACATCTAGATACATTTCTTGGGGATTTAGTTTCTAGAATAGGGTCACTTGTGGGGTAATTCCATTGTTTATGTACATCAAGGACTAGCAAACATGATATGACACCCGCGGACAATTCCTTCAAAATTTGCGTTCCAAAATGACGTTCCTTCCCCTCCAAGGCCTGTTGTGCACCCAAACTGGTTTTCTGCCACACATGGGATATCCACGTACTCAGGAGAAATTTCACAACAAATATTAGGGTCTATTTTCTCCTTTTGCCCATGTAAAAATGAAAACAAAATTGGAGCTAAAAGAACATTTTTATGAGGAAAAAATGTGCTTTTTCATTTTCATGGTGTAATGTTATAAAATTCCTTGAAGTACCTGGGGTTTCAAAGTGTTCACCACACATATAGATAAATTCATTGGGTCTAGTTTTCAAAATGGGTGCTCTTGTAGGGAGGTTTCCACTGTTTAGGCACATCAGGGGCTCTCCAATGCATCCTAACCACCCCTCATAGACTGGAGCCCGTGACAGGGACCCTGCCCACCTGTACCGTACGTCCTGATCGCTAGATTTAGTGTATTGTTCTTGTCTCCTCATCCTCATGTAAAGCGCCATGGAACTAATGGCCATATATAAATATATAATATAGCTAACGATTCCAGCCAAAAAGTCAAATGATGCTCATTCTCAGCCCTACCTTGCACCCAATAAGTGGTTTTCCGCCAAATATGGGGTATCAGCGTAACAAGAAGGAATAGCCCAACAAATTTAGGGGTCCATTTTATCCTGTTGACCCTGTGAAAATGAAAAAAATTGAGGCTAAAAAAACATTTTTGTGGAAAAGTATTTTTTCAATTTCATGGCTCCACGTTATAAAATTCTGTTAATTCTCTTACCACAGCAGATTCTGGTCAGACGACCAGAATCTGCTGTGGTAAAGATTTTATTTTCTATTTTGTCCGTTGCTCACTTGAGATAAGAATTTAGTGGATAGGACTTGTGATCCGTGGGGAGCCGTGTAGGGGCTCACAAGCTTACGTATTTTGGACCAAAAGACAAACCAATACCCCACAATTTGTTATAGTTTAAAACTAACTAAATTTCCACAATGTCAGTTTTCTGTCATTGTGGTTTTTTCTTGCACTCTTTTGTTGCTGTGTGTAGCTGGGCCGTATGGGTGCGTTTGTTTCGGCGCAGGTAGCGGTGTTAAATGCCACAACAGCCCGCCTACTGAAATGGGGGCTAATGTAAGAGGCTGGGCATACACTGTGCAGACCTGTGTGAACTGCGCCCTATATGGAGCCCATTGTGTGTGCAGGACAACCAGTGGTCACTCCCTCTGTGTGAAAGAAGGTTGCTAGTGATTGGGGCTGGTGTCTTGCATTCATAATGCCTTCAGTTAAAACCCGGGCAAAGCTGCATACAGCACTGAGTGTAATGGTCGTCTGACCAGAATCTGCTGTGGTAAGAGAATTTATTTTCTATTTTGTCCGTTGCTCACTTGAGATAAGAATTTAGTGGATAGGACTTGTGATCCGTGGGGAGCCGTGTAGGGGCTCACAAGCTTACGTGTTTTGGACCAAAAGACAAACCAATACCCCACAATTTGTTATAGTTTAAAATTCTGTTAAGCACCTGGAGGCTCAAAATGCTTACCACAAATCTAGATAAATTTCTTGGGGTGTCTAGTTTTCCAAATGGGGTCACGTGGGTGGGGGAGGGGGTTCTACTGTTTAGGCACATACATGTGACTGCTGATTGACAGCTGGCTCCCCATTACCAAACTGCGAGAAGCTTGCAGTCATTTTCCATCAATAGAGTAGCCCAGAAGAAGAGCTGCTCTGTTGACCTGGAGCAGCTGCATCACCAGGAGTGGTCAGTGATCACTTTGCCAGCGCCAAGTGCAACAAGCAGATAGTTGCCTCTCTTAGCAACTATCAGCCTGTCAGTTTTTTGGCACATAGTAAAAAAAAAAGGTCCCAGACTTCCCCTTTAAATGGTTGGCTCCGCCATGATGCATTGAGCGCTTGTACTTGGTTTGCACAGTCCTTCAGTATTGACAGAGTCCCTTTAAAGGGAATCTGTCAGCTCGTTTTAGGCCACTAATCTATAACTACCTGTACATGCACCATCCCTATCCATCCTTCTCTGACTTAAAACTATACTATAAAGCTTCTGAAAATGATTTAATAACTTACATGCAGTCTTCTGACTGGAATGGGCGGTCTCCAGGGCTCCATTCCATTCTCCCTCCTCGCTGGCTCTTCTCACGATTGCTGGGGGTCATCATTCCGTGTCCTCTGTTGAAATTCCCATCTCCTCCATACATTATGACATGCATAAGGACGTCAGTTACGGTCCAATTCACTGTGGGGGCCTATCAGGTTGTACAGGCCGGCTTCCGGCGCAGCACGCATAATGAAGCCGGGCGTGCACCTGCAGCAGACCCCAGGGCCGTGGGGTACTCGGGCCGGGCCAATCAGTTCTTAGGGGGATCACAGTGGCGGTGACCCAGCTCCATGGCCCCAGGCGTGCAGTAAAAGGGGTTATTTACAAGGGAAAGGTTTGTGACGCCACCTGTGGTGTTTGGCAAGGGATGGCCGATGCTGCAGTTCAGGACCGCTGGGGCAGATGGTGGTGCAGCTGAGATGGTATCGCTCCCCACAGGTGAAGCGAAGCCCCAGGGCAGACGTGATAGACTAATAAGGTGGTGATGTTTGTGAAGAAGGTCATTGGGCACGGAAGAAGGAGGCAAACACAGTTCGTGCAGTTCGTTACTCGATGATCAGTCAAGTTCACCCAGCTGAGTGCTGTGCTCCTCCAAAGTGCAGCCAGGTTCAATCCCAAATGATCAGGGTCACTCTGCCAAGACACCGTTCATAGTCTTTCCTAGTTGCTCTTCCCTGCGCTGTATACTCTCCCCTCTTCCCAACGCCTTTGTGGACAGGGTCCCAGGCTGATGGCAATGGGTCTTGTCGGGCGACTGCTTCAGCATGTCCCCTGACCCTAGTTCTCACCACCGTCCCAGCGATTATAAACAGATGGTAGCCACTGCTCTTGTAAAAATGATGGCCTCCGGTTTTACTGGCTGAGGTGTGCAGCACTCCCACCAGATCGGGGCTGGTCCCCTCAGGCAACCTGTCTCTCTGCCCAACTCAGGTCGGGCCAGATTCGAGGCACACGGGTGGATTCCCCCACTCCCCTTGTCCCCTAGAACACTCTCTGTCCTACGTCCACTCCCAACGCTCTCCTTCCACGTACTCTCTTCTTTCTCAAACTCACTGCTAACCCCTCCTCCAGCCAGGAGATGGGGCCCTCCCTCAAAAGGGTCCACCCAAACCCCCCAGCCTGGATTCAGGATGGTGTTGTGTGCAATGGTTGTGTCTCGGGTTTGTGACCCCTCTCACCTGGGAACAATGACACCACACCTGTAGAGTAGGTGCAGCATCACTGTGGCAACCAGACCACAGGGGAACCACACACCCACAATCGACTGGACGGGTGCACGTCATAAGGCATGGAGGAGACGGGAATTTCAACAGAAGACAGAGAATGATGACCCCCAGCGGGGTGTGAGAAGAGCCAACAAGGAGAGAGAATGGAGACCCGGAGACCGCCCATTCCAGTTTACAGATGTAGACTGCATACAAGTTATTAAATCATTTTTCAGAAGCTTTATAGTGCAGTTTTAGGTCAGAGAGGGATGATTAGGGATGTGCTAGCAAGGTGCAGGGACAGGTAGGGGTAGATTACTGGCTTAAAGTGAGCTGACCGGTTCCCTTTAACAAGTATTCTGTGCCCCTGAATTTTTGGTGACCTGTCTATTAAAACTAGTAAATGAAAGGCAAGCCACTTGTATAGCAGCCAAAATCAGCCAGTGTACAAACTGTGTATTTGGCAGGATTATCCTAAGGTGTCGCATAACTAGATATTATAAGACTGTAAAATTTCCAGTGCTATATGTTCTCTCTGACTCACCTTCAGTACACTTCCTGTAAATATCTTAAAGGAGTGGTCCAGCACCTAAAATATGTTTTCTAAATATCTATTCTTAGGCTGCCTTCACACTGCACAATTTTCACATCCGTATGGTTCCTTGAATTTCAAGGACCACACGGACAGGCACTGATCTGTGCCAACAGATGCCAACTGATGTCCATGGACCGTTTTTTTTAAAGAATCCGTCATCAGTCACCAGAGATAGGGCTGGGAGGAGCTGCACCTTGCTTCTGAGCATGCTCAGTACAGCAAAACGGATCCGTGAAACAGATCCGTTTTTTTCACGGATCCATAAGGATTCGTGTTCTATAGACATCCATGTTATTTGACACTGACAGCTACGGATCCATGTCTGTCCGTTTGTGTCAGTGATTGTCAAGGCAGCCCAAAATCGTAACAGTCTCTGATTCTGGGTGCATGAAAAAAACTGGCACAAGCGGATCAGTGGCAAAACTGACACACACGGATATAGGACCAATCCGAACCCATAGGGATACATGGGAGGCCAAAACTGATCTGTGGCTATCAGTTTTAAAGCGGATAGACACGGATCACAAATCATGCAGTGTGAGGGCAGCCTTACACCCCATCCACTTTTGTAATTATCTTTATTACACAATACCCTACACTACTTACTATCGAGCTAAAAATGGACTTGCTATTATTTTTTTTTTTTCGTTTGAAAGGTATTCAAAACGTGACGTCACCAGAGGCTGTGGCTGCATTCACTCTGCAGTGTCTATCGCTCCTCCTGGAACAGAATGTCACCAGAGGGCAGCGCTACAGTTAAATACTAGTTTCTTGCATCACTGCCCTCTAAAGACAGATCATAACAAAAAGACAGCTGCACTCTGAAATATTAAGACATGCAAATATGAATATAAAAGAATATAGAATAGCATAGCCAAGGAGATATGTGAAAAAAAGTAGACACTTAGCATATAAAGATGGCCATATCTATATCCGCCACCTCACCACCTTCAGGTGTATCTCTCAGCTAAGGGACAGATTAGGCATGCTTTCCCCTGGAATTGATAGTTAACCTCATGCCGTCCCATGATATTATCACCAACCTACCGTATATACTCGCGTATAAGCCGAGTTTTTCAGCCCAAAAATTGGGCTGAAAAGTCCCCCCCTCGGCTTATACGCGAGTCATACGGCCCCCCTCAAAGTTTGGCGCCCCCACCTCAGTTTCTGGGCCCCCCCGCATGCAGCGCTGCACATATACATTACGTGTCTAGCAGCTGTTACCCTCCGGTGGCAGATCGCGGCTCCCGGCTCCGGGCTCCATCTTCCTCTCTGTCTTCCTGGTTGTCATGTGACCGGCGCGATGACGTCATCGCGCCGGTCACAAAGCAGGAAGACAGCGAGGAAGATGGAGCCCGGAGCCGGGAGCCGCGATCTGCCACCGGAGGGTAACAGCTGCTAGACACGTAATGTATATGTGCAGCGCTGCATGCGGGGGGGCCCAGAAAGTGAGGTGGGGGCGGCAAATTATGAGGGGGGCCCTGCTGGGGCCCTGTATACTACCACTGGGGCTATATACTACCACTGGGGCTATATACTACCACTGGGGCTATATACTACCACTGGGGCTATATACTACCACTGGGGCTGTATATATACTACCACTGGGGCTATATACTACCACTGGGGCTGTATACTACTACTGGGGCTATATACTACCACTGGGGCTATATACTACCACTGGGGCTGTATATATACTACCACTGGGGCTGTATACTACTACTGGGGCTATATACTACCACTGGGGCTATATACTACCACTGGGGCTGTATATATACTACCACTGGGGCTGTATACTACTACTGGGGCTATATACTACCACTGGGGCTATATACTACCACTGGGGCTGTATATATACTACCACTGGGGCTATATACTACCACTGGGGCTGTATACTACTACTGGGGCTATATACTACCACTGGGGCTATATACTACCACTGGGGCTGTATGTATACTACCACTGGGGCTATATACTACCACTGGGGCTATATACTACCACTGGGGCTGTATACTACTACTGGGGCTATATACTACCACTGGGGCTATATACTACCACTGGGGCTGTATGTATACTACCACTGGGGCTATATACTACCACTGGGGCTGTATACTACCACTGGGGCTATATACTACCACTGGGGCTGTATACTACCACTGGGGCTGTATGCTACCACTGGGCTGTATACTACCACTGGGGCTGTATATACCACTGGGGCTGTATGTATACTACCACTGGGGCTATATACTACCACTGGGGCTGTATACTACTACTGGGGCTATATACTACCACTGGGGCTATATACTACCACTGGGGCTGTATGTATACTACCACTGGGGCTATATACTACCACTGGGGCTGTATACTACCACTGGGGCTGTATACTACCACTGGGGCTATATACTACCACTGGGGCTGTATATACTACTGGGGCTGCGTGTATACTACCACTGGGGCTGCTGCTGTATACTACCACTGGGGCTGCTGCTGTATACTACCACTGGGGCTGCTGTATATACCTCTGGGGCTGCTGTATACTACCACTGGGGCTGCTGCTGTATATACCACTGGGGCTGCTGCTGTAACACTGCTGGGGCCTGTATATACCACTGGGGAGGCTGCTGTATACCACACTGCTGGGGGCTGTATACCTGTGCTGGGGTCCACCCTCGGCTTATACACGAGTCAATAAATTTTCCCAGGTTTTGGGGGCAAAAGTAGGGGGTCGGCTTATACACGGGTCGGCTTATACACGAGTATATACGGTATACCCATTTTTTCAGAGTCTGCGTAGCTCACGCTACAGCTTTTGCAACCGTGATCCAGGCCAACACAGATAAGGTCTCGTCTCTGCAATGCCAGTTGGGGCATCAGCTGCAGCAAATTTAGTTTTTTTTTAACTTCAACTTCAGTTCAAGCTTTTGTGCAACTATAACCCCAAATATCGCCTCCTGACCATTTGAAGGGTGAGAGAATTAAATTTCAGGACTTCCAGGAGGGCTGTAAATTGTATTTTAGGCTCCAGACTTGTAACCCAGGGAGCTAGGAACAACATTGTTTTCTCCTTTCTTAAGGGGTATCTCCAGTCCTGAGCCTTCTCTCTACCGACCGATTCTCCATCTTTATAGTCAGTAAATGAGTTTTTTGCAGCTTTGGTTCTTGTTTATGCGGACTCTAATAGCTCTCTCCGTAGACCTGATATGGGACGCGGCCAGCTAAGGAGTACTGTTCGGAGTTCCGGAGGTGCGCCACAGACACCCAATGGAATGATACGGCTCTTAGGAGACAGTTTTGTCATGCGTTGTCTAGTAGGGTCCAGGATTCCATGGCTCAGTACTCTGCTCCAAAATCGCTGAAGGCTACTATGTCCCTTGTCATTAGGTTAGATCAATGTCTAAGGGAAAGAGCCACCAGATTCTAGGTGTGTGCCATCGCTTTTTAAATATTTGAGTGGTAATAAACGTGCAGGTCTGGACCTGAGTGTGAATGAGTATGTTTGAGACTCCACTAAAAACATTAAGTGAAGGAGTCTGTCTGGGACACTTAGCTCGAGGGTTATTGGTCCGTTTAAGGTGACTTCTATTATTAACCCTATGTCATATCGGTTGAAGATACCCCAGTATTTGATAGTCCCAACGTATTTCACAGGTTGTTGCTTACGAAATCTGCCATGGCCAGTGAGCTATTTTACCATGAGCATCTACCGTAGTTGCGTGTTTTAAATATCTTGGGGGTCAAGTTTTTCTTTTGCTGAACTATTGTTTGCGGTTCGGCTTTAGGTGTTGTCTGGATAAGTCCAGTCATGAGAGTCCAGAATACCCATGTAGAGGAAGGGGGACTGTCTCAAGTCTGTGACATCCTTTTGTGTGGTTTTACTTTAGGTGTTAATTTCTTTAGGTGGGGAGTGGGGGATTTACTTCAGGATATCTCAGGAGATAGGGTTATGCTGGCAGCTCAGAGCTTGCCACCTTCAGGCATACCTATGTGATAAGGGAAAGAACAGGCCTCTCTTCCCCTTGAGTTGATATTTTACCCTGCCTATCTATGTGAAAGCAATACTGCTATCTCCTATAAAGCCCAGCTACAGGCTGTATCAGCTGTATATCAGCGATGAGATCACATGAAAGGCATGGGGGTGTTCAGCATACCCCCAGCTGTTATAGTAATCTATTGGCTCCATATGATCACATCATGGGGATGAAGGGGAGGAGTGGAGTCTGATAGCTGTTGTTAGAGGAAGATGTCAGCTATATGTTACTGTCCTATGCTCAGAAGTGCACAGCTTCTTTCAATGTATAGTGGCTACTGCCAGATACTGCAGAACAATTCCTATTCTATCATTAACCCTTTCACTCCAGAGCATGATTCGCACCTTATTGAACAGGCCATTTTTTGCAATTCTGACCAGTGTCCCTTTATGAGGTAATAACTCGGAATGCTTCAACAGATCCCAGTGATTATGAGATTGTTTTTTCGTGACATATTGGACTTCATGTTAGTGATAAATTTAAAGCAATATTTTTGTGTTTATTTGTAAAAAAAATAGCAATTCTCAAACTTTACATTTTTATTCTGTTAAACCAAAGTTTAATGATCCCGTGGGCGCGCGGTCGTTTGCAACATCGTTTTGACATCATTAGTGAGATGTCACATGTCTAGATATCGTGGACGACTCACCAAGAATGTAGTGAGCAGGTATCGTTCGCCCAACCCAGCGAACGATACCTGCTCATTGCTATGAATGGGCAAAGTCGTAAACGACATCGTTATCGTGGTGTCACACACAACGATATAGCAGGTTGGCTGATCGTGGATTGTCTGATTTGAGAACATGTTCTCAAACGTGATCTCCGATCCAACGATTTATCGTTACAACATTGCAGAGTCACACGCAATGAGGTCGTAACGATGTCGCTTGAAAGACTCTAAACCCATGACGTTTAAGCGATATCGTTAACGATGTCGTGCTGTGTAACAGGACCTATAGACATACCCGTAATCACTGGTTTAAGCATTCAGCGTAGATGCCAAGGATAAACTGCACCATACTGCAATCTTCGGGAAGCAAAATATACAAATCAATATCAGTCGAAGAATTGACTTTACTACCATTCTTACACCGTTGCAGTATAAGTGATTAGGCGCCTTTATTCGCTAGGCCAGATTTTGAAAAAAAAAAAAGGAGTTTCAAGATCTCATAATGTGATGTGGGGCTCCGCTGTAGTTCTCGTCACCAGCACTGGTACAGCAGGTAGGTACAGGCTGCCACCCACCCCATCTGCGTAGTTTTGCCTGGCTGGTAATCAAAATACAGCGGAGTCCCCTTTTTTTTCAATTATTTTGTGAAGTAATTGAAAAAAAATTACGTGGGGCTTTGCCATATTTTTGGTCCAGCCAGGTACAACCAGGCAGCTAGGGGCTTTAATCCTCAGCATGTCGAGGCCCAAGCGTTCTGGGTTCCCCCATGCTGTGAATTGCAGCCCACAGCCGCCCCAGAAAATGGCACAGTCATAGAAGCGCCATTTCCTGGCGCTGTACCCAACTCTTCGAGCTGCCGTGTAGCAGTGGCAGCCTGGGTAATACAGGGTTAATGCCAGCATGTATTGCTAGCTGGCACTAAGCCCGAGGTTCATACTGTCAAGCCAATATTAGACCCAGCCAGTATGAACCTCAAACTATTAACAAATAATACAAACACAGAGAAAATGTATTTATTTAGAAAAAGAACACAAACACAACCCTCTTCTGCCCTCTTTATTACCCCCTCAGTAAACCTCTACGCTCCTCTGACAACAATTTGATCACATACAATTGTGGAGCCCCAGGATCCGGTTGCCACAAAGTCACAGCTTGGAAGCAAGGGAAGGCACCCACCTCAGGTAAAGCGCACACATGCACACAACACCTTCTCAACTCTCAGGCCAGAAGGGGGAGCTCTAAAGCCCAGGTTCAGGGCAGGTCCCCTATAAATTCTAGTCTGAGGTAGGGGTTAGGCAGTTCAGTTCCTAGGAGGACTGTGGAAGACATCCTTTGGACGGTAGCCGTGCTAGGTTCATCCTAAGTGACTGACCAGCCCGTGTGGGTGACCCATGGTAAGGGTCTGAGAAAGTGGAGGAAAGGTGTGAGGAGTGGAGTGGCGCCTTAGCACATAGTGCAGTACGAACACCGGAGTCCGAGATCGCCAGGGACTTCATACCCAGCAGCCAAAACCGGAGGGTGGGTGATTTCACTTTGCTTGTCTACCCAGGAAGGCCAGGAGACACAGTCACACCTGTGAGTTTGGGAGAATCAGAGGGAGAGTAACCCAGAAAGAGTACTAGCCGCCTGTCATAAGTCCACGACACAGAGAGAGAGAAGGGAGCCTAGCATAGCTTCAAGCAACCAGGGCTCACAAACACAACAGTACAGCAGGGAGGCCTCAGCCCAACTTGCTTCCAGGCTCCGGACCCGTAACACCACTTGAACTGTGCCCTGGATAAACCTATTGACTTAAATAAAGATAAAAGAGACTTATTATCCCTGTGTCTGTTGTTCCTTCCGTACACTAAGTCCTTGCACCCCCAACGGTTCCTGCTTGTTTACAGACTATTCATGTGCCCTGGGGAACCACTCTTCCCGTGGAGAGCTGATACACCTACGCTGCTACTCCCATCATCCCCAGAGGTCCCGACTGCAGCAGCGGTTATATTAGCCGCATTCCATGGGTGGTATTTTGTTTTTCCTTTCATCCATTTCTTTAATCCCCTTTTTACTTCTCGAAGAGGGGATCACAGACCGGGTCACGCCACTGTGACACTCCAAAGCCCCCAGACGACAACGAGAGGGCCCGATTCCGAGTACCCCACGGTCTCCACCAGGGGCGAGACACAATCCACTATAGTGCATCAGCACGGTAGTGAATTGTATGTGAGTGACAGAGTGCTGCAGCTCTGACACTTTGACTGGCAGCACTCACAGTTCGCCTTGTGGGCCATGCACTTAGCATGGTACGTGAAGCTTTTTGAAGTCAGGTGACCCTGGCACCGGCCAGTCATCATGGCACCGATCCCACGTCACCATAGCAGAGATCGGGTCCCTGAGATCGTGTCACGGGGACCTGATTGCCCGGCAGAGGAGCACGATTCCTCTCACTACCTCCTAGATTGATCGCAGCATTTAGGGAGTTAAAACTGCCAGGAGTGACGTGGCACTGCTCTTCTCAGTGAAGGTCAGGTCTCAGCTGTCGTACTGTCTAATGACTGGCACATCAGAGCACTTGTCAAATTAAATCACTGCACTGTAAACCAGTCTGAGAGGAGAGTGAAGTCTGATCTGAGCATGTATGCCAGACTGCTGTCACTCACATGGAGGTTGCCCTGCCCCCACCAATGATGTGTGCTGCTTAGTTTGTCCAATTCCGGTCCTCAGATTGAAAGTAGCAGTGGCTGCATCACAACAGAGGAATATACTAGCCTCCGAGAGATCAGCTTACAGGAGCAGGATTGATAGCAGAAGTATATAAGGAAAGTGTTAGGAAGAGTTAGGACAAATAAAAGAGGGCCATATTAGTAGTGGAAGATCTGTTTAAAGGGGTTGTCCAGTCTAAATCCACATGTCTGCAGTCACTCTTTGTGTCACTCTATGTGACTACAGACTTGTGAATCCTCACATCGCACATACACTGTGAGGATTTTCTGATGTCGGAGGCATGTGTGGCGGTAACGTGGCCACCAGTGTATGCTATATGCATAATTCCCAGTTAGAATCCAACAAGAGAGAAGCGGCCTCACTCAGTGCAAGTTTTACCAAACAACCTTAAATGTGGCCAAATCTCTTTAGCTCTTGGTTAAGTATTTATTCTTCTAAGCTGGTTTCACATTTGCGTTTGGAACGCAGCGTAACCAAACATAGCCAAACGCATGTGCAGTGCGTTCCTATGTTTAACATGGGAACACATGGCACCTGCATTTGGCTGCATTCAGTTGCGGTTGCGTTTGGATGCGCATAATTTGTGCGCCCTCCGAACGCAGCCTGTTGCATTTTTTGTGCATTCACGGGCACTCATTCTATCAGCAAGTGCCCGCAAGGGTACAAAAAAATGCATGGATCTCCATGGATACACAGTGTCCCTCGCATGACAGCGCAGGAGAACGCTGCAGATCTAATTTAAAACACTCCCGGTGGCCGCCGCTGATCTCCCGAGAGATCAGCGGCGGCCACCGGGAGGTCAGCTGGAGCAGCCGCTAATCTCCCGGCAGTATCGGTGCGGGAGATTTGAAGAAACAGCTGATCTGACAGCTGTTTAAATCTCCTGCGCTGACATCACCTCTTCGGTTCGGCGCGGGAGATTTAAACACTGTCAGATCAGCTGTTTCTTCAAATCTCCCGCACCGACTGCGTCGGGAGATCAGCGGCGGCCGGGAGGAGGAGATCTCTGCTGCATGCTGGGTCATGTCGACAATGTAAATTTTTCTTTTGTTTGCACTATTTTTATTGAAAAAGAAAATCCAGTCCTGTTGAGCCAGACTCCAATTTTTTCCATTATACTTTTCTGTGACTCTTAGACAAGGCATCATGAGACATGAAGATGACAAAGCTATTCTCTGCACACAATGATTTGTACAAACAGGATGTTAGAAACTGGATTTGTCATCTGAATGGTGATAATAGAGGGGTACTCATTACTGGGTGGTGAGTATGAGGTCAGACAAGGGAGTTTCCCTTTAGGACAAAGTGAAAGCATTTACTTGCTGACTCATGGTTCAGTTCTCCTGGTACTGTATGTGTTTATTAAACCTCCCAGTTCTGACTCTAGTGTCATGAATATACTAGATATGAGGCTGGAAAATGTCTCCTATATTGAAGGGGTTATGCTTAACACACCACTCCAGGTTTTTATTTTTTTAGTCCTGTAGTGGCACTTTAAATCTAATCCCCCAGTCCTATACTCACCTTCTGGCAGCATCACTTTTTACCCAACCCTGCTCCGGTCCTGTGGTGCCACTTTGTGCCCTGAACTTCTCACTGGCCGGGAGTCAGAAGTTAAGTCAGAATCTCCCAATGCATCTCTATGAGAGTCAGAACGAGTCTCCCATTGAGATGTGTTGAGCTATTATTTCCGATGCACTCTATGGAACATTGGAGCTGCTGGTAGGTAACAAATCACAGGAGACTGGAGTGAGCACAAGGGGGAGAAGACAGAGTAAAGGAGAGAGGGTACACAAGGGATAAAGAGTGCACAGGAGGAAGACTGAGCAAAGGAGAGAGCACAGGGGGCGATAGACTGCTCATGGGGGGAGAGAAAACCACACAGCGAAGATGTTCTCATGGGGGGAGAACAGTGCACAGGGGGGAGAGCGCATGGGGAAGTAGAGAGCACACGAGGGGAGAACATATCGCAAAGGAGAGAGCACAAGGGTGAGCACACAAGGGTAAAAGACAGAGCACAGGGGGGAGACTGGCAAAGGAGAGAGCACATGGGTGAGACAGCACATGGGAAAGAGCGCACAGGATGGAGAGAGACAAGTGAGGAAGAGCGAACAGGGGAGAGAGTGCACAGGGGGAGAGAGTACACTTGGGGAGAATACAGTACACTTGATGAGACATCTCAAAGGGGAGAGAGCGTACGAGGGGAGAGAACATACGAAGGGAGAAGACATCGCACGGGGGGTTATATTTACAGGGATTGTATTATGTGTATATATATTTGTTATATATTCCGCAGCCTCTATATTTACACACACTCTATGTATACACATACATATGTTTCGCCCGGGGCAGTGGGGACTCGGGTATCCGGGCCCTTTTCCGCTGTGGTCGGGGGAATATCATTGGTGGCCTGCCCAGACACGTGGCCCTGGAGACCGAACTTTTAAAAAAGGGGGTTTATATACAGGGGAATAAAGTTTATAATGTAGTTCTCATGACGCCACCCGCAGCTTCTGGTGATTGAGCATCAGCGCCGCTTCAGTCCTCCGGAGGGCGATGGTATAGCGACCTTGATGGTACAGCTCCCTGCAGGTGCAGCAAACCCCCCCTCGGGTCAGGGATGCACCGGTAATGGTAAGGGTACTGGTAATGGATGGATGAGCAGGGTGCAGTGAAGAAACAAAATACACAGAGACTTGAGCACTCTACCCAGGTACTTTACTGGAACGATGTAGATGGTAATACAGTTCACAGCAGGTAACAGTCTCTGGACGAAATAGCTGGCCGGGTAGTCACAACAGGCTGCAAAGTCTCAGGGAGTCTCCCGTGGAATGCCTGCTTGGATCTGCCCTGTGTCCTGCTCTCAATGTCTGTCTTGAGGTGCCCACTTCGTACCAGGCCCATTGGAGATGGGAATCCCAGTGTGACAATTCCGCTGGACAGGGTGACGGGGCCGGTAATATGGTCCGCAACCTCCGGTGTTCTCGGTGAGGGAATAAACTCCTCACCGACTTCGGAACCGGTGCTCCGGTAAAACAGACCAGGGTTCTCTTCTGAGCATGGGCGCTCGGAAGGTTCCCTCCTTCAGTCTGGGCTGCCCGCTTCTTTCTCTATGGGCCCCCTTCTGGGATTCCTCCTTCACGCTCTCGGAGGATCCCCATTCTCTGTCTTCCCTCAGTGCCGACTCAATCTCTCTGTGTGTCCTCTCTCCTCCCCGAACTACCCTGCTGGCTGGCATAGCTCTGCGTTGATACTCCCAGGCACCCTACCATGCCGCCTCAGGGGTGTCGCCTTCGGTGGTGTCCGAGCCCTCACACGGGGTGTCTGCGCCGGAGCCCTCCTCAAGACTGGTCTAGTCGTCTCCCTCTGTGGTCTCGACGATCAAGTCTGGCTTCTGGTCGGGTCCTGCCATAACCTGGGCTGGTAGGGTGTTGGTCTGGCCTGCTGGTGGGTCCACGGGGTCATCTGTTTGGACCCCAACCTCCCAGGTTTGCATGGGTGGCCTCGCCACCAGGGTCTCCGCCACAGTTCGTGCGATTAAAGCTGCCTCTCTCGCCTCCCGGTCCGTCGCTCGGGTCATGAGCTCCACTGCCCGTTGGCGCTCCGGCTGCAGACTACCCACTCCAACGTGTTACTCAGGTTGTCCCACAGCTCTTAGAAGGCATGCCGCCAACAGTCCGCGTCCCCCTCATTGGTAAGGAGGGAGACCAAGTCCAGGTCCCCGCGGGCAATGCGGGCCTGCTGCTCCACCACACGCAGGAGGTCACTCCACTGGGTCGCCATTGTTGTACCGGGTAACACACCTTTTATTTTTTTTTTAATCAG
This sequence comes from Allobates femoralis, assembly GCA_033576535.1. Taxonomy (NCBI): domain Eukaryota; kingdom Metazoa; phylum Chordata; class Amphibia; order Anura; family Aromobatidae; genus Allobates; species Allobates femoralis. Next base: position 617,325,274 of record JARQOC010000003.1, read on the forward strand.
ATAATTTTTATTAATAATAAAAACAAAGGTACACGTCATGTAAACAGACATCCAAAAGTTGTACACAAGTTTCACATTTCGTATTGGTACAAATAAATGACATATAAACCCCAACCCATCCCCCCCATTCCCCCCTCCCCCATAGACAGCAAGCATGACACTAAGCCATTAAGCATATACAAATTTGTATCCAGCAAAGCTACATTGAGTTCAGTATACCTGTCTCTAGGCCAACAATCTTGACAATTCCCCCTACTGCAACTATGAACCATATATCCAGCCAAAGAGACCATATCTTCTCATACAGCCCAGATTTCCCCCTTTTAAAATATATCCCTTTTTCCAATCTGGATATGAATCTAGCTTACGCTAAAAATTCACTTCTAGTCGGTGACTCCTCCCTCACCCAGTGTCTGGCAATAAGTTTCCTAGCTATGTATAACAGTCGTGCAATTGCTAGCTTCTTGCTGCGATCCACAGAGAATTCGTCCACATACCCCAGTAGGCACACCACCGGTTCTCTTGGAATGGCACATCCGTATGCCCCCTCAATTCTAGTCAACACTATCAACCAGAATGTTGATAATCGAGGACATGTCCACAACATGTGGAGTATGCCTGCGTCCTCTGATCGACATCTAGGGCATTCCGAGGTGGGCCTCAGGTTCACTCTGAACAAAAACTCTGGTGACCTGTACACCCTATGCAGTAGATATAACTGAGACAACCTGCCCAGTTCACTCAGCGACAGATTGGGCACCCACTCCAATATAGAAGACCAGGTATCCTCAGACATGTCCCCCACCTCCGCTTCCCATCTCGCTCTTGCTCGAGGTGTATACCGAAGCAAGAATGTATGCAAAAGGTTTCTATAAGTAGTGGAAATCACCCCCCTCGTGGCTCCCCCACCACACACATAATCCAAAACTATATCATGTTGTATACCTATCTTCCTTCGTTTATTCTGGGCCCCAAAGGCATGGACCATTTGTGCATACTGGAACATCCCCGTGTCCCGAATACCAAACTCCTCCTTCAGCTGAGTGAATGATTTCAGCCCCTTCCATCCCATATCTGAGATACCTGAGTGATCCCCCTGGCCCTCCACTCCGTCAAACAGCCCATCGCCCTTATTTCAGGCAAATTAATATTGTCCCACAAAGGAGAATATTTAGTCAACAGCGTCACTCCTCGTGCCTGCTTCAATTTTGCCCACAAATTGTGTAACAAACACATGGTCGGATAAGGTCTGACCACCAGTCCCATTGAACCGTCTTCCAAACTCCGGACCAGAGGGCACCTTTTCGTCAAGTTCTCCAGTACCCTTTGAATGGATGGACAAGTGGCAGGCTGCGCCAACCCCCTAACATGTTGACTCTGGGCCGCCAAGTAATAAATGTACGGGTTTGGAAGGGCTAATCCCCCTTCGTCCTTGGGCGCTGCAGTAGCTCCAACCTTAGGCGCGCCTGTTTTTTCCCCCATATTAAACTTCTGAACAGAGAATTGATCTGCTTAAACCTTCTCTGAGGTATCCAAATGGGTGCATTTTGCATCACATATAGCAATTTGGGCAGCAGGATCATTTTTATCAAGTTGATATGGCCCACCACTGACAGGCGCAGCTTATTCCAAGCCCGCACTTTCACCGTGAGTAGTCCCAAAATTGGGGTTAGATTCTCATTGCGATATTCCGAAATTGGCTGAGATATCCAGATGCCCAAATATTTAAATTTATCCACCAGTCGAAGACCTCCCGTCTCAATCCCTGTCGGTGCTACCGCATCTAACGCAAACAGCGTGGATTTGTGCCAGTTTATCCGTAGACTAGACCGACAGCCAAAGCTTTTAATGTGTCTCATAGCCTCACTCAGAAAGTCTGTCGGTTTTTTTAAAATAACAGAATGTCGTCTGCATAGAGCGCGACCTTTTCTTCAATCTGTCCATATTTAAACCCCTCCACCTCCCGTGCTCCTCTAAGTGTAGCTGCCAACGGTTCCATTGCTATGGCAAACAAAAGAGGGGACAGTGGGCACCCCTGTCTTGTTCCCCTACAAGGTTCTATGGGCTGGGACAACGTACCATTAACCCTTACTCTTGCGAGCGGCCGAGTATACAGCAGCCGCACCCACGAGAGAAACTGAGGCCCAAATTCCATCCTCTCCATCACCGCCCACAGATACTCCCAATCCACACTGTCGAACGCCTTATGGGCATCCAAAGATGCGATCACCCTCTGTCCGGCACTGTCACCCGGCAGTTGCATATTCATAAATAGTCTCCTCAAGTTGACTGCCGTCGATCTACCCGGCATAAAACCAGATTGGTCCGGATGTATCAGAGTGGTGACAACACCAGCCAGGTGGCTAGACAGCACCCTTGCCAATAGCTTAACGTCAGTCGACAGCAGTGAAATGGGCCTGTACAATTCTGGGAGTCTTAGATCCTTGTCTTCCTTGGGAAGCACCATGATGATTGCCTCTCTCATGGATGCGGGCAGCACCCCCCCCTTTTGACCTTTCCAAAACGTCTTTAAGTCTCGGCACCAACAATTCCTCCATCTGTTTATATATTTCTATCGGTAGCCCATCGGATCCCGGTGCCTTGTCATTAGCCATGGAGGCCAGAGCGACACTCAACTCCTCACATGTCAGAGGGCCTTCCAGACTATCTCTGTCCGCGTCTGACAGCTTTGGCAACCGTATGTCCCCCAGATAGTTCAAAAGTGCATCATTGCCCGCCTCCGCCCTAGAGGAAAAGAGCTCCCTATAAAAGTCTGTAAAAACAGAGCCAATTGCCATGTTATCTGAGGTTAACTCACCCCTTCCATTATAAATGGAGTGGACAAAAGGAGTCTTCCTCTGGGCGGAAGCCACCAACGAAAGCATATGACCCACTTTCTCTCCTTCCTCAAAGAATGCCAACTGCCGAAACTCCCCCCTCTCTGTGCTTTGTCCAACTGAAACTGGTCCACAGACCCCTGTGCATCCTGCAACCTCTTCTGAGCCTCCGGCGTACCCCTCCTAACCATGTCTTCCTCCACCGTGCACAAATCCCTTAACAAATCCTGTTCCGTCCGTCTCATATTGGATTTACACTAGCTAATTTCTCTAATGAGTAGTCCCCGTAAGTACGCCTTCATTGCATCCCAAGTTACCAGCGGCCCTGCACTGCCCTCGTTTATACAAAAAAATTCCTCCATATTTTTGGATATATTTCCCATATCAATGCTACGTAACCATGCGGGGTGTACCCTCCAACCTCCTCTCCTCCCACTCAGCATCTCCATCAACGAAATGTGTATACATATTGGTCTGCGGTCCGATATTACTCTTGGTAGATACTCAACTTTCGCCACCAGAGCATCAAATTGGACATTGCCCAGCGCCATATCAATGCGAGATAAGGCATTGTAAGAGGTTGAGTTGCAAGAGAAGCACCGAACTCCTACATTCCTCTCCCTCCAAAGATCTCTTAGACCCAGCTCCTCAATATAAGTGCCAAATGATGTTATATGACTACTTGACCACACCAGATCAGTTTTGTGCCTGTCCCAAAATTCGTCCTGTATGTTGTTAAAGTCTCCTACCAGTAATATAGGAATATTTCCCCATCGACCCGTCCTCTCCATTACTTCCCTAATTGTTTTGCTTGAAAATGGCGGTAGTATATAGACAGCAATAACAGCCATCAAGACCCCAAACAGTCTACACACCAAAATCACATATTGCCCTTCATCATCCAAAAAAGTCTCTACTTGCTCAAATTTAGTGTATCTCGGAATAAGTATGGACACCCCCCTGGAGTATGTGGAATACGTGGCATGGAAGGACTCCTGCACCCACCTCCTTTGTAGGACCTCAATTGTCTCTTTGACCAAGTGTGTCTCCATTAAGCATATAACTGCCGGCTTCTGGTCCAGTATATATTGCAAGACTGCCGCCCTCCTAATTACGTCCGATAGCCCTCAGACATTCCATCGAGCACTTTAATGCTGCTTCCCATAGTGTCTAGGATTGGGATACAGTATCGAAATATTCTTCCCTACTTGCTGTCCATCCACCCCTCTCCCCGTCCCCTCCCCCGCCCCCCCTTCCTTCCCTTCTCCCACGATTGTCCCACCCCAATCCCCCATAAATTGTAACTCTCCCTGAGAGTGAGTCTCAAGAGCCTAGCACCCACCAACCACCACATCCAGTTCCGCATTCTCTAACCTCCTCCCGCCTCCTTAATGTATACATTTAACTTTATGGCAAATTTAAAGAGCACAAATATAACAAGTAAACAATTACAGAGAAAAATAATGCACACCCCACTGTCCCCAACCCCCCGCCCCAGCCACCGTGCTGAAAGCTCAGCACCCCCCGTATCAAACCCCTGTCGTCCCCTCCTCCAGGGTAAAACGACCTATTCCCAGCCCGAAGCATAGACCAAAGTACCAGGAAAAAACTAAGAATACTAATAATGAATTAGACACCAACTGCAACAGACAGCTGCACCCGCCACTCCCTTTAGACAACCAGGGAACAGTGCATAGACCCGGCGTCCGTAGCCACACCGTCCCCTCAGCCGTTTTCACTCCAAGTCTCTTGGCGTTAGTGTCCAGCCACTGCGTGGCCTCCTCCGAAGTTAGAAAAAACTGAACCTTGTCAAGGGCGACCACCCTCAGTTTTGCCGGAAAAAACATAGAATACTGCACCCCCAGATCACGCAGGCGCCTCTGATCCCTGCAAACTCATTCTTTGTTTCTGCACTATGGGAGAATAATCCGGGTATACGGCAATCTGCTGCTCATCTATAGTAAAATTTTCCGCATTCCTCGCTTTTCTCAGAACAATGTCCCGATCCCTGTAGTTTAATATCCTGGCCAGTATTGTGCGGGGTTCCGACCCAGGTGGCCTCTGCTGCATTGGCACTCTATGAGCCCTTTCCACCGCGAACACTTTAGTCAGAGAGTTTTCCCCAATTTTGTCCCTTAACCAGGACTCAATAAAGGCCGTGGGGTCCCTCCCTTCAGCTTTCTCAGGGACTCCCACAATCCGAGATTATTTCTCCTGGACTGATTTTCCAGGTCATCATTCTTTGCCGTTACCTCCGCCAGTTGCTGTGCATATTTTTTCTCCACTTTCTGCAAATTTGTAATGTGATCCTCTGCTGTTCCAACCATCTCCTCCACAGGTGATCACACGTTTCTCAATCTTTTTCACAGCCACATTAATATTACACATGTCCCCCTGCATTTTAAGCATTTGTTCAGCCATAATAGTTAGAGTCTGCTTGCAGGATGAGACCAGGGAGAATACATCTCTTAAGGTTGGTTCCTCTGTGGGCACCGGTTCTGCCGGTCTCCCACAGCCTCCTTCACTCCAGAGCCTGCTGCCTCTAGCTCTTCTGCCTCCCCACTGAGCGGGTGTCCTCCTCCTCTATGTCCTGCTCTCCCTTACCACCTGCACAGAACCGCGTGGTTTCAGTCTGTCTGGCGAACCGCTCCAATCCTCTTCTGACAGGCCGCATTCTCCTGTGCTTCTCTTGCAGCGGCGCCATCTTGGGAGCCTCCTCCAGCACCCGTTCCCACATCTTGCTGCCTCCTGCGGGTCATAACAGCGTCTCCGGGACTCAGACTGTCTGCCCTGGTCCCCAGGAACACTTCCCACCAGACTGGGACGGAAGGGGCCTCAAACGCCGGTATGTGCCGGTGTGCAGAGAATCGGTCGGCGGGAGAACTCCTCGCTGCGTCCACTCACATCCCTTGCTAGGCACGCCCCAACACACTTTATTTAACACACGTTGTTCCTCATGTCCTTCTCTTCCGGCTGGGTTCTTATTGACCTTTGGCGGTTCTTTCTGGATCACTTCCTGTGGCCTGCCCCCTTCATTGATTGGCGGCTATAGGGGAGAGCAAACAGTTTCACACCTCTGGATAGGCCCTCCCATTGCATGGGGCTGAGGCACATCCCTGGGCCTGCACATTGTCCTTCACATGGTCGAAGCGCCATCTTGGGATTCCTGTTAGAAATGGCGGGAACCCATTTTCAGCGCCATGTTGGACGATGGTGAAATTTGTAAAGTTTTTGGGCACACAATACCCGTTAAATACGGGTCAGTCGTATCCTGTTCGTGACACCAGAAAAAGTTATGTGTTGCCCGGGGCATTGGGGACTCGGGTATCTGGGCCCTTTTCCGCTGTGGTCGGGAGAATGTCACTGGTGGCCTGCCCGGACCCTGTGGCCCCGGAGACCAAACTTTTAAAACACAGGGGAGTAAAGTTTATAATGTAGTTTTCGTGACGCCACCCGCAGCTTCTGGTGATTGAGCACCTGTGCCGCTTCAGTCCTCCGGAGGGCGATGGTATAGCGGCCTTGATGGTACAGCTCCCTGCAGGTGGCGCTAACCTTCCCCCCCGGGGCAGGGATGCATCGGTGATGGTAAGGGTGCTGGTAATGGATGGATGGATGAGCAGGGTGCAGCGAAAGAAAACAAATACGCGGAGACTTGAGCACTCGAACCCGGGTACTTTACTGGAACGATGCAGATGGTATTACAGTTCACAGCAGGTAACAGTCTCTGGATGAAATAGCTGGCTGGGTAGTCACAACGGGCTGCAAAGTCTCGGGGAGTCTCCCGTGGAATGCCTGCTTGGATCTGGGTAAATGGTCCGCAACCTCCGGTGTTCTCGGTGAGGGAATAAACTCCCTCGCCATCTTCAGAACCGGTGCTCCGGTAAAACAGACCAGGGTTCCCTCCTGAGTATGGGTGCTCGGGGGGTTCCCTCCTTCCGTCTGGGCTGCCCGCTTCTCTCTCTATGGGCCCCCTCCATGGGATTCTTCCTTCACTCTCTCGGAGGATTCCCGTTCTCCATCTTCCCTCAGTGCCGACTCAATCTCACTGTGTGTCCTCCCTCCTCCCTAACTCCCCCCCCCCCCTAGAATATGGGTCCTCTGCCATCTGCCTAAGTGGGTGTGTGTGGGAGTGCTAGGATGGGAGCCTACCTGAAGAACATTTGCATTCCGTTGTGACAGGGGTAACCGCACACTCATTTATGGGAGCAGTACCCCAGCTGTGATGCCTCACCAGGTGGGGCACCACACATACACAACCCGCAGCCATTATATTATAATCATGAATAATGGTATGTGTTAAAGGGGTCCACTGACATTCTTTCGTCCAGGGCTCACAAAATCCTGGAGCTGGACCCGACTAGTGCAGCCTTGGATGAAGTTCCTTGGCATGCACAGAATCATATTTATTCTGGCATGTGATTTCTGATGTTTCTGTGCAATACTGTGGAGATTTTGGCTTAACACCTTAAAATGAACCTGTCACCAGGTTTCTGATATAAGCTGTGGCCACCACCAGTAAGGCCATATATACAGCATTCTGTACCTATTGGGTGTTACTGGTTTTGGTCTGGCGCCTCCTTTCCTTTTGTGATTGCCATATTTTTTTGCTTCTAGTGCTTCATCCTTTGTCACCCACACATAGTCTCCTCAATTGTGCCCCGGCGCACTCCTCTCTGCTAAGGGCAGAGCATAGTACTGAATGTGCAGGGAAAGGTAAAAAAACTCCCACATAGAAAACCCACTTATGCGAACTTTGACCTTTCCCAGCGCCTGTGCATTACATTACTTTGCTCTGTCACCCACATGAACAGAGAAGAGGGCGGCATTCAGAAGAAAATAGAAGGTGTCAGATCAAGACCAGCAACACCCATCGGACCAGACACCCCCTTAGGTGAGTATAACAGAAGCTTTTATTTACATTATATAGATCAGCCTTGGGACGTCTAAACAGCATTGCAGGATGATTTATATGAAGCCTTTCTGGTGGTGGCCGGAGCTTATATTATAAAAACGTGGCGACAGGTTCACTTTAAGGAAAGGCGATTTTAAATTTTTTTGCTCTCTAGTTTTTTCCTCTCCTTATTTCAAGAGCCATAATATTTTTTTTTTCTGTCCCTATAGCTGTGTGTTTGTTTTTTTTTCAGAACAAGTTCTTCTTTGCAATGACCTCACCATTCCCCCATCCTACTGTATCCCCACCCGTCCCTCGTAGACTGCGAGCCCTCGTGGACAGGGTCCCCTCCCTCCTGTACCTGTACGTCCCGATCGTCTAGATTTAGTGTACTTGTGCTTGTCTCCCTTATCCTCATGTAAAGCGCCATGGAACCTAATGGTGCTATATAAATAAATAATAATAATACATTTTATCATAGATTTTTTTTACCGCTTTCAATTACATCCTAAGTGTTGCAAAATAGCAAAAAAAAATTGCAAATCTGCAATTATCAGTTTTTATATACAGCGTTCATTTTACCGTAAAGCTTTATGAGCACTTGTTTTTGCGCCCCAAACCGATGTTTCTATTTATATCATTTGGGGGTATATACGACGTTTTGACTCACTTTTTCTGTTATGCTGTTTACCGATCAGATTAATTTATTTTACATTTTGATAGATTGATCTTTTATAAATTCTAAATGTGTTTTTTTTTTTAATTATTTTTTAATGTTTAAAGTGGTAAAAGGGGGGTGATTTGAATTTATATTTATATTCTGAAATTACATACTAGATAGCAAACAGGATGAAGGCAGATGTGGAGCCCACTGGGACGGGGTACTCGGTACCGGACCGGGTTTGCTGCTGGGGGATGTCAAGGAGGGCCTGGTCTGGACCGTGTCCCGGGCACTGGCAAGTAAAAGGGGAATATTTACAGGAGATTATAGTTTGTCGTGACGCCACCCACGGTGTGTGGTCAGTAATGGGACCACCGCTGCTGCAGAACCTCCGGGGATAATGTTAGGCAGCTAAGATGGAACTTCTCTCCGTAGGTAGCGGCGGGTTCCCCGGGGCCGTCTATGGTGGATATGATAATAAGGGGTTTGATAGTGGAGACGGGTTGAAGGAACACACACTCACGGTTCTGTGGTTTTCCAAAGCTTTACTGCAGATGTTGAAGCAGATGGTCCACGGAGTCTGTACTGGGGCTGGGTTGCTCCCACCCTGTCCGGGTCCTCAGCTTCCTCGTGCTGCGCTGTGTGTGTGGCCCTGCGGCTGCTTCTAGCTGAGCTGCTGGCACTGTCTCACTCTCTCTCTCTCTCCTTTCTGGTACCCCTTGGCCAGGCAACTTGAGTCTTCTGTGTACTGCTGACCTCGCCGTGTTGCTTTGCTCTGGTACTGTGGTGGTCTAGAACCTCCACTATTCCTGGATTTACTGTGCTGTGTGTGTCAGTCACAGTCTCGGATCCGGTGTCCATTCTGTGCGCTCCTCTGGGGCGAGTGGTGATGGCACTCAAGCTCCCAGATGTGTTTCTCCGTCCTTAGTTCTCCTTTTCCTCAGACCCTGGCTAGGCCTGGAATCAGTGAGCAGACTGTAGGGAAGCCTGTTGCAGCTCCCTTTACACTACAGCCTCCCTCAGTTCTCCCAGGAACTGGAACTCTCTCTAGAGCTCTCCTCTAGACTTAACTAACTACTTCCTCTTGACCTGGAGTATAGAAGGGAGCTGGTTTAGCCCAGAAGTGCTAGTGTAGGTCAGTGTCTTGTGGGGAGGGAACCCGTGTGATGTTACATTAACCCCTGGGGTGCCACACAGAGGTGCAATGCTGTACTGAAGAATAAAGTGATCACCAAATTAAGAGAAGTATTAGGCCACATGCACACGCTGAGTATTTGATGAGTTTTTTACCTCAGGATTTGTAGCCAAAACCAGGAGTCGATGATTAAATACAGAAGTGGTGCAGGTGTTTCTATAAGGGCTCGGACACACTCTCTAGTTACATCCGAGCTTGACAGACGAGTCTCGGAAAGGGCTGGAGCAGTGACCCTGAACAGCATCTCCCTGTCTGGAGGGGCTGTTGGCTGCTTGTTTTTTTAGTGCAGCTCCACACTCCCCATCCAGAGAGGGAGAGGCCATTCAGGGTCACTGCTCCAGCCCTTTCCGAGACTCGTCTGTCAAATTCGGATGAATGTGTCCGAGCCCTTAGACTTTTCCTCTGATTGCTCCACTCCAGGTTTTGTCTACAAATCCTGAGGTAAAAAACTCATCAAATACTGAACATGGGCACATGGCCTTACAGCACCACACATTAAAGCGAACCTTTCACCCCCCCCGGACATCAAAAGCTAAAATAGCCACCTTCTGCAGCACTAAGGCTGCATTCAGAGAAGGTATCTATAGCCTCTTGATGTCCTATATACAATTAAATATGCACTTAGATAGGTCTTCTTAAGTGTAAGCAGTTAAGACCGGGAGGCGGGGTTTCGTGCTCCTCTGACCCGCCCCCTCTTGTCAATCATCGTGCTCGCCTGCTGCTGTCTCCCCTCACAGTGTAACATGAACGCGCGCCTCCGTCCTCCTGTATGGTGCCGCGCATGCGCTGTGCCCGACGGTTTCCTGGACACCCGACGCACAGCGCATGCGCGGCACCATACAGGAGAACGGAGGCGCGCGTTCATGTTACACTGTGAGGGAAGGCAGCAGCAGGCGAGCACGATGATTGTCAAGAGGGGGCAGGTCAGAGGAGCGTGAAACCCCGCCTCCCAGTCTTATGTCTTCTTAAGTGTAAGCAGTTATCTAAGTGCATATTTAATTGTATATAGGGCATCAAAAGGCTATAGACACCTTTCTCTGGTCCTCTCTCCTCCTGCGCGGTTCACGGGTTACCCTCTCCGATCACTGTGGTGTAATTCCACACTAAGGTGTCTAGCTCCCTTTTGCTGGGTACGCAGGGGGACCGGGTGACTAAAGTCTCCACGGTGTGCCGGGGTTCTCTGCAGTTCTGGAGTAATCCTGCAGGTGCGGACCCCCGAAGTCCAGTAAGTCTTGGGCAAACTTCCACTAGTTCCTCTGCTCCCTTGGCTAAGCTCCTTGCCTTCTGTCCCCACTCCTAGGCTTGGCTGAATGTAGAAGGGCCACTCCGAGTCACTGGTTCGGGCCTAACCGCGGCACCGAGCACCAGGACGTCTTCGCAGCTCTCCTAGCGTCTGCATACTCTAGCTAACTCCTCCCCCAGCAGCAGTATTTATAGGGGATCTCACCTAAAGTCAGTGAGTCTAGCTCCCCCTACTGTGCCAGGGTGGAAGATGTTGCATGTAGTAGGTACCTGCTGTGGAAACCCACCTGTGCAGTAGGGAAGGCTGTGGCTGTGGCTTAACATCAGTACTCCTGGACTGAGCACTTTTGTTTTCAAACAAAAGGAATAACAATAATCAACAATAATAACAGGTAACATATTTACAAAGTCTCAAAATATAAAAATGTACAAAAACCACTGAAAAAGACGGCAACAATGAAAACAGGTAAGTCTATACGGTGCTACTCCATTCACCGCAGGCTTTGAAAAAGAGAAGTTTGTTGTCACACCAGTCCTGTGACCATGGTCCTTTTAAAGGGATCCTGTCACCCCCAAATCACCTCTAAACCTATTAAAACCTGTCCCTAGAGCATATTAACACTGTCCCTACACTCCTTTTAGCTCCTAAATGGCATTAGTCAAAGTGAATATAAACGTTTTATAAGTACCTGATTAGTCATGATAATGAGTGACTATGCTATTCATAGTCACTCATCAAGGCAGCCCCTCTTCTTCATATCACGCCTATTCAGGCGTGCTCGTCAGTCTATGTTCAAAATCGCGCCTCCCTGCGCGCCTCCCCTCTCTCTCATAGCGTCCGGGCTTCACTGTAAGCTGTATGACGCGATTCGCGTCATTCCCGGCGCCGGATGACGTATTTGCAGCTGCGCCGCGCTGTCAGCTTCAAAATACGCACTGCGCATGCCCATGCGCATGCGCAGTGCGGGACTTGAAGCTGACAGCGCGGCTGCAAATACGTCATCTGGCGCCGGGAATGACGCGAATCGCGTCATACAGCTTACAGTGAAGCCCGGACGCTATGAGAGAGAGGGGAGGCGCGCAGGGAGGCGCGATTTTGAACATAGACTGACGAGCACGCCTGAATAGGCGTGATATGAAGAAGAGGGGCTGCCTTGATGAGTGACTATGAATAGCATAGTCACTCATTATCATGACTAATCAGGTACTTATAAAACGTTTATATTCACTTTGACTAATGCCATTTAGGAGCTAAAAGGAGTGTAGGGACAGTGTTAATATGCTCTAGGGACAGGTTTTAATAGGTTTAGAGGTGATTTGGGGGTGACAGGATCCCTTTAAATGCAATCCGGGGAAAAGTTCAAAGGGATGGGTTCAGTTCAAAAGAGTCTATGCAGTATAATTTCTGTACGTTCCGGGTAAGAAAAAGGGAAAAGTCTTGCAAAAGTCAATAAACACATTTTCAAACCAACTTATTTCCTTATGGTTGTTTCTGCTTATTAGACCTATGTACACTGCTATAGCTTCTATTTATAAGTTACTGCCTCTGTTCATTCTACTGACCTTACTGTGCCCACTCTCCATACCTAGACGGGGGTTGACCTTGTGTGCTCTTCTGTGACTTGCGCACTACAGGTATCTCTGTCTCAGGTGAGGTTTCTAGTGATGGGTATGGTGCAGGTATGTCAGGTAAGCATCTGCGTGGCCTTAGTCTCACTACAGGGCTAGCAGGTGTACCGATTGCAGCATCCTCAGATTCTCTAGCAACGGGTATTCTTCTTGATTCCTTCGTACCACTGCTTGGGGCTGATAGAAATTCAGTAAAGGCACTAAGATGACTCCTTCTTGCTTAGGCCAATCTGGGAAATCTCCTAGGATGGTTAAGATTACCTTCTCCTTTGGGCTTTCACATGAACTGGATTCTTTTTCAGGTTCTGGCTCTTCTTGGTTGATTTGGGAGATTCTGACTTTCCCATTCGGCAGGGCACTTCTTGATATGATCCCTTGACACTGTGTGAGTGGTCTTTCCAACATTCTTACTAATGAGACACACTTTGTCATTGTCAAATCCAGAATCTAATAGGACGTAGGGTTCTTGTTCCCATTGATCATCTAATTTGTGTTGTTTCCGTTTTCTCTTCAAGTCAGTACTTCCAGGTACAATAGGTTCTGCTGGAGCATGTTTTTTAAAGTCCCTTTCTTGTTTCTCACAGGCTTTCTCCAGGTTGTCATCAACACAAGCTTGAACCATTTTGTATTGCTCGAGGCGGTTTTCATTCCAATTGGGTGTTGAGGGATCTGCTTTGGGATCAACTACTCCGAGTTCCAAGTCTACGGGTAACTTTCCTGTACGGGCTCTCATCAGGTAAGCTGGTGTACAGTTTGTAGAACTTACTGGAATCTGGTTATACATATCAACTAGGTCTGGTAGTTTCTCCTGCCATTGGTTCCTGTCTTCCAAGGATAGGATCTTCAACATGTCAATGATGATATTGTTAATCTTCTCACATAATCTGTTGGTTTGGGGATGATATGGGGTCATCCTAATGTTCTTACACCCATATATGTGGCAGAACTCTTGGAAGATCTCTGCTTCAAAAGCTGAACCTTGGTTTGTTAGGATCTGCTCTGGATAACCTAATGGTCTGCAGAACACATTTTGGAATGTTCTGGCAGCGGTGGCAGCAGTCAAGTCTTTCACGGGAGCAACCATCAGGAACCTCGAGTAATGGTCTACCATGGTCAACGCGTATGTGTAGCCATATCTACTTGGAGTCAGTTTTACGTGGTACAGGGCTTCTATTTCCAGGCGCTGCTTCGTCACTATGGGCTGGAGCGGTGCTTTCTGGGTCTGTATGTCCTTTCTTCTAAGGCTGCAGGGTCCACAATTCTTACACCACCTCTCAATGGATCCACGCATGCCGACCCAAACGAACCTATCTTTCAGTAGCATCTCCAACTTCTTCCACCCAAAATGACCAGTCTGGTTGTGGTAGGCGTTCAACACCATCTGCACTTCTGACTTCGGCATGATGATTTGCCAGACCATCTCGTGAGTCCTTGGGTTAATATGTCTTCTGCACAGCTTCTCCTGATAAATGAACAGCTTGCTCCTCTCGTTCACAGATGTTTGGCCTCTGGTTAGGGGTTTTCTGGTAGCTTTGCTGACTCCTGGGTTATCAGCTTCTTTACCAAACCGATAGCTGGGTCATTGTCTTAAACCTCCTTCCAACCAAAGTGTGGCAACGAGTTCACCATTCTCACAGGAGGGTCTTTACCCAGAGTTACACTTAATTGATGGAATGCAGGTAACTCCACTCCTTCTAGCTCATCTTCATGCACACCCACGTCTGACAGGTGAGGCATTCTGGACAAGGCATCCGCGTTTCCATTCTTGTGCCCAGCCTGGTACTTGATGGTAAACTGGTAGTTGGACAATCTAGCCATCCATCTCTGCTCCATGGCTCACAACTTTTCAGTCTCCAGGTGGAACAGCGGATTGTTATCCGTGTAGGCTGTATACTTGCTAGATGTCAGGTAGAGCTTAAACCTTTCTGTGACGGCCCAGACCAAGGCCAGGAATTCCAGCTTGAAGGAACTGTAGTTCTCCGGGTTCCTCTCTGTGGGGCACAGCTTCCTACTGGCATAGGCAATCACTCTTTCTTTGCCCTCTTGCCTCTGAGAAAGGACGGCTCCTAGTCCCACGTTGCTGGCATCCGTGTACAGCAGGAATGGCAGGTTGTAGTCCAGGTAAGCAAGGATTTCTTCTCCTATCAGGGCTTCCTTTATCATCTGGAACGATTCCTCTTGTTCCTTGCCCCACTCCCACGGACAATCCTTAGACTTGCCCTTCTTGGGCTGCCCTACTAAGAGGTTTTGCAGGGGAGCATCCTTTTTAGTGTACTCCTTTATGAACCTCCTAAAGTATACCACCAGTCCCAGGAATTGACGTACTTCCTTCAGGGTCTTGGGTTCTGGCCACTTCTTGATAGCTGTCACCTTGTCTGGATCAGGGGCCACACCTGCAGCACTGACTATGTGTCCCAGGTACTGTACTCTTGGCTTTAACAGGTGGCATTTGGATGGTTTCAGCTTCATCCCGTATTTGGCCAGAGCTTCAAACACCTCTGCTAGATGGGTTACGTGTTCCTCATAGGACTTAGAGTACACGATCATGTCATCCAGGTAGAACAGGTCCGTCTCAAAGTTCTTATGCCCCAGGCAACTCTCCATCAACCGCTGAAAGGTTCCGGGAGCATTACATAGTCCAAATGGCATGCTATTAAATTCACACAAGCCCATAGGTGTGGTGAATGCCGTCTTCTCGCATTCTTCCTCAGCTATGGACACCTGCCAATACCCACTAGCGAGGTCTAAGGTGGAAACGTAATTGGCAGACTTCAGTGCAGCTAAGGATTCCTCTATACAAGGTAACGGGTAAGCATCCTTGTGTGTTATGAGGTTTATTTGCCTATAGTCTACACACATCCTCATACTGCCATCTATCTTCCTGACTAAGACTAATGGGGCTGCCCAGGGACTACAGCTATCTCGTATAAAGCCTGCGTCCTTCATGTCCTGTAACATTTTTTTGGCTTTTTAAATAATGTGCATGTGGAATAGGCCTGTACCGCTCTTTGATTGGTGGATGTGTACCTGTGGGGATATGATGTTGCACCCCCTTTATCCTACCAAAGTCAAGTGAATGCTTACTAAAGACTTGTTCAAATTCTATACACAACAGTGGTGTCAGTTCCTACATGGAGTTGCTGGCACAAGTCCTCCAGTGGTTCTGTTGTATCATCAGGTTTTGCCCCTTTGGAATGGAGTAAGGGTCCCACTGCTTGGATCTCGTTGTTGTTTACTGTGTACAATTTAGCAACGGTTGCATACCTGGGTAACCTAACCTCTTCACTGCCACAGTTTAAGATGCAAACTGGTACTCTGCCCTTGTGTACATCAACCACCACCCTGGCTGTCAAGAGTCTAGGTCTGTGCTCTGCGCTGATGGGCTCCACTAATGCCTGGTAGTCCTGCCCTCTCAGACCTATAGCTGCTCGACACCATATCATCATCTCACTCATTGGGGGAATCATAATAGGAAACAGTCTGTCACCCATGCAGTACCAATTTCAGCACCTGTATTTGTTACCTGTTGATGGTGCAGGAGGGCTCTTATCTCGTGCTGACCAGGTTTGGCAGTATCTGCAATCTGTTGAAGCAAAGACAAAACTTCTCCCATGCAATTGCTAACCACAATTGTACCAAGTATTATATATGGGTCATTTGCATTACTTGCTTCTGCTACTACTAGAACTCCTTGGTTTTGCAATTCCACCCTCCCTACCTATAGTGGCACTTCTCTAACTCCCATCACAGTTAGTGGTGCACCATTAGACGCACTGAGGGTGAAGTCTTTGGCAGGCTGTTTCAGTTCTGCATCAGCACAGTACTTTTTGTAAAGGATATAGGGGATGGTGGTCACCTGCGACCCGGTATCCAGCAGAGCAGGTGTTGGGATGCCATCTAGTACAATCAACAGGAACGGCCTCGGTCCAATGAAGGTCTTGTACCAGGTGGCTGGGCCCTGTTGAGTTACTCCTGGTGTTTGGCCCCGGCCCCCAGGGTCTGCTCGTTTAAAGGACAGCTCCTTGCGATGTGGCCGGTTCTGTTGCAGCGACAGCAGATGGGCTCCCCAGTGGAGCTGTAGCGGTGGGTGGTTCTCCCTCGGTACGCAGTGGCTTGCCTTGCTCTCATCCAGGGTACAGCCTCCGGACTCTCAGCAAGTTGAATCAGCGGTTGAGGTCGGGGCTGGGGCCTTGGCGCTGGCTGGGGACTCTGCTGCAGCTTTAGAGTTTCCATCACTTTAGTTATGTTTTTACTCATTTGGCGCATTTCAGCACGCATCTCAGCACGCATACTTGTCAGGCTGAGCGGATTGTACACTGTACGCAGCCACAGACACGGGTACTGGTTTCAGGGTAGCCTGCACCTCACCAGTGCACCACCGTTTGATAGCAGCTTCATGGGTCTCTACTGGCCGCAACCTCTTTATGGCCATGTCCTTTAAAGTGTTAAAGTCAGCTTCCGGGTGGCTCAATGACCACCAACGCACCGTCTTATTGTCCTCGGGGGATAGCAGTCCCTGGGTGAATTGTTCAATCAAGAGCTTATTTTCATCGGGTACACTAGCAGAGCTGACATGCTTAAGGGTTCTGAAGTTCTTCCTCCAGGCGCCAAGCGTAAGCTCTGATATCTCCTGGTCTCTGGTAGCAGTGATGAAAACGCATGCGTATATCAGCCTCATTGCACTCTTCAAAAGTAGCTCTTAATTTATCAAATATAGTAGTCACTGATCTCCGTTCAGCAGCAGACCAGGACTCACTCTCTTTCTCTGCTGCACCAGTTAACTGTCCGAGTACCACAGCAGCGCGCTGCTGACCAGTCATTGCATACATGTCCAGGACACTAGTGATTTTTCTCCTGAAAACAGTCAACATATCAGGGCGACCATCATACTGGGGCAACCACTTGGCCCCCGGGATGTGTGGGAGTGATATCGGCATGATCAGGGCAACTGCGCCCGGCGCGCCGGTGGCGCTGGCAGTGCTACTGGAGGCAGCCATGGTCACTTCAAGGTAATTCTCAGGGTCAGCGAACGTGCTTTCGTCGCCGCTGGAGGAGGCCGACATGCTGGAGGCCCTCCTAGTGAATTATCCCCCTTCATCTCTAAACTCCTGGACGCCTGGTCTACTCCCGCCTCACTCATTACCTCTCCACTCACTCTCTTCTAGACCCATTACAGTCTGGTTTCCGCCCCCTACATTCTACAGAAACTGCTCTCACCAAGGTGACCAATGACCTTCTGACGGCAAAATGTAATGGTCACCACTCTCTGCTTATCCTTCTTGATCTCTCTGCAGCCTTTGACACTGTTGACCACCATCTCCTACTCGCTATGCTGCACTCCATCGGCATCAAGGACACGGCTCTCTCCTGGTTCTCTTCCTATCTCTCTGACCGCTCTTTCAGTGTATCATTTGCCGGCTCCACTTCCTCCCCTCTTCCTCTCACTATTGGAGTCCCTCAGGGTTCAGTCCTTGGACCTCTTCTCTTCTCACTCTACACAGCCCCGATTGGACAGACCATCAGCAGATTTGGTTTCCAGTACCATCTTTATGCTGATGACACACAACTATACACTTCTTCCCCTGACCTTACTCCAGCTCTAATAAAGAACACCAATGACTGTCTAACCGCAGTTTCCAATATCATGTCCGCTCTCTACCTGAAACTTAATCTTTCCAAAACTGAACTACTCCTGGTCTCGCCCTCCACTAACCTCCCTAAATATGACATCTCTCTCTCAGTGTACGGCACCACAATAGTGCCGAGTCAGCAGGCTCGCTGTCTGGGTGTTATGTTTGACTCTGATCTTTCCTTCACTCCATATATACAATTTCTCTCCGGCTCTTGCCGCTTGCACCTGAAGAACATCTCCAGAATTCGCCCCTTTCTCACCTTGGAAACTACAAAAACCCTCACTGTGGCCCTGATTCACTCCCGCCTTGACTATTGTAACTCTCTCTTAGTTGGCCTCCCCCGCACTAGACTGTCCCCTCTCCAGTCCATCCTTAATGCAGCAGCCAGGATTACCTATCTAGCTAATCGTTACTCAGACGCTTCTGCTCTATGCCACTCATTGCACTGGCTGCCTATATACTACAGGATCCATTTCAAACTGCTTGTTCTCACCCACAAAGCTCTTCACAGTGCAGCACCCCCATACATCTCCTCCCTCATCTCTGTCTATCACCTCACCCGTTCTCTTCGCTCTGGAAGTGACTTTAGACTCACTTCTGTATTAATTCGAACCTCCCACTCCCGGCTCCAAGACTTCTCCCGAGCCGCACCAATTCTTTGGAACGCTCTACCCAAAAAAATTAGATGTATCCACAACTTAAATAGTTTTAGGCGATCCCTAAAAACACATCTCTTTAGGATGGCCTATCATGATCCCTAGTCAGTCATCTAGACATAGCCTATCCGCTCCGCCTCAAGTGGATCACATATAACGGGTTGCGGCCACTTATTCTGCTTTTATCTGTTCCCCATCTCCTCAAGTTGACTATACTTTCATTGCAAATGAGCACCTATACCTTGTCACCCCCACCTCATTGTTAGATTGTAAGCTCTTATGAGCAGGGTTGCCATTTTTTGCTCCAATTATTGTATTATGTTATGCTTTGTATTGTATTGTTTTTGGCATTGTATTGTATTTTCTAATTGTTGCTCATGATTGTTTAAATGTGAGCTTTGTATTGTGAATGTGAAGCGCTGCGGAATATGTTGGCGCTATATAAATAAAAATTATTATTATTTATTATTATTAATTACAGCCAGTGTTCAAACAATTAAACAGTTCGGGATTTCTGGACTAGGTCGCAGCGCTCGGGAATGCTCGGCTGAGTGAGGGGCAGGCTTCAGTTTCGCGCTCTACAGGCCGACACACCCCCTTTCTTCCCGCTCTTCGGCGCAGTAATGGCGGCGCAGTTCAACAGTCACACAATACAGTTCAAATCACGGCACACAGTACCCGGTAACACCGAGCACGGGATCCTGTTCGTGATGCCAGAAATTATGTCGAGCCAGGCTCAGAGGGGTTCACGGGGAGGACACGGGTGGCGGCGCCTGAGCCCGTGTTCTGGGTGACACTTCAATAAGGGGTTATGTTCAGGGGATGAGTTTGTTGTCTCGTGACGCCACCTGTAGTACCTGGTGAGTGATCACCAGTGCTGCCACAGCCCTCCGAAGGGCGATGGTATTGTGGCAAGGATGGCAAAGCTCCCTACAGGTGGAGCTGGGCCTCCGGGGCAGCTTGGAGAGGGACTTGAGGCCAGGGAAGAAGCAGTGGGGCAGTCTATATGGAGGATGGGGACGGAGAGGAATGACGCACACACGCTGAAGAAAGTCTCTTTTACCTTTTTACTGGTGGTATTCACAGGTAAAGATGTCCAGAGCACTGTCGGGTGACCAGGTGCACAGGTGCACAGTGAGTCTCCACAGCAAGTGGGTATAAGGCCTCCTCAGGTTTCCTGCGGTCGCTGAAGCCCTGTCTGAATGCAACACGACTGGCCTCCTCACTTTCTCTGGTCCTCTCTCTCTCCTCCTGCACGGTTCACGGTTACCCTCTCCAATCACTGCGGTGTAATTCCACACTACGGTGTCCGACTCCCTTTTGCTGGGTACGCAGGGGGACTGGGTGCTTAAAGTCTCCACGGTGTGCCGGGGTTCTCTGCAGTCCTGGAGTAATCCTGCAGGTGCGGACCCCCGAAGTCCGGTAAGTCTTGGGCAAACTTCCACTAGTTCCTCTGCTCCCTTGGCTAAGCTCCTTGCCTTCTGTCCCCACTTCTAGGCTTGGCTGAACGTAGAAGGGCCACTCCGGGTCACTGGTTGGGGCCTAACTGCGGCTCCGAGCACCAGGACGTCTTCGCAGCTCTCCTAGCGTCTGCATACTCTAACTAACTCCTCCCCCAGCAGCAGTATTTATAGGGGATCTCACCTAAAGTCAGTGAGTCTAGCTCCCCCTACTGTGCCAGGGTGGAAGGTGTTGCATGTAGTAGGTACCTGCTGTGGAAACCCAGCTGTACAGTAGGGAAGGCTATGGATACCTGCGTGAGCAGGGCACCACATATGTAACCCCTTTCTCATGTATAGAACCATGGAATCAATGGTGCTCTATAGTGAAGGAAATAAGTACCATATTTTTCGCATTAAAAGACACACTTTTGTTCTCCCAAATTTTGGGGGAAAAGGGGGTGGGGTGCGTCTTATAATGCGAGTATACTGATTATGTACTGCGGGGCCCAGGTGAGGTGGGGGCAGCTCTGGAGCCTGTCCAGGGGCTGGGGCGTACTGATGGAGGCTGCAGGAGATCTCCTGCTCCCGCTCATATAATATGCATAGCTGCTCTCCATCACCGTGGTACTGAAACTGCACCGCGGTGATGGGCTGGGGGAGCGGCGCATGTTATATGGTCCTGTGCTCCCCCTGTGATGGCACATGCCCCCCCTATGTTAGATATGGCCCTCATGCTGCTGCCATAGTAAAATAATAAACTGTATACTTACCTCCTCCTCCAGCGCTGATCTCCCGGTGTCTCTCCAGTCTCCCTGCTGCTGCTGTGATCGCACGCAGAGATGATGTCACTCTCTGCTGTGCTGATCACATGACCGCACAGAACCAGGAAGTGGAGGAGCGCAGCAGCATCATCCCTGCCCGATCACAACAGCAGCAGTGAGACCAGGAGATCAGCGCTCAAGGAGGTGAGAATAGTTTTTTATCTTACTATGCAGCAGGATGAGGGCAATACCTAACACAGGGGGCATGTGCCATACCTAGGGGAAATGTGCCCTGCATAGGGGACGTGTGCCACACATAGGGGGCGTGTGCCATGCATAGGGGACTTGTGCCAAACATGGGGGACGTGTGCCATGCATAGTGGACGTGTGCCACACATAGGGGGCGTGTGCCATGCATAGGGGACGTGTGTTATGCATAGGGGACGTGTGCCATGCAGTAGGAGACGTGTGCCATGCAGTAGGGGACATACTCTATACGATTTGTTAGACCGACACTGACATTATAAGATGGACCCCATTTAACATTAAAAATTATTTTTTTCTCTTTTCCTTCACCAAATTTGGGGGTGCATCTTATTAAGTGAAAAATACGGTATTTGATCCCTTGCCGATTTTATAAAATGCCCACTGAGAAAGACATGAACAGTCTATAATTTTAAGGGTAGGTTAATTTTAACAGTGAGAGATAGAACATATAATTTAGACCATGTGATTTTCTGGATTGTATTTTTGATAAAGTTATTTTGCAGAGAGAAATAAGTATTTGATCCCTCTGGCAAACAAGACTTGATACTTGGTGGCAAAACCTTTGTTGGCAAGCACAGCAGTTAGATGTTTTTTGTAGTTGATTATGAGGTTTGCGCACATTTCAGGAGGAATTTTGGTTCACTCTGCTTTGCAGATCATCTCTAAATCATTTTGAGGCTGTCACTTGGCAACTTGGAGCTTCAGCTCCCTCCATGTTTTCTATGGGATTAATGTCTGGAGACTGGCTAGGCCACTCCATGACCTTAATGTGCTTCTTTCTGAGCCACTCCTTTGCTGTCTTGGCTCTATGTTTTGGCTCACTGTCGTTCTGGAAGACCCAGCCATGACCAATTTTTAATGTCCTGTCGGAGGGAAGGAGGTTGTCACTCAGGATTTTACAGTGCATGGCTCCATCCATTTTCCCATTGATGCAGTGAAGTAGTCCTGTGCCCTTAGCAGAGAAACACCCCCAAAACATAATGTTTCTACCGCCATGCTTGACTGTGGGGATGGTGTTCTTTGGGTCATAGGCATCATTTCTCTTACTCTAAACATGGCAAGTTGAGTTAATGCCGAAGAGCTCAATTTTTGTCTCATCTGACCACAGCACCTTCTCACAATCACTCTCAGACTTACCAATGTGTTCATTGGCAAACTTCAGACAGGCCTGGCAGTGGGATTTTGCGGGCACTTTAGGGATTTAATCCATTACGGCATCATGTGTTACTAATGGTTTTCTTGGTGACAGTGGTCCCAGCTGCCTTGAGATTATTAAGTTCCTCCCATGTAGTTTTAGGCTGATCTCTCACCTTTTTCATGATTCTGGATACCCCACGAGGTGAGATTTTGCATGGAGCCCCAGATCGATGTCAATTAACACTCATTTTGTATTTCTTTCATCTTCTTAATATTGCATCAACAGTTGTCTCCTTCTTACCCAGCGTCTTACTTATGGCTTTGTAGCCCATTCCAGACTTGTGCAGGTCTAGGATCTTGAGTGTGTGGACAGGAGTCTTTTATAAATGTGACAATTTAAGACAACTATCTTTAATGCAGGTAACAAGTTGATTAGGAGCATCTAAAGCCCCCATCACAAATAACGATCTCGTTAAGTCCCAGATTTTGTGACGTAACAGCAATCTCGCTAATGATCTCATTATGTGTGACACTTAGCAGCGATCAGGCCCCTGCTGTGAGATCGCTGATCGTTACAAAGTGCTCTGGGTTATTTTTAGGTCGTTGGTCTCCCACTGGGAACACTGCATCGCTGTGTTTGAAAGGGACAATGTGGTGCCCCAGTAAGAGTGCGTCACGGGAGGGTACTACACCCCTGACTGAAGGTGTTGTATTCTCCGTCCCAGTGGTAAGTAGGATAATCCTGAGGCTCCATATACCACATGCAACACCTAGAGGCAGAGAACCAATTAGGCACCCGTTTCCTGGGTAACCGGTCCTGGTGGGAGGAGAGCTAGGGTATATAGCAGTGGGGAAGAGCAGTAAAGAGTTAGAATAGTGGAGAGACAAGATTATGGGAAGTCAAGTCGTGACAGCAAAGACAACTAACAGGGAGGGCACCGAGCACTGGTGACCCAGCAGGAGAAAGGGGCCAAGAGCGAGAGTGGGTGATAGAAGACCCGAGCCCAGTCCACAATCCGGAGTACCGGCCCCAAGGTGGTTCAGATGATTTAACCCCGCACCACAGAACCTGGAGTGGTTGAAGGCTTTACAGGAGCACAACTGACAACTTCACCATCACCGCAGCTATAACAGGGGGTGCCCACCATTGAGGGCCAGGACCCCGAGCGTCAGGGCCAAGACAACGGGAACTCCAATAGAAGACCCTCTGTACCCCGGCAGGGTATGCTAAAGCAGCGACGAGAGGGGGACAGTCAGGATAGAGAAGGACACCTGTGGAGCCTCAGAGGGACACTATTTACCGCAGGGACCACCCGGTCCGTTACTTGGCATTAAGAACCACTTCACCTGTCTGCCGTTGAAGAACTAAGTAAACACCCATTCAGAGGAGCAACGTGTCTGAGCTTTATTTCGGGACCACCGTTAATCACCTTGCCTTACAGAAACAAACGAGCTGCCCTATTACTCTACTGCAGCTCTTGCCTCCAAGGACCCCCCGCTCGTCCTGTAGAGAGCGGTTCCATCCTGCTGCCGCCCATCACACCGGAGGTCCAAGCAGCGCCAGTGCCATCACCGGAACTTTACAGGTGGCGTCACAAACTAATAACTTTTCCCCTTTTATTATTTTTCTTTTCCCCTTTTTATTGACTACCGGGCCCACAACCTCAGGTACCGGAACCGTGACTGACAGCCAGCGCCTGAGACCTGAGCACCCGGCCCACGGTGAGTCAACTACAACCAACGATCTCAATGCTACGCCCGAGAGTGACAATTCCCAACGACCTCCTATGATTCCGGATTGTTGCGTAGTCCGCTGGTGAGATCTGACTGTTTGACATCTCACCAGTGATCCCAAAGTGACGTACCAGCGATCCCTAAGAATCGTTTTCGTTGTCGGGATCGCTGTTGAGTCGTTGTGTGTGACGGAAGCTTAATTGGTCTGCAGGAGCCAGAATTCCTAATGGTTGGTATTGGATCAAATCCTTTTTTCTCTCTTCAAAATGCAAATACATTTATATAATTTACACAATGTGATTTTCTGGATTTTATTTTTGATATTCTATCTCTCACTGTTAAAATTAACCTACCCTTAAAACTATAGACTGTTTATGTCTGTCAGTGGGCAAACTTACAAAATCAGCAAGGGATCAAATAATTATTTCCTTCACAACATAGAGAATAATGGGGAAGCATATTGTGCATATATGGGAATTGTGTGGGCCCATTATACTATATAGAGGACTATGTGGGGCATTATAATATTTAGACGGCTGTGAGGGAGCCTTTATACATTACGGAGGCCTATTTTAAGGCCATTATACTATGTGCAAGCAATTATACAGTTTGAAGTTTTGTGCGGTGTCCATCATACTGTACAGAGGGCTGTTATCCTATTTGGAGTGATAGTAGAGGCTAATATACTGTATGTAGGTCAAATATTCTGCATGGAGGGCTGTGTGGGGGTCACAGTTGGGGATTATACTGTGCTGGGGGGTCACCATTCATTGCCAGGGTTGTTGAAGAGGGGTACAGCAGGGTCATCATACTCTGTGGGCAGAGTACTGTGGAGGAATGTATTATGGAGCATCATACAGTGTTTGTAGGGCACCTTTGTTGGCATTGCACTTTATGGCTGCAATGAAAGGAGAATCCAGGGGCCTCAATAGAAGTGAAATCAATTTGTAAGGCATGGAAAGTTGAGATATGTTTATGTGACCCAGACCAATATATATAATTTTTTTTATTTGGAGGGGGGGAATGGGGGTGGAGGGTGTTAGAAATTCTGCTATGGGGCCCCATGATTTCTATGTACACCCCTGCCCCCACTCCCTTGGGGCCCCCCCCCAAGGTCTACAGCAGGAGCTAAAATCATAAAACACATTTTGTATTGCTGCACTTGTAAAAAGTTTGATGTATCAAGGATACAGTTGTGGCCAAAAGTATTGACACCCCTGCAATTCTGTCAGATAATACTCAGTTTGTTCCTGAAAATGATTGGAATCACAAATTCTTTGGTATTGTTATCTTCATTTAATTTGTCTTAAATGAAAAAACACAAAAGAGAATGAAGCAAAAAGCAAAACCTTGATCATCTCACGCAAAACTCCAAAAAAGGGCTAGACAAAAAGTATTGGCACCCTCAGCCTAATACTTGGTTGCACAACCTTTAGCCAAAATAACTGCGATCAACCGCTTCCGGTAACCATCAATGAGTTTCTTACAATGCTCTGCTGGAATTTTAGACCATTCTTCTTTGGCAAACTGCTCCAGGTCCCTGATATTTGAAGGGTGCCTTCTCCAAACTGCCATTTTTAGATCTCTCCACAGGTGTTCTATGGGATTCAGGTCTGGACTCATTGCTGGCCACCTTAGAAGTATCCAGTGCTTTCTCTCAAACCATTTTCTAGTGCTTTTTGAAGTGTGTTTTGGGTCATTGTCCTGCTGGAAGACCCATGACCTCTAAGGGAGGCCCAGCTTTCTCACACTGGGCCCTACATTATGCTGCAAAATTTGTTGGTAGTCTTCAGACTTCATAATGCCATGCACACGGTCAAGCAGTCCAGTGCCAGAGGCAGCAAAGCAACCCCAAAACATCAGGGAACCTCGACCATGTTTGTCAGTAGGGACCGTGTTCTTTTCTTTGAATGCCTCTTTTTTTCTCCAGTAAACTCTATGTTGATGCCTTAGCCCAAAAAGCTCTACTTCTGTCTCATCTGACCAGAGAACATTCTTCTAAAACGTTTTAGGCTTTCTCAGGTAAGTTTTGGCAAACTCCAGCCTGGCTTTTTTATGTCTCGGGGTAAGAAGTGGAGTCTTCCTGGGTCTCCTAACATACAGTCCCTTTTCATTCAGACGCCAACGGATAGTTCGGGTTGACACTGTTGTACCCTTGGACTGCAGGACAGCTTGAACTTGTTTGGATGTTAGTCAAGGTTCTTTATCCACCATCCGCACAATCTTGCGTTGAAATCTCTCGTCAATTTTTCTTTTCCGTCCACATCTAGGAAGGTTAGCCACAGTGCCATGGGCTTTAAACATCTTGAGGACACTGTGCACGGTAGACACAGGGACATTCAGGTCTTTGGAGATGGACTTGTAGCCTTGAGATTGCTCATGCTTCCTCAAATTTGGTTTCTCAAGTCCTCAGACAGTTCTTTGGGATTCTTTCTTTTTCCATGCTCAATGTGGTACACACAAGGACACAGGACAGAGGTTGAGTCAACTTTAATCCATGTCAACTGGCTGCAAGTGTGATTTAGTTATTGCCAACACCTGTTAGGTGCCACAGGTAAGTTACAGGTGCTGTTAATTGCACAAATTAGACAAGCATCACATGATTTTTCTAACAGTGCCAATACTTTTGTCCACCCCTTTTTTATGTTTGGTGTGGAATTTATATCCAATTTGGCTTTAGGACAATTCTTTGTGTTTTTTCATTGAAGACAAATTAAATGAAGATAATAATACCAAAGAATTTGTGATTGCAATCATTTTCAGGAAGAAACTGAGTATTATCTGACAGAATGCAGGGGTGTCAATACTTTTGGCCACAACTGTATAAGGTAAATCGATTTCATCTGTAAATGGCATAATGAGGGAATGAAAATCAAAAGCACCAAAAGTACATTTGTTTGTCTGTTACAAGGATTCATTGCTTTGATTGCAATCTGCCCTGAAATTTTATCAGTAAGAATATCAGCTCAATGCACAAAAATAAGTCCTCCTATAGCTCCATATCGCAAAAGATGAAAAATGTGACAGGTTTGGGAAAATTGGGGCAAACATACCATTTATTTTTTTCCTTTACAAATTTCATAATTTTTTTCCCACTTCAAAAACCAAAACACTTTGCTTTTGGTACCTGCATTCGTGTCCTGACTCAAGTAATCTTTCAAGGTCAGGATTATTATATAGTGAACACTGTAAATAAAAAATTAAAAAACAACCTAAAAATATGGTGGAATTCCATTTTTTGTTTCTTCAATGCACCAATTGGTTTTCCAGTTTTTCAGTACAATATGTGATGCAAGTTTGAATAAGTTTTGCTTATTGCATTCTATCATCTTCCTAACCTACTGTCCTGTTTTATATGGCTCTTTACCAGGGGCGTATCTAGGGGGGTGCAGCCGGACCTTTTGCCCCGGGCGCAACTCAGTGGAGGGCGCCGCGGCACCCTCCTCAACCCCCCGCGGCTGCAATATGAGCGGCGCGGGCGAGGCTGGAATCAGACAGTGCTCATCATACACATGTAGGACTCCTGTAAAGCGCCTCCTCCTCGCCATCTGGTGGCGGCCGGGCGCACTGCACTTGTCCTGCTCACTCCGCTCCTGACATGGAGGAGAGATCCCCGAAGCTGAGTGCACTGACCCCCAACACCAAGAGGCTGCTGCCCTGGAGACAGGTGGGTGTCACATCTGCCCTCTATGTCCACATTCATGTCTGGGTCCTCACACCCTTCCTTATAACTAACATAAGTCAGCAGCATGCTGCCACCTGTAGTCCTTGTGCTCCCTCTAGAGCCAGTGCTGCACACACTTGCCCTGCCGCACACACGCCGGCGGCACCACCCCCCCCCCCCCCGCGGCTGCAATATGAGTGGTGCGGCTGAAATCTGACAGCACCCCTCAACCCCCCCCCCTCACCTACTTTGAGGGGGGGGTCGCGCCAAATCAGATCTCTGCCCCGGGTGCCGGCAAACCTAGTTACACCCCTGCTCTTTACATTCTTTTCTTTTTTTAAAATTTTATTTTATAATTATTTAATAAAATGTAAAGTTATAAAGAGCGTCTCTCCTTGGTGGAGCCGTCTTGTATGACAGACGGCCCAATGATGGCAGCACATCGCCTGTTGCAAACTGCAGAAGTGCTACTGATAACATGATACGTAGACAGATTGATAAAGGCGGCGTCACACGCATCAATATAGTGAGCGACATCCCGAAAAGTGACGCATCAGCGATGTCGCTAGCGATGTACAAGTGCGTCGTGCTGTGTAACAGTGCGACGCAACTGCGATCTGTCGCAGGTTGACAGGCTTACCAGCATGAAGGTAAACCTGTCAATCTGCAACCAGCAATTAGGCTGGATCGCGCCATCTGACACCGCAATAGCGATGTTAGGTGGCGATCCAGTCTATACCACAGTACTACTGCAGATCGCTCGCTGGGCTGATCCCAGCCCAGCAAGCGATGGTTCTGCCCGCATCGTTGTCGGTGACGCTGCAGCATCCTGCCGTTGGACACCAAGGCTGCGATGTCAGAAGTGAGCGCGCACCTGCGCATCGCTTCCGACATTGCAGCTTTGGTTGCTGCGTGTGACGGGTCCTTTAGTGATCTTTCTGTGCCCATCATTCTTCCTTATTCTGTCTAAAGAGGCTGGAAACAAGCACCAAAGGACATATTGTCACTCGCGCTCATACCAGTTTGAACTCATGTAAATGCAATTTAAATGTTTGTGTAACATTGTGCCCCTCTTTAAACTTTTGCCTACAGTCCCAAACATGACTTTAGTTTCAGGGAGCACCAATTATATATCCGCCCCAACCTTTCATACTCATCTCACACACCAATAAGACAAAGAACAATGTCGTCATCGAAATACGTGTTTTTTAATTCATTAAATAAAGTTATTTTAAAAACAAGGTATTTGGTCAGATATTTTATCCTTGATGGACAGAGGTGTGTACAATAAATTAAGAAATGGAAACATTTCAGAGGAAGTGAGAACATTTTTTTTCCAGTTTGGTCACAGAATTGACATAGAACAAACGTGAATGGTTGGGTGCAGCATTGGAGCCTTGACCTTCCCAGAGGGTTATGGCTTTTACTTTTAGTTTCAAGGTTCATTGTGAGCAGCTAGACATGGTTACAATTACACAGCAACTCCCAAAAACAAACACTACCTGATCTAAAAATGTGTCCATACTGGTTAGGCCTCATTCACATGTGCTTGTGTGGCCCTGTGTTTGGCCAATTCAGAAGTGCAGTGTCATCTGTATTGCGGAAGCTTCTCACTGAGGGAATATAAGAAGGACCTGAATGGAGTCTGGGCTACGTGCGAAAGGCAGATAGTATATATTGTATGTACAGTATATATTGTATTCCTATGGAATAGCATGTGTACAACACAAACTGCCCCCTCCCTATTCTTTACTCTCGTAGGGTGTTACCATAATTTAAAGTTGGCCATACACATTGGTTAATGTTATTATATCAGCCAAACTGGTGAAGGATATAATGACAAAGGCTGCAATTAGAAAGTACACTTAAGACATGATTAAAACTACCAGTAATCACAATTTTCAAACAACTCAGCAATTTAAAATAGTTGAAAAAACACTTTTTACTACCTCATTTTAGAGCAATGTTATGTAGGGGTAGAGACCTCGATTCCAGATATGTTCACTTGCCAAGCTTCTTACTCCAGTTTTAATTAAAAAAAAAAAAAAAAAAAAAAAAACAACAACACACACTTTCCTCGACTCCAGAGCTGCCAGTTCTCTGAATTCTGTATAACCCCGCACACACCACTGATCGATAGCTTTCTGCCATGTACTGCTGTCACAGGAAGAGGGGGAAGGGTTTATACAGCGCTCATGAATATGGTGGACTACCTGGGACCAGCTTTACTAGTCCATTAGTTAGAAAATGCCTCTTATCAGCAGGAGATTATCAAAGACAACACCATGCAGCCCAGTAAGTGACATTGGTGGAATCAAGGTTTCAGTCTCTACATCATGCTGCTCTCAAAGTAATTTTTCAGCAGGTTTTTTGTTATCTAATCTAATGGTCCATTTACACTAAGATTACTATGAACTTACTTTTCTTAGGAATGCTCATTCCTGATGGTTTGGTCTATACAGACTGCCATGTGTTGGGCGAAATGTTCTTTTGTACTACACAAAATATCTGTTCTCGACCACGTATCGTCCAGTGTTGTGGGGAAAACAATGACTGCCTTTGTGTATTGTGTGAATTTTTACAGATTGATAAATGCAGATCTGAATTACCCCATTGCAACAGTGATTCAGCACCGGCGTACTGAACTTTAGTCTTGACGAAAGGGCGCCTTAGGCTTTATCTCAAACACTGCACCTCATGCCTTCTATTGAATGCTTTATATTTATTATACTTCTCTATGACTCATTACGTAGGTAATCAAAAACATCAACCAGCCTTACCCTTTGGAAGCTACACCCGTAAAGTGAATGCCTTCCATGTAGCCGATTCATTTAAATCTTCTCTTTATAGCAGTCACTTTCTTTTTCTGATAGTAGTCATGTTTTCATCATAAGGGAGCTGCTGTTAGACACGCCTGATGCCGGTTTCAGTCAATCCAAAGTCAGATACACCAGATCCTTAAGGGGACAGTCAGCACAGAATGACTGCAACCAAAGTACAGGTGCTTTGTTCATCATGGTGTGCCCAGTCATCTAAGTACACCTTCTCACCTGCTTGCTTTCCTACCATCTCTGTCCTTACATTGATTAAAAGCTCTGGCATCATAGAGCCAGTGCTATTAATCAATGAAGAAGAGTTGTGAGGATTGAGGGAAGGCAAGCAGGTGGGAAGGTGTATCAAAATGATTGGCCACACTCAATCAATTGTCCGGTGTATTTATACACGGACTGTTTGTCAACACTATTGAGATCATCAGGTTCAGCTTGCATTAGTCTAAGGCTACGTTCACACACAGCGCTTTTTTACGCTTTTTTACGCTGTGCTTTTCCACAAACGCACACCTGCGTCTGCTGGCAAAGTGAATGGACTTTCACTATTGCCATGCGGACACTGCGTAAATATACACCGCGCTTCTATGGGGGAAAGTGCGCGCGTAAAAAGAATCAACATGTCAATTGTTGACACACTTTTGCGCACGCTTTCTCCCATAGGGGCCATTATAACTGCTGGAATTACGCATCGCCGTTCAGACAATGTGCAATTCCAGCACGTATAATGGCGGCGCTGCAGGATGTAATGTCACACGGGGGAGGAAGAATCCTGTGTACCGCCCCCGTGTGACAGCCCTTTTGGCTTTCACAGTATATTAATATACACTGTGAAAGCTAAATGAAAGTAAGCAAAAGGCATTCAAAATAAAAAAAATTCGATACTTACCTCATCGGCGGCTGTTTCCGGTTACCGGGAGCCAAGAAACCCACTTCTGATCTGCTTGCAAGACCTTCCAGCTCTTATTGGCCAGTAGCGGTCATGTGGTATGCACATCTCACGTACCACATGATCACTACCAATCACAGATCTGAATGGTCCTGGCAGCACAGTTGATGTGGATGTCTCGGGTCCCGCTAACCGAAACAGCCGCCTGAGAGGTAAGTATAATATTTTTTTTATTTTGAATGCCTTTTGCTTACTTTTAATTTAGCTTTTACAGTGTATATTAATACACTGTGAAAGCCAAAAGGCGGATTCTTCCTCCCCCGTGTGACATCACATCCCTCCTGCGCTTTTGGGGAATGAATGCGGCAGGAAAAAAAAATGGTGTGTGAATGCGTTTTTTTACCTGCGCTAAGTAGCGCGGCCACAAAACGCTGCAAAAAACGTGCACCCCCAAAAGCGCAGGAAATGTGCAATGTGTGAACGTAGCCTAATGTGCATGGCGGGGGGGGAAATCATGCCTACTATTTTTTTTCCAATTATTTTTGAATTTAACGTATAAAAAGTGAGCCGTGAACTTCTACATTCCCCCAATGGTGGCTCCAGGAAACAAAATTGAAATAATTTAGACAGAAATTTATACCCATTCAGAATTGAAATCAAGTGCTCTAAGGCTGCATATTTATTTTAAAGGTTAGAAAACAGAGATCCAGCTCACCATGCAAAGACACGGCATGCACGGGCCGGCGTCCTGAACAGCCAAGGATTAGTAGAAAGAAGAAGCTGGCCCAGCTTCCGTTTGATGAATATCGACAATTCTTTATTAATTTCCCAGCACCTTCCAAATTACAACATGGTTACATGGATCAGCAGGTAGACGACATGGCAGAGGGGTGCGGGCGTCTGGTGGGCAATGCGTTTCGGACAAAGTGTCTTTTCTCAAGCCACCTGCTATGTCATCTACCTGCTGATCCATGTAACCATGCTGTAATTTGGAAGGTGCTGGGAAATTAATAAAGAATTGTCGATATTCATCAAACGGAAACTGGGCTACCTCCTTTCTACTAAATTTATTTTAAGCAGGCCATATACAGACAGTTGAGAACAGATCCCATCAATAATCTATTGTGTATGGCGAAGGTTAGTCTATCCCCCTATTGCTGATGTCAGGGTAAACCAGTTTATTCAATTTCACTATGGACTATAATTATTTCCAATTTAAAAGGAAAATCTGCCAGCAGGATTTCACACACCATAATTATATGCAAATACAACACATTCAAAAGACAAGTCTAGCAAAACCTTTACATGGCTAGTCTGTTCCTCAATTACTAAGAAATTAGCATTTGAATTGATATATAAATGAGGTTAAAAAGGACTATGGTAACACTGAAGATTCTGTCACTCCAGCTCTATTCCATGCTCACTGCTACCTTCTGCTGCTTGTCTGATAGCGCCTTTGCCAGGAGTCACAATATAGTGGCTGTTAGGCTGGCTTCACATTTGCGTATGGGAAGGCAGCGTATTGCTGCGTTCCCATACGCAGTCAAACGCATGCGCACTGCGTTCCTATGTTTAACATAGGAACGCATGGTGCCTGCGTTTGCTGCGTTCGGGTGCGGATGCGGACGATATCTGCTGCTTCCGGTGTCCAGCATCCGCACCGGGACGCAGCATGTTGGGTTTTTTTGTGCGTTTGGGGACCTTGGACAATCAGCAAGCGTCCCCAAGCGCACAAAAAATGCATTGGCTTCAATGGGTCCGCAGTGTCCTCTGCATGACACCGCAGGAGAACGCTGCGGACCCATTGAATAATCTCCCGGTGGCCGCCGGTGATGTCACAGGAGCTCACCGACGGCCACCGGGAGATCAGCTGGAGCCTCTGCTGTCCTCCGCCTCCCGGCCGCTGGTAATGTGCTAGCGATGTCGGCGGGGAGAACAGCTGATCTGAGAGCTGTTTGAATCTTCCCGCGCCGTCATCTCCTCTCGGTGTCGGCGCGGGAAGATTCAAACAGCTCTCAGATCAGCTGTTCTCCCCGCCGACACCGTCCCGAAGGTTACCGGCGGCCGGGGGGCGGAGATCTCCGGCGCTGATCTCCGCCCCCTGACAACGCCGATTGGCTGGCAGCCTGCACAATGATGTGTCCGCAGGCGGACATTCTCCGCTGCGGACACATCATTTGGACCCTGCTTTGCACAGAGTATGTGTCTGCATGCCATCAGCATGCAGACACATACGCAAATGTGAAGGCAGCCTTAGTAAAGCAGGCAGCAGTGTCGTTGCTGAGCAAGCAAAGAGCTGGAGTGACAAAGGCTTTAGATTAACATTAGCTCTTCAGTCTCAATTAGATATCAATTCAGAGGCTAATTTCCATGTAATGAGAAAACAAACAGGCATGTCAAAGTATTGCTGGACATGTATTTGAAAGAGCTATATGCTACAAGATTTCACACCATTTAAATCTAATGGTTTGGTGTGTGAAGTTGTGGTGACAGGTTCCCTTTAAATAAGTAGTAGCATATAGCAGAGGCTTACATTTTCCTGTAGTCATGAAACATACAAGATCAACAGATGTTAATACTCACATTTGTAATATTTTGTTACTGACCACCATCCCAACTGGCCAACCACTATGTGAATGTCCAGTTTAACAGTTTAATGGTGTCAATGACAAACTTTTATTATGCATATAAAATGTTAAAAAAAAGAAAACAAAATGGATAAAAAGGATAAGGCAGTCTATGAATGAGGTTACTTATTTTAAGAAATATTAAGGCACTAAAAGACTTCAGAGTGTTATCAATGAAAAAGGTACCACCGTGGGTGAAAGCAGTAAACCTAACCAAAATTGTGAAAGCAGCAAACCTAACCAAGCAGCAAAGCAGTTTCTATTGAAATATAAAAGCTGCCTTATATTTGGGAACACTCCTGTGTTGCAGTTAAGTCAAAAGTAGAACTGTAGGATGCCAGTTGTAGTGCATGGTGTTATTTGGGAACATCCAGCAAAGGTTAATACAATTTACAGAGCACATATGCTTTACTCAATTGGGGCAAGAAAAAAATAAAAATAAATAAATGTTCTCCCCTTAATAACAGACCAGGTAAAAGGTAAATCCCTTACTTGTGTAGAAGACCGTATTAGGAAGTCATAAAATCCAATAAAGTTGTTTAGACTCAGATCTATTCAGCTTTAGAGGTTAAGAGGAGAGATTACAAGTTGTGTGTATGTATATATTATAAAAAAGTCTGGTAAGCATTGTACTCCTTGTCTAAGAGACCAGCCACTGCCGCACTTTTAGAAATGATTGGATAGACCCAGTTGACAAAGATAGAAGGAATACAATGTAGTGGTCTGCATATTGCTGGGGTAGAGGATTAATGAAAGGACAGAATTATAGGTGGCAAACCTTTATTAACCCTTTGATCTCCACAACATGTTTCGATACCAGGACACTATCAGGTGGTACCACCTGATGAAAATAGTGTTATGCTATTGAAATGCGTTGGAGATTGAAGGGTTAATAAAGGTTTGCCACCTATAATTCTGTCCTTTCATTAATCCTCTACCCCAGCGCTCTACAGGCCACTACATTATATTCCTTCTATATCCCTTATCACTCCTTCTGAGCATATGCGGTAGGAGCAGAGCTCTACAGGCCGCTACATTATATTCCTTCTATATCCTTATCACTCCTTCTGAGCATATTCGGTGAGGAGCAGCTCCGGGCATAACTGGATCGATTCAGAGGTAAATGGACCTGCGGTTTCGGGCAACGTCCAATCCACACTCCATGGCTGAAGGACCTGGGGTGATGTATATCCAGTTTTCCCAATCACGTGACAGGAACCCGGAAGTGTCAGAGAGAAGCGGTGGCGTTCAGCGTTCCCCAGCATTTTTCAGCTGTCCTCATCCTTAAGGTCAAACTGGGGTTGTCCAGGGGTGCACATTAGGTGAGTGGCCATTTGACACCAGTATTCCTATAACCCACTAGAACACCAGGTTCTTCACAAATTGCACTCCTTATTTTCTGTCTTTCATAGTGAACGGAGAAACACACCCACTTGTCAATTTACTCATCTTACAAGAGGAATAATGAGGAAAAAAGCACAATGCAGAGTTTAAAGAGGAAATACCACAGAATGGTTATTTTATGGGTGATGTCAGTTATTAATAAAATATCTTTTTCAGACAGCATGGGGATTCTTTTTGGAAATATATTGCTTTTTTTCTGGGGATAATAAAACTGTTACGTTATGTAAGGATGTACTCCTCAGAATTAAATATTTTGATGTGGAACACACCAAACCTTTGTTCGTCGATCAACTGACACTACAAGATCATTTTAAAGCCACACCATTAAACAGTCACTTTGTATCAAGAGGTCCAAAACCAAAAAGGATGAATATCTGCACAGGATGATGTTAGATCTGTCACTTATGTACCTGCTAAATTAGAGAGGAATTCTACAAAAAAATGTAAAAGACTTCCCATATATTAGCACATTACGTTAGAAAAACTGATTTACTAAACTGGCTGTTTCTGTACTTTGAGAAATCTTGGCATTTTGTGATTCAGCTGTGGCAGACATTTGCTACAATTCTAACAGTGAGAGCAGCCATAGAGGTTTGCACCTTAAGGGTATGTGCACATCAGTCGTTTTGTGGGCTGTTTAGCGTTTTCAGTCGGGCGGTTTCCGCTGAGTTTTATGTTAATTTATGTTAATCTAGCCACCGGTTGGATTAACATGCTAGTCAATGGAGTTAGAAAACGCTGTGTACATTAGAACGTTTTTTTTCTTCTCCTTTCCACTTTTTCACGGTTTTCCACCGGTTTTCAAAGATAGAGCAAGTGACTTCTTTTGAGCGTTTTTCCAGCAGATCTAGCTTACAAGTGCACCAAAAACCAGTCTGGAAATCGCTAAGAAAAACGCCGGGGAAATCGCCAAGAACACGCTGTACAAACGCTAATAACCCGATCGCAAATCGTTAGCAAAACGCTAACAAAACGAGGGACACTGCCGAGTTCAGAAAACTCAGTTTCTGCCATTCTCCACGGTTTCCGGACGGTCTGCAAAGATGCAGAAACGTCAGATGTGCACATACCCTTACTATTTTCTATAGAGGCCAAATTCCTTTGTAATTACTTTTTGAAGATGACAACTTGGGGGCAATCAATATGGCTGCACTCCAGTTGTCTGCCACAACAAAATTGGAAACTGCAAATATCTGTGTGTCAAATAAATCTAATTTACTGGTATAGTGTCACTTTTACATTTTGAGAAATCCACTTTAAAAGATTATCCAAGTCATTGGGGTGACAAATTAACATGTAGGCATAGTGCTGAAGATATCACTTTCAGTAGGCATCTTTTGTTGTGCATATTCCACATATCCGCTACACCTCTCCTGAAGATCCATAGAAAGAGGCCAAGTCCTGAGTTGTAGTCAAGCAGAAGGAGTAGGTTAAGTCTGTAAAACAGGTAGTTAGGCTTTGTAATCCAGCTCTGCACCCATCTTGTTGTACATTATATATATTGCTTCAATGGTAGTAGTGTAGTTGACAAGGAACTGACGGATTTTCTCTATGCACTCTTCCTCTTTCACATTTTGTCCTTTGGAAAGGGCCTTAAGAAAGTCATCTTTATACGGAGCAGCACACAGAGCAGCCTAAATAACAAATAAACATGTTACCATGTATACATAAGGAAAACCAATATATTCCCAACACAGTCCAACAGACGCGGGTCCTATATTAGCTAAAGGAAGTGTCAAGGTTTATGAAATGATAAAGGAAAGACCCACCTTTAAATAGGTTATCAGTACCATATTAGGCATTGATACCCCCTGAAAATCAACTGTATTCAGCACCATCCAAGTCTAACACTGTGAATGGAGGCAGACAAGCACAGCAACTTTCACTGTATTATGGTCATTGTGGAAAAATGTAGCTCAGCTCCTATTCATTTCAAAAGGAAGCGATTTAAAATTCAGGTTTGGATGCTACATACTGAAAGGAGCTGTAATGTTCTCGCATTGTTCACTGCTTACACCTGTCATTATCATTATTATTAATAATTTATATAGCACCATTATTTCCATGGTACTGTACATGAGAAGGGGTTACATACAAGATTATAGATATGGTTTACAGTAAACAAATTAACAATGATAGACTGATACAGAGGGGAGAGGACCCTGTCCTTGCCGGCTTACATTCTACAGGACAATGCGGAGGAGACAGTAGGTCGGGGAGTGCAGCAGATCTGGTGGTAGTGGGGCGGCAGCAGCGTGGTCATTCCAGACTGTAAGCTTACTTGAAGAGATGGGTTTTCAGGTTCTGTCTGAAGGATGCAAGAGTGGTCATAATTGGACATGTTGGGGCACAGAATTCCAGAGAATTGGGGATATTCGGGAGAAATGTTGGAGGCAGTTGGGTGAGGAATGAATAAGTGTGGACGAGAGAAAGAGGTCTTGGGAGGATCAAAGATTACATAAGGGAAGATAGTGGGAGATTAGTTCAGAAATATAAGGAGTGTACAGGTTATGGACAGCTTTGTAGATCAGTGTTAGTAGTTTGAACTGGATTTGTTGGGGAATTGGGAGCCAGTGGAGGGATTTGTAGAGGGGAGAAATAGGGGAGGAGAGGGGAGAGAGGTGGATTAGTCGGGCAGCAGAGTTGAGGACAGGCTGGAGAGGTGCAAGAGTTTTAAGAAAGGGGCCACAGAGGAAGATGTTGCAGTAATCAAGGCGGGAGATGATGAGGGCATGTACAAGCATTTTAGGCCCAGTTCACATCTAAGGGGGGGGAGGTTGCGTATCTGCTCCTATGCATTTTTTGCACTGCGAAAACGCAGAGAAACGCATGTGTTACCGCACCCATTGTTTTCAATGGAAAACGCAATGAAAACGCATGCAAAAACGCATGTCATTTTAAGGAAATGCAAAATGCATGTGTTTTTGCAAACGCAGCTCAAAACGTTGCATGCGTTTTGTGTTTTATGAAAAAGACATGCATTTTTATTGAGTTTTTCATTGAAGCCAATGGGTGCGTTAACACATGCGTTTGCAATGCATTTTTGGCACACATGCTGTCAAAAATGCATTGCAACCCAAACGGAAAATAAAAGCAGATGTGAAAAGGCCCTTAGATTGAAAGCTGAGGAAAGGATGGATTCTGGAAATATTTTTGGGCTGGAGGAAGCAGGAGGTGGCAAGTGTTTACATGTGCGGGTTGAAGGACATGGCAGAGTAAAGGTTTACTCCGAGAGCGCACATTTCAGTTGCAGGTGAGAGCGTGATCTAATTAACTGGGATAGGTAGATCAGGTAGGGAAGATACACCAGATGGAGGAAAGATGAGGAGTTCAGGTTTGTCTACATTGAGTTTTAGGAAGCGAGAGCTGAAGGCGAAGGATATGGCTGACACACTCCAGGATTTGGACAGCAGATGTGACATCTGGGCCAGAGAGGTAGATCTGAGTGTCAGCGTACAATCAGAGCTCAAAAGGCCTGATTGATGTAAGGAGTCAGTGGTCGATCCACCATAATCTGATATTGATGACCTTTCCTAAGGACAAATCAATTATGCAAGCCAAGAAAAACCCTTTAATCAAAATAATTGGCCCCCAATTGCAATGTTATAAAGCGTCCTGGTGTCTTACTGTAAAAATAACTATTCTTTTTTAAAAACATTTATGTAAAAGGGAAAGTCTACCATTATGAACCAGATAGTGGATTTTATTATCATGATTAACAAAATGAAAGGGCTTTACAGAGGGTCTATATCACTTTTATGCTACTCAAACATTTGCTTTCCTTTAGGAAGTCGGACTCTTAGCAAAATAAGGCTGGTTTCATACAGCCGGTTTTTACTAACAGATAAGATCAAGTTTTTCAGCAGAAACCTGATCCTTTCAGGATCTGAAACTGCACCAAAAACAGAGTACAAACGCTCTGTGCTCATAAGGCCTTAGTCTTGACCACAATGGCCCTGGACTAGTCCGATTACTGAGAGAGATTAGTGATCATACAGGAATCATTAAAAACGGCATTAGGAGACTCACAAAGTTCTTCTGATACCTTGGAAAATTAAAACCTGCTGTCAGCTTTCCTTTATGGCAAAAGCAAAAACTAAATCAATGATAATGTTTAGAGAGGGAAAGTTTCCTTTCCTGATAGTGAGCTACATAGAACTAAAGCAGAAACCATGGGTTATTCTTGGCAGATCTATAGGCGGCAACATTTCAGAGCATTTAAAACTAGATTCTTGGTACCCTTACCTGGAATAATTTCTGCACAATCCAGCCATGGTATTTCTTAAGCGCAATCTCATAAGCCTTTGTTACATTGACCTTAATGTGATTTGGGTTTTGTTCATCCCTTTCCCCATCAGAGATGCTTTGTAATAATACCTGAATAAACTTTAGACCCCTGTGGATACAGTAGTATGAGTTCGGTATGTGAAAGGAAAAAAAAACAAAAAACAACTTTTTGGCAAGATGAACATTTAATACCGGATTAATATGCTCTTAAAACACAAATAATGGTCAACAAGTGATCAAGAACAAATTATAGGCAATAACAGTTAAATATAAATGCATAATTCATCGGTCTTCCTTAGAAGTTTTTCCAGGGCTTTCCTCATTTTAGAGTCAATGATGGAATAGAAATTTGTACAATTTGAATGAAGCCAAATTAAAGTGACTCCCTTAGACATTATTCAATCCTACTGTATATATCTGCAATTAGTGTAGTTTTTATAATGTAATCAGACATCGGTGCATGCAGTTTTTTTTATTTCACAAACATTTCCATGACTGGGTCTAGAAATGGATCAAATTTTTTTTTTTTATCGGAGACGTGGAAGTTTAGATTTAACTTGAACCATATACCATTCATCAACACCAATGCTGCACATTAATACTAACATATTAATAGACATGTATGTACATGTACTTCATTCCAAATTGTAAAACGCAGCAGTAGTCTGCAAGCAATAAAATAAAAGGCAAACCATAAAGTTAATGGACAATTCAGCTATATTTACTATACGTATAAGGGCTTGCTCACATGCGCATATAACACGTTCATGGATACCCCATGTTTTATCGGATAGCCATCAGCCCAATGTTTTACTATGGGGAATGACGACTGTATTTTCTTATACGGATTCGGCATGAGAATAAAAATTGCAGCATGCAGTATATCGGATAGAATGGGAGAATGCAAAACATTGGAGTGGACTCAGATGTCACAGACAATGGAGGAGATTGAAAAAATAAAGTTATCCATCATCGCCTTACCTGAGCACCATTTCTCGCATACAAGAGATTTGCATCAGGATCACAGTAAATGACACTCTGATGGATTATGCTAGTGACACTGATCACAGTTTGATCGGATTCTCCCATGTGAGACAACATCTACACTTGTGACCTCAGCCTAAATGTGAGGCCCCTTCACACATTTTGATCAGATTGTGTAACGGATCTGTCTGCATGACTTAAAATGCCAGGTGAGCTAATAAACAGACAGACTCTCCTCTCTTGGGACTAGGATTCCAAAACCACCTTAAAAAGTAGAAAAGAGCTAGTCTACCTGCCCTAATTAAGGCTATGTTCACATTTTGCATCCTTGTTTTATAAGTAGCTGACAAAAATGCAGATTTTGCTGCTTCTTTTGGTGCACATTTTGTGCGTAATTTGTCAGCAGTACAGATTTATAGAGTTAGAGTAAAAAAACACAACCATGCGTTTTTAGTGAATAAAGCAATGTCATTGCTTTCTATAAGTGAAAAAAGCACAGCAAATACACTAAAGGAGCAGACACACTGCAGATCTAAAAACGATGCAGTTTTCCCAGTAGTCAGTAAAAATATGGCAGATAGTATGCAAGAGATTTCTGAACTATCATAGCTTTTGCTGGTACTGTAAAGTGTTTGCAGATTGAAAAACAAATTGAAAACTTATAGAGGACCTGTCACCCCCCTGGTGCATGGCAAATTAAATGCAGCACTAAATGTCTGCTGCATTCATGGAAGGGGTCCCTCAGGTCTCTAGCCCCCCCTGTGAGCTTTAAAAAAGACTTTAGAAACCTTACAGTTAAGAGGTCATCTAGATTGGATCTTATTAAGAGGTCCCGGCTTCTGGCACAGTCCTCACTGCCTCCTCCTTGCGTATTCCGCCCCCTCTGTGTCTGCCGCCGCCTCCTCATGTTCTGGGTCTGCCCTCCTTTTCTGCTCCTGACATGACACAGAGCAGGAGCGAAGAGGAGGGCAGACCCAGGAGAAGAAGAGGCGGCGGCAGACACAGAGGGGGCGGAATACACAAGGAGGAGGCAGTGAGGACTGTGCCAGTAGCCGGGACCTCTTAATAAGATGGGTGAGGGGCACAACAGCCAATCACAGTCACAGAAAGTGGTTGTCTGTGATTGGCTGTTGGAGCCAGTGCAGTAACCTGGAAGCAGCCCATACATTCTAGCATCTACCATGCAGGGTAGATGCTAGACTATCTGCTGTTTCCATGTTACTGCAGCGAATAGCCAGGAAGCTAATGAGTGGCCCTGAAAGTGCAAACGTGCAGACTAGTTAAGTATGATCTAATGTTAAATCGCTGTTTTCCTTCATTTTACAGCCCCCAGCTCTCACTTCATAACTTTAAAGTCAGAGCCAGAGTTCGGACTTCGGGTACAGTCCGTCCCGAACTCAGACTTAAAAAAAAAAAAAAGTCTGTTTAGGTCCACCGAACTCGAACAAGAGCACATTTGCCCATCACTAGTTAGCACCTCTTAGCAAAAGGAAATAAACTATGGACAGTGCAAGTATTTCAGAGGTGACTTATACGGACAGGGCATGTGTGATCATAATGTGCAAGTTCAACTAAGGCTGGCTTCACATTAGCGTTCCCCTCCGCAGGGTTCTGCGGAGGGGAATCGCCATGTGTGCGCAGCGACCGCGAGCTCCTATCTTTATAATGGGAGCGCACGGTGCTGCGCCTGACAGCGCATGACCGTGCGCACCCATTCACTCCCATATGTGATCTGTGCGCAGGCGAATGCCTGCGCACAAATCACACAGTCTCGTCCGCACCAGGGATGCGACATGTTGCGTCCCTGGTGCGGGCGAGAGTGTGTGATTTGTGCGCAGGCATACGCCTGCGCACAGATCACATATGGGAGTGAATGGGTGCGCACGGTCCTGCGCTGTCAAGATAGGATAGGAGCTCGCGGTCGCTGCGGTCACATTACGGACCCCTCCGCAGAACGCTGTGGAGGGGTCCACAAATGTGAAGGCAGCCTAAGAACCTTTACATTTGCTCTGCAGATGTAGATATATCAAACTATCGCTGGTGCTACACCTGTTCTTAGTTAAATTGCACAGTACCAGTCTTCCCAGGTGACCATCTACAAAGCGACGCAAGAGTTTGTCAGTGATACAATCCCTTCCAGAGCAAT
Source organism: Allobates femoralis (assembly GCA_033576535.1). Taxonomy (NCBI): domain Eukaryota; kingdom Metazoa; phylum Chordata; class Amphibia; order Anura; family Aromobatidae; genus Allobates; species Allobates femoralis. The sequence continues at coordinate 617,368,188 of JARQOC010000003.1, forward strand.
AGCCCCAAAAAAAAAATCCTCTGTATGTACAAAAAAAAAAAAACAGGCAAATTAAGCAGCAGTCAAGGGGTATAAAAAAAAAGTGTGGAGTTTTAGTGCTGCACTTACAAAAAAAGATTAAGTTTAGTCATCCTCTACTCAGACCTTTTGAGTGCTTCCTCCGGTTTTGCTTTTTCTATTATAATTATTTTTATTTTATTTTATAGAAGTTACAATGGAGGCAGCACAATATACATACACACAATTTACAATGAGTGGCAGCAATTTGCTTACAGCTGCTTTACAAAACCAGAGAGCAGTTTTTAGTGTCTCTATACTACAGTGGTATTTTCATAAATATTTTAAAATCAAGGAATTCTCATTTTACCATATGGATAAAGCATATACATAATTCAAAATGTACAGTACTTTTTGAACCAATGAAGTTAGAATAATTTCTTCCTGATTTTGAATTGTATGAAACAACTTACCTTTTTAACCACATCAAAGCTAGAGTTGCACCAATTTTTGGCCATTGAGGCCCATGCATTTCTTTTTCTCCTTCCAGAATTTGTTGCAAAGTTTTGAACTTAGTGGGGTTTGTTTCATAAACAGTACGGATTTTCTATTAGAGAACAAAACACACATTTAATACTTGGTCACAATAAGACTTTAGTAAAGCACTAAAACGTTAGTGCATGCCCTCATCTCCCACCTACTGCAATATGTGGCTTCCCTGCCAACACACTTCGCTCTTCTCCAGTTAGTTTGCAACTCTACCGCCAGACTAATACACGGTCCCTCTCCTCACTATTACACTTCTTCCCTTGTAATATACCTTCATTGGATTCCAATTCCACAACATATCCAGTTCAAGGTAACACCGACCTACAAAGCTGTCCGTAATCTGTGTATAATATAATATTTATTCACTTATATAGAGCTATTAATTCCACAGTACTTTAAATACATAAGCAATACTGTCCCCATTGGGGCTCACAATTTACCGTATTTTTCGCTTTATAAGACGCACCTGATTATAAGACGCACCCCCAAATTTGGTGAAGGAAAAGAGAAAAAAATAATTTTTAATGTTAAATGGGGTCCATCTTATAATGCCAGTGTCCGTCTTACAATCAGTTAATATGTCCCCTATTCTGGTATATTTGTCTCCATTCTGGTATATGTGCCCCCTCCTAATTAAATGGTCCCCCACCCGGTATCCATGCCCCCATCCTGGCATGTGTCCACCTCCTGATATACAGTCCCCCTCCTAATATATGGTCCCCTCCTGGTATCCATGTCCCAATCCTGGTTTATGTTCCCCCTCCTTACATATGTCCTAAAATGGGGGACATGCATCCTGCTACATAGCCCCCCAGTGGTGCTCCGGGGCCATGGAGGTTGGGTTCTAAGCAGGAGCTGCGGGGGTGCCACAGATGTTGGGGGCTAAGGCAGGAGCTGCGGGGGTGCCATGGAAGTTGGGAGCCAAGGCAAGAGCTGTGGGGTGTTGCGCCGATCTCCGGTGGGCGCTGCCATTATTATTTCCAAGCATGCATTGCCGGTCTGGCAATGCATGCTCTTGTGTCCAGAATTGTCCGCGAATCGAGGTCTGCGCATGTGCCGCGGCCATTTTATTGAAGACTGGAGAACATAGTACTGGAGTACATAGAAATGGCCGCGGCACATGCGCAGACCCCCATCCGCGGCCATTTACAAGAGCATGCATTGCCAGACCGGCAATGCACCCTGGGAAATAATAATAGCGGCGCCCACCGGAGACCGGCGCAACACCCCCACAGCTTGTGCCTTGGCCCCCCAACCTCCTTGGCTCCATGACAACCGCATCAGGCACCTCCGATCCACCCCCCACCTCACATCCCCCCTATGTAATATTTCTTTTATTCACATTTTTTTTTACATTCTCTTTTTAAGACGCATCCCCGTTGTCCCCCCCAGTTTTGGGGGAACAAAAGTGCGTCTTAAAAAGCGAAAAATACGGTAATTATCCTATCAGTATGTCTTTGGAGTGTGGGAAGAAGACTGAGAACCGGAGGAAACCCACACAAACACAGGGAGAATATACAAACTTGCTGCAGATGGTGTCCTTGGTGGGATGTGAATCCAGAACCCCAGCGCTGCAAGGCTGCAGTGCTAACCACTGAGCCACTGCGCCGCTTGTGTCTCCTCCATATATCCCCGAAATAATAAACTGACTCCAACACGTATACTGTTCTTCTTAAGAGCATCTTCTCTCCTCCACACTTAATTCCTAAACCAATCTTCTTCCAAGCATCCCTCTTACTCTGGAATTCTGTGCCCCAACATGTCTGATTATCTGCGATATTCAGAACCTTCAGATGGAACTTGAAAACCCATCTCTTCAAGAAACCTAACAGTATGCAATGACCCATTACTAAATCATCATCACCGGAGCTACTGCGGTGGGACTCTCTCCCATCTGTAATTTATCTATATTTTGTATTAACCCCTTCTCATGTACAGAACCATGAAGTCTACAGTGTTCTAATAGGACTATTACGTCAGTTAAATAATAATAATAATAATATTGTCATAAGTGGTGATGGCACATCACTGGGATAAGTCATCAAGGAAATTAACCAATTTTTGGCCTGCACAGCTGTGTTCCCAGTCACTAACAGTGCAGGGAGGTGAAAAATTCCTTTAGTTAAGGGGGTTCTCTCGGAATAGAAGATGAAATAGAATACATGCACTTATACATAAAATCATTAAAAAAAATCAAATACTTTAAATTACCAAATCAGAATAGTTTTGTCTAGGGATGTAATCAGTGTAGAATTAAAATAGCCTGACCAAAACCAGTCCCAAAATGATAAAATAGATGCATGTAAGCATGTGAAGTAGTAAGCTCCACCAACGTTGCCTGGTGATACCTAGATCATGTAATGTCATTCAGCAAGACAGGGTGGGTAGCATTGTGAGAAGCCTCTTGCCTCAGCACCCCCGGTATCTCCAGTGTGAGGTCAACTAGGATAGGCAGCATCCCTAGTACTCCTGGTATTGTATATCTATTATTCAGAAGGACGTGGTGTGCAAGAAGTGTAAGCAGTCTCCTATTCGCTTAGAAATCCCTGCATCTCCAGTATTAGATCAAAACTCAAGTAATCTCCAGCAATGGGGCCCATTTTCCTATAGAGGATGTGAGACAAGCTTCTTTCTGCACAAGGTTTCACCTGTCTTAAAGGGGTACTCCGGGGATGGAAAAAGGTTTTCCCAAGGTCTATGCCCTCCAATGTAAGATGCCCAGTGCAGTTCCATTATCATTACAATGCCTGTAATTCAGTGACACAGGAGCTGTTATCACTGCTCACCCCTCCCCTCTGGGCATCACATCACACATCAGGGGGTATATTCCATAATGTTAGGAACAGCCAGTCTCCTGATAATAGCTACTTCTCTGCAGTGTGAGAACAGGGAGCAACCAAATAAGCTGACCAGAAAAAATAAATTTGCCAACCCTTGCTGCAATATAGCACTTCTTTATGAGGATTAGGTCTTTTAAAAACCCCACTATTCATGGTCATAAATATCAGCTACATCCTTTCATCCTCCCCCCATCCCCCCCCAACCAAATTTTATGACAAACCATTTCTGACACACATACACACATTATATATATATAATATATATATATATATAATGTGAAAAAATTCTTGCAGCACACAGCTACTACCAATGATGTACAAATGCTACAAGCTATATGTGTTTGAGGAAAAAGTTTAAAAACTTACGTTTTTTTCAAAAAACTCAAAAACTCTAATTTTTTATTTCTGAAGTTCTTGGTACATACATTGGCCAATGTCTGCTTGCTCATCAACTGCGACAAAGTGACTTCAGGTCTGATGAGTCCTACTCTGATATCCCTATCCTCCTTGTCCACCCCCCACTTCTCAGTGGGCAGACTCCATCTAGACCCTGCGTCTTTGCTAGCACCAGTTCACATTTGTCTTTGAGTGCTGTGCAGTTTTTTTCTTGTTGTTTATTATATGGAGTTGCAGGCTCCTTGCTGCAATGTGCACCCTCATTAACCTACAGGTGATCGAGGGTCTAGATGGAGTCTGCCCACTGAGAAGTGGGGGGTGGACAAGGAGGATAGGGATATCAGAGTAGGACTCATCAGACCTGAAGTCACTTTGTCGCAGTTGATGAGCAAGCAGACATTGGCCAATGTATGTACCAAGAACTTCAGAAATAAAAAATTAGAATTTTTGAGTTTTTTGAAAAAAACGTAAGTTTTAAACTTTTCCTCAAACACATATAGCTTGTAGCATTTGTACATCATTGGTAGTAGCTGTGTGCTGCAAGAATTTTTTCACATTATATGACCCTGCGTCTTTGCTAGCACCAGTTCACATTTTTTTCTTGTTGATATTATATATATATATATATATATATAAAATATATATATATATATATATATATATATATATATATTTAGTTATTATATACACATACATAAACACACACACAGTATTAAAAAAATACTTACCGTAATGTTGCCTGTAATATCAGCCTTGATTGGGGAGAATATAGCGGATCCAAGGCAGTCTGAAAAGAGAGAATATTAAGTTATTCAATGTTAAAATTTAAAAACCTACAACTTGTAACAAGTGAAGTAAATGCTAGATTTCCTTCTGGTAAGCAAATTACCATATATACTCGAGTATAAGCCGAGTTTTTCAGCACACTTTGCGCTGGAACGGGGATGGTGACTTGGGGCTGGAGGAGGTGGGATGGGGCTGCAGAGGGAGCGGGAGGCCACGTGGGCCCGCTCATTTGTGTAATGTAATATGCACTGCATACTCTGTCCATCGCTGACGGGGGAGCGACACATATTGCATTAACCCAAGTATACTCACCCCTCCATCGCAGTATGTGACCCCCATTCTGCTGCACACAATAAAATGATTTAACTTACCTTTCCGTTGCATCCTTGCAGCACCATCTTTCCTCTGGTCTTCCTGCTTTTGCGGCATGTAATCATATGACTGACGCAGCAGTGATGTCATCGCTGTGTGCCCTGCTCACATGATTACATCCTGGCACAAGCAGGAAGACCAGAGGAGAGATGGTGCTGCAGGGAATGCAACAGAAAGGCAAGTTAAATCATTTATTATTTTATTGTGTGCGGCAGCATGGGGGCACATACTGTGATGGGGAGCATGTACAAGATTGGGGGCCATACACAGTGATGGGGGGCATGTACCAGGATGCGGTGGGCTATATACATACAGTGATGGGGGGCATGTACCAGAATGCGGTGGGCTATATACAGCGATGGGGGGGGGGTCTATACACAGTGAATGGGGGACCATTTATTTTGATGGGGGTCTACATACAGTGATGATGGGCTATACACCAGGATGAGGGAGGCTATATACAGTGATGAGGGGGTTATATACGGTGATGAGGGGGTTATATAGCAGGATGGGGGGCTATATACAGTGATGAGGGGTTTATATACCAGGATGGGGGGGGGACTATATACATTGATGAGGGGCTATATACCAGGTTGGGGAGGCTATATCATCCAGTGATAATGTGGCTATGTAACATGATGGGGTGCTATATACAGTGATGAGGAGCTACATATCAGGATAGGGTTCTATATAAAATGATCAGGAATTATATACCAGGATGAGGACTTTATACTGTGATGGGGGCTATATACCAGGATGGGGACAGATATATCATCTAAAGAACTGCTGGATTTCCCACCATAGGCTTAGGGTGCATTCACACGCTGTGTATTTGCTGCATTTTTTTATGCATGTGCTCGTCACAAACCAGGAGTGGGTGATTAAATACAAAAGTGGAGCTCTTGTTTTTATTATACTTTTCCTCTGATTGTTCTACTCCTGGTTTGTGATGAATTCGCGCGTAAAAAATGCAGGAAATATGCAGCATGTGAAAGCACTCTTATACTCGAGTTAATACGTTTTCCCAGTTTTTGGAGGTAAAATTAGGGGCCTCGGCTTATACTCAGGTTGGTTTATATTCTAGTATATATGGTATACTAATTCCAAAAGCCATACAATTCCCCAAGTTACTGTACTATCACTAGGTGCGCACCCAGTGCACCCTGCCTTCAAGAGCAAAATGAAAAGATAAAATACGCTGTAGCAGGGCAAGTATTAGAAATTTGTATCTTTAGCATTGTACGTGGTTATGGAAGGCACACTATGCATGTAACGTAGAGAAAATCTGTAATCATTTAATTTCAGGTAAATGCACCAGATCACATTTTCTGTGTCCTAAAGCTATAGCCACTTCTTAACGTCACCATGTTCTTATACTGTACGGGGATCCCAAAAGAAAATCTCGGCAAAGGGCATTTTATACATACCGTATATAAAGACAAGTGCTGCTGCTCACCCATTAATGTCTCCCTGTCACTACACTGGCTTTTGTTTGCTGGCTGCAGTGCACATCACTGCTGCAGCATGTAATCACTGAACTCAGCAGCTCTGCCTATGTAGACTATTCAAAAAAAAAAAAAAAAAAAAAAAAAGAGGAAAGGACATGTGTGGCGCCCGACCATGTAGGTGCCACAAAAGGGGTACTACACCCATAAAAGCAGTGTAGTCACTCCACTGCAAGTAGATCTATGGACAGTAGGCAGAACCCTAAAACCCACACCCCACACTAGTTACACAGGGGGAGTGCCCCGGGAGGGTATATAGTAGCCCCCAGGGGACCTAGAGAGCAGTTAGAGGAGTCGGACGGTGGGTCTGGATCAGATAAGATGCGCCTGGGACAGGCCCACAAGGAACAGCTCTGGGTTGGAGAGTTCGGAAAGTTCAGGATGGGAACCTGAGGCACGAAAGACGAAGGGAGACAGAAGAATAGATCCCAGAAGGAGGAGAAGGGAGCAAGAAAGTCGGAGGAGAGTTCGCTCTAGGGAAGAAACCTGGTACCGGAGCCCGCACCTGTAGGAACCTTCACGGCCTGCAGGAATCCGTTGAACGGGGGTATATCCAGATACGGCCCTGAATCCTAAAGCACTCAGAGGGGAATCAGACCCGCGGTAGCCGGCTGCTGTGATCAACACATGGTTCACCCAACGGGAGCAAAATGGAGTTAAAGGGATCCTGTCACCCCCAAAACACCTCTAAAGCTATTAAAAGATGTCCCTAGAGCATAGTAACACTTACCCTACACTCCTTTTAGTTCCTAAATGCACCAAGTGAAATTGAAGATAAATGTTATTACACTACCTCATTAGGGATATAATGAGTGACTATGCTATTCATAGTCACCCTGGCAGGCTCTCCCACTTCATGATATCAGCCTCCATAGGCGTGATCTTCTAATCAGATTAAAATGCGCGCCTCCCCGCCGCTCTGTGCGTCTCGGCCGGGCTGCAGTGGGGCTGGGTGACGCGAAACGCGTCATTTCCGGCGCCGGGTGACGCATGTACACCCGCGCCGCTGTTAGCTTTAAGACCCGCACTGCGCATGCGCAGTGCGCGTTTTGAAGCTAACAAAGCGGCGCGGGTGTACTACGTCACCAGGCGCGGGAAATTACGCGATTCGCGTCACCCAGCCCCACTGCAGCCCGGCCGAGACCGCACAGAGCGGCGGGGAGGCGCGCATTTTAATCTGATTAGAAGATCACGCCTATGGAGGCGTGATATCATGAAGTGGGAGAGCCTGCCAGGGCGACTATGAATAGCATAGTCACTCATTATCATCCCTAATGAGGTACTGTAATAACATTTATCTTCAATTTCACTTGGTGCATTTAGGAGCTAAAAGGAGTGTAGGGTAAGTGTTACTATGCTCTAGGGACATCTTTTAATAGCTTTAGAGGTGTTTTGGGGGTGACAGGATCCCTTTAAAGAGAAACAGAAGGAGGTCAGACCTAATCTATAAGAAGTCAGACTTCACACAGCCACTGGGAGGCAAAGGAACAAAAGGAACAAGAAAGGCACACGAGGGATCCGTCTACCTACCATAAAATCTACTTGCAGCCCGTAACCATTTGTCTTATAACATCATACTGCACTGTGAACTGTAAAGACTGCTGAGTTCCAGTCAAGTACCCGGTGAAGTGACCTGTCGACTCTGCTGTATCTTTTCCTAGTATAGATAGATTCCTTCCACAGAATCGCTTCCCCGGCGGTCCAGTCCTACCTGTGGAGGACTACACTATCATTGCCGCAATACCATCAACCACCGGAGGACTGTGGCGGCGCTGGTGAACATCACCAGGTACTGCAGGTGGCGTCACGAACAAACTATATTATTTTATTTTTCCCCACAGTATCAGGCAGCAACCCGTGACTTCCAGAGTGAGCCTGAGAGCCAAGTACCCTGCCCTGGGTGCGTCACATGCTTAAAACAATGTGCACACCTTAAACTCTTCCATGCATTATGTTGCACCCTGCTTATAGATACTTTGAAATGTATTCCCACATCCAATATTATTGCCTAGGTAGACTGACAGTTACCAAACTGATTGACTGCATCAGCGATATGAACTGTAGTTATAATGTACTTGCTGCAGTCAGTAACTATAGCCCAGAGGTGCGGTGGTGAGGTAGCCCGGGACATGGGAGGGTGAACAACAGCGGCTCGCACTGGGCTGACCACAAAGATGATCGCTCAAGAGGTTTTCATACGTACAATGCCCAAACTTGAACACATTCGTTTTATAAAGTCTGTGATTGGTATGAACGCCGAACTTAAGATCAGTTCACTCATCTCTACTGATCGCAGCATTATGGACATGAAGTGGTTAGTATTGAAAGGGAACTTTAAATCTCAGAGGGACAGGAGAGTCTGGGAGTACAAACCTTTGCCCCATTCACAGCAGGAACAGGGTTGAATGTCCTTTTTACATCAATTAAGGAATGTGTTCCTCAGACCATTTGGTGTGATTTTTTGTTTTTTGTGTTATTCTATGACTGATGAAAAGACCTGAGCAGTCTCGAGAGTTTACCATTTATTACCAGCTTTTTATCTGCCACTAAAAAAAGGCATCAACAACAGAGCATTCACTTAAAAAAAATTAAATTCTTAAAGGCCTCAAAATTTGTCTTTTCTAATTAATATAGATTCTTCTAAGTTACCGTAAGTGAAACCTGCAGAGGCAAACTTTACAATGAAATGCCTAGCTTTAGTCTGGGCTAGTTTCCTCAGCCATGAATTTCTAGGCTTCCAACCCTGGCTGCTTTCACACCCCTAAACATTACAGTGATATTTGATACTAAAAGCTTGACGTCCCACAACAGTGGAAAAATACCTAGTGAGCCGAGTCACAAAGTGCAGCCGTCGGCATCTGAATAAATAATGGGACGAATCCTAATTTCTGCAGCTTCGGGTCAGAATGGAATGGCCTACTGTATCAAATTTATTTAATTATTTTTTGTGGCGTCTGTAACAAAAGATAGTTACTTGATCAGGCATCGCCACAAAGAGAGAGGCTGATGGGCATCAAGTAACCTGTTTGCTTGGCTTGCTTATCGCAGCCCGATAATCTGTACCTCGCAGACACTTGATGCAGATGTAATCGTTTAATGTCATCGGTTAACCTGTCACACGAGTGCATTTATAACAACAGATTGATACACATGACATTATCTGGAAATCTGTTCTACCAAATCTTAATTAGGAAAGTGCATTGGATTATCGAGACTTCTTAAAAATATCCGTTCAGATTTCTCTTAATTAGATCAGTTTTTGGAAAAGTATGGAGGCCATAGAGGGAAATATGTTAGAGGACATTAAAATTGTCAATTGTGCTGGATATTATATGCTGTTCCTCCTTGTCATCTAGGCAGTTTGCATGGTTTATGTTGAAAAATTGCATCACATACTATATTACAGAAAGTCTTTTTAAATAGTTTAAAATCTTCAGCTTCATCTACATTTTTTTCGCATTTAAAAAAGTCAGAGAAATGTATCTGCAAAGGGGCACATTCTTTATAGATGAGGATCCCCGGCACCGGAGCACTCACATAACTCAGTGTAAATGAGACAGTTGTATTGGAATAGGACTTGAGAGATTAGCTGGTGACAGGCACAGGTTGACAGAGTGAAACCCTTGTAATGAACAGAGAAGATGCCTATGAAGGAGTCATTTGAAAACAAAAAAGTTAAAGTATACTGTTCATGTAACGCTATCAATTCAGTAAATATTGTTGTGAACCAGTTAGGAAATGATACTCCCGCAATACAAATGACTCCGCAAATATGACATTGAAACACTCAGCCGTCATGCAGCTCTAATCAGACACTTTGCACATACAACACAGGCACAATACATGGCTCATGGGACACCCACACAAGTATAGGGCAGCAAAATGTGCATAGGTGTTATAAATCAGCAGTTGGGTCAAAGAAAAAGTACAGAAAGTTATTTTTTTTTGTAAGAAGAAAAAGCAAGCAAGTGTTCAAGCATAATCGGTTTAGAAAGCAGTAGAAGTATTGGATATAACTAACATTTTTTTTTTTTTTTCAAAAAATCAAAATGTGAAATTTTGCACAACAAAAAGAATACAGAATCAACCAACCATTAGGCCCAAAACAATAGGAGCAATGAACCTCCCGGACCAAACTATTTAGACTTAAGAGTGGTATATTCACCCATACAAGAAATTGTGGGAGGAACTTGAAACATGTTCAATTAACTTACTAAATAATTTCCTAAGGAATACACCCTAAAATTGGTTCAAACTGTACAAAATCCACTTAATACAGTTAAAAAAAAAAAAAAAAAATGGCCAGACTAAGGCCCCTTTCACATCAGTGGTAAGCGCTGATCGCGGCAGTTGCGGTGGAAAAAACGCAACTGTCGCGGTTACCGCATAATGGCCGCACTTGCGGTTCACCTGCGGCAAGCCCCATGCAATGTCTATGGGGCTTGTGGCAGGTGTGGTAAGTGCGGTATAGTTGCGGTTTCAGGACTTGTGGCAGATGCCAGTCAGACACGTTTTTTTCGCGGCCGAATCTGCAGAAACCGCACCTGCCGCAAGCCCCATAGACATTGCATGGGGCTTGCCGCAAGTGAGGCCATTACGCGGTAACCGCAGCAGTTGCGTTTTTTTGACCGCAACTGCTGCGATCAGCGCTTACCGCTGAAGTGAAAAGGCCCTAAAAAAATTTTTATAATTCTGTAACCCATCTAATCCTCACAGCAATAGTAATCTGACCATTCATGTCCATAAATTAAGTGACGTAAAATGATGAGAAAGGACAAAAGGAAAAAGTTTGAACATACTTTCAGAAATTTTTTTCAATAATTCATACAAAAAAAACAAAACAAAAACCTTTGTCGATGACACCTTACAAGGTGTCTGTTGCATGGAGAAACTAGTAGTGTGCATTGCTCAGGTGTGATTTTAGACAATTCTCTTACACAATGGAGTCTTCAAATTCTGAAGGTTCCATGGGCTCCTTCTATGAACTCTGAGCATTAGTTTCTTTCATACAGTTTTTATTGGAATCATGTGACTAGCTTGTGCATTCTAGCAACTTTATTTTATTTCTCTCAAACTAATGTAGTTTGTCAGTGTATTTGGACATTTCAGAAAGACAAATAACCCACACTCATTTCATCATCCTGGTAGATGGTAGCATATGTTTATAAACAATATCTCAGTATATTTGTCTAGTGCCAAATGCTGAAAAACAGCCACACACACACACACACACACAAACACACACACACACACACACACACATCATGATGTTCCCACCTCCAAACTTCACTGTTGGTATGGTGTTTTTGGATTGAGATGAACTACCTTTTTGCCTCTAAACATTGTGTGTGTTATGGCATCCAGAGTTCAATTTTGGCCTCTTCTGACCAGGCTATATTTTCCAAGTAATTAACAGGATTATTTAAATGTTTTTGAGCAGTCTTTAAATGCAATTGAACATGCCTTTTGTTCAGCAATGGAGTCTTGTGTGGTGAGCATGGAGGCTGAGTGCATTACACATGGTTTTCTTTGAAATAATTATAACCGCTTATTCCAGTCTTTTATGTAGATCTCCACAGGTGGTTCTTGGCTTTTGGACATTTCTTCTGATAATTCTTTTCACTCCTGTGTGTGAAATCTTACGGGGAGCAAACACAGTCATGTCCAGTTTATGGTGAAATAATGGCCTTTCCACTTCCACATTATGGCTCCACTGATGCTCACAGGAACCTTCAGTAGTTTAGAAATTCTTCTATAACTAATGCCATCAGTATGTTTTGCAACAATAAGGTTGCAAAGGTTCCGAGACTAATTGGTTTTACCCATTATGAGATGTTTCATGTCTGGCACACCTTGGTAATGAGAATTTTGTATAGGCCATCAGTTCAATTTTTTTTCACTAAGGGTATGGACACACATCCGAGTGGAAAAACTGTCCAATTCATGGATCCGAGAGTCGGACGAGTATCATCTGACTTTTGGTCAGTGTGACTTGCGAGTGCAATCTGTTTTTTTCTCAGCAGCTATTTACAATATAATCATTTAAAGGTGCATTTTGTACAATTGTCTGAGCTACAGAATGGTAATGTATCAATTACAACTCGCATCAGACTCGGATGGTGCGAGTACTGTCCGAGTGCAATCCATTTTTTTTCTCAGACCTATAGACTTGCATTGGCGAGTCTCATCTGTGACTTGCATAGAATCGCAACATGTTGCGATTGACTCGCAATCAAAGAATCTGATGCAGAAAAAGCGTATCAGACTCGGAAATGTGCTCTCGGACATTAGTTATCATTGGTCCGGGAGCAATGCGATTTTTCCGCACAGTACACTTGGACGAGTTTCACGGAAGTGTGTCCGTGCCTTAAGTGACAGGATTGCCTTCTAATTATAGATTTCAGCTTGTGTCCTGACTTTCCATGTCTTTTTACACCGCTCTTTCTTCATATGTTCAATACTTTTTCCCCTGTGTCATGTCTCATTGTTATACATATTTTATGGACATCTAAGGTTTGATTTATTTGCAGTGTGGATTGGATGTGAGGTTACTGGCATCTGGTGAGAAAATTCAGGTCAATTAGTACCTTTTGAAATTTACATTGAAAATTGGTGACGTGTTCAATACTCATCAGCATTGTCAGACCCAGCACAGAAGATAGGAGGGAAATATAAATAAAAGAAATACATCAATAGAGAGTTTAGAGCGAGGAATTAGAAAACGATAGTGTGGCGCCCTGTGCAGGCAAGCCACAGAACTCCCTGGTTCACAATAGGATTTCCACAGCTGAGACACACACATACACCAACACCTTCCACCCCAGGCCTGTAGGGGAGCTCAACTGGCTGGGGGAAAATTAGCCAGTGTGCAGTCACTACAAGAAATGTGAAGGTCAGCTCAGTGCTTAAGAGAGTGAAAACTGGTTACCAGAGCAGTGCTAGGCCCAACACCAGTGCACGCCAGAGCCAGTGCGAGTCCAGAGAGCGAGAACGAAGGCAGAGGCCAGGAACACTCCAGACAGGGGCAACGGAGCCATACTGACTCACCCCACCAGAACACCGGTCACTGGAGACTGAGTCTGCACACAGGGAGGGAGAGACCATTCCCGCAGAGAATCCAGCACACCGTGGATGTTTAGCTTCCTGGACACCTGCTGAACCCACAATTGAGAGCCAGGGACAGCAGTAGTGATAGCAGTAGCCCAGAGAGAGAGCCCTCAGTGCAGCAACACGGGTGTGGAGACACAGGCGGTCAGGACTGGTTTCAAGCTAGCCTGGCTGCAGGACAAAGCAAAGGACAAAGGGAGGCTTACACCTCACTCAAAGTGGAAGTCCCAGAGGGCACCCTTCATCCCTGGACGTGTACCGGTTTTCATCAGTAAAGGTACAGAAAGAGACTTGTGTGTGTGTGTGTCCCTTATTCCAGCCCCACACCGCAACGACTATGCTGCCCTATTCTCTCATTCCTATTTCCAATACCCCGGGGAAATTGCTCTACCTGTAGAGGGCTACTACACCTTGCTGCCGCCCATCCCCGGAGGTCTCAGCAGCGCCGGTGCCATCACCGGACCTACAGGTGGCGTCACGGACGTTGTTTTTATTGTTTTTATCCCCTTTTTATATGACCACTCAAGGGCATGGACTTGGGCACCGACCACTGCAGCATTCGATGCAATTCACTTATATTTGGATGAACTCTCAAATTCAAACACTCTTGTAAAGACAAGTGCTGAGGCCCCGCGCTCCTGACCCGCCTCCCGCCCTGACATCAGCACTTCTTCCCGCCCTGCTCCATGTATAACACGGAGCAGGGTCTGAACAAGTGCTGTTGTCAGGGCGGGAGGCAGGACAGGAGCACGGGGCCTCAGCACTTGTTCCCACCCTGCTCCATGTATAACACGGAGCAGGGCAGGAACAATTGCTGCTGATATGGCGGGAGGCGGGAGCAGAAGCGAGGGGCCAACAATAGGAACACCTCACTCTGTGCCTGCATGTGATAACACAAGGAGACGCAGGCGCAGAGCGAGGAGAGCTGACAGGCCATCAGGAGGCAGCCAGGACAGGCAGGAGGTAGGAACATAGAAGCAGGGGGCAGGAATAGCCCCCAGGAAGGACCTGACTCATGTGGATCTGGTAATGCCCTCCTGACTCCGTTTTACACATTTTAAAAGGCTGTATTTCATGATTTAGACATCAGAAACACTTGGGGGACCCCTTGCCTGAATGCAGCATACATGCTGCATTCAGTGCTACCTTTAGATTGAAATCTTTGGGGTGGGGCAACAGGTCTACTTTAATATGCTCACCACACAGCCCTCCACAGTTATGCTCCGCCCTACATCTCCTCTCTCATCTCTGTCTATCGCCCTACACGTGCCCTCCGCTCCGCAAGTGACCCAAAACTGACATCAGCTACAATCCAAACCTCCCACTCCCGTCTCCAAGACTTCTCATGAGCTGCACCAATTCTCTGGAACAGATTACCAAGAACAATTCAATTAATTCCCAATACCAATAGGTTTAAGAGAGCCTTAAAAACACATCTCTTTAGAGTGGCCTATCACCTCACCTCACTTGTCTAACTATTCTTATCTTCCCTTTTCGAAATCTGGCCTCGTGTCATCTGTCTGCACCTGCAGTCTGTCTGCCTGTCTCCCATGCATAATACCGCACTTCATCTGTACTTGTACAGATCCCGACCGATTCATGCAGCGTTACGCGAATCCCCATATTATTATATTGATGGCTGGACCATATATGACATCATTTGTTACTGTTACCTTCTGTGCCTCCCCTATTTCCTCATACATTGTAAGCTTGCGAGGAGGATCCTCATTCCTCATGGTTTTTGAATTGTTGTTACTCTGTATTGTCTCATGTTGTCTGTACATGCCCCCTCCGAATTGTAAAGTGCTGCGTTATATAAATAAAAATAATAATTATTATTATTATTACTGAAGTAACGAGTCAAGCGAGAGCTACAGGTGCTTGATTTTGATGGTGGATGGTTACAGTTCCTAGCTGACCTCTCCAGAACAACTCTAGAAA
Source organism: Allobates femoralis (assembly GCA_033576535.1). Classification (NCBI taxonomy): domain Eukaryota; kingdom Metazoa; phylum Chordata; class Amphibia; order Anura; family Aromobatidae; genus Allobates; species Allobates femoralis. Next base: position 617,383,681 of record JARQOC010000003.1, read on the forward strand.
AACAGGGCTATGCGCCCCATCTCGAGAGGAGCTGAGAGAAAGAAGTATTCCTTACATATGGGTCTTCCCTTTCTAATTACAAGTGCACAACCACAGGGGAACGATTTGTCTACAGTTATTCCAGGTAGATTTGGGCTTCCAACACTAATTGGCCAACAAATTTACTTGCATTCCCCGATTTGTGCGTCAACCTTCATCGCTCACAACAACTATGAAGAGAGAGACGCAGACCATCTGATCATTGTCAACAAGTTGAACAGTAATGGAAGAGAGTCATAGCCCACTTTTAGTACTTTTGATGCCACTTTGTTACTTAATGGTTTGATTAACTCCTCAGTGAAATAGCTACCGTAATTTTGCCATTTTTTTATTGCTTTTTTTAGATTTTTCAAATACACAATGAAAACAAACCATCAATTCAATTATCGTTTTCAATTTTTGCACAGCTCACCATGAAGTAAAAAAGTGCTAAGACTAATTTATTCTTCAGGTCCATATGGTTACAGCGATACCAGAGATAGTTTTTTTATGCTTTGCCCAGTTTACACACTTAAAACTATGTTACAAAAAAATTATGTGTTTTTGCATTCCTTATTCTGAGCGCGGGAAATTTTTTATTCCCCCAAATGAGCCATAGTAGGGCTTATTTTTTTGCAGGACCGTTAGGAGTTTTGACTTTATACCATTTTTTTTCTTTAAGCATTTTTTTTTCTTTAAACATAAGTCTAATTGCTTTTTATTCAATTGTTTGTCTATCAGCATGATGAAAAAGTGCAATTTTTGGAGTGTTTAAAATAATTTCTGTATAGATATAGATAAATTAGAATATATGTATATATAAATGTAAAAATACATACATACATATATACATATATATATATATATATATATATATATATATATATATATATATATATATATATATATATATATATATATATATATATATATATATATATATATATATACATACATATATACATACACCGTATATGCTCGTGTATAAGCCGAGTTTTTCAGCCCAAAATTTGGGCTGAAAAGTCTCCCACTCGGCTTATACACGAGTCAATACGGTAGTCGGGGCTGGGGAGGCTGGAGGAGGCGGGGGGAGGCTGCTGTATGAGCGGCCCCATCACGTGGGGCCGCTCATTATATATGCACTGCTTCCCCTGTCAATCAGCGGCAGGGGGAAGCAGTGCATATGCCCCCAAATGCTGGCACTCACCCCCCCTTGCAAGGGCCCCCCCCCGGGTGCTTATATTACCATCCCGGTCTTCTGATCCGCGCCACTCCTCGGTGCTGCGTCCTCGGTGCTCCGTCCTGCTACATCCGGGATCTCCGGCCGTCGCGCGATGACGTCATCGTGCGACGGCCGGGATCCCGGATGTAGCAGGACGGGAGCAGCGAGGACGCAGCACCGAGGAGCGGCGCGGATCAGAAGACCGGGATGGTAAGAAAAAAAAAAAAACCATGGCAGTTGTATAGTTCGGGTCATACTGCATGCAGCAATACTATTTATGTGTACTTTTGTTTCTTTTAGCGCAAACTTTGCATTTTTAGTTGAGAAACCAGTTTGTGTTTTTTGTGTGTGTTTTGTCTTTAATTTTTCACTTGGTCCCACTGTGGGACACTTTTTACTTTAATCACCAGTCTCATGCATTGCTGTTCTCGTGTACACAACACGCGGGTCTAGTCAGTGATTCACAGACTGTGCTTGTTATGGTAGTGTCACACCTGGCGATGTCGCTAGCGACATCGCCAAAAAAGTGACGTATCAGCGATGTCGCTAGCGACGTCACGCTGTGTGACAGCGCGACGCGACCGCGAATTATCACTGGTCGCAGGTTGACAGGTTTACAAGGAAAACCGTAAACCTGTCAACCTGAGACCAGCAATTAGGCTGGATCGCGCCATCTGACACCGCCATAGCGATGTTGGCAGCGATCCAGCCTATACGGCAGCATTGCTGCGGATCGCTCGCTGGGTTGATCCCAGCCCAGCGAGCGATGGCTCCGCCCGCATCGCTGCGGCGTCACCGGCAACGTCCTGCCGTGTGACAGCTGGCCTGCGATGTCGGAAGCGAGCGTGCACCCGCACATCGCTTCCGACATCGCAAGCCAGATCGTGCTGTGTGACAGCACCATAGACCCAGTTTACAGCAGTATCTGACTATCCACCGTACCCTCGCAGTGATTGGAACCCATGATTACCATCTCACATGCACGAGGGGTGGGGGGGTTGTGTTTATATACATCACCAGTGGGATTTTAAACTGAGGGGTGTTCTATACATTTTTAAAATGGCACTAAGGAATAAGGGCCCTTAACGTTTTAAAGTGTATTTGTGGTAGTTAAGGGGATAATGTATGCAATGTAACCTAAAACCCCTCATCTGGTGGGCTATTGGAATTATATACAGAAATGATTTTCCGTTAATAGATTACTGGAGCTCATATGAGTCTACTTACCATAGATTACTGGAATCTGTCCACAGGCGACTGCCATCTGATAAGGATTACAACATTTCAATAACCTAATAGGTTACTGGAGCCTATATTTGTACATGATCTTTTGATATGTCACTGGAACCAGCGTAAGCAGATATTCGTTAGCCAATAGGTTATTAGAACCTGTGTGTGTAGATAGCAGTTTCAGAACAGTTTCAATTGGATATTGGAACCTTTATATAAGGGAGAACAGTATCTTTTGGGTTACCAGAAGTTAGATACATATATAAATTATTGCCCAATAGGTCTATAATAGCACTGATTTATATACACTGCTTAAAAAATAAAAAAAGGAAAGATTTGAGCACCACAATGTAAAAAGTCAATCACACTTCTGTGAAAATCCACCTGTCCAGTCATGAAGCAACACAGATTGTGGATCACTTTCTCCTGCTGTTGTGCAAATAGGCAATTAGCAAGACAATCCCTATAAGGGTATGTGCACACTGGCCGGTTAGGTCGGTTTTAGGTGTGTAAACCGCCGGTCGTTTACATAAATTTCATGTAAATTTATGTTAATCCAAACCGGCGTTTGGATTAACATTAAAACCTATGTAAACCGACACCCGGTGTCCACACACCGGCGGTTTACACATGCTCATCCGTTGCTAACCCGCTGGGTTCCCAGCGGGTTAGCAACGAATGAGCATGTTCTATAAACCGGCCGGTTCTGCAGCGGCTGCAAGCAGAATCATGTACTGCTTCCAGCCGCCGCAACACCGCCGGCGCTAACCCGCTGGCCACCCGCCCGTCACCCGCCGCACATACCCGCCAGGATGCCGGTGGACGGCTCCGGAGCTTCCTGGCGGGTCCGCCCAGCCGCCGCCGACCAACCCGCCGGCCATGTGCACCTAGCCTAAAGGAATAGTGTTGCAGTTGGTGACCACAGACCATGACTTTGTTCATCCTTTTTGGCTGTTTTGGTCACTTTTGCATTTTGTCATTGCTCTCACCTCTAGAGGTAGCATGAGCCCCTTCATCCCCGGGTGAGTGATTGTTTTTCTCTCCCCTTCTTCCAGGAGCCATAACTTTTTTTATTCTTCCATTAATATAGACCTATGACTGCTTGTTTTTTGGGGGACGACTTGTACTTTCCGATGAAATCATTTAAAAAATAAAATATAAAATAAATATAGTGTACAGGAAAATGGGAATAAAAATCCAAGTGTCGTGAAATTGCAAAAAAAAAAAAGTGCAATTACACGTTTATTTTTGGGGTTTATTTATTCAACATGTTCACTATATAGTAAAATTGACATGTTGTACGAGTTTGTGGATATAAAACATGTATACTTTTACTTTTATCAAGAAATTGTGATAAAAAAATTCGGAAGTTTAAAAAATAAATAAATAAATAAGAATCGCACTTTTGTGCCATATTCTGCGACTTGTAGCATTTTCATTTTTTGGGATTTGGGGCTGTGTGAATGGCATATCTGTTGCAGCTTGATCTGACGTTTCTAGTGATACTATGCTTGGGAAGATACGTTGTTTTGATCGCCAGTTGTTGCATTTTATTTAAAAAAAAAAAAATATGGAACACTTTTGGGGTTTGGACTTTTCTTTTCCTGTTACGCAGTTTACAGATCTGATTAATGGATTTTATATTTTCATAGATCGGGCATCTCTGAATGCAGCGATACCAAATGTGTATCTAAAATATAATATATACCGTATATATATTTTAATAGTTTTATTATCAATGGGGTAAATGGGGGTTGATTTAGACTTGCGGAGGTGGGGGGAAAAAAAAAAAAAAAAAAAAAACAAATTTTCAAAAACAGGTTTTTTTTAAAATTTATTTTACACTGGCCCTTAGAGGGCCTCACTGTTGCACAGGCCGATTGCTTGTCCAATGTACTGAAGTGATGCAACACTTCCATACATAGGGTACGTGATCACTTCATGTGGATGCCTGCCCTCTCAAGGCATCCACAGGGAGTGAATCAAGACAGCTTCCGGGGTCATCAGAGAACCCTGGGCTGTCCAGGAAAACCATGGAGGGCCAACAGGCTTTGGATCGCACCATCAGTGCCTTGCATTGTTCATAAATATTGTACTTGTCGATGTATGCCCCTTCTCACATGTAAAGCACTATGGAAATAACTGGTGCTATAATAAATAATAATCCAAAGGGTCTGATCACCGCTGTTAACTACACATCTCAGCTGAGGAGATCCGATGAGATATGCAGGGGATGAAGCGAGCTCACAGTGGGAGCTCGCATCAAAAGGATGGGAGGCAACGTATAATGCACATGTACACAAAGGGGTTAATAAGGGAAGGAAACAAAACACAAAAACAAAATCTCATGCCTAAACTGATTTTACGGAAACTAGATATCTCACAAACGTAGTATATATCTGATACTCCCACACCCCTTAAAAGGAACCGATCATGTAAAAAACACTATTACCTGCAGGTTAAAAACATTCTGAACCTGCGGGAGTCAGCCCTGAGTGTCCCGCTGTCGGGAGGAAATTAACTTTATTTCCCATTGGCAGCGTTCGACTTTCAGTCATAGGAGTGCAGCCGATGTGGGTTCAGTCACCACCCAGTGTATATTGAGCAGCAGCTGTAACACAGACCTCACCACTCATTCAGAGCCGGCTGTAAGTCAGTGAAAGGACACAGAATCACCTTCTACACCTAGGGAAACCAATGGGCTAAGCTTAAAATACCATTTAGAAAAATGCAGACCACTACACAGATGTCAATACAAGCCGCATATCATTTCTCCATTTGACACACCTCAAATGTCAAAGATAGCCAACTACTAATAAAACAAACAAAAAAAAAAAAAAAAAAAAACACATTTAGATTCATCACTGGTAACATGAACATTTGTATATACACAGTCTAGAAACTAATTGAATAGCCATTGCCATCGCAGGCCTTGACCCCTCAAACATCTCTATTCCACCCCTTCCTTTCCGCTAAATGTTGATTTTTCATCTTCATTTTTGTACTGTATAACCAAAAAGCACTTTGTGATACAAACTCATGGAGATCTTTTACCATTCACACATTTACATAAATATATTGCATCATCTGGCACAAATACCTATATAGACAGAGCGCACCCATGTAGGTCGATAGTGGGACTGAGAAATATTATTTTCTAGTTGTATACACTATAAACTTGGGTGAAGAGGGCTGACCTTTAATTATGCATTGTATTTTAGTCTACATATGGTTTATCGACCACACTGCAACCTTGTGGCTCAGTGGTAAACACTATTGCTTTGTAGCGCATTGGAAATTGGGTTCAAATACCATCAAGGACGGAAAAAAAAAAAAAAAAAAAAAAAACACACACACAGAAGGAGCTTTTGCATGGGTTTCCTCCAGATACTCAGCTTCTTCCCACACTCCAAACACATACTGATAAAATAGGGAATGTAGATTTTGAGCCCCACTGGGGACAGTGATGATCACTTCTGTAAAGTGCTGAGGTATAGGATAGTGTTGTGTAATAAACATTGCAGCCAACAGCTTAGAATTACGGTAAGTACCATATTTATGTAGCTCCAATATATAGTACATTTCTATTCTGGCAAAAAATTCTGTTTCTTGCAATTTTAACAATACAAATTCTGACAACACAAATAATGAAATCTTTGTTACATCACGGAAGAATCTGTTTCTGTTGGCAGCTTATACACCATGTTGGAGAGATTTGTTCTTTATTTGCACATACACCAATATCTCATTTTTCCTCATTAATGCACATTGAACAAGCATTCAGGTTGAGTTGACCTTTCTGCTCCATTGTTCTACTGAATAATGCAATTTAGCAGAGAAAATTCCAAGACTCACTCATGTCTAGATCAATATAATTATTAGTTATTTTTCTTGATATTCCTGTTAATAAAAAAAATATTTTTTTATGATCGCTAGTGAGAACATATAAAAAAAAAGTGAATAAATCCCCCTTCATCTGGCATTAGCCACTATGCTCTGTAACTTCACTCTAATTGTATAGAAAGGCTTGTTTTTAATTTGTAAAATTACATTTGTCATTGCGCTTAAAGGGGTGGTCTGAAAGCTGTAGAACATTTATAGCAAAAATAGGCAAATTCTCACTTCAGTGAGGAAGTGAAAAACTAGTGCCACCCAATAAGGGTAGCAATCCAGTCATAACGGACTCTTTAACAAGCTTTTTAATATGACTAAGGATTTGTGCCAGATCAGACACCAAACTGCAGATGCTGCATTTCGGGGTGACTGCCCCTCATCAGTACAGTGTGTGGGAGTTCTGATCTGGCTGTATGAGGCCAGACAGCAAAAAATAGGGATTTAGATTAAACTAATGTCTAATCTGTTTGCATTAAAAAAAATCCCTCCTATTTCCCTTATTCAAACTAACTGCTATTGATTTTTTTTACCTTACATCCTTTTGATGACACTGAGAATCCCAATGTATGTTGGGATACTCAAAGCACCATCACAGGGCAGAGGTTTTGGTCACTGCCGCAGCCTCTGTCCTTCCCTGAAATGAAGAGTCAGAGATGCTCGTCTCAGGGGTTGGACTAGTCCCTGCGCACTAACTGTGGATGTACACAGTGACCATACGCTCTGTGTTGCCAACTCAGATCAGTAGTAACGAGCCAGAAACACAAAGCAGAGAACATTATCACAGCACATTGGTAGAATTCCCAGCCTAGAGAAACCAGTGTCGCCCCCACAAGCAACATCACGTGTGGGGCAAGCACTGGTTTCTGCACGGCATGGATTCTGCCGATGTACACCCATTGTGTTCTCTGCTCAGTGTTGCTGATGAGGTTTCTACTGATTTGAGCTGGCAATACAGAGCGTGCAGTCACTGTGCACATCACATGGTACAGAGCACAGTTCCAGAGCAGGGACTAGGAAACCTCCTGGAACAAAAGTCACTGATTAGTTTTGTTTCAGGAGGGGGCAGAGGCTTTATCAGCGATTCCTCCTATTAATCCCGTTTAATATAAATGTCCTTATGTTTAGATCCCACCAACAGCAGTCGAAGACATGATAATAGGATGGGACATCAAATTCCTGTTTTCCCCTGTCTTAACACTAAAACCACTCTTTATATGCATGCGCCGACAGTGATTTTCACTTTTTTTTTTTGTTTTGTAATTGTACGTTTCTGGATCTGTACACTGTTTCAGGAAAATCTGCTCATTTCAAAAGATCATGACAATTTAATAAGGGATTTGGTCGTGTTCTGCTCACCACCTCTCCTGTCACAGACCGGGCTGCCACTAGGAATTTCGGGTCCCCTTACTGCCAAAGTTTTGGGGTCCTCCCAAGACTCCGCCCAGCCTCCACTCATGCCACCCACCTCCACCCACCTAAACATACATTATACTTATAGTGAAAAATTGGAACAGCACCAAATATTACCTCAATTCATGTGCAAAGCTTTCCCAACCAGCAATCCAGATGGTTCCTTACAATGAAGTAAAAGAAGGAAAAACAGCACAAAAAAAAAAAAAAAAAGTGGACTTTATTTCCCAATGTGCGTGGCCATGCCACTGGGCAATAAAGTCCACCTTTTTTTATATTTTTTGTGCTGTTTTTCCTTTTTTTTTTTTTTTTTACTATTATGTATTACACACATACACACACACACACACACACACACACACACATCCACACACACAACCACACACAAAACCCACACACCACACACAACCACACACACCACACACACCACACACAAACCCTTGAGACTGCTGTGGGCTGAATACACAATAGCTGAGCCTGTATATACAATAGAGACTACACAATAGAGACAGCTGCTAGCTGTAGTATACACAATTGAGATGACTGCGGGCCATATACAGAATAGAGACTGCTGCTGCTTATACACACACAATAGAGAATACATAATAAAGACTGTTGCTGGCCGTCTAGACAATGGAGACGGCTGCGGGTCCAGCGGTATAGACAATGGAGATGGCTATACACACAGTAGAGAATACACAATGGAGATGGCTGCTCCATCTCACACTCTCGCTCTGCTGCATCTGTATAAACTTTGTGCGGCCCCAAGCAGGACCTCAGGGTGAGATTATGGGCAGAGGACCTACCTGAGGAAATGGAGAAGCCCGACAGGCTGGAGTTGCTGGATACTGCCATGCTGGACAGCTCTGGCAGGCAGAGTCTCCTCAGCCTATGTCTCCGAGGCTGCAGCCTCCCACCACTTCCTGCTCGGTCAGATGACATCCTGTGTCAGTGAGCTGTCACTGAGAACCCGCAGCCTCTGCAGGGAGAGCAGAGCCAGCAGCCCGGGCACCGGAGCCTCCCCCCTGTAGGGGCTGCACCGGCAGGAGATGGCAGTGTGCTGGGGATGGACCTGCCCTCTGTGCTGCCAGGCAAGAGGCAGACCTGGGCTGCCGATGCCCGCATGACTTCCTGTTTGCAGGCCGCACCGGCAGCTGCCCTGCCTCTGTGATGGACAGGAGGAGAGAGATCAGGGGGCGGGGCCCAGGCCTGGCGGTAATTCTTCACAGGAGAAGTGGGGCCCGTTTAACAAGACATGAGGGGACGGACCCTTTACAAACAGCCACACCCCCTGCCCCTGCTCTAATGGCCATGCCCCCTCCACTGATGAGCGGGCCCCATACAGCAGTAAGACCTGTAAGGCCCTAACGGCGGCCCTGGTCACAGATATCCACTTATGTATGTAAAATAAAACACACAATAGCCATGTCTTGGAATAAAATGGCCACAGAACCTTTTATTAATATTTTACAACAACCTGGGCTCCCATCACAAGGGCAACCCCACACAACGATCAACAGTTAATAGGTCTAGTCCAGAGGCAAACCCCCCACCCCCCTTTTTAGCTGTTTCCCTGGCCGCACAACCACCAGTCCAGGGAAAGGTGTATTAACACCCCACTAGTTAATACTTCTAACCTTTGCAGGACCTATGCCTGCTAATTAAATTGAATCAGATGCCACTATTCCCAAATAGTGGCTTTTCACCGAAGGACATGACAAATTATCCTGCCTCTGAACCAGACCTATCCACCGCCATAGACCTGGCTGTGTTGACACCTTATGCGACCTGGACCCGCCACAAACCCATGTTTCCATGATACGGCTTTAACATGAAACTCAACATCTCCCACATAAGCCCATGACAATAATTTTGACGAGAATTTTAACCGTACTCTTCCCATACTTGATGCACTTCAAAAACTGGGTTGCCAACTGACCCAATACCTTTGAAACATTACCCAGATTAATCTCGCAGCCCCCCTATAAGGCTGTTCCACTGTAAAACATCTCTTTTGCAGCGCCCATTTCAAAGTGCCCCAACTTTTAAGTATTGTTCATATCAACCGAATAAAGCTGCCCCCAACTGTTAAGCATCATCCTGCAGCACCCATAAAAAACTGCCACTGTTAAATATCTCCCAGCAGCCTCTATATACAGCTGCAACAACTGTTGAGCATTACCCAACAGCACCCACATAAAAGCTACAACTGTTAAGCCACACCCACGGCACCAAAATAAAGCTGCAACAACAGTTATTGGTATGGTATTACCAGCAGCACCTAAAGTACCCACAACTGTTAAATATCTCGCAACAACACCTTTATAGCGCTGTGAACTGTTAAGTATCACCAGCCGCACCAGTAAAAGGCTGCTGCCGTGGTTAATCGTTCCCCAGCCTCACCAATTCTAAAAGTGCAACAACTATGAAATATCCCCAGCAGCGTATAAAGCTGTCTAAATGGTAACTGTCACCCAGCAGCACCCGAATAAAAAAAAAAAAACTGGCACAAATGTTGCCTGTCGCCCCACAGCACCTGCAGAAAGCTGCCACAAAATGTTACCTGTCACCCAGCAGCACCTGTATAAAGCTGCGACAACTGCTAAATGTCACCCAGCAGCAGCCATCCAAAGCTGCCACCATTGGCATTACCAGGCACAATTGTAGGAGGCTACAACTGTTAGGTCTTACCCGGCAGCACCAGAATAAAGCTGCAACATCCTGGTATATATCACTCTACCGCACACTATAAAACTGCAATCACCATTAAAGATGACCTTCCTTCAAGCAGCCATATAAAACTGCCACCAGTTAAACATTGCCTAGCAGCGCTCATCTAAAGCTTCAACTGTTAAATATCACCCTGCCGCACTCCTATAAAGCTGCCATAACCATTAGAGATCACCTTGCACACCAACAACTGTTGTATATCCTCTTGAAGTCGCCCTATTCAGCTGTACAACTTGTTGTATATCACTCTGCTGCCCTCGCATAAAGGCTGCACAACTGTAATAATCCCCTTGCTTCACCCGTATTCACTGACAATTGTTCCTTAACACCTATCCCATACCTACAGAACAAATAGTTTTCTACTTCCCATTTCTGACTGCGCTAGCGCACATAGAGTAGAATATGCTTTCCAAAAATTTAAAGTACACCATTACAGAGCCACCAATCCCTCCAGAAGTAGTACACCTGCTCTTCAGGACAACAACTGAACAACTCTGTAAACCATATCACTGTTCACTTACCCTTTATCTTACTATCCCCTGATCCACCATGCTCCTCCATCCTTACCAGATAATATTCCCCTGGCCACAGTCCACAAACCTACCATTGAAAATTGTAGACCAAATTTAATTACCAGAAGGACATCACCCTAATCAGCACTTCACCTTCGATAGTCTGTTTCTTCCAACCGATAGCCTTCTGTCCCCCAGTCAAAACCATATTATTCCTCCGAATTCTCTTCAACCTTATCCCGGCTATAGCGAACCACTGCTCTCCTGCCTGCCTGTCATCAGGACAAACGACCGCTCGCCACAACCCTCAGAACATCAAACAATGCTTACAACTTAAATAACTGACAATGTACTAACCATTTTTTTTTGTTTAGTTGAGCAGTCATCCTACTCCCCAGACTGCACACCAAACCACTAACACATCTTTCCTCTTCCAGTCCCTGTTTATCCACTCAATCCAACATGTCCACCTTGAACAACCAAACTGCACAGCTCATTTTGCCTAAACTGAAGACCCCGCTGATTTCATAAAACGCAAAATTTCAAAAACGCCAAAACAAACTGTCTAGATGCAATGCCATTATCCCCGTTATCACCCTGAATGAAACACTCCGCCAACCTCAACCACACCGCCAGTGCAATTCCTACCATCATGACACTACTCAGAAAGCTCTGGGTGCTTATAAGAGGTATTTTACCAAGTTTGTGATGAATGAACTACCATTACAAGGTTGCTCCACCACTGGAACACTCAGATCCTGCTTACCCTGACAATGCCAACCCAACCGACCCCAGAGGAATTGCAACCGAATATCCCATAGACCACCACTGAAATGAGGTATACTCTTCCATCTACAACCCCAATTTTCCTTTAAAACTCCCTGCCACCTCAAATGACTTGAATAGCCCCCCCCTCCCAACTGAGGAGGACTCCACCTAAAGCAAATTGAAGGCAGGAACTCTTGACTAATCTCTAATACACAAGTTAATACCCCCACCTCCGTACCCATTGGGCAACCCCCAACCCTTAGCCAAATGCTCCCAGTACTATAAACCACCTATTTTACTACCAACTCGTAAGGATTCCGCTAATAACCCACAAATCCGTCCACCCCTCCTCGGGTCCCTTACTATCCTTGACTATAAATTCCCTCTTACCTAAACCCAATACCTCTAAACCTTGCACAAAAATCAAAGTAATCACCATCACTTTACCCAGGCTGCATCAGAGAAGTTCTCAGATCAGCTGCAGGTGAACCTTCCTGTATTCGCTCCTCTTCTGACGATGTGACACCACTGGACTCTGAGCACCTTGCGACTTCAGGGGGACCTCTGGTGGTACAAACTGCTGCCATCGGCAATCACACTCCTCGGACACCGCATCCTGGACACACGCACTTGCTTCCCATTTTTTGTCTTCCTTTGACTGCTCTCCCATGGACCTACATGGCATGACACCATCAGAAGCCCTGGGCGCATACACACACCCCCTGTGATGTGCGCGTAATCCTCTAGCCCCCTGCCAACTGCAGGAAGGTCGGATAATCCAGACACTAAAGCCAGAGCCTGCATGGCGCAGGCCCCTGCTCCCTCTGTTGATCCTTGTCAGGTCTTGCAATTTCTTATTAAAATAAAAGGAATAACGTAACTGTTTTATGCATATCTGTACATTATCTCTTTTGTAATACCTTGTACATCTTTTGTAAACACTGCTAACTTTGGGGGTAAAATATTATAATTTACTATTTTCGTTCTTCTTGTTCTATGAGCAAGCTCACCATATCCTCACTGTTCATTTTACGACTATCATACGGGTTACCGATCCACCTGTAAGATCTCGGTGGTGGCAGCATAACGCTTTTGTATTTATGCGATATTGTGGGCCTGAGGGTGACCGGATCGAGATATATATATGTTCCTGGCAGGAACTGGTGGTATATATACATCCTGTCACATCTCACTCCGCAGTATACAACATAAATTAGAGCAGCTGGGCTCCTTTCTTATCCTGTGGCAATACCGGATTTGTCCAGCAGGATAAGGGGGCGCCAGAGAGCTGCAGGTCCTGACAATCTTTGTGACAATTCCTGCTGCAGGCTTCCCCAACTGTCGACTGCGGGGAGGCCCAACCATCCTTTCCCCAATCCCAGAGCCTGCATGGCGTAGGCCCACTGCACTTTAGCCTGCAGCCGATACTACTGCAGGCTTCTCTCCTGCCTACGCAGGGAGGCTCCCCCATGCCACCAAGATGCTGGGCTGGAACATAATAATATAATAATAATAAAGCTTTATTTATATAGCGCCAACATATTCCGCAGCGCTTTACAATGTAGGGGTTAGAGTACAGAAAACATACAGTAAGTAATTAGAGTTGTGAACAAATAACGTACAATAAATCGGATACAAAACAATAGGCATAGAATCAAATGTAAAAAAAATACAATAAATAAAGCAAGAAATGAAGGTGACCCTGCTCAAAAGAGCTTACAATCTACAACGGGATAGGGGTTGCACAAGGTACAGGGGCTTATTGCACTGATGGTCCAGGCATCTTGAGGAAATGGGGCATAGGACTAAGCTTATATGGATGGTCATTATACAGTCTGTGTAGACCTTTTTGGTTTGGTGGAGTTTGTAGAAGAGTAATGTCCAGAGGGATAGCCCATTCACTGTCTACAGTGCAATGGACTTCTATTAGGGAGTATGATAGGCCGCCTTAAAGAGATGCGTTTTTAGGGATCGTCTGAAGCCATGCAAGTTGTGGATAGTCCTGATTTCTTGGGGTAAAGCATTCCAGAGGTTTGGTGCAGCTCTGGAGAAGTCTTGGAGCCGGGAGTGGGAGGATCGGATTAGTACAGATGTTAGTCGAAGGTCATTTGAGGAGCGTAGAGAGCGGGTTGGGTGATAGACAGAGATGAGGGAGGAGAGGTAGTGGGTGCTGCACTGTGAAGAGCTTTGTGGGTGAGAACAAGCAATTTGAATTTGATCCTGTAGTATACAGGCAGCCAGTGCAATGACTGGCACAGAGCAGAGGCATCTGAGTAACGATTGGCCAGATGGGTGATCCTGACTGCTGCATTAAGGATGGACTGGAGAGGAGAAAGTCTGGTGAGGGGGAGGCCGCTTAATAGAGAATTGCAATAGTCAAGGCGGGAATGGATTAGGGCCACGGTGAGGGTTTTTGTTGTTTACAGGGTGAGAAAGGGACGGACTCTGGAGATATTCTTCAGGTGTAAGCGACAGGAGCGGACGAGACATTGTGTGTGGGAAGAGAAGGAGAGATCGGTGTCAAACATAACACCCAGACAACGAGCCTGCTGCCTAGGCGTTATCGTGGTGCCGCAAACAGAGAGAGATGTCCGATTTAGGGAGGTTAGTGGATGGGGGGAGCAGAAGTAGTTCAGTTTTGGAAAGGTTTAGTTTCAAATAGAGAGTGGACATGATATTGGAAACTGCAGCTAGACAGTCATTGGTGTTCTTTAATATCGCAGGGGTAAGGTCAGGGGCTGAAGTGTATAGTTGTGTGTCATCAGCATAAAGATGGTACTGAAAGCCAAACCTGCTGATGGTCTGTCCGATCGGGCCATGTAGAGAGAAGAGGAGAGGGCCAAGGACTGAACCCTGAGGGACCCCAATAGTGACGGGAAGAAGTGGAGCCAGCAAAAGATACACTGAAAGAGCGGTCAGAGAGATAGGAGGAGAGCCAGGAGAGAGCAGTGTCCTTTATGCCAATGGAGTGCAGCATAGTGAGTAGGAGCTGATGGTAGACAGTGTCAAAAGCTGCAGAGAAATCAAGGAACATCACCGGGGGCCGCTGTAAATCTTGTATGGGGACTGCAGACTGGATGTAGGCCATGGAGCCGGTACGCACACTTCCATTCGGCTATGGCTCTGGTGAAGATTCCTTCCAGAGGCCAGAGAAAATCCTCCACAAGCATCAGGACCCCACTCCAACCCCAGAAGAGTCTCCGTGGAGGGGCTCTCGGAGCGGCATGTGGCTCCCCTCTCTTCTACAAATGGAAACGTAGGGCTCATCATGGAGCTGGCTACCCTGAAGCACAGGCCCAATTAACTACTTCCGGACTCCTGGGCTCAATCTCCTTCACCATCCACCATTCGATAGATCAGACGGCTGCAGCTCCTGCACATCTTCTGTCGGCTCCAGCAAAACAAGAGAACGTTACCTCCCCCCCTCTCACACCTTATATCCACCCCATAACCCTGCTTCCTTCCCCCCCCCCCCCCCCCTTCTCCAATCCAAACCTCTGCAACTTCCAAAGTGCAGGCAAGCATTTTCTCCTTAAAATCCCCTTTAACCCCATCACTCCTTCCCCTCCATAATTGTGCCTGCTTTAGGCTTCCTGGCCTTTCTCAACAGTCATACCAAAGGGGACTGAAAGTCCATTTAGCTAAAAAGAGGAACATTTAATTTTTGTTTCATTAATTAAATGCAAGTCACTAGAAGAAATGATGTGTTTGAGATCTGTCAAATTGTACTCGACATTTTATTTATTTTCTTTTTTTTTAAAGATTTACTTGGGCACCATATTAGAGGCACACATTTCCACCCGTGCAGGCTCAGAGCACTGCTTCAATTGTACATTGTGTCTGATAGATACATGTACAACTGATTGCAGGGAGCCAGCGCACTGCACTGTTTGAGCCGCTGTCAGTTGACAGCAGGTCAGAGAACCCCCCACTATGGGGGTACAGAATATGCGGCTGGCAGAGACACTTCAGGCACCAGATCAGAAGGCCTGATGGCGTGCCCCTGCCTGCAGCGCCTGGGGCACATGCTCCGCCAGACACCCCCCCCCCCCCATCTAGATACGGCACTTCCAGTCCTAATTTCTTTTTCTTTTGCTTGTTTGTGACATGTGTCAGATCACTAAACAAATTTAAATAATTAGACAAAGAACACTAGTAAGCAGAAAATGCAGTTTTAAATTAAAGGTCTGCATTAAGGGGAAAAAAAATTCCTAACCTACAGGGTCCTGTGTGAAATAGCGATTGTGTGCACCCCCCCCCCCCAACCCCTTGAAACATAAATTACCGTATATACTCGCATATAAGCCGAGTTTTTTCAGCCCAAAAATTGGGCTGAAAAGTCCCCCCCTCGGCTTATACGCGAGTCACTCGGTTTTTGCTGTGGGGGGGGGCTGTGACCGGGGGCTGGAGGAGGCAGGAGGGGGCCGCAGTGACTGCGGGCGGTCACGTGGGGCCGCCTCATTAGTGTAATGAATATGCACGGCATCCCCCCATCCATCAGCGGTGGGGGGATGCCGTGCATATTGCACTACACTGGCCCCCCAGCAGTGGTACACAGCCCCCCCTCCTTGTTATTGGTCCCCCAGGCTGCGGCACTTGTTAAAATAACAAACATTTTATACATCACCTCTCCGGCGCAGCTCCTCCGGTCCCAGCCTCTTCCTGCTTGTGCCGGTGTCATGTGACCGGGCGCAGCTGATGACGTCATCTCCTGCGCCCGGTCACAGCACTAGAAGCCGGCACAAGCAGGAAGAAGCCGGGACCGGAGGAGCCGCGCCGGAGAGGTGATGTATAAAATGTTTGTTATTTTGACAGTGCCGCAGCCTGGGGGACACATAATAAGGAGGGGGCCTGTATAATACCACTGCAGAGGGGGCCTGTATAATACCACTGCAGGGGGGGCTGAATCCCACGCAGAGGGGCCTGTATAATACCACTGCAGAGGGGGCCTGTATAATACCACTGCAGAGGGGCCTGTATAATACCACTGCAGAGGGGCCTGTATAATACCACTGCAGAGGGGCCTGTATAATACCACTGCAGAGGGGGCCTGTATAATCACCACTGCTGAGGGGCCTGTATACCATTGCTGAGAAGCCTGTATAATACCACTGCTGAGGGGCCTGTATACCATTACTGAGGGGTGCTATATACCAGTGACGGGGCTATATAATAGGATGGGGGTCTGCTGCATTTCATACCCTAGGCTTATACGTGAGTCAATCACTTTTACCAGCTTTTGGGGGCAAAAGTAGGGGGAGTTGGCTTATACACGGCGCTTATACACGAGTATATCTAATGTTTTAGCACATCTTTGGGAAGCATAGTTTAATTTCCTTAGCCACACCCAGGCCTGATTTCATAATTGTGAACAAGTGTGCAAGTAATTACTTAAATAGAACCTGCCTGACAAAGTGAAGTGTATTACAAGTTCCTCAAAAGCTAGACATCATGCCGTGATCCATAAATATTCTGGAGCAAATGAGAAATAATGTACATTGG
The DNA here is from genome assembly GCA_033576535.1 of Allobates femoralis. NCBI lineage: Eukaryota > Metazoa > Chordata > Amphibia > Anura > Aromobatidae > Allobates > Allobates femoralis. The sequence continues at coordinate 617,400,967 of JARQOC010000003.1, forward strand.
TGATTTCCCTGATGGAGTTATAGACTCTAAATTGCATAACAATAGCTCACTTTCCTTTATTAACACCAGATTCTCTGGAGCCTCTTTATTTCGGCAGCTCGGAGTAATGCCCCTTCTATTTCTATCCTTCATGGACTGATTACCAGGGAGCTGCAGCAACCGTGCGTCTATATTACAAGCTTGTTCAGTGGTTGTGGCTAGACAAAGCCCCTGAAAAGTGAGAACCTTACACCCACTACATATTTACATTTGGTGTTACAGAGAAAACCTACGTGCATATTTTGTATGTCAAAGTTCTCATTTGTCTAGTACTGTTACTATGCCTAACTAGTATTTTGTTTTTTCCTACTCCCCCAATCCTCTTCTGCTGTGCTGTTTTACCATCAGCATTTCCCTTTATTCTATTTGATAGCATTGCTTTAAGGTTCTTATCAACTTACCTGTGCTCACCTTTTCGTATGTTGCTATTTTTTAGAGGGACTAGCATATTCATTAGTATAGGCACTTAACTGTTCCTATTTATGATTACGATATTCATGATTATTTTTTCTACACCCATCTATCTAATTGCTGATATATACAGGGAGGGATATTTATATGGATACACCTAAATAAAATGGGAATGGTTGGTGATATCAACTTCCTGTTTGTGACACATTAGTATATGGGAGGGGAAAAACATTTCCAGATGGGTGAAGACCATGGCGGCGATTTTAAAGTCGGCCATTTTGGATCAAACTTTATTTTTATCAATGGGAAGAGGGTCATGAACACATTTTATAAGTGATCATAAACTTGTAAATAACTCATGAAATAATAAATTTGTTAAAACTAAGCACACCATTGATTTTTCTTATGAAATTCTCAGTAAGTTTGATGTTCCACTTGACTCTCTTCCCATTGAAAAAAATAAAGTTGGATCAAAAATGGCCAACTTCTAAATGTCGCCATGGTCACCACCCATCTAGAAAAGTTTTCCCCCTCCCATATATTAATGTGCCACAAACAGGAAGTTGATATCACCTACCATTCCCATTTTATTTAGGTGTATCCATATAGATGGCCCATCCTGTATATTAGAAAGGATCCTACGGTACCAAAAGACATACATTATATATAACAGATACCAGCAGAGTACGAATAGTTTTTAATTCACTTTTGTCTGCTCCTATTTTAAATCTGTTTTTCTAATTGATAATAAAGTTTACACACTTTTTTTAAATGCATTTCTGGAGTCTGACCCACTCTGATTGATATATTCAACCTAAATATGGAAGCGCACACTGTATGGTGACATTGTGCAGTGAGGGTTTTTGGAGACATAATACTGAGTAAGGTGGCTGTGTGGGGACAACATACCATTTATGGGGATTGTGGGGCATCATATGATATGGGAGCTTTTTTTTTTTTACCAGATAAAGATAAACGGCGATCTCTACACCACACTTCGGTATATAGTTGCAAATACTTTTATTTATTATAGGATCAAATTCACACTGAATAAAACCATCCCCTAAAAACAACCCCAAAGCAGTGTGGGTACAGTAACAAATATCCACAATACAGGCATTATGCCATTTTTACACAAACACTACTATGACAGCATATGAGGAGTAACAACCAAATCTCCATTATACATGCCCCATCCCTTTTACATACCCTCATAGAGGGAAGGAATACAGCACAGTATACAATAAACGTTTCCTATCCTTCATAATGCTGAAGTATCAAGTAGGACTGTGACCATACCGCACCACACTGCCCAGCACCTTGTTAGCGATTTATGATATGGGAGCTGTTGATAAAGATACAAAGACTGCATAACAGAAGTATGATTTATTGCTTTATATAAACTGTATAAAAAAAGCAGTAAATTATACAGTGTGTGCAGAATTAGGCAAACTTGATGTGGCCCAATTCTAATGCATCGGGGATTCTAGAATATATTTGTAGTTTATTTATAAAGATTTAACAATAATGCAATAAATACATAAGATTTTCCCCAATCAGCGACGCAGCTTCGTTCAATATATCTGCACGTGTGACACCTCACCAGCGATCAGTAAGGTACCGTCACACTTGACGACGCTCCAGCGATCCCGACAAACGATGGTAGGGATCGCTGGAGTGTCTGTACGTGGTCGCTGGCAGATTGTCACACTGACGCCGGTCATCTCTCAGCTGCGTCGCCACTGACCTCCCATTGGTAGCTGTGGCATGCGTGGTTCAAATCCCGCGGCTGGACTGCGCCTGTCACTGATTGAACGGAAATCCCACGTCGCTGATCGGTCGCAATTGGCCAGTTGCGACCAATCAGTGACGTGGGATTTCCATTACAGACACAGAATTAGATGATTATATAGTAGGATGAGTATTTTGATCACATGATAATTTTAATACATGTTGTTCTACTCCAAGCTGTATAGGCTTGAGAGCCAACTACCAATTAAGTAAATCAGGTCATGTGCATCTCTGTAATGAGGAGTGGTGTGGTCTAATGACAAACACCATATAAAAGGTGTGCTTAATTACACAACTTCCTTTCCTTCGGAAAAATGGGTCAGTAGAAAGATTTGACGGGCTCTGAAAAGTCCAAAAATTGTGAGATGTCTTTCTGAGGGATGCAGCAGTCTTGAAATTGCCAAACCTTTGAAGCGTGATCACCAAACAATCAAGGGTTTCATGGCAAATAGCCAACAGGGTCACAAGAAGAGTGTTGCAAAAAAGGTGTAAAATAACTGCCCATGAATTTAGTAAAATCAAGCGTGATCAGTAAAGGGCAGAGAGCTCCACTCCGACTCAGACGCCAGCAAGGTGGAGGTGGGATACTGGTATGGGCTGGTATCAAAGATGAACTTGTGGGACCCTTTCAGGTTGAGGATGGAGTGAACTCAACTTCCAGACCTACTGCTAGTTTCTGGAAGACAACTTCTTCAAGCAGTGGTGCAGGAAGAAGTCGGTATCGTTCAAGAAAAACATGATTTTCATGAAGGATAATGCTCCATCACAAGCATCCAAAATACTCCACAGCGTAGCTGGCCAGTAAAGGTCTAAAAGAAGAAAAAATAATGACATGGCCCCCTTGTTCACCTGATCTGAACCCCATAGAGAACCTGTGGTCCCTCTTAAAATGGGAGATCTACAGGGAGGGAAAATAGTACACCTCCCGGAACAGTGTCTGGGAGGCTGTGGTGGCTGCTGCACGCAATGTTGATCGAAAACAGATCAAGCAACTGACAGAATCTATGGATGTAAGGCTGTTGAGTGTCATCATAAAGAAAGGTGGCTATATGTCACTAATTTTTTTGGGTTTTGTTTTTGCATGTCGGAAATGTTTATTTCTAAATTTTGCACAGTTATATTAGTTTACCTGGTGAAAATAAACAAGTGAGATGGGATATATTTGGTTTTTATTAAGTTGCCTAATAATTCTGCACAGTAATAGTTACCTGAAACAAACAGTATCCTCCTAAGATAGCCAAATCTAAAAAAAAAAAAAACCCTGTCCAACTTCCAAAAATGTTAAGCTTTGATAATTGAGTATTTTGGGTTGATTGAGAACATAGTTGTCGATCAATAATAAAAATAATCCTCTACAATACAACTTGCCTAATAATTCTGCACACAGTATATTAGGATGAAAGTTAAAGTACAGGAGTAGTGATTATAGCCGCACTCAATGTAATAAGTGGTATCTGTAAAGACTCTCTGCTCGACTGATGACTGGAAGAGAGTGGCTGGAAGGAAAATCGAACTTACCGTATATATTCGTGTATAAGCCGACCTGTGTATAAGCCGACCCCCCTACTTTTGCCCCCAAAATCTGGGAAAACCTATTGACTCGTGTATAAGCCGAGGGTGGACCCCAGCACAGGTATACAGCCCCCAGCAGTGTGGTATACAGCAGCCTCCCCAGTGGTATATACAGGCCCCAGCAGTGTTACAGCAGCCTCCCCAGTGGTATATACAGCAGCAGCCCCAGAGGTAGTACAGCTCCAAGTATATACACAGCCAAGTATATACAGCACCAGAGGTAGTATACAGCAGCCCCAGAGTCATATACAGCCCCAGTGATAGTATACAGCCGCCCGCCCGCCACCCCCATCAGTATACAGGCCCCCCCCCATCAGGATCCAGGGACCCCCCTCCTTGCGCCGCAAAACCTGCAAAGTATAATCATTATACTTATCACTGTCCTGTCGCGCCGTCCCCGCCACTGCCATCGTGCTCCCCGTCTTCTTCCAGCGACTTCCGGTTTCCTGTGGTCGGCGCAGGCAATGACGTCATTGCCTGCAACCACAGGAAGCCGGAAGAAGACGGATGAAGCTCGGCTTATACGCGAGTATATACGGTAACTTTTCTATCTGTAGCCATGCATACGGTGAGCTAGCCACATAGGAATTAAACGCCATTTACCTTAAGATTAACCCTATATCTGTAGGTATTTTTTTTTTAGGCAATAATTACCTTTATTACAGATTTTTCTTTTGTGATTTTATTAGGGCTGTGGAGACTGCTTCCTTTTGGTGGAGATTTGGTGCGTTGTGGTACCATCTGCTAAATATTATGAATAATTAGGTTCTAAATATCTTGATTATTGTACCATAATAATGATTACAAGCCTGATGTTACCATTGTACTGCAATTAACTTGTCACTTAAACATGAGCCAAGTATGGAGGGAGTCCGAGTAAGACTCAAGAGAAATTGAGAAGTCAGAGGTTTGGCTTACCGACTCCACAGCCCTGGATTTTATGACTATCCTCTGGCTGAAAGGTTCTGTAGTTTGGTCAAACTAAAGCTGCATAATTTGGAATTATTCTTACAAAAAAAAAAAATTAATTAATAATAATAAATCTTTATATTGCGGCAACATATTCCACAGCGCTTTACAATACAGTGATATACAAACGGTCATAGGTAATGAAAAATATATAATACAGTAGAGAATAAATATTAAGAAATCCAATACACTAACTAGAGAATCAATGTAAAAAGTACAATAAAGCAGAGAAACAATGTAAAAATACAGTGCAGTAATACAATACAATGTATATTGTATATATAATAATGTTTCTTGCACAATTATCTTTTAGTGTGCCGATCACCATATGAACGAGGAAACACAATTACAGATTGCTCAATGTACATAGTTTACTTTGGACTGCTACTAAACAATAGGGTCATTATGAAAAATAATAAATTCTAGAGTCCTCAGGTAAATTACCGTATATACTCGTGTATAAGCCGACCCGTGTATAAGCCGACCCCCCTACTTTTGCCCCCAAAAACTGGGAAAACCTATTGACTCGCATATAAGCCTAGGGTGGACAATGCAGCAGCTACCGGTACTGAAAAATTTGAAAAATGAAAATAGATACGAATAAAATATTGAACTTTTATTTTAAATACAAACAGTAAACTACCAATGCAGCAGACCACCGTCCTGTTATAAAGCCCCCTATCACTGGTATATAGCCCACCATCCCTGTATATAGCAGCCATCACTGGTATATAGTGGCCATAACTAGTATACAGTTGCCGCCATCACTGATATACAGTCCCCTGCAGTGGTATACAGGCCCCTCATCAGTGGTATACAGGCCCCTCATCAGTGGTATACAGCCCCAGCAGTGGTATACAGACCCAGCAGCAGTGCTATACAGCCCCCAGGACTGGTATACAGGCCCAGCACTGGTATACAGCTCCCCTACTGTCTCACCGCCCCCCATGTATACAGAGGTCCCCCCAGCAGTGATCTAACTCACCCTGGGTCTGCAGGCACCCGGGTCCTCCAGCTGCTCCGTCTGCGTGCCCCGCGCCTTCTAATCCCGGCGTCCTCCCCGCACTTCCTGTTTGATTGCGATTACATTCAAGCAGGAAGAGTGGGGAGGACGCCGCGGAGCAATCAGACGGAGCAGCTGGAGGACCCGGGTGCAGACCGAGGACCAGGACAGAGGGGGTGAGATGGATCACTGCGGGGGGCCTCTGTATACATAGGGCGGGGGGCGGCTATACTGTGCAGGGGAGCAGCAATGTACAATGCACTGCTCTCCATGCATAATTAATGAGTGGCACCACGTGACGTGCCGCTCATTCTGCAGCCTCCTCCGCCTCCTCCTGCCTCCTGCAGTGCCCGGACACAGCCCCCACCACACTATAGTGTATATGACTCGCGTATAAGCCGAGGGGAGGACTTTTCAGCCCAATTTTTGGGCTGAAAAAGTCGGCTTATACATGAGTATATACGGTAGTCAAAAAAGCATACGCCCCACATACAATAAAATATAATCTTTAATAGAAAATGTAAAATAAGTTCACCCATGAACATAAATACAAATACAGGATATGTGGCATCTATACTGACCACGTGGTGATAATTAGCTGTGCAATTCAATCACTGGATGCTAGTAGCTATCTCAATACAGTTAAACTTGCATATCCCCTTACTATTGTGGATCTATATGTAGGAGGTCTAAATTGGCGCCTACTTACACACAATAGAAACAATTGGGTGCAATAAGGATATATTTATATAAAGGCCGCTATCTGTGTTTTTAGTATGTACCTGTAGGGCTCCCAAAGCCACGTAACGTTGGACTCTAACTAAACGCCATATGGTATGATATGTAACCTTGAATCCTGTGAAATGTCCTTATTTTGTTGTTCTTAAATGTGACTTCATAAAATGTAAATTTTTATATGCAAATCAACCTTGTCACCCTTTCTACGATCGTTGTTACTGGAGTTTCCTTTAGTGCCTCATGATGCAAAGTGCGGATAGTGTCCTGGCTGCCAGTTAAGTTATGTACATTGCAGTACTATTTGGAATATGCAAGGAAATATATTAATTCCAACATATTTGTACAAAATTAATTGTGAAACTGTCTGTATGTGGCAAAGTGCAATATCAAGGGAATAATAGCTTGGAGGGCTGAAGAACAACAACTCTATTTCCAAAAGTGGGTAGCTCCGTTTGAGATATCCCTTGTTGGAAGTATTTGTTTCCACATAATTATTATAAAATGTGAACTAGACTTATGTCAACATTCTTAGCCAAACTTCCTGAGGAGAAGGAAGATCTCTGGAGGGCTCACTACTACTAAGCCATTTTCTGCAAAGGAGCTAGGCAGCACGTGTGAAGCTGCCTTGTTGTTCCCGTCTGTCTTCCCTGTGGTTGGAAATAGTGCCCACACCAGCCATTCCCTATTCAGGGCTAAAATCATGGCCAGCGAGGGCCTAGATCTCCTGTTCGGCGACGAGTTGAAAGAACACATATGGGGACTGTAGTGAGATCAGGGTACAGCCGCAGTTAAGTGCAGGTCGTCACCTCTTCCGCGTTGTCTATGATCAGGGCTCTCCACTGTATTTGTCCCCCAGCCTGTTTGGTGTAGTGCGCTGGACATAGTTGGTCCGTGCCCCACTCTCACGTACAGTCGCCGGACATTTCCCTTAGTCCAGTGTGACAAAAATACCCTACGTTTGTGGACATCTCAAGTGCTGCACACTTGTTCTCCATTACCGCCCCCTTGTGTGACGATCGCTTCTTTCTTGATTTATATTCTAGTCAGCCCCTTTATGTTACATGTAATTGTGACTGGTGGTTCTGTATCAGCTGGACACCAGACACACAGTATTGGTAGGGCTAACAAAAAGATATGTTTGGGGGATAAGGGTAATCTGGAAAATGATAGGAATGCTGGGAGATGTAGTTTTTAGTGGGCTTCTTTGGGTGGGAGAATTGTGAAAGAATCAGAGGTGGAATTTAAAACTAAAATAATGGGAAGAACAATAGATTACCGTATATACTCGTGTATAAGCTGAGTTTTTCAGCCCAAAATTTGGGCTGAAAAGTCTCCCCCTCGGCTTATACACGAGTCAATACGGGTGGGGGCTGTGGAGGCTGGAGGAGGCGGGGGGAGGCTGCTGTATGAGTGGCCCCGTCACGTGGGGCCGCTCATTATATATGCACTGCTTCCCCCTGTCAATCAGCGGCAGGGGGAAGCAGTTCATATATGCCCCCAAATGCTGGCACTCCCCCTTGTAAGGCCCCCCCTGCTGGTTATATTACCATCCCGGTCTTCTGATCAGCGCCGCTTCTCGGTCGGTGCTCCGTCCGTCCAGCTACAACCGGGATCCCCGGCCGTCGCAGGCATATGACGTCATCGTGCGACGGCCGGAGATCCCGGATGCAGCGAGGACGGCGCACCGAGGAGCGGCGCTGATCAGAAGACCGGGATGGTAAGATAAGCAGATGGGGGGTGAGTGCCAGCATTCGGTGGCAGCTGGGTACCCCCTGGGGGCTGCTGGGTACCCCCTGGGGGCTGCTGTATTACACCTTGGGGCTGCTGTATATACTGATGGGGCCTGTATACCACTGGAGCTGCTGTATACTACTGCTGGGGCTGCTATATACTACCACTGGGGCTGCTATATACTACCGCTGGGGCTGCTATATACTACCGCTGGGGCTGCTATATACTACCGCTGGGGCTGCTATATACTACCGCTGGGGCTGCTATATACTACCGCTGGGGCTGCTATATACTACCGCTGGGGCTGCTATATACTACCACTGGGGCTGCTATATACTACCGCTGGGGCTGCTATATACTACCGCTGGGGCTGCTATATACTACACTGGGGCTGCTATATACTACCACTGGGACTGCTGGGGCTGCTATATACTACCGCTGGGGCTGCTATATACTACCACTGGGGCTGCTGGGGCTGCTATATACTACCACTGGGCTGCTGGGGCTGCTATATACTACCACTGGGGCTGCTATATACTACCACTGGGGCTGCTGGGGATGCCATATACTACCACTGGGGCTGCCGGGGATGCCATATACTACCACTGGGGCTGCCGGGGATGCCATATACTACCACTGGGGCTGCCGTATACTACCACTGGGGCTGCCGTATACTACCACTGGGCTGCGGGATGCCATATACTACACTGGGGCTGCCGTATACTACCACTGGGGCTGCCGTATACTACCACTGGGGCTGCCGTATACTACCACTGGGGCTGCCGTATACTACCACTGGGGCTGCCGTATACTACCACTGGGGCTGCCGTATATACTACCACTGGGGCTGCGTATACTACCACTGGGGCTGCTGTATACTACCACTGGGGCTGCTGTATACTACCACTGGGGCTGCTGTATACTACCACTGGGGCTGCTGTATACTACCACTGGGGCTGCTGTATATAGCTACCACTGGGGCTGCTGTATACTACCACTGGGGCTGCTGTATACTACCACTGGGGCTGCTGTATACTACCACTGGGGCTGCTGTATACTACCACTGGGGCTGCTGTATACTACCACTGGGGTGCTGTATACCACTGGGGAGGCCTGTATACACACACTGCTGGGGGCTGTATACCTGTGCTGGGGTCCACCCTCGGCTTATACACGAGTCAATAGGTTTTTCCAGATTTTTGGGGCAAAAGTAGGGGGGGGGGGTCGGCTTATACACGGTCGGCTTATACACGAGTATATACGGTAATTCTATACTCATTTACAGAAGAGCTGTCAGGCCACTAACAGTGTAACTGTATATTCCCAAGAGAGTCAGTCACCCTTAAAGTAACCGCTTTACTTATTTGTACCTTGTGAAACTTTAATGTTCCCATTGAATTGCATTAGATCAGCTACTTGTGTATTTCTAACCAAAATTACATCACATTTATCACTTTACTGGAGCTTTTACAGAACAAAGAAAGAAACTGGTGAATAATGAAACAAACCAACCAACACCAAACCTATTCAAAGTCCAGTTAGAGGATTTACTACCGGGTGAACCAGTAATGCAAGACAGAAAATCTAGGGTCCATCACTACATGACATTCTAAAAAGTAGAAGTTGTATTTTTAAGCTTAACAATTGGGGCACATGTTTTAATACAGGCACACTGCCAACTGGTTTGTTAGAACGCCATTACAGGCAGTCGATTAAAAGGAACAAAACAATGTTTAAAACAAAGCAACAGTCGCCCTCACTGTTTAAGGGTGTAGCATTTTCTGGTGATCCTGAAAGAGCCAGTCATGAAACAATCCTGCACAGAATAAAGGGGTTAAAGTCATGAAGCTCCGTTCCATTTTCAGCTGGTGGCCAATAAAATACCTGGCCCCTGTACCAGGAGGAATTGGGAGGGGACATGAGGTAGGGGGGCTTAGATATAGATAATTCTTCTGCAGAAAGAGCACAACAGGGCATCTTCTGCTGCAGACAGTTGTCATATAGCCACAAACAGGACAATGAGGAGAAAGAGGGGCTGATCTGAGACAACCATTTTCATTTCTTTATATATATTTGACTGTTTGATAAAGCAACAGTCTGAAAAAGACTTTCGTGAGACTCAACCAAAATTATTCATTGTGACAACCTCCAAGACTTCACCTATGAGAAAATTGGCATGGATTGACACAAAACACACACACACACACACACACACACACACCGCAGCTGGAGAGAAGAAGGGAAGGAGAGAAGGAGGGAAGACGTCTCCTTTTAAATCTTTCCATAAAGCAGTTTCAGGAATTTAATTTTTTTACTTTTTTCATTTTCAGGTTTTCCTTTAAATGCCAGAGGGCTCATGAAGAAGTCAATTTTTCCTCATATGAGCACTAGTCATGATTTTTTTTTAATGGATAGCGCTCATATATATGATAGTCTAGGTAATTCACATTCAATTTTCCCCTCAGACTGAGCGGTCCGCAAAAAGCACGAACCCTTGGCTCAGACAAGACTGCTTAGGGTGCTTTCAGACTACGATTTTTAGGGAGCCGATGCTGTCCGATATAAATCGGACAGCATCAGCTAGCTCCCTTCTGATGCCTGGAATCGGGTGCCAAATAAAAAAAAAAAAAAAAAAGTTCATGCTCACCTGCCCCCGAGCCCCCGCCGTCTCCAGCCATCTTCCTTAAGGCTTCCGGTGGCTCCCGCAGGCTGCCGGTGTCTGCAGAGGTCTTCTACTGCAGTACACAGGACCTGCGGTGATGTCACAGTCATGTGACCGCGGGTTACCATGGTGAACCCGCGGTCACGTGACTGACATCACCACAGGTCCTGAACTGCAGAAGACATCTGCAGACACCGGCAGCCTGCGGGAGCCACCGGAAGCCTTAAGGAAGATGGCTGGAGACGGCGGGGGCTCGGGGGCAGGTGAGCATGAACTTTTTTTTTTTTTTATTTAACCCCTGCGCTCCTAGTTGAGCAGTTTTACTGTACTGAGCATGCTCTGTACAGTAAAATAGGGTCCGAGGAGACATCACATGTTTCCTCGGACCCTTCTCCATAGGGCCCCATGTTAGGGATCGGGTCAGATCGGATGTGCGCTAAATGCCATCCGATTTGGTCCGATCCGAGTGTCAGATTTTGTAATCGGATGAAAAAAAAATCGATTTTTTTTCACCGAAAAAAAAAAAAAAAAAAAAAAAAAAAAAAAAAAAAAAAAATCGGCAAAAATCGGACAGAATCGGATCGGACCAAATCGAATGGCATTTAGTGCACATCCGATCTGACCCGATCCCCATAGGGATGCATGGGGTCCGAAAATCGGTCCGATGCAGTCTGATTTTTATCGGACATCATCGGAAATGAATAAATCGTAGTGTGAAAGCACCCTTAGCTCACAAATTGCAGCGCTGATATTACTTCAACAGTGCTGCAGCCAAACAGACACCGGGGCAGAGACGGAGAGTCAGTGCTGGACCCAGAAAGGATTCATTATAAACTGAGTGTTACTTAAGACAAAAACAAACCATGTTTTATGTCAAGGTATACCAATAGGGTTAAATCTGGTTGTAAATACAGAGATACACAGCAAACATGAAAAGTCACCATGATATAAACAAGTCTATACAAGTTAACAAGGACACTATGTACCGTATATTAGATCTCCTAATGGTTCCCAGTGGAGCTGGACTATTCCCAATTAGTATCTAGACAACAACGTGTAATCTAGACTTTTCTTGAATACATTTACATATCATGCTCATTATGTTTATACTTATTCAATACAAATGTTTGCATTTGTTCAATAAAAAGTTTTATATAAAGAGATCATGTAAAACTATAGTTTAAAGATACCTTAGTTTGAAGGGGTTTAATATTGATAACCTATTGTAAAGACAGTAAAGGACAGGCCCCTTTTTTTTTTATGCGTCATGTTGCATGGGTTCCTATAACTGCAATCCTACTTTAGGCTACGTTCACACATCGCGTATTTTGTGCGTTTTTTTACGCGCGTATTTGCTCCAAAAACGCATGTGCGTCTGTGTTTTACAGCAAAGTGAATGGACATTCACTTTGTGCCTTGCAGACATCGCGTATTTAAACGCAGCGTTTTTGGAGCAAAAAACGCGCGCGTAAAAAGAATGAACATGTCAATTCTTTGCGTTTTTTTACGCGCGCGTTTCCATAGGCCCCATTATAAAAACGCGCATCTAAATGCGCGATTGAAGTAGAAGCGAGTTGTTCTCTCGCGTATTCTTATCGCGTTTTTAAACGCGCGTTTTTCCCTTGAAAAGACGCGTGTAAAAAAACGCGATAAAATACGCGAATGTGTGAATGCAGCCTTACTCCATTTTAGGCTGCTTTCACAAGAACACTACAGATCTACGACTCAGAGCATGATCGGAAACCTCCCTATTCAAAACACAAAGAAACCACAGCTAATTGCTGCAAAGCCATATACAATTTAATTTTTCACAGCACTGTCAAAATATGCTATGGGTGCAAATTACTTACAATAAAGGTGTACAGTGAATGGCAGATTGTTTGCAACTTGCATGTGCACTATACAAAATTGGTTACCTTGTATGATTACAGTGTTCAATTTAAAACATTGCTCCTAAACTTTATAACTGGAGGTGTTACGCATTACTTATATCTGTAGCATGTTTTATCACATACGATGCATAGTTAAAACCTTAAAGCAGGACTGTAGTTGTGTATAGAAAACATGACAACAGGAGACAACAAAGTACACAAAACATCAACAATTTAATATGGACCCTTATGGTGGGGTTACACGTCCCGATATCGCCGCGATATCGGAGGCAACGCCGCGGGAGCGCGCATTTTTTGAGCGCTTTTCCCGATATCGCATCGGCAGTTTACACGCTGCGATATCGGGAAACAACGTCCCTCCGATGTGTACGCCCACCAACCCAGTAACGACCATTTAACATGGGAGTTAATGGGTGAGGTGCGAGTACGCATCGGAGTTGGGCTGTCACACGCAGCGATCCTGCTACAACGGCCTTGCGATATCGGCGAGTTGAATAGCTTTGCTATTCAACTCCGATATCGTTTTGGCATCGTTCCAGGATCGCGTTGTACGCTCAAACCGTACAACTCGCACCCGATATCGGCTCCAACTCGCGACCCACGTGACTTTTTGTCGGAGTTGGGTCGGAGTTGGACGCAGATATCGCGGCGTGTAAACCCACCATTAGTCTTTTGTAATAAGGGCATGTAATCAGCGCTGATTACAAATGACTGACATTCAACACCTTCTCAGCAGTTACACATCCAAAATAAAAAAAAATAAAAAATAATAAATTTTAGTTTAAAAAAAGTAGCAGGGATTAAAACAAAAACAAGACCCCCTATACAAGTCTCGTATTATTATACAATCAATCTTATTAATTTTAATACAAGTTCAACTGTGCACAAAAAAAAACAACCCACAACAAATACGGTATGTATATAGATATAACACACACACACACACACACACACACACACACACAGAATTCCTTTTTTGTTCATTCTGCATCTGAAAGATCTGAATAAAAGTGATGAAAAATGTTACATGCCCCAAGATGGTGCCAAAAAGATCCCTAACTTGTCACGGAAAAAAAAAATAAATAAATAAAATAAGCCCTCATACAGCCCTGTTCACCAAAAAATAAAAATTATAGCTCTTAGAATATGACAATAAACCGAAAAAATAAAAACACATTCACTCAGTGGCGCAACTAGAGTGATGGGCCCCAATTCAAAATTTAGACCTGGGCCCCCCCTCACCCTTGTTAGAGGTATGGGCCCCATGTAACGTTCTAAATCCTATAAAGACTCACAAATTGAACCATCTTCTCTTTCATAATGTATTAATGTCCCTCATCCTGTTAAGGCCGCTTCACATGCTAGGATATAGGTGAACGAGATTGTTTCAATATCGTTCGTGCGTTGTCACACGCAAGGATATTGTTAACGATCTTACATTTGGCAATGCGCCAGCTATTTAGAGAAGAACATTTTAACGATTTTACAAAGCGGCAGGAATAGGAGAAATATGAACGACATCGTTCAAAAAGGTGTCACACTGAATGATGTTGCTGCTTCCCAGGACATTTATTGGATGACAAGCGATAGATTTGAGGTCAGGATCTCAAATTTTGGACGAACGATCCAACGATTTTTCCTTCCTACATCGTTGGTTTACACGCAACAACGCACTAACAATATCGTTTGAACGATCACAAATCCGTGACGGTTCAACTATATCGTTAACGATATCCTAGCATGTGAAGCAACCTTTATATATAGTCCTCCTCCTGGAATGTGGCCCTTATCATGGTATATATGTCCCCCAGCATGGTATATAACGTCCTCTTCTCCCACCACCATAGTCCTCCAATCATAATGCATTCCCATCTTCCTCCATACATTAAAATGTATCCCCATAGTCCTCTATATAATATAATGCATCCCATAGTCCCCCATTCATAAGGTTTCCCCCATAGTCATCTAATTATCATAATACACCCCCATTATCCTCCATATACTAGAATGAAGCCTCATTGTCCTCAATTTAGTATAATGCAGCCTCACAGCCCTCCATACAGTATAATCCACCCCCATAGTCCTCCATACAGTATAATGCACCCCCATGGTTCTCCATATAGTATAATCCACCCCCATAGTCCTCCATACAGTATAATGCACCCCCATGGTTCTCCATATAGTATAATGCAGCCCGCATAGGCCTCCATACAGTATAATGCACCCCCATGGTTCTCAATATAGTATAATGCAGCCCCCACAGTCCTCCATACATTATAGTGCACTCCCATAGTCCTCCATATAGTATAATGCAGCCCGCATAGGCCTCCATACAGTATAATGCACCCCCATGGTTCTCAATATAGTATAATGCAGCCCCCACAGTCCTCCATACATTATAGTGCACTCCCATAGTCCTCCATTTAGCATAGCAGAACCCTTCATATAGCATAGTACAGCCTCAAATTTCCCATACAGTATAATGCACCCACCCCTTACACACACACCCCTCCCCCATACTCCTCTGGCCAGCGTGTACTCATTAAAAAAATAAATCTGTACTTACCTCTCCAGTTTCCACCGCAGCTCTGTTCTGCTTGACGAAACTTAAGACACAAAAGGAGGCGGTGACGCCGTGCATGTCACAGTGGCACGCACGGAGTCATCGCCGTGGCAAGAGGAAGAGCGGGTGGGGGCGGCAGTGTGGATAGCAGGAAGCTCACTAAAAACACGGGTCCCTTAGTGGCTAGTGCACTGCCACGCAGTGACAGCACGGGAAGCGGGCGCTGGGATCGCCGGGCGCAGGGAGTGGCTGGTGGTGTGAGTCTCTGTATATCCGGGCCCCATCACAGCTGCGACAGTTATGCCCTGCATTTACTGTATGATGGCGTACAAAATTTACGGATCTGCTACTGAAGTGATGCTGGCTGTCCCAGCCAGGTCAATGCATTTCACAATTTTGCATTTACACACTGCACTTTTTACATATCATTTCTTCATGTGCATGACATCGCCAACCAGGAAGAAAACATTTTTTTTTTCTGCACTTGTCCCCGGCCAGGGCCACTGCATTGAACTCAGTCGTTTTTTCATCTTCTCCTAAACGCAGCCTGATCAGTTTTCTGTTTCTACATTGCACTCTGAAATCTGAATCCTTGGGCTTGGGAATTTTTGTGGATATTTTGCATCTAAAATTTGGTGAGTGCTATGAGCACTGACTGCAATGATTACGCTTTACTAGTTACTTGTTCATGAGCTACTAAATAGCAAGTGGGTCTATAATTCTATTAATTACAGGTTTCAGGTGTGCGTTTTTCGCAACTTTTTGTAAGGCCCCCTTCACGGGGATCCGTGGCTATCTGTTGTAAAATTGATAGCCACGGATCTGATTTGGCTCCCTGTGTTCCCTATGGGCACAGATTGGTCCTTAATGGCCATCCATGTGTGCCAGATTTATCAGGGACCTGATTGTGTTTGTTTCACTCCCCAAAATTGGAGACTGCTCCGATTTTGGGCTGCCTTCAAAAAAGTGGATACAATCAGACAGAATCGGATCCGACCCTGGCTGATTCAAATAACATGGGTGGTCTATGGAGCTCGGATCCGGGAAAAAAACAAAACGATTGTTTCTCACACATTCACTGCTCTGTTCAGTGTAATTTTACTTTAGCAATGTGTTAAAAAAAAAAAAAAAAGAAAAAAAGGTCACCTCTCTGCAGAGCGTCCCGCGACGCGAGGTATCCACGTCCGATGGATGCAAGGACCTTAATAAGTTGACCAGCAGCAACCAATGAAATTACATCAGCTGAGCAGTTTAAATTGCATGTGAAAACGATCAGAGGGGGGGAGGGGAGTGCAGGTGATTTAAACGGCTCAGCTGATGCTGTCATGTGACATATCACCTGATTGGTTGCCACCCGTCAGCTGATTAAGGTCCTTGCAGTGATCGGGCGTGGACGCCTCTCATCCCTGGGCACTAGGCGGAGAGGGGAGCATTTTTTTTTTTAGATCTTAGCAATTGCTCTCGTTAAATTTCACTTTCACCTATGTATGTAGATACATTGCGAAAGCAACAGGCCCGAAACCACTCGCCTGTGCTTTGAAGGCTTGGCTCCTCTCCGCTCTTTGTGTCCAGATCCCTCAAAATGCCGGATCCGGACACAGAAATGGCATCCGTTGTTACAAATACGTGTGGTCCTAAAACCCACACACAATACACAGGATCCCCACAGACAGGAAGAGAATGTGATGTGAAGGGGGCCTAAGGTGGAAGCGCTTTAGTGATATACCTTTAGTCAAATCAGACAGTTTTAACTGGATCTTGGACAGGATCCAGTCACTTATCAGCTCCATCCTTTATTTTTATTTACTAATTTGGTGCGGTGCAGAGATTACATATATTTACGACAATATAAATCTTGCATCACTGTAGCTGCTCTGACCTGCAGAATAAAAGTGTCCCATAATTAATACAGCACGGCGTCCCTCATTTTAGGCATCTTTTTAGTTTTAGCACGCAAGTGTAGACGATCAAAGTTCTATGAACATCTAAAAAAAGATGAAGACCACCGAAACAGATGCCAAAGGGGGTTTTACATGGAAACCTCTACATAAATGCTTAGTGTAGAAAACATGAATATGATCCCAGCCCTAGATTGAGAAATTTTTTTTAATCTATGTACCCCAACACATTACCAACAAAACCCCTAACTTATTCCGTACAAAACCAGTGCCCATTCGGCTCCATCATCTCTCACTGGAGATATAAAGGGGTCCCAACATTACTGGCAGAACAAAGATTCTGGAAAAGCGGTGGCACTTATGACAAATAAAATCCAGTGAAATCTGCACTCCCAAGTTCAAATGCTCCCCCCCCCCTTCCGAGCTCCACTGTGCCTTAAGCTGGAATCACACTTGTGTAATATGCAAGGCAGTCGGATGAGTCTTTGAGCAGTCACCTGGAGTCTCCCCTGTCAAGACGAGTATTTTGATCACGATACTTTTTATACATGTTGTCCTACTCCAAGCTGTATAGGCTTGAGAGACAACTACAAATTAAGTAAATCAGGTGATGTGCATCTCTGTAATGAGGAGGGGTGTGGTCTAATGGCATCAACACCCTAAATAAGGTGTGCTTAATTATTAGGCAGCTTCCTTTCCTTTGGAAAAATGGGTCAGAAGAGAGATTGGACAGGCTCTGAAAAGTCCAAAATTGTGAGATTTCTTGCAGAGGGATGAGCAGTCTTGAAATTACTAAACTTTTGAAGCGTGATCACTGAACAATCAAGCGTTTCATGGCAAATAGCCAACAGGGTCGCAAGAAGCTTGTTGGGCAAAAAAGGGCAAAATAACTGCCCATGAATTGAGGGAAATCAAGCGTGAAGCTGTCAAGATGCCATTTGCCACCACTTCTGCAATATTTCAGAGCTGCAATGTTACTGGAGTATCAAAAAGCACAAGGTGTGCCATACTCAGGGACATGGCCAAGGTAAGAAAGGTTGAAAAAACGACCACCTTTGAACAAAAAAACAAGATAAAATGTCAAGACTGGGCCAAAAAATATCTTAAGACTGATTTTTCAAAAGGTTTTATGGACTGATGAAATGAGAGCGACTATTGATGGGCATGATGGATGGGCCAGAGGCTGGATCAGTAAAGGGCAGAGAGCTCCACTCTGATACCAGCCAATACCAGTACCCCACCTCCACCTTGAGGGCGTCTGAGTCAAAGATGAACTTGTGGGACCTTTTCGGGATGAGGATGGAGTGAAGCTCAACTCCCAGACCTACTGCCAGTTTCTGGAAGACAACTTCTTCAAGCAGTGGTACATGAAGAAGTCGGTATCATTCAAGAAAAACATGATTTTCATGCAGGACAATGCTTCATCACATGCATCCAACTACTCCACAGTGTGGCTGGCCAGTAAAGGTCTAAAAGAAGAATAATGACATGGCCCCCTTGTTCACCTGTTCTGAACCCCCATAGAGAACCTGTGGTCCCTCCTAAAATGTGAGATCTACAGGGAGGGAAAACAGTACACCTCTCGGAACAGTGTCTGGGAGGCTGTGGTGGCTGCTACACGCAATGTTGATCGTGAACAGATCAAGCAACTGACAGAATCTATGGATGTAAGGCTGTTGAGTGTCATCATAAAGAAAGGTGGCTATATTGGTCACTAATTTTTTGGGGTTTTGTTTTTGCATGAAAGAAAATGTGATCACAGATGAGCTGCCATAAAGCAAACCTCACGCATGCGCAATGCGCATCGTGAGGTCCGTCGATATACCCAAAGGGGTGTACCGAAGTCATCCGAGCTGGATATGACGCGATCATCTTCATACCGGCTAATCCACCCATGGAGGAGGGCGAGAATGATTGGGAAGCATTATCACTCCCATCAGGGCGTGAATACAAGCTGCCAAAAGAAGCCACTGGGAACGTCCTGTGCAACTTCTCAAGGAAGCAGAAGCCTCAGTTCAGTAAGTATGAAAATAACTTTTTTCAACTTTCATAAGGTACATTTAGTACACAAAGGGATAGGTAGAATACCATTATGAAGGTGCAGGGACAGGTATTGATAGGCTGGGGCGTGATTTTTAGGTGACAGGTTCCCTTTAAGCTTTGATATTTGAGTCTTTTGGGTTGATTGAGAACATAGTTGTTGATCAATAGTAAAAATAATCTTCTAAATACAACTTGCCTAATAATTCTGCACACAGTGTATTTCTATGCAGATCCACACTCCCCGTCCAGAGAGGGGGAGGCTGTTCAGGGTCACTGATCCGAGTCTCCTCCGAGAGACTCCATGCAAGTGTGTTTCCAGCCTTAAATGCAGTAAGAGACTACGTGTGTGGCATTATTGTAGTGAGGAGAGCCCAATTAATTTAAGTGGTACGAGTCGCCAGTAGCACAAGCTGTGCACAATGTACGGGCACTAGGCTGGCAGATTTGTAATTCTCCAGAAATAGCGGAAAAAAAAAACCAAAAAAAAAAAAAACACAAAAGTGTGGATGTTACAAAACAGTCACTGCAGTCATAGATGAACTGGGATATATTGCAGCGTTGCAGAGTTGTTACCACATAAAAGGGCACTGGTCAGAATTTAAGAAATTAGACCTGGTCATTAAGGTTAAAATGGTCTTTAAGTATATTTTCTTCGAAACTCCATAACATTTCAGAGTCAATCATGCCCGCTTGACATAATAGAGCTAGTGGCTAATATTTGCTGCTCAGTGTTTGGGCACCATATATCAGCTGTCAAGCTCTCATGAAGGCTCGGGTCACACTAGCACATACCTCAAATGGAGTACAATGCAAGAAAGCCTTGTCTATGATAATGTGACCCCAGATTAAGGTTGTGTTCAGACAGTTGTTTCGAGGCATTGAAATACCATATGGATTTTTCAAGCAGTAAATTTTTATTTTGGAGGAGATTTTTTTTTACTGGAAGAAAAGTTGTGGATTTCTTTTGTAATGGAGCCTTTAGACTAGACACATCTTAGTATGGAGGGGTTTCTGCTTCACAGAAGTGACAGGAACTCTCCTGTCCATCACCGTGCTCCTCCATTAACTGACAGCTTTCTGCCCCTGTATAGTAGAAGCAGAAACTGATTTTAGGCTGCCTTCACACTTGCGTTTGTGTCTGCATGTGCAGGGCATGCAGACACAAAACGTAGTGCAACGCAGCACATACTTATGTGAACGCAGCGGAGAATCTCCGCATGCGTTCACATAAGAATGTGCCCAGGCAGCCAATCAGCTGTCTCGGGGGGCGGCCGGGAGGAGGAGATCAGCGGCAGAGATCTCCTCCTCCCGGTCACACCTGATCTCCCGCCGGTGTCAGCGGGGAGATACAGCTGATCTGACAGCTGTTTAAATCTCCCACGCTGACACCAAATAGGGTGATATCAGCGTGGGAGATAAGAAACAGCTGATCGCTGCTTCAAATCTCCCGCGCCGACATCCCCTATTCGGCGTCAGCGTGGGAGATTTAAACAGCTGTTAGATCAGCTGTATCTTTAAATCTCCAGCGCCAACACCACGGGAGAGCAGGGGAGGCTCTAGCTGATCGGCAGCCAGCGGGAGAGATATGTGATCCGCAGTGTTCTCCTGCGCTGTCATGCGGAGGACATTGCGGATCCATTGAGATCCATGCATTATTTGTGTGCTTGCGGGCGCTTGCAGATAAAACAAGCACTCGCGACCGCACAAAAAAATGCAACAGGCTGCGTGCACAAGTTGTGGGCATCGAACGCAAACGCAACCGAACGCAGCCAATAAGCAGGCACATGTGTTCCCATGTTAAACATAGGAACGCAGTGCGCAAGCGTTTGGCTGCGTTCGGTGCGCTGTGCAAGTGTGAAGGCAGTCTTAGGCAGGATTATACAAAGCTCATCATGGAGAAGACACTGCTGAAATCAGGGTCTTTGTCCCCATTTTAGGCAAATCCCTAATACTTTATTTGAGCTCTCATAAATGTAGTCAGGTACCGTAAGTTTACCTTTGATGTTTATCTGCACAGTGCATGGTGGTAAATGTACTTTTGCTGATCTTTAGTCCAGATTTACACTCACACGTCTGCATAAGCTATAGACTATAACCAAAAATTAGCACAAAATGAGTAAAGCAGTGAATTTATATTGTGGAGAGTGCACTGGAATCCAATCATCATAAGACCAAAATTGGCACCATTAGTTAGTAAACCACCAGAGATAGAAAGAAACTCTATCATACATAGAGGAAATAAGCCTTGGGCAAGAGCAGATTTGTTGAAGAAATTCCTGGCTGTCCCAAAATTCTGAAAGGTGTATAGACAGGGGCGTAACGTTCACAGTCGCAGAATTAGTGGCTGCGATGGGGCCCAGACCTAAGGTACCCGTGCCACCAGCCGCCCCCCAATCCCAGCGGCCGCTTGACATGGATGTACGTCCCCGAGGATGCACATCCATGTCATTACGCGGTAGCACATGCTGCTATGGGGCCCATGTATCAGGGAGAGGAGGGGGGAGCCTCCTGCTTCCTCCCCTCACTTCCTCTTCCATTATGTGTTCCACTGTGGACCGCATATAGCAGTCTGGTGCAGCCTCCTCCACACTAGGAGTAGGCGAAACTTCCCGCTTTATGCATTGTACATTTCCTCCTTCTGAGTCTTTTCTCTTCAGCAAGGAGACCAGAGCAGCAGGGAAACGGGAGAGGTGAGAACACTTTTTTTTTTCTTCAGTAAGTGAGTGCTCAGTGGCCAGAGGGGGATGGGGGGAAAAGAGGGTGCATATATGAGGCTGCACCATATAGAGAGGCTATGAGGCTGCATATATAAAAGACTGCACTATATGAAGAGCTATGAGGCTGCATATACGGAGAACTGAGCCTGCATTATACTGTATAGAGGGCTTTGAGTCTGCATTATTATTTTTTATTTATAGAGCACCATTGATTCCATGGTGCTGTACATGAGAAAGGGTTACATACAAACAAGTTAAAACTACTATGAACAAACTAACAGTTACAGACTGGTACAGAGGGGAGAGAGGACCCTACCCTTGCGGGCTTACATTCTACAGGGCAATGAGGAGGGAAACAGTAGGTTGGGTCTGCTTGTGTGGTGGTAGAGAGCCAGGTCCATAGGTGGTGCAGTGGCACCGTGGTCATTGCAGGTTGTAAGCTGTTCTGAAGAGATGGGTTTTCAGGTATCGCTTGAATGTTTTGAGTGTAGGAGATAGTTGGACGTTTTGAGGTGTAGAATTCCAGAGGATGGGAGATGCTCGGTCAAAGTCTTGTAGGTGGCTAAATGAGGAACGTAAAACTGTGGAGGAAAGGAGGAGGTCTTGGGAAGATCGAAGATTACGAGTTGGACGATATTAAGAGATTAGTTCAGAGATATATGTGGGGGGTGGAGGGGGTCAGGTAATGGATGGCTTTGAAAATCAATGTTAGTAGTTTGAATTGTATATGCTGGAGAATTGGGAGCCAGTGAAGGGATTGCAGAGGGGAGAAGTGAAGTGGAGGAGCAGCGAGGAGAGAGGTGGATTAGTCCGGCAGCTGAGTTAAGGACAGATGGGAGAGATGCAAGAGTGTTAGCAGGGAGGCCACAGAGGAGGTTGCAGTAG
This sequence comes from Allobates femoralis, assembly GCA_033576535.1. NCBI lineage: Eukaryota > Metazoa > Chordata > Amphibia > Anura > Aromobatidae > Allobates > Allobates femoralis. Next base: position 617,423,881 of record JARQOC010000003.1, read on the forward strand.
TCACGACAGGGGATGATGAGGGCATACACTAGTAGTTTAGTAGATTGAGGGTTGAGGAAAGGATGGATTCTGGAAATATTTTTAAGTTGCAGGCGGCAGGAGGTGGCAAGAGCTTACGGGTGCGTTCACATACTGCGTATTTTTACGCGAAAGCTGTTGCAGTTTTTGTAGCCAAAACCAGGAGTGGAACAATCAGAGGAAAAGTCTAATGGTGGGGTTACACGTCCCGATATCGCGGCGATATCGGAGGCAACGACGCAGGAGCGCGCATTTAATGCACGTTTCTCCCTGCATCGCATCGCCAGTTTACACGCCGCGATATCGGGATGCAACGTCCCGACGATGTGTACGCCCACCAACCCATGAACAACCATTTAACATGGGAGTGAATGGGTGACGTCAGCGTACACATCGTAGTTGGGCTGTTACACGCTACGATGCTCCTACAACGGCCATGCGATATCGGAGAGTTGAATAGCTCGGCTATTCAACCCCGATATCGTTTTGGCATCGTTCCAGCATCGCGTTGTACGCTCAAACCGTACAACGCGCCAACGATATCGGGTCCAACTCGCGACCCACGTGACTTTTTTGTCGGCGTTGGGTCGGAGTTGGACTCCGATATCGCGGCGTGTAAACCCGCCATCATAGAAACAAGTGCTCCACTTCTGTATTTAATCAGCCACTGCTGTTTTTAATCAGCCACTCCTCGTTTTGGCTACAAAAACTGCAAGAGCACTCGCATAAAAATACGCATCAAATAAGTGTGTGAATGCACCCTAAATGTGTGGTTAGAAGGATTAGGCAGAGTCAATGATTACTCCGAGGCAACGGGCTTCAGGTACAGGGCAAAGTGCAATATCATTTATTGTGATAGATCAGGTAAGGGAGGTGCGTGAGATGGGGGAAAGATTATTTCAGTTTTGTCTACATTTAGTTTTAGGAAGCCAGAGGAGAAGGAGGATATGGCAAATCGACACTCTGGGATTCTGGACAGCAGAGAGGCGATGTCTGGGCCAGAGAGGTAGATTTGAGTGTCGTCAGCGTACAGGTGGTACTGGAAACCATGGGACTTTGAGTTGCCCTAGGCCAAGGGTATAAATGGAAAAAAGAAGGGGTCTCAGCACAGAACCTTGAGGGACCCCAGCAGAGGGGGATTGGGTGAGGAGGTAGTGTTGGAGTGGGAGACCCTAAATGTGCGGTTAGAAAGGTAGGAGGAGATCCATGAGAGGGCAAGGCCAGTGATACCAATGGAAAAGGATCTGTAATAGGAGGCAGTGGTCAACTGTGTCAAATGCAGAGGACAGGTCAAGGAGGACGGGGATAGAGAAGTGTCTGTTAACTTTGGCAGCATGTAGGTCACTAGTAATTTTGGTTAAGGCGGTTTCGGTGGTGTGGGGGGGGGGGGTAAGCCAGACTGAAGGTTGTCAAAGAGACTTGGATGAGAGGTAGAAAGAAGTTTGGAGGTGAACAGGAGCAGCGACATGGGACGGTAGCAGGATGTGGAAGTCTGGTCGAGAGATGGCTTCAAGACAGGTGTAATTGTTGTGTGTTTGAAAAGCAGAAGGAAAGGTACCAGAGGTTAGTGATCGATTGAAGAGGCGAGTTAGGGCTGGGATAAGCATGGTGGTGAGGTTCGGGAGGAAGTGGGAAGGGATGCGGTCCGATGCACAAGTGGTGAGGTGAGATTTGGAGAGGAGGTATGCAAGTTCTCCTTCAGTGATGGAGGGGAGGATATAGCATTATACTATATGGAGAGGCTATGAGGCTGTATTATACTATATGGATGAGAATGAGGCTGCTATATATAGTATAATGGGGGTGCATCATAATAATTGGATGACTATTGTGGCTACCTTATGAATGGGGGACTATAGGATGCATTACAATACATGGAAGACTATGGGGGGTATATTGTAATATATGGAGGAATATGGGGATGCATTATAACAATTGGAGGCTTATTGAGGCAGGAGGAAGATCACATAAACCATGATGGGGACATATATTCCACGATAAGGGCCATATTTCAGAAGGAGGATCATATGTATATAGAGAGATGGGAGACGTATATAAAAGGATAAGCTCCATATTCCAGTAGGAAGACCATATATAGCAGGATGAGGGACATTAATACATAATGAAGGGGGAGAGGGGTCAATTTCTGAGTCTCTATAGAACTTAGAACATTACACAGGGCCCGTACATCCGACAAACGTGTGCGCGCGTGGAGGTGGGGGGAGGCATCGTCTGAATTTTACACTCGCCCCACCAGACTAGTCAGGGCCGGCGTTAGAGGGGGGGGCAGACTGGGCATTTGCCTAGGGCCCCCACCCTCTGAGGGGGCCCCCATTCAGGGGCGGTCATATCGCAGGTGCAGCTGCACTGGGGGCCAGAGCGGGAGGGGACCCCTAATAACTAGTGAAAGTGGAGAATCGGCGGCAGAGTCGGCGCTGACAGGACAATGCTGGGGACAATGTGCTGCATGATGATTATCCTGAATGGGTCCCTGTCCTCACCAGTTACTGCTGCTGCTGCCGCTGGTCGTGTCTACATAGTGCAGAGGGGAGGGGGCCAGGAGTCACTGACAGCTCACAGTGTGACTCGCTCGACTGCCTGACTGACATGCTGAAGATCCACGGAGCGTATGAGAAAAGGGAGGGGGCTGGGAGGGAGAGGGAGCAGGGTAATTAACTCTCTCATATCCACTATAAGGGGGGGGGGGGCTGTGCAGTGGCCCCCTACTCCAGCCATATCACTGCACACAGGGACATGTGTGCCTCATCTCCTGTCAGCCAATTACAGACTTCACTTTATAAGCATATCTGTGATTGCCTGTCAGGAGATGATAGTGTTACTCTGTGCCCTGGAGCTGCAGGAGTTGCAGCAGGACAGCCTAGGAGACACCTGTGGCCCCATAGAAAGACTCACAGCCTCTCTGCAGAAAACTATCTTTTTTTTTTTTTTTTTTTAAGTATTTCTCTAATGAGCATGTTGGCAGTAGTGGTGGCTAAGGAAAGTGTCATATGTCCACAGATGGTGAGCCTGATCTATCCATAGTCCTGCTCTGTGCTGTGCAGATCCTGATCCCTCCATAGTCCTGCTCTGCGCTGTGCAGATCCTAATCCGTCCATAGTCCTGCTCTGTGATGTGCAAATCCTGATCCCTCCATAGTCCTGCTCTGTGCTGTGCAGAGCCTGATCCCTCCATAGTCTGGCTATGCGCTGTGCAGATCCTGATCCATCCATAGTCCGCTTCTGCGCTGTGCGGATCCTAATCCGTCCATAGTCCTGCTCTGTGCTGTGCAAATCCTGATCCCTCCATAGTCCTGCTCTGTGCTGTGCAGAGCCTGATCCCTCCATAGTCCTGCTCTGTGCTGTGCAGAGCCTGATCCCTCCATAGTCTGGCTATGCGCTGTGCAGAGCCTGATCCCTCCATAGTACCGCTGTGCGCTGTGCAGAGCCTGATCCCTCCATAGTACCGCTGTGCGCTGTGCAGATCCTGATCCCTCTATAGTCCTGCTCTGCGCTGTGTACAGCTTGATCTATCCATAGTCCTGCTCTGCGCTGTTCATACATGCTGCATTCAGTGCTGCTATTAGATTGAATTCCAGGAAGGGGGGGGTGACAGGTCCTCTTTAAAGCGAACCTGTCACCCCCCCTTGACATCAAAAGCTAAAATAGCCACCTTCTGCAGCACTAAGGCTGCATTCAGAGAAGGTGGCTATAGGCTTTTGATGCCCTATATTCACTCAAATATGAACTTATATAACTGCTTACACTTAAGACGACCTAAGACCGGGAGGCGGGGTTTCGCGCTCCTCCGACCCACCCCCTCTTGTCAATCAGCCTGGTCGCCTGCTGCTGCCTCTCCTCACAGTCTAGCATGAACGCGCGCCTCCGTTCTCCTCTATGGCGCCGCGCATGCGCTGTGCGCACAGCCCGACGACTTCCTGGACACCCGGCGCACAGCGCATGCGCGGTGCCATTGAGGAGAACGGAGGCGCGCGTTCATGCTAGAATGTGAGGAGAGGCAGCAGGCGACCAGGCTGATTGACAAGAGGGGGCGGGTCGGAAGAGCACGAAACCCCGCCTCCCGGTCTTAGGTCGTCTTAAGTGTAAGCAGTTATACAAGTTCATATTTGAGTGAATATAGGGCATCAAAAGCCTATAGCCACTTTCTCTGAATGCAGCCTTAGTGCTGCAGAAGGTGGCTATTTTAGCTTTTGATGTCCAGGGGGGGTGACAGGTTCGCTTTAAAGGTCTGAAAATAGGCTCCGGTAAATATACCTTAAATGTTTGTGTGTGATGGTGCAATTTACTAGCAGTTGGGGCCCCACTTTTAACTTTTGCCCAGGGCCCCACTTTGTCTAAAACCGTCCCTGAGACTACTTAAACCTCTGTGTAAAGAAAAAACATGATTGCTACCAAAACAACCCCTCTCAGATGTTTGGACCCTGATTTTCCATTGCAGAGACATCAGTAATGCGTAATTACATTCCACAAGGTGCAAAGTAATGGAAACTGCTTCATTTTACAAATGCAAAATACCAGATTTTTTCTCATGGTCTAGCCTCAGACTGCAAAACCATGCACAACCATGGGACTCATTACAAGAACCAGACTCATAAGCAAATATAAATCCAATAGTTTGTGACAGGAGACCAATGGCTTAAACATGGTGAATGTCATCTGACTACTGCCATGAAAAACTGATAAGTGAAGAGGCACTTATTTGTTTCTCTTTAATTAACTTTAACTGGAACCTGTTTTTTGCTTTTAAACTGCTCACATTGTTATTTAGATCATGCAGGCTTATAAATAACCTGAATTCCAAAAAAATAGAAAAAAAAAAATCATCATAAAAAAATCACTTTAGATGCTCTCATGTTTGCATTAGGTACCTGCACGAACAGTCATAGCGAGGATACTTCAGCTGGAATCAGTCGTGTCAATCCACTTCTGTCATGCAAGGTTTAGAAATGTAGTAATATCATAGTAAGAACTTGGCTCACCAGTTTATGTGGTGCTCAAAAATTAAATCCAAAATATACTAGTATAGTTGGCACACATTCATAGGAAAAAAAAAAAAAAAAAAAAAAAGGGAGGAAAAATGTTTTCATTCAAGCAAAGAGAAGTTATTCTCTTGCTTTTTGTGTATTATAGAAACAAAAAAAAAAATCCCAACGTTTCGACTCTTATAAGTATATAGTATACAGGGTTGCACATTATGCAAAATACAGTTACAATAAAGATATACAAGCCTACCTAGGAGATTTATCCTGGGTACATTATGTATTTTTTGTAGAAATCGCAGCGAAGCCCAAGGTGTGTCCACCAGAGGGCAGATAGTATTAGTATGCGTTTTCTTATAGATACCAGACTAGGTAAAAGAATATATAAAGAAAAAACACTTGATAAATGTACATAATCAACATCACAGCCCTAAGGCATGTATTCGCGATTAAGCGTATCAGGTGACCGATCCCGCGCACTATATAGAAGGCGTTACTAGGGATTTGTGGAGGAATATAATGGTGCTAAAGACCTAGGATTAGAGCGCTAATAAGCGCTGTGTTATATGATGGGCTTATCTAGTGCCAAGAAGCACTTGCATTGTCAGGCAGAGTGGAACAGCAGGCTTTAGACAGGCAGATCGATAAGACATTTTCCAATTCTCATAGGTTCTCTGTAAGGGAGAAAGGAAAAGCCAAGTTAGTGACTCTTATTCATAACTGTAACTGTATTTTGCGTAATGTGTAACCCTGTATACTATTGTGTAAATATCATCATATCTGATTGTGTTTTCTGTTTCTATTTTGTAGTGCAATTGAATTTCTCTGAAGAAGACTCTTATAAGAGTCGAAACGTTGGGATTTTTTTTTTTCTGTTCCTATAATACACAAAAAGCAAGAGAATAACTTATCTTTGCTTGAATGAAAAAAAATGTTCCTCTTTTTTTTCTATGCGTGTGTGCCAACTATACTAGTATATAAATGTAGTAAAGCCCCCACTGCAGTGTAATATATTGACATCGATCACTGAAGGTCGTCTGGTGCCGACAGAGCTGTGGTGATGTCACGACCATGTGACAGTAATGGACAGAGCTAAGCAGGCCTAAAGTAAAAGACACTTTGGGCTTAGCTCAAGTTCTGTATAGTCCGCCTCCTGTTGCGACATTTCGATCCCTAAGGATCTTTCTCAAGCACATTATACATTGCCAAAAACCCTTATTAAATAGTATAAAGACTACCCCCTCATTACCCATAACCAATCATAAGCTTATACCAACAATTATACATATACATCACAGACCTTACAATCTAAAAAGCCCCAATGGTTTATTAGTTGGATAAGTACCTTATCTGCCCCCCACAGATCCACTCTGATCACCCATTGCAATAGTTTATACAGTGGTATAGATCCAAAAAGTTCATCATGTCCAGGGATCAAACCAAAGATCAAGCCAATCCGAGTGCAGCATTTTCTGTTGTCATGGAGCTTCCTGCTCCATCCGTCATAAGGAGCCGCCCATTACATTTCATTGGCCAGTCAGAAAGCTTTTCCAACTGTGCAAGCGCCGGCGTCCTCATCGATTGGTCCTAGGCTTCTCCCATCTGTGCAGATGCAAGAATTCCTTTTGTACAGGTCATAGGCTTGTTATATCCGCACGTCAGTCATACACTTCATTCATTGGTCTATCGTCAGTGCTACGTATTTTGCGTACGTCAACAGCGTATCTCAACCAGCGAAATAGCACATAATTGTGTATTCTGCTATTCAAGAGGAGTATAGTACACAAAATAGAAAAATGTAACCCATACTTAGACGGAAAATATCTTATAGCACCATAGGGGATTTCGAACAGACAACAGTGTCAGAGATGCTCAAGTATATTATACATAACATTTACCAAAATCATCCCACATTAATAAACACACAACGCCAGCATCATAGAATAGTGCCCTCCGGGCTCTAGCAATACATGTATACTAAGTTAGGGAGTTGGAGCATATTGGGTAATCCCTTATTATTTTTACCAAAAAGAGTTCTCCATCCCGTTATTTAAGTATTAACAATACTACCATTATCATAAATGAACAGGATATCCCAAAGTGCTCTCACTAATAGAAAACAATAATAATTACACATAAATTCATCTCTAACTGAACAGTGTGTCTCTAACTACAATCCTAGCACAGTCTCCATACCCACGTACCTATGGAATAACCTTTAGGACAATGTTACCTCGTAAGGTACCTTTAAGGTACCTTACTCACCGCTACAAAAGGTTAGAAACAACCGGGTATCTCACATGCACGAGCACGTTCCAACGGTTGCCAACGGTACCAGATACCGCATTTACACGCCGCTACAAGGTGCTCTACAGAAGGTTTTTTCTATCCCTGGATGCACAGACAGGTGCCGCAGGTTACCTTCTGTAGAGCACCTTCCCTCATTTACACGCCACTACCACAAGGTAATATGGGCGGACCTGGGGCAGCAGGGACAACACATAGGCGAGCCAGAGTTGTGGATTACGAGACACTCGTATGGTGATTGGACAATGCAATAACATCATGATTGGCCAGCCAGTGCAGGAAGGCTGGCTAATACATGATGCTATTGCAATTGTGTAGTGTGACTGGTCAGCTCCTTAAATATGCCGCCCTGTGCAGCGACAACCAATCGTAACGCAGGAGCTTCCACCAATGATCGCTGATGGGGCGCGGTATCCCGGAGGCTGTGTCACGCCCCAGGGAGTTCACTAGGTGTCCAAAAAACCTTCCTGTTCCTCGATTACACGCCGCTACCATAGGGTTTAAACCTTCCTGTTTTTGAGCACGGCTGAAAGACAGGTGTCGACAGTGATCGGTGGCAACAACCTGAATTACACGCCGCTACCTCGCGGTGTTTTGACGGTACAAGATACAATTGTCTCCGACACCCGGTGGTTTCTAAACTTCGGTAGCAGCGTATAAAAGGTACCTTTAAGGTACCTTTACACACGGCAACTTTTCTAGGAATTTCACTGGCAACTTACTGGTTGCAGTGAAATCATGGAGACATTGTACACAGCAATAAGATAGAACAATGTGTCCATGATTTCACTGCAACCAGTAAGTTGCCAGTGAAATTCCTAGAAATGTTGCCGCATGTAAAAGGTACCAATATTTTGTTGAAATCCTGACGGCGATATGTCGCCCTGAAACTATCGCCGTCAGATTGCCTCCCAGTTGCGGCCATGAATCGCTTGTCGTCTGGTTCTGATTTCAGAGCACTGCTCCAAAATCAGAGGCAATCATGAAGGCAAGATTCCCGGCTTTTGGCGTGTGAATGGGTGATAGTGATGATAGTGATGGAATCAGCATCGCCTATTGATTTCCCATAGGCAAGCCACAGCGTGCTGGAGTCCGCGCCCCGTCAGCGATGATTGGTGGTGGCTACTGTGTTCCCATAGGCTGTCACATAGCCATTGTGTAGTGTAAGCCACTGTCCTGCACAAAACCGCTCCTGTGTGATGCTATAGCGCCTCGAAAGTGTGTTGCAGCAGCCACTATCGACGACACGAGCGTATTAATCACAAACTCCAATAGACAATGGCGTCATGTATTAGCTGGCATTCCAGCGCAGGCTGGCCAATCATAACGCTATTGCGTTGTCCAATGAGCGTGTTTGGGGCGTGGTGTAAACCAGTCTGGCACGCCTATGTTCTTGCCGCGCTGAACATGTACGCCCACATTCCTTTGGGGATTGCAGAGTGTGAAGCGGCGAGGGAAGTCTACCGGATTGGTTCCACTGTGGGTGAGGCGATTTCCGGGGCGACACATCGCCTTGGGTTGAGGGCGAAATTGTGGCGTGTAATGGCGCCATCGGCAATCTGAGGAGAAAATAAAAAATGTGCATGCGCACTTTAGATCGCCTCATATCGCCACCAAAAATTGCGGTGTGTAAAAAGGTACCCTTAAAGGGCCATACCACCATGGGACCATAGTTTGAAAAAAAAGAGGGGAGTCAAGGGGATCTGTATTCCTAAATTAGCACACATCTCCTGTAGTCCAACTTAACCATCAGATGACATAAGAGAGGAATTAACCTTTCAAAGAACAAGCCTTATTTTGTAATTCTGACCAGTGTCACTTTATGAGATAACTCTGGAATGCTGCAAAATATTCCAGTAATTCCAAGATTGTTTTTTGATGACATATTGGACTTCATGTTAGTGTATTTAGGATGATATTTTCAGCATTTCTTTGACCAAAGAGTGTTTATACGCAGTGACCGTTCAAAGCCATGACAGGTATAGCAGTCATTGGTCATTAAGGGGTTAAAAGTTAAAAACCATACAACAAAAAGAAGCAGCACAATCAGACACAGAAAATTGCCATACAACATCAGTGTATCTGAACAAACAACCACGTTTATTGTATTCTATATTCATATCTTAAAGGGAACCAACCACCTCAGATGACGACTATAAGCAGTTAATACATGTCCCTGCACCCTACCTACACCGTTCCAGCTATGTTTTTGCTAAGAATATTGATAAATGCAAACCGAAATATACACTTTGTAAACTTACATTCCTGCGTACTTGAGGGAGTCTCCCTGTGTGTGCTGGCACTTGTGAGCTGTGCTCATCATGCCTGCTCTCCCCTCCCTTATGCACGCCCCCTCTCAGCCTGCTATAGTGATGTGAGGCTGATTGCGTCATAAAGGGGCGGGGCTAAATCGCGGCATCCCGGTAGCCCCACCCCCTTTATGACGCAATCAGCCTCACATCACTATAGCAGGCTGAGAGGGGGCGTGCAATAAGGGGAGGGGAGGAGCAGCATGACGAGACAGCTCACAGTGCCAGCACACACAGGGAGACGCCCTCAAGTACGCAGGAATGTAAGTTTACAAAGTGTATATTTCGGTTTGCATTTATCAATATTCTTAGCTAAAACATAGCTGGAACGGTGTAGGTAGGGTGCAGGGACATGTATTAACTGCTTATAGTCGTCATCTGAGGTGGTTGGTTCCCTTTAAGGCAAGGTCGAGGAACCATTTTTCTGCCGAAGGCCATTTGGAAATTTCTACAATTCTTCGGGGGCAGTACAAAATTATCAACTTGAAAATTACCCACTATATTTGGTTAAACAATCAACTCACCTCTACTGTGGTGGCAAGAGCTGCTTCTCTTTTACGGGAGGCAAGAGAAATTCTCAGCTGCTTTTCCAGGTTTGCTAGAGCCCTAGACATCACAGGAGAGGCTGAGAGAATATACCTCACTGGGGAGGCTGAGGCTGAGACATGGAGATCACTGCAGAGCTGGATTTAAAGGGCAGACAGTCGGCAAAAGGTGTCTGCCAGCCTGACCACTACGGTTCCCAGGAATCTGCCCGGGGGCTGCAAAAAAAGTCATCAAGGGTCTCATTCGGCCCCGGGGCCTGAGGTTCCCCACCCTTGCCTTAAAGTCTCAATGTTTCAAGTTTTAAAATCCATCTCAGGGTAGCTTTATTAAAGAAAAAAAACCTATCACCCCCTCAATAAGTTTGAGGAACATAGTCAATAATCCTTTAGCATACCTGATTAACGGTATGACCCATCTCCTTAGTGTCTCGGTTCAGGAAGTCCAATCAACCCGGTCCTAATAGTGCCCTTATGTTTACCAATTCTTGCTTTTGTCTCCATAGTGGTCAGATGGGAGAAGCCTAGGACCAATCAGATGAAGACGCCGGCCCTTGCAGTTGGAGAGGCTTTCCGACTGGCCAATGGAATGTAATGGAGCAGGAAGCTCCATGAAATAGAAAATGCTGTGCTTGGATTGGCTTGATGTTTGTTTTGATCCCTGGACATGATGAACTTTTTGGGTCTATGCCACTGTATAAACTATTGCGATGGGTAATCAGAGTGGATCTATGTGGGGCAGATAAGGTACTTATCCAACTGATAAACCATTGAGCCTTTTTAGATTGTAGGGTTTGTGATGTATATGTATAATTGTTGGTATAAGCTTATGGTTGGTTATGGGTAATGAGAGGGGTAGTATTTGTACCATTTAATAAGGGTTTTTGGCAATGTGTAATGCGCTTGAGAAAGATCCTTAGGGATCAAAATGTCGCATCAGGAGGGAGAATAAACAACTTGATGCATTCCACTAACTTGAGAGGCGCTGTCCTTTTTCATTACTTGATGTTTGGATGTTATCCGAGAAGGACTCCTTAAATGTGATGTGTGGCCCACTCTGGGAATACAGTAACCACGCCTGTCCATGGGGTGCTATAAGCCAATCTACATTTTTAGCGGCTCCACTATGACTGAAGATAGGTATGTGTGTGCAATTACCTCAGCATATAAAATCTTTTTAAGATAAATACTTGGAATTTTGTTTTTAGAAAACCATGTTAGTGATGCACATTGCATCATTCAAAACACATCGGGGACGGTTTAATACCACAAAACAATGACAGGATCCTTTAAACAAATTATTAAAAAATGAATGTACTCATTAACACATTATGCCATAACAGAAAACAAAAAACGACAAACATGTCTGTCCACAACAAAGCTGAAAGTATGGAGACCAGCAGGGTACTTAGAAGTGTCACATTTCGGGAGTGACTGGGACAGTTACATTGAGTTCTTATTGGCTCGGATAACCCTTTTGGGTCGATCACAGGACGTTTGCTTTATTTTAAACTACAGCCCCAGGTCCTTTTTGTACAGTAGCTGTTCCCATATAGCTCTTTACAATTTTGACCTGGCAATTCCTTTCCTACGACTGCTGACTGTACTCTAGCACTACTTGTCTGACAAGATCTGGTTATTCCAGTTTAGCATTTTTGTTAAATATACTGAATTATTATTATTAATCTGCACGCCATTTTATATACATCATCATCAGGTTACAGATCATTAAACACAAAGGCAACTTAAAGGCTGTAATCAATTTCTTAAGTTAATCATCCAGTGACAAGTATATAATTAAGTGAGCAAAGGTCTAAAGATCTAAATAAGGCACCGGATTAGACACACATAAAAAAAAAATATAATAATAATGTAGGTTTATCATTTTTGATAATGCCCATCTATCCAGCTGATAGTCGGGAAAAGGAAAAGAAATCCAACAAGCTGTGAATATATCCAAAACTATGCATGAAATACAGAAATGCCATTCATTCCTGCTCACTGGCAAATCATTGTTTCACACAGACAGAAATATATATGCATTTCTGGCAGAGTTCTCCAACGTGGACAATAGAGGGGCTTGTTACCCGAAAGATGAAGGCGACATTTATGGACGACAAGATAAAACTTAAAATAATGTCAACGAATGTGGAAGATAAAGTGTTAAGAAGGTGCTGCTATATGTAATGTACATATATGTGTTTGGTGAAGGAGTCAGATATCCTAGATATTAATTTCTGTAATTCTACTGCTCTAAAACGGCAAACAATTAAGATTGAGATCAGGAAAAGGGATACAACAATAGTGGGGGGGGGCGCGCATAACAAAATATAAATACAAAAGGGAACATCTGGTTTAGTAGAACTCTATACCCGTCTACTTTGGGAAGGCTTTAAAAGCTCAAAAATGATCTAAACTTTTGTAACTTGAAGGGTACCTGACCCCTAAAAATCAGCCCCCAGCCTATTTATACATGTCCCTGCACCACCAGTATAGCATTGTAGGCATCCCTGTGTGTCAAAAATGTGTATTTTTGAAGTTTATAAAACCGCTTTACCTTCAGATCTGCGGCTTCTCAATTTTTGAGAAGTCACACAGGGCGTTCCTGTGGCTTCTCATCGCTGCCTGCACATCAATTATTCATGCCCAGTGGGCGTGCCAAGGCATTGTGATCTCCCTCGCCCTCCTCCATCTATAGTAACGTCGTATACACATTTGGGTGTATTCAGGACCTCGCGCATGCGCAATGCGCATCGCGAAGTCAGCAATACACCCGAGTGATGTGCAGGCGGCGATGAGAAGCCACAGGGAACCCCTGTGTGACGTCTCAAGAACTGAGAAGCTGCAGATCTGAAAGGTTAAAAAAAAAAAAAAAAAAAAAGCAGTTTTATAAACTTTAAAAATACCCATTTTTGACACAAAGGGATGCCTACAATGCTATACTGGTGGTGCAGGGACAAGTATAAATAGGCTGGGGCTGATTTTAGGGGTCAGGTTCCCTTTAATGCCCCGTCTCACACTACGATATCGGTAACGATATTGTTAGTACGTCACGGGTTTTCAGTCGTACTAACGACATCGTTCAGTGTGACATGTATAAACAATCAACGATAATCGGGCAGATCATTCATGGGAGGTTGGTGAACCGCAACTTAAACCAAACGATAAGCGTTCATTCAACCTGCAGCATGGGTGTGTGTGACACCTCGATAACAATGTCGTTAACGATCTCGCCTATTGAGAAGTGAAGGACGGACGTATGCGAGCTAACGACCGCAAGTATCGTTTGCTTGTCGCGGGATTGTTGCTGTGTCGTTAATGATATCTGTACGTCTGACATTTCACTAGCGATTATTGAATGTCGTTCTAGCAATCTAGGTCAAGTCGGATCGTTGGTCGGTTCGCCGATACATTGAAGCGTGAGACTGGGCCTTTACATTGAGATGTGCCAAGATATCGGGGGTCCGACTTTATATGGATGTATTGTGGTCATAAAAAAACACAACCATAGGGAAACTGCTATAGACAAGATAACACTCTTATTTTTGTGTTTTTATTGATAAGCCTCCTCAGATGTGCCATGAATGGAGGAGTTTGTTGCTTTTCTCTCCTCTCTTTTTTTTTCCTTCTTTGGGGGATTTGAAGAAAAAAAATAAATAAATAAAAAAAAAAGGACCTGTATCTGTGGTTCATGAGACACGGAGAATGTCCTACTCCAATCCAATTCAACCATTAAAGGAGAGTCTGTCACCCCCAAAATGGCAACCAAGCTGCCTAAGCATCTATTTAAAACACATAGGCAAGTATAGCTTAACTTAATATCACATAAAATTAGATTTTTAATAATAAGCAAATAAGGGTGCTTCAGTGCCCACTTGGTGTGGCCTGGAGACACGGGAGTAAGTGGGTGCTCTCGTCCGCTGGCCCAGCCGCCTTTAGAAAGACCACAAGGACCATTGCTTATCCCAACTGAACGCCCAAAATCCTTAACCGTGGGGGAACACTACTCAAACACAGGGTTATGGAACCACACAATGGTAAGGCTTTTTTGGATCCCTAACAGTGAAAGGCATATAACACATAACCAAGCACAACACACAATGTAACAGGCAACAGATTCTCACCCTTCCGCTGGCTCAACAGGGATTAGAATATTCATGACTTCAGGGCCGCTTACTCAAATCCAGCAGCACCCACCAAGAGAGGAATAGGGAGCTGACCGAGCAAAGCAAAGTCTGTGGCCAGGTGACCGGACTGTCCCAACCTTAGTATCTTCCTTAAATAATCACTAATATTTAGGCTGAATCCTAGGCTGATTTTTGCAGAATATAATCCAGTTAAGCTGTGTGTGTGTAACGTAACCTATTTGTGAGGATCCGATTTTAGTGCAAAACTGCACCAAGAACGGATCTTCTCTGAACGCAGCGTTGTGTGTGTGTGAACGGCCTGTGCTTTATACTTACCTCTCCTATATTTAACTCTGTGATCCTAGCGGTGTCTTCTGATCCACGCCGGGCCTGCAGCGAGCGCGGACTTTAGCACCCTGTAGCACCACGTGACCGGGTCATAGTCTCGTGGTGCTGTTTAAGGTCCTGAACCAGGTCCCGCGACGTTGGGATGCAGAGAGACCTCTGAGGGAGCACGGGAGGTGAGTAAAAAGAGCAAACAATTGACAGTCATTCTAAACTTCAGGGTATATTGTGTTCTTCCAAGATTGGTGGAGTAAGGCTGGGCTCTTATTGGCCTGATTTGAAGCTGGGATGCATTAAAAGAGGCATAGATGCTCATGAGGAGAACATAATTTTACCTCTATACAAGTCACTAGTGCGACCACACTTAGAATACTGTGTACAATTCTGGTCTCCGGTGTATAAGAAAGACATAGCTGAACTAGAGCGGGTCCAGAGAAGAGCGACAAAAGTCATTAGAGGACTAAGGGGTCTGCAATACCAAGACAGGTTATTAAACTTGGGGTTATTTAGCTTGGAAAAACGAAGGCTTAGGGGTGATCTTATAATAATGTATAAATATATGAGGGGACAGTACAGAGAACTTTCTAATGATCTCTTTACTCTTAGGCCTGAGACGGGGACAAGGGGGCATCCTCTACGTCTGGAGGAAAGAAGGTTTAATCATAATCACAGACGTGGATTCTTTACTGTAAGAGCAGTGAGACTATGGAACTCTCTGCCACATGATGTTAAATTGAGTGAGTCACTACTAACATTTAAGAAGGGCCTGGATGCCTTTCTTGAAAATTATAATATTACCAGTTCTATATACTAGATTCTTTGATAGGGCGTTAATCCAGGGAACTAGTTACTTAATTCTCCTATGAGTGTATATAGTCAGAGGGGATGAGATCATTAAATTAGCAACACACAAACTTGGCCAAACGAAGACTCCGCATAGTCTGGCAATAAACAATAACTTCGCAAACATGAGAAAAACAACAAAAGGTCAATAGTCTGACCAAAACAAGAACATTAACCCCTGACCTGTAGTGAGATACTGTGTCTTCCACCTGGCTCAGGCGTTGTGCACTGTAATCCTCTCCTTTTTGCTTAATAAAGCCAATACCTTAATATTCATTCTGACAAGTAAATTAAAGTGTGTCTTCTGTCAGCGCTGTGCACTGACAATGAAGGATCATGGTGGAGCTCTAATATCTTCGCTCTCATTTTGCTTTATAAAAAGCATAAAAAAAGTATTTTTTGTTAAAAAATAAATAAATAAATTAAAAAAAAAATAATTAAGATGTTGGTGCATGTCTGCATCTATTGTGCACACACCTGCACTGACTTTCAGTGCACCGCCACAAACATCCAGTGCGAAAGGGCAGGCAGACAGGAGTCCCAGCATTTGCTCTGTGCGTTTGAGACAAGTTAGGTACCAGTTTTATTATGCAAATAGGAGGGCATAAGAGTGCACCCAGACTCGGCCATTGAAGTCTATGGGAATACTTGTGATGGTGGGTTTACACACACCAATATCTGTGTCCAATATCTGAACAGATCTCTGGTTGCAGTGAAATCATGGATACATTGTTCCATTTTATGTCTGTGTACAAAATGGAGCAATGTGTCCATGATTTCACTGCAACCAATTTTGTACACAGACATAAAATGGAACAATGTATCCATGATTTCACTGCAACCAGAGATCTGTTCAGATATTGGACACAGAAATTGGTGTGTGTAAACCCACCATAAAGGTACCGTTACACACTTCAATGTTGAAACGATATCACTAACGATCTCATGAGCGCGCGGTCGTTAGGACATCGTTGGTGAGCTGTCCCACGTGTAGATATCTAGGATGACGCACCAACGATGTAACGAGCAGCTATCGTTCGCTCAACCCAGCGAACGATACTTGTTCACCGATGTCAATGGGTGAAGTCCTGAATGACATCATTATCGCGCTGTCCCACAGAACAATTTAGAGATTGGCTGATCGAGGATCGTTTGATTTGAGAACATGCTGATTTTTTTTCTTTTAAAATTGGCAATTGGCCCCTGTGAAGACAAGATGTCATGTGATCAGACCTATTGAATTTCATTGGTCAGGGTGGTGTCCAAATTTAAGGTGGACAGTACAGGTCCGTATAATACGCTAGCATCCATGAGCCCTTATGCTAGTTTCACATGTACAATATTCACAGTCTGAGTATGGACACCGATGTCCTGAAAGGCTGCTCACATGCTCTTGAAGCTGTATAGCTGAAGAACCACAGTCGGTTGGGACATTGCAATCTGTACTCAGAATGGGAATTTTGCACATTTGGTTTTGAGCTTTGTAGAAATATTAAATAACCTATTTCATAGAGGTTCAGCATCTTTTAGACAAATGTTTAATTGGTGACAAAAAAAAAAAACAAAAAACACAAAAACACCTCTCTACATTAATACATGCAGTTTGGCATCTGCCCATTAATGCATATTAATGCAAAAGGTAAAGCAACAGATTGGGTGCGGTGTTAGCTTGACTGTCATATTATTAAGACTTAATTTTCTGCCATATATAAAGGGAAAAACCCATAAAACAGTGGATCGGTGGTTAGCACTGTAGCTTTGCAGCACTGGGGTCCTGGGATCAAACCCCAACGAGGACGACATCTGCAAATTTATATTATGCTCTTCCGGTGTTTGCGTGGATTTTACTGCAGTTTTTGCCCATAGTCCAAGGACATACTGATAGGGAATTTAGACTGAGACCATTAAAAACTGTAATGATGCCTATAAAGGGTCATGGAATATAACAGATACAGGTCAAATAAACTAATGCATAGACAAATTTCCATGGTGAGCAATCAGGTTCCGGCTTTTTAGGTCCTACGAAAATTAAGAAATTATACCAGCAGTCTGGTAAATATTGTTTTTATTATATTTGAACCATTCTTTATAAATATTTCACATAAGGCTTTTCAGAGGTTGAATATAGTGTTACATTTTTCACCAACCAATTCTATGAAAGCACTATGGTGCGCACACACACACACACACACACACACACACACATCACAAAGCCCCGCACGGACCCTACATAGAACACACACTCCCTATGGTTCCATATTGTGGCCCTATGGGCATTCCTAGCGCTATAATGTTGTGAATCCATTAATTATGGTCTTCTATTAAAGTAATTCTTCTTGGGGGGTGGGGGGGGGAAGGCTATAGATCTTTATTATGGCAGTAAAAGAGAAGAAATATTTCACATAAACTGATGAGAAAAAGCCGATGTCCTCTGTATAGCTCTGGGAGTGGTGACAGCCAGTCATCATGAAGGGAGCCGTGCTCTGTACACTGTACTGTCTGTCTGGTTTTAACTCTATATACAGACAGACGTTTACATACACTGTATAAAAAGTACTTTAACATGTTTTTCTCACTATTTGACTTGAAATCGAAATACTCCTTCCTTGTTTTAGTTAAATTAAGATTAGCATAACAATTTTTATTTTCTAAATGCCAGAATAAATAACGAGAGAGGGAGAGAGAGTGATGGTGGGTTTACACACACCAACTTATCTGTCCAACTTCTGACCAACTTGCTGGTTGCAGTGAAATCATGGACACATAGTTCCATTTGTACACAGCCACAAAATGGAGCAATGTGTCCATGATTTCACTGCAACCAGCAAGTTGGTCAGACGTTGGACAGATAAGTTGGAGTGTGTAAACCCACCATGAGAGTGAGACAAACATTTATATAAACTAAGGTTACTATGCCTTTAAGTAAGTTGGGACAGCCCATATGATGATTTCATGTGTTTAGAAGCTTCTGATAGGTTTATTGGCAACATTTGAGTTAATTAGAGACACACCTGTGGATGTATTTCAATGTACACCTGAAAACACATCAAATCTTTATGTAGCATCAAGGGAAAGTGTAAAGAAATCAGCCAAGATATCAGGAAGAGTATTGTGGACTTGGACTTGAACAAGTTTGGTTCATCCTTGGGTACAATTTCCAGATACCTGAAGGTGCCTCGTTCATCTGTACTAAGAATTAAACATAAGTACAAAAAAGGTGGGAGTGTCCAGCAATCATACCGCTCAGGAAGGAGATGGGTCCTGTGTCCCAGAGATGGACAAGCTTTGGTCCGACATATGAATATCAACCCAAGAACCAAATCAAAAGACCTTGTGAGGATGGTGGCAGAAGTTGGTTAGATTGTGTCATTATCCACAGTGAAATGAGTACTGTTTCAACATGGGCTAAAAGGCCATTCTGCCAGGAAGAAGCCATTACTCCAAAAGAAACAGATTACTGTTTGCAAATGCACACAGGAACAAAGACCTACATTTTTGGACACAGCCTGTGGTCTGACAAAACTGAAATTGAAATGACTGGCCATAATGACCATTGTTAAATTTAGAGGAAAAAGGGAGAAGCTTGGAAAACAAAGAACATCATCCCAACTGTGAAACACAGGGTTGGCTGCATCATGTTGTGGGGTTTTGCTTCAAGAGAATCTAGTGCACTTCACGAGAATCTAGTGCACTTCACAAGACAGATAAAATATTATGTGGCAATACTGAAGCAACATCTCAAGACATCAGCAAGGAAGTTAAAGCTTGGACAGAAATGGGTCTTCCAAATGGACAATGACACGAAGCATACTGCCAAACTGCTAACAAAATGGCTTAAGGATAACAAAATCAATGTTTTGGAGTGGCCATCACAAAGGCCTGATCTCAATCCTATTGAAAATTTATGGGCAAAGCTGAAAAGTCAAATGCGAGCAAGGCGTCCTACAAACATAGCTCTGTACACTACTTCTGTCAGGAGGAATGGGCCCAAATTTCTACCAACTATTGTGAGAAGCTTGTGGAAGGATATCCAAAACCTTTGACTCAAGTCATATAGTTTAAGGGCAATGGTACTAAATACTAATGAAATGTACCGTATATACTCGTGTATAAGCCGACCCGTGTATAAGCCGACCCCCCTACTTTTGCCCCCAAAATCTGGGAAAAACTATTGACTCGTGTATAAGCTGAGGGTGGACCCCAGCACAGGTATACAGCCCCCAGCAGTGTGGTATACAGGCCCCCCGATGGTATACAGGCCTCCCCAGTGGTAGTATACAGCCCCCAGCAGTGTGGTATACAGCAGCCTCCCCAGTGGTATATACAGGCCCCAGCAGTGTTACAGCAGCCTTCCCAGGGTATATACAGCAGCAGCCCCAGGGTATACAGGCCCCCCCATACTCCGTAAACCTGTAAAGGAAGATGATTATACTTATCACTGTCCCGCTGCCGTCCCCGCTCTGCATCGCGCTCCTCCATCTGCATCGCGCTCCTCCATCTTCATTCACCGGCTTCCGACTTCCTGTGTTCTGCGCCGACAATGACGTCATTGTCGGCGCCGACAGGAAGCCGGAAGATGGAGGAGTGCGTTGCAGATGGAGGAGCGCGATGCAGAGCGGGGACGGCAGCGGGACAGTGATAAGTATAATCATCTTCCTTTACAGGTTTACAGAGCATGGGAGGGCCTGTATACTGATGGGGGGCCTGTATACCTCCTGGGGGGGGGCGCCCGTGTAGTGACTCGCGTATAAGCCGAGGGGGTAACTTTTCAGCCCAATTTTTGGGCTGAAAAACTCGGCTTATACGCGAGTATATACGGTATGTAACTTGTGACTTTGCAGAAAATAATAAAAATGCCTTAAAACATGTCCTCTCAATATTCTGCCATTTAGCAAATATTAATTATGGTAATCTTAATTGACCTAAAATGAGAAAGGTTTATTCTGATTTTATGTCAGATAGTGAGAAAAACATGAATAGGTGTGTCTTTTTATATAGTATATGTAAACATTTGGTTTCAACTGTATATATGGGAGCGAGAGACAGTCGGACATCATGGAGGCAGCTGTGTTCACGAGATGAGGGAAGTCTACATGTATAGGCATTAGTGATGAGCAAGTGTAATTGTTACTATTCGCACGAATAGTACGGTATTCTGGATACTCGTTACTCGGTGATTCCAAGCGAAAAAGTTCCAGCTCACGTCATAATGAAACTTCAAACTTTATTTTCAGACGTTAAAATACAGGGCATTGACGCATTTCAACCCTTCCATGAGTCTTAGTCATAATACAAATGAGAACAGATCCCAAAAACTCTATATAACCACATTCCCTTCTAGGCGGTACCACACACAATGATAGATCAGCCTCAGCTGGTCACGCACGTCAATAGCAGAAATTAAAAGCATGTTGAAACAATACATAGAAAAAACTAGATTGGTGCAATAATATGGCAGATGTTGAAAGAGAAATAGAGCGCATACAGTATATAATAACCTTTTGTCATACCAAAAGGCAAAAAAAAAAAAATATACGGTATATATATATATATATAAACACACACACACACCGTTAATATAAATAAATTAGTTTGTCCATACATAGAGAAAAATAGGACGACAGAAAAGACAGATCCATATTATATTATGAGAAAAGAATATATCTTCAATGATACAAAAATGCAGTATAATCAACAAAACAGCGCTACATCGTTCCTCTGATTAAGAGTATGGACACACTGGCGTGAAACCCGGACTGCAATGTGAGTAAAAATCACATTGCAGTCGGACCAATGTTAGTCAATGTCCGAGAACACATTTCCGAGTGTCGGACATTTTTTTTCTTGTCTGATTCACGGATGACGAGTCAGTCGCTACATGCTGCGACAGTATGCGAGTATTGGACGAGACTCGCCAATGCAAGTCTATGGGTCCGACAAAAAGACGTACCACACTCGGACCGCACACAGACCATACAAGTCGGATGCGATTTTTAATTGATACATTATCATTCTGTAGCTTAGACAACTGTAAAAAAATGCTCCTGTAAATGCTAATACAGTAAATAGCTGCTGAGTAAAAAAATGGATTGTACTCGGACAGCACTCGGAAGCCACACTGACCAAAAGTCGGATGATACTCGTCCGACTCGCCGATCCGTCAATCGGACCGTTTTTGCACTCGCCAGTGTGTTTCCAGCCTTAAGCCAGTAGGAGCTCTGGATCACAGTTTAAGGCAACGTTCACACATTGCACATTTTTGCGCAGGCGGTTTTTGCACCGCATTTTTTACATGCTAACTTCTCCCCCAAAAGTGCAGGGGAGAAGTGATGTCACACAGGGGAGGAACAATCCTCCCCAGTGTGACAGCCCCTTCTGGGTGTTGTAGTGTATTAATATACACTACAAAACCCAAAATAAACTAATCCAAATGTGTTGAAAATAATAAAGATTGAATACTTACCCTCCGCCGGATGTTCCGGTTACCGGGAGCCGACACAACCAGAGGTACTGACTTTCCAGGGCCTATCAAGATCGCTGAATGGCCACTCGCTGTCATGTGATATATGACATGCTGTGACGTGCATATCACATGACCGTAAGCGGCCAATCAGCGGTTGTGTCGGTACACGGAACACCTGGCGGAGAAGTAAGTATTCAATTTTTTTTTTTTTTTTTTTTTTTTACACATTTAGATTAGTTTATTTTAAGTTTTGCAGTGTATATTAATACACTACGAAACCCAGAAGGGGCTGGCACAGATGTCACACAGGGGAGGATTCTTCTTCCCCTGTATAACATCATAACCTGCAGCGTCGGCACATTCCCGCTGGAATTGTGCATAGTCTGAACAGCGATGCGTAATTCCAGCGGGAATAACAGGCAAAATATGGGGAGAAAGCGCAGCGTATATTTACGCACTGTCTGAACAGCAAAGTGAATTTCACATTCACTTTGCCAGCAGACGCACACGCACATTTTTGAAAAGCGCGCACAAAAAGCACAGTGTGTGAACGTAGCCTAAGTATCCAGAAAATCTTATGCAGCAGGTACTTGGCATTACCGCCCATCTGTCTGAACACTGCCTTATCCAATGCTGTAATGTGGACACATCTCCTTTGTGAACATTCAAAAAGTGCTTGGAGGCACCAGAAAGACTACGTGCGGTTTTATTCTGGCAGTCATAGATATTTTCTGAGATTCTGCAGTGTAATGTTCTAGAAGTTGAACCAATATAATCTATTTTGCATGCGGTACACTCACTCAATCTTTTATACAACGTTTTCAGTGCCACAATTCATAAAATGGCGAATCTCATAATTTTTCCTGAGTTTTTGAAGATGAAAAACTCAGAGTCTTCTGTATGTAACCACACAAATTACAAGATTTCTGGTTGCACCTGTAAGAACCTACAGTACGCAACCAATTTTTGTTGTCATTTTTTCCAACCTAGTTGTAATATCACTTAGGTGGGCGTCACACACTACGATATATGTAAGGATGTCGTTGGAAAGTGCCTGATTTGGCATCACTCCTCCGACATCGTTGCGTGTGACAGGTGGATCTGACTAGCGATAAGTGGTCAGATCGTTATATACAGATATGAGAACCGGACCTCATATCACACGATGTTGATCATCCAATCTGCTGCATCGTTCTGTGTGACACCGCCATAACCGATCTCCTGACCGATTTCTCCTATTCACATCATTGACAAGCATCAATCGCTGGTTGTGTGAATGATACCTACACGTAACATCACTACTGTGTCCTGAACAATATCTATACATGTGACACCTCACTAACCATGTGTCCACAAGTGCGCACCCCTGACATCGTTATTGAGCTCCCACACAAAATCGTAGTGTGTGACGGCCGCCTTGGTGAGATGACATTCCCCACTGTTACACCACTTTTAGAAACAAATCTAACCCCTTTGTCCAAGACAGCATTGGTCTTAAGGCCACGTCACACACTTTAATATTGTTTACGATATCGCTGAAACATCACTGTTTTTTAATCGCCTAAGCGATATCATTTGTGCGTCGTTGCGTGTAACCAAACGATTTTTGGATGAAAAATAGTTTGATCGCTCTTCGCAGATTTGTGATCCTGACCTCAAATCCGTCGTGCATCGTTAATATACCAGCGTTCAACCTGCTGCATCAAATGTGTGACACTGTGCAAACGATCTCATTGACGATTTCACCTATTCCTGACACTGGCTGGCCTCGATCGCTGGGTTGTGTGCTGGATCGCTGGCACGTTGACAAATGTAAAATCGTTAACGAGATTTATGCTTGTGACACCGCACAAACGAGATCAATAAATTGTTCTAACGATCTCGATCACGTGACTTTGCAGGCGATACCGTGATCGGTATTGAAGCGTGTGACGTGGCCTTTATCGTCAGCAAGTAGGATTGGTAGATATTTTTTAGTGATACCCACAATCCTACTGTATTGCTTACTATAGTTTGTGGAGAACACCACTTGTCTGTTATTAGCTCCACACCTCAGCGAGTATCGCTGGTGCTCGTGAGTGATGTGCCGATCATTATCGATCTGACACAAGTTGACAGCTCCATTCAGTGCACAAAGTGAGCTGGCACCTCAGTGAGAGCAGATTGAATGTTAGGGTCTCTGGGGGGCATAGCAAGGTGTTTTATGCAGTAGAAATGTAAAAAAAGCCCACCCTCCTGCCCTGTCCCGGAAATGTTTGTTTTATAGCGGTATGTGTGTGGGCGGAGCCTATCATTAATTGACTAACATTGTACTCGCCATTTGGATGAATACACGACTATTAAAAACTACTTGTTACGTGTATAGCGAATATTACGCCACTCACTCATCACGAACATGTATATACGGAAGCAGTGGCAGGCAGACACCATGGAGGGAGATGTGTTTACTGGACTGGGGAGGGGGGTAGTCTGTATGTATAAATGGGAGCGGTGGCAGCAAGACATCATGGAGGGAGCGATGTTCACCGGACCGGGGGCAGGAAGGCGGGGGGAGGCGGGGAAGGGGTGGGTTCTGTATGTTTATATGAGAGGGATGGCGGCCGGATACCACGGAGGTGGTGGCGCAATATTTATATATATGGGACCGGTGGCAGCAAGACATCATGGAGGGAGCGATGTTCACCGGACCGGGGGCAGGAAGGGGGGGGGGGGGGGGTTCTGTATGTCTATATGAGAGGGATGGCGGCCGGATACCACGGAGGTGGTGGTGCAATATTTATATATATGGGACCGGTGGCAGCCAAACATCATGGAGGGGGCTGTGTTCACTGGACAGGTGTGCTCCTGTGGGGAGAGAGTAGTTTACACAATAGGGAATCGCCATGTCAGCAGTTTTGGGAGGGTATTTTTCTATAATATGAGTTTATTAATATTCTATGTGGTCACTACACCCTGCCGCCTCCCTCCTCTAGGCAACAATCTGATATCACACATTCACCTGGCAGAAATCATCTTGGACTTTGTAATAAAAGGGATCAGCAGCCATTCACATTATTAGGTGCACTCCAGCTATCAGAGGCCACTGAGAACATAGGTCACACAGCACATACAACGTAATGTCCATGTCTATGGCGACAGTGACTGGGACTTACCGAAAAATGAAGGGAGGTGAGACACGGAGTCCAGGAAAGTGCAGGTGTCTATCTGCTTATCGGCAGGTAAAGGCTTGAACTGGTGCTGAAGAAGAAGAGCCATGATGGGAGCCGGTAACCGCCGCTGTCCTCTCACTTACTGCCCGGGCTCTGACAAACACGGAACTACACTCGTACTCAGCCCTCTCACTATACAGCTGACTGAGGGGGAGGCGCTATGGGATTGCGTCGCAACCAATCAGCGTGGGAATAAACGACCAATCAGAAAATAGCACTCTTCGCGGTGACGTCACCCACCTGGGCGACATTGGGCAGATGTTTTTCTGACCAATCAGCGAGGCGCTGTGGTAGCTCAGCCAATGAGCTTCTCGTTATAAAGTAGAGTAGCATTTGTTTTCACATATGTGAATAAATAATAGGAGCTAAGATGGAAGCGAAGTTTAGTCATGAATATTGAATGAGCACTTTCCTCCATGTGGCCGCGGTTGTAGAGAGCGCAGTGCTGTAAGAACATGTGGTGTGATAGTTAGAATATCCCAGTGGTGGTCCCTAGGGGGCAGAAGCCACACCTCTGAGGTAACAGAGACTATCTGTGACACAGCTCGTGTGTCCCCGTGTTATTTGCCTCACAAAACAAGTGAAGGGAATTACCACATGTAAAGTCCAACCAAGTCCCATTAGTTGTACCCCAATCCCTGCAGGGGCGCACTGTGGCCTCATTCACTTGTAGGGGCAGAAATCACATCCAGAGTTCTTCTACAGATCTCATATCTGATACGTGTAAACATACCCACAATGGGGTTGCCCTGTGTAAATCCACAAGTCTGCAGTAGTGTGTCTCTATGTGACTGCAGACTTGTGAATCCTCACATCGCGAGCACTGTGCACTGTGAGGATTCCCCGGTGTGAGAGCAGAGATCAGCGGTCACATGATCACAAGTGTGGAGTATACATAATCCCGCCCAAAATCCATAGATGGGCCCAATACACATTCATTGAGCGAGGCCAGAAACAGTCTAGTTTGGCATATAATATACTCGTGGCCACATGACCACCAAGGGGCATACATAGAAATCGTGAGGCCCCATATCAAAAGTTCTTATTGGGACCACACCCCAAATCAACAATAAAAACATATTACTACAAAGTAATTTTCCTCCTATTGAAGCCCCTAGATTCCCACTTCGTTGTACGATATCTATAAAGTATGATGACAATATAAGTGCTCCACAAACACTGTATAATATCCCCACAGTGAATTTCTCCATAGTACCTTCCACATGCACAGCATGATGACCCCAATGTGCCCCCATACACACAACTACCCTGGCAAAGTATGATGACCCCAACACAGTATGATCCTCATCCTCAACTTTGACCCCCACACAGCGCTCTTTAAAGTATAAAGGTCCCCACAACTGTTAACACTGTATAATGCCCCTGACTAGCTCTCCAAACTGTATAATGGCCCTCAACAAAGTATGATCCCCAAATTTGACCCTCACACAGCTCTCGATGAAGTATAATGGGCCTACATGCAGTATAATGGTCCCCACATCTGTTCACACTGTATAACAATCCCCACTATCTCTCCAAACAGTGTAATGGCCCCCAAAACAGCCCTCCTCTTGTATAATGGACTGTATAATTGCTTGCAAAATAGTATAATACAGTATAGTGGCCCTCAAATAGCCCTACATAAAGTATAATGGCTCCCTCATATCCCTACAAATATGATATTGGCCACCAAATAGCCCTAAAAATATTACAATGACCCCCACATAGCCATCTATATTGAATATTTACCCCACATAGTCCTCCATATAGTTTTATGCAACCCATAGTCCTCCATATAGAATAATTGGTCCCACATTGCCTTCAATATAGTATAATACACCACCCATAGTTCTCCATACAATATAATTCAACCCCCATAGTCATGCATAAATTGTAATGCACCCTGTAAGGAAAAAGCAATGTTTTTTACAGGTAGCCATGCTGTTCAGATCTACCATAACTCCCTCCTCGGAGTTATGGTAGATATTGTCATGGGCAATATGTTAATTAGCATGAGTATGCCAATTCCCTGGCCAACAGGCCACACAAGGGAGAAAGGGAGACTTCCTGATGAATGCAGGGAGATAACACTTTTGTACCTAGTCATCCGTGGGAAAGCGAATATGTTAAATAACCTGAGGAAATTGTCATTTAGCCAGGTGTATAGAGCTTCCTAGGGAATAAGAGCTAGGTGACTGCTGAAGCCCAGAGGCACACGGGCAAAGGAAGACCCCCTGTGCCTTGGCATAGAAGTTTAGAAAATCTATTTCCCCAGCCTGGAAATTCAATGGAAGAGTTAATTACTGCCCAGACTTAGAGACCCCAAGAGTATAATCGTAATATCTTATGAACCACCACTCATATAAAAATATCAAGCGGAAATATCGCATCCAGAGATGCAGACGATCCTGGCACATATGTTTGTATAAGTGTGAGACCATCGTAAGTCCCCTAAACTTGATATTGACCAGTAGGATACCAGCAGAGGGGTCATGCGTCATTTCAAGGCGATGCTAAAATCATAACTGAATACATGAGAGCATTGTCTTCCACCTATGACATTCACAGGCAAAGTTATGGAAAATAATAACTTTTGTATATCTCATATCTTACCTCAGGGGGGTGGGAGTTATGAGACGGCTCAGAGGCAGGAGATGGGTGGGAGATGGGAAAGCCTCTTACTGTATAACAATAGCCCATCTCTTCCCATCTTGGTATTCTTCTGAAGAGGCATAATTACATCAAGCTAGAGTGTACTCAGGAACCAGGTTGGCCCATGCTGCCCATGTTGTGCCATCAGCATCAAAGTAACTGATCACATGTGTGCGTAATTATGTGTGTATCCCATTTATCTTTTATTTCCATAACTGACTGTAATATTTGTAAAATCTTATAATAACTGTAAATATTAATAATATTCTAGTGTAGCAATAGGGTGATTTAATATATAAATTTAATCTTCAGTTGCTCTTTTTATCTGATCACAATCTCCATGTCCATGTGCTAATTTAACGCTACCTGGGTTGGTTTCTGACCCCACATAAGCCTGTTCTCGGACCAGATTTATATGAAACTAGCTGAAGTACCCGGCTACGCCCGAGTTAATAAATAACTGATGTTAGCTATAACAAAATAGAATTTGAATATGTCATATCAATGACCTGTAAGAAAATAGAAGCTGAGCTGTGATTGATTGCTATAGGCAGCCTAATAAATCTCCAGCCAACAGTAAACCCTCCCCCTGGCCGGGCAGTATATGTTACCTAACACATACACATAATAGACAGCTCATGTGACTGACATCTGCCTTAATTCTCTATATGGCACATGTGTTGCACATTGGCTGTTTTTAATCAGATGTTTATGTTTGGAAATTAAAGATAGCACACGTATGAGGCGAGTTGTGTGAGGTGATTTGTGCACATCTGTGTCTGTCTGTGTGGTGTGTGTGTCCCTGGGGTGTGTGCATGTGTGTGTCCCTGTAGGGTGAGTGCATGTGTCCCTATAGGGTGTGTATGTGTGTGTGTCCCTGTGTGGGGGGGTCTGTGTGGTGTGTGTCTCTGTTGTGTGTGTCTCTTTGTGATATGTGTGTGTGTGTCCCTGTGGGGTGAGTGCATGTGTCCCTATAGGGTGTGTCTGTGTGTGTGTCCCTGTGGGGGGGGGGTCTGTGTGGTGTGTGTGTATCTGTGTTGTGTGTGTCTCTTTGTGGTGTGTGTGTCCCTGTGGGATGAGTGCATGTGTCCCTATAGGGTGTGTATGTGTGTGTGTCCCTGTGTGTGGGGGGGTCTGTGTGGGGAGTGTCTCTGTGTTGTGTGTGTCTTTTTGTGGTGTGTATGTGTGTGTCCCTGTGGAGTGAGTGCATGTGTCCCTATAGGGTGGTATGTGTCATTGTGGGGGGGAGTCTGTGTTGTGTTGTGTGTTTCTCTTTGTGGTGTGTGTCCCTGTGGGGTGAGTGCATGTGTCGCTATAGGGTGTGTGTGTGTCCCCGTGGGTGTGGGTGTCTCTGTGTTGTGTGTGTCTCTTTGTGGTGTGTGTGTGTTTGTTTGGATGCGTGGTGAGTATCCAATGTTGGGGCTGCACCTTAGCGACTTTACACTTGCTGTTACTCTTTGTGTGGGTGTGGTGTGTATACATGTCCCCGTGCGTGGTGAATATCTCATGTTGGGGCCCCACCTTAGTGACTATATGCTGGTATGTGCTGTTAGTCTTTGGTGCTATCATTAAGCCCCTCTCATTCACAACTGTCAACTGGTAACTGTCACTTTTTCCCCATTATGTAGATAGGGGCAAAATTGTTTGGTGAATTGGAATGCGCGGGGTTAAAATTTCGCCTCACAACATAGCCTATGACGCTCCCGGGGTCCAGACATGTGATTTTGCAAAATTTTGTGGCTATAGCTGGCAGCTGTCGATTTTCCTCCAACACTTTTACATTCACTTTTTCCCCATTATGTAGATAGGGGCAAAATTGTTTGGTGAATTGGAATGCGCGGGGTTAAAATTTCGCCTCACAACATAGCCTATGACGCTCCCGGGGTCCAGACGTGTGACTGTGCAATATTTTGTGGCTGTAGTTGCGACGGTTGTAGATGCCAATCCCGGATATACATACACACACACACATTCAGCTTTATATATTAGACTAGTAAAAAGGCCCGATGCAATTGCATCGGGAGCAGGGTGAAATGAATTGTGTGTATACAGGCGGGTCAGTGGGTAGCAGAGTATACAGGGGGCTCTGTGGGTAGCAGAGTATACAGGCGGCTCTGTGGGTAGCAGAGTATACAGGCGTGTGTGGTGGTGTTGGCAGAGTATATAGGTGTCTGTGGTGGCATAGTATACAGGCATCTGTGTGGTGGCAGAGTATACAGGTGTCTGTGGTGGTGGCGGCAGAGTATACAGGCGTGTGTGGTGGTGTGGGCAGAGTATACAGGCGTGTGTGGTGGTGGGGGCAGAGTATACAGGCATCTGTGGTGGTGGCGGCAGAGTATAGAGGCGTCTGTGCTGGTGGCGGCAGAGTATACAGGCTTCTGTGCTGGTGGCGGCAGAGTATACAGGCGTCTGTGCTGGTGGCGGCAGAGTATACAGGCGTCTGTGCTGGTGGCGGCAGAGTATACAGGCGTCTGTGCTGGTGGCGGCAGAGTATACAGGCGTCTGTGCTGGTGGCGGCAGAGTATACAGGCGTCTGTGCTGGTGGCGGCAGAGTATAGAGGCATCTGTGGTGGTGGCGGCAGAGTGCACAGGCGTGTGTGGTGGCGGCAGAGTGTACAGGCGTGTGTGGTGGTGGCAGAGTATACAGGCGTGTGTGGTGGTGGCAGAGTGTACAGGCGTGTGTGGTGGCGGCAGAGTGTACAGGCGTGTGTGGTGGCGGCAGAGTATACAGGCGTCTGTGCTGGTGGCGGCAGAGTATACAGGCGTGTGTGGTGGTGGCAGAGTGTACAGGCGTGTGTGGTGGCGGCAGAGTGTAGAGGCATGTGTGGTGGCGGCAGAGTATAGAGGCGTCTGTGCTGGTGGCGGCAGAGTATACAGGCGTCTGTGCTGGTGGCGGCAGAGTATACAGGCGTCTGTGCTGGTGGCGGCAGAGTATAGAGGCATCTGTGGTGGTGGCGGCAGAGTGTACAGGCGTGTGTGGTGGTGGCAGAGTGTACAGGCGTGTGTGGTGGCGGCAGAGTGTACAGGCGTGTGTGGTGGTGGCAGAGTGTACAGGCGTGTGTGGTGGTGGCAGAGTGTACAGGCATGTGTGGTGGTGGCAGAGTATACAGGCGTCTGTGCTGGTGGCGGCAGAGTATACAGGCGTCTGTGCTGGTGGCGGCAGAGTATACAGGCGTCTGTGGTGGTGGCGGCAGAGTGTAGAGGCGTGTGTGGTGGCGGCAGAGTGTACAGGCGTGTGTGTGGTGGCGGCAGAGTGTACAGGCGAGTGTGGTGGTGGCAGAGTGTACAGGCGTGTGTGGTGGTGGCAGAGTATACAGGCGTCTGTGCTGGTGGCGGCAGAGTATACAGGCGTCTGTGCTGGTGGCGGCAGAGTATACAGGCGGGTGTGGTGGTGGCGGCAGAGTATACAGGCGTCTGTGGTGGTGGCAGAGTATACAGGCGTCTGTGGTGGTGGCGGCAGAGTATACAGGCGGGGTGTGGTGGCGGCAGAGTATACAGGCATGTGTGGTGGCGGCAGAGTATACAGGCGTCTGTGCTGGTGGCGGCAGAGTATACAGGCGTCTGTGCTGGTGGCGGCAGAGTATACAGGCAGGTGTGGTGGTGGCGGCAGAGTGTACAGGCGTGTGTGGTGGTGGCAGAGTGTACAGGCGTGTGTGGTGGTGGCAGAGTGTACGGGCGTGTGTGGTGGCGGCAGAGTATACAGGCGTGTGTGGTGGTGGCGGCAGAGTATACAGGCGTGTGTGGTGGTGGCGGCAGAGTATACAGGTGTCTGTGGTGGCGGCAGAGTATACAGGCGTGTGTGTGTTGGCAGAGTATACAGGCGTCTGTGTGGTGGCATAGTATACAGGCGTCTGTGTGGTGGCGGCAGAGTATACAGGCGTGTGTGGTGGTGGCGGCAGAGTATACAGGTGTCTGTGGTGGCGGCAGAGTATACAGGCGTGTGTGTGTTGGCAGAGTATACAGGCGTCTGTGTGGTGGCATAGTATACAGGCGTCTGTGTGGTGGCATAGTATACAGGTGTCTGTGTGGTGGGATAGTATACAGGCATCTGTGTGGTGGCAGAATATACAGGTGTCTGTGGTGGTGCTCCTGCAAGGCAGGGGTTAAAAAAAATAAAAAAAAGATTATGCTCACCTCTCCCCGAGCCCCCGGAGTCTCCCGCCGTCTCCCGCTAGGCTCCCGGTGGCTGTGCAGGCTCCCGGTGCCTGCAGTGGTCTTCTATCTACTGCACTCAAGGACCTGTGGTGATGTCAGAGTCACGTGACCTGCGATTTGCCTGGAGTAAGCTGGTGTCACGTGACTCTGACAACACCACAGGTCCTTGAGTGCAGTAGATAGAAGACCACTGCAGGCACCGGGAGCCTGCAGAGCCACCGGGAGCCTAGCGGAACACGGCGGAAGACGGCGGGAGACTCCGGGGGCTCGGGGAGAGGTGAGGATTTTTTTTATTTTTAACTGTAGAGCGGCTGCGGCTCGTGATGACGCTGCGCGTCATCACTCGCAGTCGCGCAAAGGAGTCTGGGATTGGGCTACAGTGCCCAACTCCCGATTATGTAAGTAGATGAGGAACTAGCCGCAGCAACTAGTGCTTGGGGGTTATTCGGGGCATCTATCAGTGACGGGGGGTGGCGGTTATTATATGGCTTCCGGTCGCGGACCAGAAGGCATATGCCACACTCACTGAGAGGTGCCTTAATAAACCAGCACTGACAGGGCAGCTGTGGCACTTCTTTTATCCTCAGGTAGTTCCCTGACTAGCCTGTGTTTAACAAGAAAAGTCTTTTAAAGAACACTGCACACTCCAGAAAAATTTTTCAAAGTGAAATTGTGTATTTATTAGTGGTGCATACAGACATTTTTTGCGATAGGGCTTGACGTTTCGACCACGTCCCGTGGTCTTTATCAAAATATCGCTGTGGAAAATAGAAACAGTGCAGTGAATGTACAATATTTACAAAAATTTACATACAATTTTTGGTGTTGTGTGTGTTCAACACTCAATGCTTCACATAGATCTGTCATATAGTTTGTAGTGTATGTTACAGAGAATATTCCATTAGTAATCCAGGTGATAGAGGATATGAAGTTACAAGGTAGTAAATGAGAGAACATATGTAGGTTAGGGTATAGAAGGTTAATCCCATAGTGATGTAAAGATAGTGTGGAGATTAAGAATTTTACCTGTCTAGTCTTATAGCTATGGGTATATTGCACCTAGGAAGCCCACAGGTCCTGTATTGGTTAAATGGTGCCTTTTGTCCTCTGGTAGTGGTGGTTGTCTGTTAATCAATTATTTGTTAATCAATTATTTAGTGGTGAATACGGGGCATATATCATTAGTTGGTTGTTAGGGTAATTACCTTTAGGGATGTCTATAACAGATATGACTCACTAGAGGATATCTTATTCTCATCTGTGTTCCAGGAATGCACCTTCCCAGATCCAGCCCTGTGAGTGGGATATGTTCCTAATGGTAGGAGAACATACAGTGTTAAGAGGAAATCACTATGTATACTTAGCTTGTTTATATGGATCTCAGTGGTGGTTCAGTGGACCTGCCTCCTGCTCCGGGATCTGCCAGCGCGTCCAGCGCTTCGGCTGTGACTGACAAGGAGCCGGGAGTCGCAGCTCTTTAACCACTCATCCCGGTCAGCTGACCGGAAGTGACGCGCTGTCTCGCGCGTGCTCAGTGCGCGCTGCTTCCATAGACACAGTAACTATGTGTTCAGTCGTGACGAGTTGTACTGCGCGTGCGTGGCTCGTCCTGCGTTACTACTGAGGGATGTGCCAGCTTACTTAGTGGTGTCTGTGACAATTCCTCCGATGTTGTTGAATGGGGATTACAATGTTCTATTGGATTACCCTATTTAGGTGTCCACTGAGTCTGTGTGAAGGGGTATTGTGTTGTTGTATAGGTTCAAGAAAAAAGATCTAGTTGACAGACAGTTATGCAGGTTACAAGCATATATACATCATGGAAAAGTGGATTATTTTGTTTAGTGTGCACATACATATTGAGTATACAGGTAATAGGGGTCCAAACCCTTGTCAGTAGTTTATAGTGAACCTAGATCAATCCAAATTTCTCATACAGTGTATGTTTACATACAAAACAATAAAGGAAGTAAAAATGAAGGTTAAAATCATGTTCAATCATAAAGTAATTGTCAAAGGATAAACAAGACCGTCATGGGGGTGGGGAAGAGACTATATAGGTATTAATACATTTACATTTTTCTATAAGCCCTATTTATGCTTACCAACCAGGTGGTCTAAAGAGTGTGCTCACGACTATATTCTCAGTGCGTCTGTAGGGAGGAAAGCATATTACAGTGTTACCAATCAATTTCTCTGTTCAGTCCTTTAGGGGTAAGGGTATCAAGGGTGTAGATCCAGAAGGTCTCTCTCTCTTTTAGGAGCTTTATATGGTTACCCCCTCGTCTGGGTCTATGTACTTTCTCAATGATTTGAAACCGTAATTGCGACACTGAGTGCCTTGCTTCCTTAAAATGGTAAGGCAGTGGGAGCCAAGTTTTACCACATCGTATTGTGGACTTGTGGCTGGAAATTCTGTCTTTGATGGGTTGTATGGTCTCTCCCACATAGAGTAGGCCACAGGGACACTTGATCAGATATACTACAAAGTTTGTGTCGCATGTGTAATAATCCTTGATCTTATAGGACTTACCCGTCCTGGGGTGGGTAACCATATCTCCTTTTATCACATTTGAACAGCAAGTACAGTTAAGGCAGGGGAAAGTGCCTGTCCTCTTAGGGTGTAAGTATGTCTGGAACTCGTGTGAGCTTTGGCTCCCTATGTCAGCTCTTACTAGTCTATCCCTGATGTTCTGTGGTCTCTTGGTGCACATCAAGGGGGGTGATTTGAAAGCTTCCACTTGTGGGTAGCCTCTATTCAGTAATGGCCAGTGTTTTCTAATCAATCTATGTATTTTGTTCATAGTGGGGTGGTAATGATGTACAAATGGGATCCTTTCTACTTTGTGTTTGGGTAGGGGCTCTGATGAGGTGTCCCTTGCTGCCGTTAGTTCATCATGTAGGAGTTGCTCTGGGTATCGTCTGTCCCTAAACTTTTGGGACATCTCTATCAATCTTGTTTCTCTGGTGTCTGGATCGGATACTATCCGAGATACCCTTTTAAACTGTGATCTGGGCAAACTGGCTCTCATTGATTTTGGATGACAACTATTATATAGCAGGAGTCTGTTACAGTCGGTGGGTTTTGTGAAACGTCAAGCCCTATCGCAAAAAATGTCTGTATGCACCACTAATAAATACACAATTTCACTTTGAAAAAATTTTTCTGGAGTGTGCAGTGTTCTTTAAAAGACTTTGCTGATACCGGGACCCAAGGGCCCCCTACACTAGCACCTCCACCACATCCTACTGGTGTGCACGCCAATCACTATTACTACTGGACTATTTTCTTTTGGCCGTAGCACCCTCTACATAGATCAGATGTCATCCAACACCTTTGCCTATTCCGACGAAACAGAGAACTCCATTTTATCCAAAATAGGAATACCACACGACTTCCTACATATACCCTCTAAGGATATCAAGACACGTGACTGGGAGAAGGAGAAAAAACGACTCGTCTCGTACGAACTACATTGCGCTACCCTTGAAGAGTACCACCACCAGGGTAAAATCCCCAGGGGCCTCCAGGAGTAAGCTACGACCCACCATTTTTTCTGATGATGAGAAATACTGCCAAGTCTTTCAGAAAATATTAAATAAGTGCTCTTTTGATTTAATTCTCCTCACAATAGAATACCTACAAGTGGCGATCACAGAAACGAAGAAAAAAATCGACACCATCGAAAATCAACTCAAGGCCACCCTCACCTCAACGGAACTAAAAGAACTTGGTGCAAAGGTCGCCGACGTCTTGGAAACACACATCAGGACTCTACAAGAGAGGAAGCGACAAAAGTTCCAAAGAGATACTGAGGACTATTTGTCAAATAGAGTATACAGGTGGGAGGATCAACGCCCAAGACAACCAAGGAATCCCAATAGACCCAAAAATTCAAGGAAACCTAACAAACCATGGCCGAAAGGTGGAAGACCGCGAGAGAATCCGTCACCCGACACATACAGCGACACTGGGACCATCAACACCACACAACACCATACAGCAACACCATCAACACCACCGACAACAGCAGGTTTTTTAGGAGCACAACGCCAGATTCCACCAGGAGGCCGAAACGGGGGCGCCCCAGGCGGGGGAGGAGGTCTAAGCAACATGACTCTACGATCACAGGTAGTGGTCCGACATTGTCATAAATGTATCTGACTATTCTCTGTCACCCATTGAACATGCTGTACTCAATAAAGGTTTACTCAATATGTATGTGCACACTTAACAAAATAATCCACTTTTCCATGATGTATATATGTTCAAATGTGATAAAAGGAGATATGGTTACCCACCCCAGGACGGGTAAGTCCTATAAGATCAAGGATTATTACACATGCGACACAAACTTTGTAGTATATCTGATCAAGTGTCCCTGTGGCCTACTCTATGTGGGAGAGACCATACAACCCATCAAAGACAGAATTTCCAGCCACAAGTCCACAATACGATGTGGTAAAACTTGGCTCCCACTGCCTTACCATTTTAAGGAAGCAAGGCACTCAGTGTCGCAATTACGGTTTCAAATCATTGAGAAAGTACATAGACCCAGATGAGGGGGTAACCATATAAAGCTCCTAAAAGAGAGAGAGACCTTCTGGATCTACACCCTTGATACCCTTACCCCTAAAGGACTGAACAGAGAAATTGATTGGTAACACTGTAATATGCTTTCCTCCCTACAGACGCACTGAGAATATAGTCGTGAGCACACTCTTTAGACCACCTGGTTGGTAAGCATAAATAGGGCTTATAGAAAAATGTAAATGTATTAATACCTATATAGTCTCTTCCCCACCCCCATGACGGTCTTGTTTATCCTTTGACAATTACTTTATGATTGAACATGATTTTAACCTTCATTTTTACTTCCTTTATTGTTTTGTATGTAAACATACACTGTATGAGAAATTTGGATTGATCTAGGTTCACTATAAA
This sequence comes from Allobates femoralis, assembly GCA_033576535.1. NCBI lineage: Eukaryota > Metazoa > Chordata > Amphibia > Anura > Aromobatidae > Allobates > Allobates femoralis. Next base: position 617,460,792 of record JARQOC010000003.1, read on the forward strand.
CTACTGACAAGGGTTTGGACCCCTATTACCTGTATACTCAATATGTATGTGCACACTAAACAAAATAATCCACTTTTCCATGATGTATATATGCTTGTAACCTGCATAACTGTCTGTCAACTAGATCTTTTTTCTTGAACCTATACAACAACACAATACCCCTTCACACAGACTCAGTGGACACCTAAATAGGGTAATCCAATAGAACATTGTAATCCCCATTCAACAACATCGGAGGAATTGTCACAGACACCACTAAGTAAGCTGGCACATCCCTCAGTAGTAACGCAGGACGAGCCACGCACGCGCAGTACAACTCGTCACAACTGAACACATAGTTACTGTGTCTATGGAAGCAGCGCGCACTGAGCACGCGCGAGACAGCGCGTCACTTCCGGTCAGCTGACCGGGATGAGCGGTTAAAGAGCTGCGACTCCCGGCTCCTTGTCAGTCACAGCCGAAGCGCTGGACGCGCTGGCAGATCCCGGAGCAGGAGGCAGGTCCACTGAACCACCACTGAGATCCATATAAACAAGCTAAGTATACATAGTGATTTCCTCTTAACACTGTATGTTCTCCTACCATTAGGAACATATCCCACTCACAGGGCTGGATCTGGGAAGGTGCATTCCTGGAACACAGATGAGAATAAGATATCCTCTAGTGAGTCATATCTGTTATAGACATCCCTAAAGGTAATTACCCTAACAACCAACTAATGATATATGCCCCGTATTCACCACTAAATAATTGATTAACAAATAATTGATTAACAGACAACCACCACTACCAGAGGACAAAAGGCACCATTTAACCAATACAGGACCTGTGGGCTTCCTAGGCGCAATATACCCATAGCTATAAGACTAGACAGGTAAAATTCTTAATCTCCACACTATCTTTACATCACTATGGGATTAACCTTCTATACCCTAACCTACATATGTTCTCTCATTTACTACCTTGTAACTTCATATCCTCTATCACCTGGATTACTAATGGAATATTCTCTATGACATACACTACAAACTATATGACAGATCTATGTGAAGCATTGAGTGTTGAACACACACAACACCAAAAATTGTATGTAAATTTTTGTAAATATTGTACATTCACTGCACTGTTTCTATTTTCCACAGCGATATTTTGATAAAGACCACGGGACGTGGTCGAAACGTCAAGCCCTATTGCAAAAAATGTCTGTATGCACCACTAATAAATACACAATTTCACTTTGAAAAATTTTTTCTGGAGTGTGCAGTGTTCTTTAAATGACTTTGCTGATACCGGGACCCAAGGGCCCCCTACACTAGCACCTCCACCACATCCTACTGGTGTGCACGCCAATCACTATTACTACTGTGTTTAACAAGAGGCGCTGTAGAGCTGCCAGGTTCGCCACACATCCCATAGTCCTCTATATATTAAAATGCAACCCCCATAGTCCTCCATATATTCTAATGCACCCCCATAGTCCTCCATATAATATAATGCACCGCCACAGTCCTCCATTATAATAACCCCCTATAGTACTCCTAACATTATAATACACCTCCATAATCCTCCATATATTATAATGCACCTACTTAGTCCCCCTGTGAGGTGGCGAGGGGTCGCATAATTGACGGGAGGTATGTGTCGCAGAGATGCCTGTTATCTGTGACATAAGCTGGAGTATTTTTTCTCTAGTGAACGTCTGCACTGGGTGTTTCACTTAGTACATATGGGTCCAGCTTATGGGTGCTGTGAGAGACGGGAGGGTCCAGGACCCACATACCTCACCGCTGGGTGTGGTTACAGGCCATAAACTGGAGCCTGGGGTTAAGCACAGGGTGTGTGTGTGTGTGTGTGTGTGTGTGTATGTATGTGTGTGTGTGTGTGTGTGTGTGTGTGTCTGGGATTGGCATCTACACCGTCGCAACTATAGCCACAAAATTTTGCACAGTCACACGTCTGGACCCCGAGAGCGTCATAGGCTTTGTTGTGAGGCGAAATTTTAACCCCACGCGTTCCAGTTCACCAAACAATTTTGGCCCCATCTGCATAATGGAGAGAAAGTGACAGTTACCAGTTGACAGTTGTGAATGAGAAGGGCTTAATGACAGCACCAAAGACTAACAGCACTAAGGTGGGGCCCTGGCATGGAATATTCACCACGCACGGAGACATGTATACACACCACATGCACACAAAGAGTAACAGCTAAGGTGGAGCCCCAACATTGGATACTCACCACGCACCCGAACACACAAACACACACACCACAAAGAGACACACACAACACAGACACCCCTCCCCCACAGGGATACACACACATACACACACCTTATAGGGACACACACATACACACCCTACGGGGACACAGACACACACAGACCCCATAGGGACGGACACACACCACAGAGACCCCTCCCTCCACAAGGACACACACCACAGGGACCCCCCCACAGGGGCACACGCACACCAATGGGACACCCACACACACACCCAGGGACACACACACCACACAGACACAGATGTGCACAAATCACCTCACACAACTCGCCTCATACATCTGGTATCTTTAATTTCCAAAAATAAACATCTGATTAAAAACAGCCAATGTGCAACACATGCCATATAGGGAATTAAGGCAGATGTCAGTCACATGAGCCGTCTGTTATGTGTATGTGTGAGGTAATATACACTGGCCGGCAGGGGGGAGGGTTTACTGTTGGGTGGAGATTTATTAGGCTGCCTATAGCAACTAATCACTGCTCAGCTTCTATTTTCCTACAGGTCATTAATATGACATATTCAAATTTTATTTTGTTATAGCTAACAGCAGTTATTTATTAACCCGGGCGTAGCCGGGTAGTACAGCTACTATATATAGATTTATATATGCTGCTCAAAAAAAAATTTATATTAATATATATATATATATATATATATTATATAGATAGTAGTTTATATATTTGACATGTATCGCACTGCTTTGCCCTTTATGTACCTATTAGCTGTAGAGTCAAGAGTTTATTTATTTGTATTTAACATATATATATATATATATATATATATATATATATCCATATCCATATATATCCATATATATCCAACATGTCATGGCACTCCGTCACATCATTCAAATATCTATTTAGTTGGAGTATGAATTTTAGGGGTGGTATTATTTGATCATATTTTTGGGCCCAACATTTACCTTATCTTGGTACCTTTTGAGTGTTTACTATACACATTACATCCATGTGCTATATGTGTAGTCAAGTATTTTTGCCAGTATTGTACCATCTTTGTTTTTAATTCACCTATTTTCTCCTATTTTTTGTAATTATTTGTTCTGTTTTGAATATGAATAAAATTTGTTTATTTTCCTACATGTCTGTGCCCTTCCAAACATAGGAAGCGCATCTATTACATCTCACGCACTATTATGTATTTGTTTCGACTGATTTATAGTATTTTATAAAACTAAGTCTGAAAACTGAGTCCCAACATCTGAAGCTCTTCTTGTTTTCATTGCTGGTTCAGATGGTGATGAGATGGAATGTTCGTGTCTGTTCTTGTTATGACATCACAGGTTGATGACATCAGCCGACCACAGCCCAGATGAGAAGTGAAAAAAGTTTAAGATGTAGTATATAAAGTTCAGCCGATGACTAAATAAAGGAGCCCCGCCCACTTGCCCATGTCATCGCTTTGTGATGACACAGTGATCAGCGGGTATAAAACACCGACCTGGCAGCTGCACAGCCATTTGTCAGTCTGCACTCTACAAGGAAGAAGATGGAGCACCAGGAAGAAAGAAGAGTCATGGTCTTCACACTGTGGAGCCCCTGACTTTCTCTGATACTCTCAGGAGTGTCATGAGACGCCTCTGATGCTCTTATGAGTGTCATGGGCACCTTATAATTGTATTGTTATTAACATGCACTTTTTTTTAGCAGGTTTATATAATTAGTTAACATATACCTTTACCTTAAAACAAAGTATATGTAAGTAAGGGCCACGTCACACACACAGATATTTGTGCAGATATTGTTCGCAGATCTCTGGTTGCAGTGAAATTATGGACACATTAATCCATTTATATACAGCCACAAAATGGAACAATGTGTCCATGATTTCACTGCAACCAGAGATCTGCGAACAATATCTGCACAAATATCTGTGTGTGTGACGTGGGCCTAACATGCATGTGTGTTTTGAGAAGGTTTATATAAGTAACTAGATGGTGGCCCGATTCTAAAGAATCGGGTAGTCTAGAATCTATATATAGTTTATTTAGTAATAGGGGAGTGCTGTGAAATTAATTGTGTGTATACAGGCGGCTCAGTGGTCAGCAGTGAGTGCGGTGGCTCAGTAGTCAGCAGTGAGTGCGGTGGCTCAGTGGTCAGCAGTGAGTGCGGTGGCTCAGTGTCAGCAGTGAGTGCGGTGGCTCAGTGGTCAGCAGTGAGTGCAGCAGAGGCTGGAGGGGGCAGAGGCTGGAGGGGGCAGAGGGAGGAGGAGGCAGAGGACGGAGAGGCAGAAACTGGAGGGGTTAGAGGAGGAAGGGGTCAGGGAGAGCGGAGGCAGGGGAGAGCGGAGGCTGGAGGCAGGGGAAGAGCGGAGGCAGGGGAGAGCGAGAGCAGGTGGAAGAGCGGAGGCTGGAGAAGAGCGGAGGCTGGAGAAGAGCGGAGGCTGGAGGAGAGCGGAGGCGAGGAGAGCGGAGGCTGGAGGCAGAGGAGCGGAGGCTGGAGGGCAGGGAGAGCGGAGGCTGGAGGGAGAGGGAGCGGAGGCTGGAGGGCAGGGGAGAGCGGAGGCTGGGAGGGCGGAGGCAGGGGAGAGCGAGGCAGGGGAGAGCGGAGGCAGGGGAGAGCGGAGGCAGGGGAGAGAGCGGAGGCAGGGGAAGACGGAGAGGGAGGCGGAGGCAGAGGAGAGCGGAGCTGGAGGGCAGAGGAAGGGAGCTGGAGGGCGAGGAGAGGGAGGCTGGAGGCAGGGAGAGCGAGGCAGGGGAGAGCGGGGCAGGAGAGAGCGGAGGCAGGGAGAGCGGAGGCAGGGAGAGCGGAGGAAGGGAGGAGCGGAGGCAGGGAGAGCGGAGGACGGAGGCAGGGGAGAGCGGAGGCTGGGAAGAGCGGAGGCAGGGGAAGAGCTGAGGCAGGGGAGAGAGCGGAGGCAGGGGAAGGCGGAGGCAGGGGAGAGCGGAGGCAGGGGAGAGCGGAGGCAGGGGAGAGCGAGGAGGCAGGGAGAGCGGAGGCAGGGGAGAGGGAGGCAGGGAGAGCGGAGGCAGGGAGAGCGGAGGCAGGGAGAGCGGAGGCGGAGGGCAGGGGAGAGCGGAGGCTGGAGAAGAGCGGAGGCTGGAGAAGAGCGGAGGCTGGAGAAGAGGGAGGCGGGGAAGAGCGGAGGCTGGAAGAGCGGAGGCTGGGAAGAGCGGAGGCAGGGGAAGAGCGGAGGCAGGGAGAGCGGAGGCTGGAGGCGAGGAGAGAGCGGAGGCAGGGGAGAGCGGAGGCAGGAGGAGAGCGGAGGCAGAAGGCGAGGTGAGAAGGCGGAGGCATGGAGAGAGCGGAGGCTGGAGAAGAGCGGAGGCTGGGAGGAGCGGAGGCAGGGAGAGAGCGGAGGCAGGAGGAGAGCGGAGAGCGGAGGCGGAGAAGAGCGGAGGCTGGAGAAGAGGGAGGCGGGAGGCGGAGGCAGGGAGAGCGGGCTGGAGAAGAGCGGAGGCTGGAGGGCAAGGAGAGCGGAGGCTGGAGGCGGAGGAGCGGAGGCTAGGAGGAGCGAGGGGAGGAGGGAGAGGCGAGAGAGCGGAGGCAGGGGAGAGCGGAGGCAGGAGAAGAGCGGAGGCAGGGGAAGAGCGGAGGCGGAGGCGAGGGGAAGAGCGGAGGCAGGGGAAGAGCGGAGGCAGGGAAGAGCGGAGGCAGAGAGGAGAGCGGAGGCAGAGGAGAGCGGAGGCTAGAGGAAGAGGCAGAGCAGGGGAGAGCAGCAGGGGAGAGCGGAGGCAGGGGAGAGCGGAGGCTGAGGAGAAGAGGGAGGCTGGAGAAGAGCGGAGGCAGGGAGAGCGGAGGCAGGGGAGAGGGGAGAGCGGAGGCAGGGAAGAGCGGAGGCTGGAGAAGAGCGGAGGCAGGAGAAGAGCGGAGGCAGGAGAAGAGCAGAGGCTGGAGGAGAGCGGAGGCTGGAGGAGAGCGGAGGCTGGAGGAGAGCGGAGGCTGGAGGAGAGCGGAGGCAGGGGAGAGCGGAGGCAGGGGAGAGCAGAGGCAGGGGAGAGCGGGGGCAGGGGAGAGCGGAGGCTGGAGGGCAGGGGAGAGCGGAGGCTGGAGGGCAGGGGAGAGCGGAGGCTGGAGGGCAGGGAGAGCGGAGGCTGGAGGGCAGGGGAGAGCGGAGGCTGGAGAAGAGCGGAGGCAGGGGAAGAGCAGAGGCAGGGGAAGAGCGGAGGCAGGGAAGAGCGGAGGCAGGGGAAGAGCGGAGGCAGGGGAAGAGCGGAGGCAGGGGAAGAGCTGAGGCAGGGGAAGAGCGGAGGCAGGGAAGAGCGGAGGCAGAGGAGAGCGGAGGCTGGAGGGCAGAGGAGGTGGAGGCAGGGGAGAGCGGAGGCAGGGGAGAGCAGAGGCAGGGGAGAGCGAGGGGCAGGGGAGAGCGGGGGCAGGGGAGAGCGGGGGCAGGGAGAGCGGAGGCTGGAGGGCAGGGGAGAGGCGGAGGCTGGAGAAGAGCGGAGGCAGGGGAAGAGCAGAGGCAGGGGAAGAGCGGAGGCAGGGGAAGAGCGGAGGCAGGGGAAGAGCGGAGGCAGGGGAAGAGCGGAGGCAGGGGAAGAGCGGAGGCAGAGGAGAGCGGAAGCTGGGAGGGGCAGAGGAGAGCGGAAGCAGGGGAGAGCGCAGCAGGGGAGAGCGGAGGCAGGGGAGAGCAGAGGCAGGGGAGAGCGGGGGCAGGAGAGAGCGGAGGGCAGGGGAGAGCGGAGGCTGGAGGGCAGGGGAGAGCGGAGGCTGGAGGGCAGGGGAGAGCGGAGGCTGGAGGGCAGGGAGAGAGCGGAGGCTGGAGAAGAGCGGAGGCTGGAGAAGAGCGGAGGCTGGGGAAGAGCGGAGGCAGGGGAAGAGCGGAGGCAGGGGAAGAGCGGAGGCATGGAGAAGAGCGGAGGCTGGAGAAGAGGGAGGCTGGAGAAGAGGGGAGGCTGGAGAAGAGCGGAGGCTGGAGAAGAGCGGAGGCTGGAGAAGAGCGGAGGCAGGGGAGAGCGGAGGCAGTGGAGAGCGGAGGCAGGGGAGAGCGGAGGCTGGAGGGCAGAGAAGAGGGGAGGCTGGAGGAGAGCGGAGGCTGGGGGAGAGCGGAGGCTGGGGGAGAGCGGAGGCAGGGGAGAGCGGAGGCAGGGAGAGCGGAGGCTGGAGAAGAGGGGAGGCTGGAGGCAGAGGAGAAGCGGGAGGTGGAGGAGAAGAGGGAGGCTGGAGAAGAGGGGAGGCTGGAGAAGAGGGGAGGCTGGAGAAGATGGAGGCTGGAGAAGAGGGAGGCTGGAGAAGAGGGAGGGCTGGAGAAGAGCGGAGCTGGAGAAGAGCGGAGGCTGGAGAAGAGCGGAGGCAGGGGAGAGCGGAGGCAGTGGAGAGCGGAGGCAGGGGAGAGCGAGGCTGGAGGGCAGAGAAGAGGGGAGGCTGGAGAGAGCGGAGGCTGGGGGAGAGCGGAGCCTGGGGGAGAGCGGAGGCTGGGGGAGAGCGAAGGGCTGGGGGAGAGCGAGGCTGGGGGAGAGCGAGAGCAGGGGAGAGAGCGGGAGGCGGAGGCAGGGGAGAGCGGAGGCAGGGAGAGAGCGGAGGCAGGGGAGAGGCGGAGGCTGGAGAAGAGCGGAGGCGGGAAGAGCGGAGGCATGGAGAAGAGCGGAGGCTGGAGAAGAGCGGAGGCAGAGGAGAGCTGGGGGCACAGAAGAGGGAGGCTGGGGCACAGAGAGGGGAGGCTGGGGGGCACAGGAAAGTGGAGGCTGGGGGGCACAGGAAAGGGGAGGCTGGGGGGCACAGGAAAGGGAGGCTGGGGGGCACAGGAAAGGGGAGGCTGGGGGGCACAGGAAAGGGGAGGCTGGGGGCACAGGAAAGGGGAGGCTGGGGGGCACAGGAAAGGGGAGGCTGGGGGGGCACAGGAGAGGGGAGGCTGGGGGGGCACAGGAAAGGGGAGGCTGGGGGGCACAGGAGAGGGGAGGCTGGGGGGGCACAGGAAAGGGGAGGCTGGGGGGGCACAGGAGAGGGGAGGCTGGGGGGGCACAGGAGAGGGGAGGCTGGGGGGGCACAGGAGAGGGGAGGCAGAACACGCACCGGGCTGTCGGCGGGGCTGTGTGGTCCCTGATGAGGAGGAGAGTGGGCGGTGCCGGCGGAGGCCGCACACCGGAGTGTGGGGCGGGCCGGTTCCCGGATGTTGGTGGGAGGGTGCATGTAGCCACCCTGCCGCCTGAGCCGATCGGAGGCCGGTGTCAGCCCCGCCGGCCCTGCAGCGTCCGCTCGGCGCCGCCGCCCTGCAGCCTACAGTGCCACAGGCGCGCGCCCTCTTACAGCGTCCGTCTCTGCTGAGGCCGCCGCTGATGTTGGTGGCGCCGCCCCCTTATGTGATGCCGCTCCCCCTGGCTGCCGGCGCTCTGGACTCAGGGCTCACACTGTCCAGTGGACGGTGCGGCCCTGGGTGGGAGCACACGGCTCTGTGTGGGGGTGGCGGTGGCGCTTTAGCGCCCACTGCGAGCCGCTATGCAGGTTTGACAGCGGCTCGCGGTGAGCGCTACACGCTCACCGCTCGTAGGTCTGGAACTTACGGTTCCGGTCTGTGACACAGGGCGCAGACCGTCACGGAAGTTGGCCAGATTCCACAGGAAGTGGCCTTCGGGTTTTATATATATGATATGCATTTGTGTTTTGAGGTTTATGTATGCATGTATTTTCTTGTAATATGCATTTGTGTTTTGAGGTTTTTGTATTTATGTATTTTCTTGTAATATGCATTTGTGTTTTGAGGTTTATGTATATATGTAATCATGTATTTTCTTGTAATATGCATTTGTGTTTTGAGGTTTTTGTATTTATGTATGTATTTTCTTGCTGTAGAAGGTAGATGACGAATTGCGTATGAGGTCTGCCTCTACATTCTAAACAATGGTGAAGCAAAATTAAGAGCGAGGGCGACCCAATGACCACAAAGGTTTTGAGCAAGGAATGATTTTGCTATACGCGTTCCTGAATTGTAGTAGAATGTAGAGGAAGACCTCATACCTGGGACGTTGATCCAGGGAACTAGTCTGATTGCCATAAGTGGAGTCGGGAAGGAATTTTCCCCCTAAAATGGACAAACTGGGGCCCATAGGGGGTTTTGCCTTCCTCTGGATCAACACTTTAGCTTTTAGGTTGAACTTGTTGGACTTGTTTGTGTCTTTCAGCCTTAAAGCTATGAAACTGTCCCTGTATTGAGGTTTAAGGTTGTCAGGGCCCGGGCTTCTCTGGGATCAGCATGTCTGCCCCAGGAAGATTTTTTGAGCCGACAGCCTTAGACTAAATCACAAAGGGGAAAATAAGCTTTAGTTAAATGGGGATAAATTAAAAGCAAAGTCACAGAAAAATATCTTGTCCTTTTTTCTATAAACTTTGGAGGAAATTTAACTCCTTTTTCTGCTGTGACTTTGCTTTTAATTTTAGGATAGGGACTCGCAAGACTATGAGGACCCTTGACGCGGGTTGCGAGCTTTGTGTATTTTGGCCAAAACATCGACCAATGCCACATAAATGTGTTATATTTTTGCTTGTTATGTGTTTTTTTCTATATTGACTTGAGAATTTTTGGGAAATTTGAGTTCCCTTTTTTGTGGCTTGGATTTTTATTTTGGTACAGGGACTTGAACTCTTGCATATTTTGGCCAAAATATCGACCAATACCTCATATTTATCATATATAGTTTTGCATGCTATGCTGGATTCAGCCTTTGCCTGACAAGATGCTTTTAACATCCATGTGATTATTTTAATAAAGGAATTCATCTTTTTATACTGGATTGGTTACTGACTTTCTACATTTCTCATCTATATTGGCCTGGTTATCTAGGGCAGAGGTCCCCAACTCCAGGCCTCAAGGGCCACCAACAGTGCAGGTTTTCAGGATCTCCTTAGTATTGCACAGGGCTTGGAATCATTACCTGTGCAGATGATCACATTAGCACCTGTGCAATACTAAGGAAATCCTGAAAACCTGCACTGTTGGCGGGCCTTGAGGCCTGGAGTTGGGGACCTCTGATCTAGGGCACCTGTCCCGATGGGGGGCATTCATAATGTTGGGCAACATCCTGATCTAATAGTATGGGTGTCATTAATAGGCTGTAAGCCTACATATGTGTGACCAGGATACAAGCCTTATCCATGTGCAATATTTATACTGAGCCATCGCCCCTCCATGATAGTCTCATCAGTATTTTGCACCAGTGTTGCCTCCATTTTATACAAGGCAGATAAATACTCTTGCCCTCTTTTGCTATATTGAATTTAGATAGGGATAAATCAACCACTCCAGCATCCAGCTCACTCCTCCGGCCAGTAGCTACTCTGTAGTTATAACCCTGGGCCTGCGGCAAGCCTCTATCCCTGTACATGGGTATAATGGTGAAGGTAGAGATCCCTGACCTTGCAGTGAGTCTCTATCCCTGTACAAGGGGTATAATGGTGAAGGTAGATCTAGATCCCTGGGCCTATGATAAGTCTCTATCCCTGTACAGGGGTATAATGGTGAAGGTAGAGATCCCTGGGCCTATGGTTAGTCTCTATCCCTCCCTGTACAGGGGTATAATGGTGAAGGTAGAGATCCCTGGGTCTGTGTGTCGCAATAAATCTACAGGTTTTAATTTATCCTTTTTTATGGCACAAAAACAAGAGCTAGGTGCAGTGGTAAAGCAGGGTACAGAAAACATCAAAATCACATGAAGGACATAAAATCATAAAAAATCTTCAGAGCACACAAGTTACAACAGATTACAACAAATGCAGTGTCTCACATAAGTAAAATGCATACAATAAATTTGGGGGGATAATAGGGGTGCCAGAATCAGACCTCCATACTTCACTAGTCTAATATATAAAGCTGAATGTGTGTGTGTGGTGTGTGTGTGTGTGTATGTGTTTATCCGGGATTGGCATCTACACCGTCGCAATTACAGCCACAAAATTTTGCACAGTCACACGTCTGGACCCAGAGAGCGTCATAGGCTATGTTGTGAGGCAAAATTTCCAAACAATTTCGCCCCTATCTACATAATGGGGATAAAGTGATAGGAAAAGTGTTGGAGGCAAATTGACAGCTGCCAGATGTGAACAAGGGGGACTTAAAGAATGAGAGCGATGGCGCCAAAGAGTATATACCGTACAGTTGCTAAGGTGGGGCCCTGACATAGGATACTTACCACACACGGGGATATGAACACACACACACACACACACACAAATTGTGCCACACACTACCACGTGCTAGAACACATATACCACCCTCAGCACACATTTCACCACACATACACTAAACTTGCCACATAATCACCCTAAAACACACACAAGTCTGGTATTATCCTTCAAAAATATAAATCTGATTAATAAGCAGCAAAACTACAAGAGAAACAAATGTACCATATCTAATATATAAAGCTGAATGTGTGTGTGTAGGTCCGGGATTGGCATCTACACCGTCGCAACTACAGCCACAAAATTTTGCACAGTCACACGTCTGGATCTCGAGAGCATCATAGGCTATGCTGTGAGGTGAAATTTTAACCCCGCGCGTTCCAATTCACCAAACAATTTTGTCCCCATCTACATAATGGAGAGAAAGTGAGAGTTGACAGTTGTGAATGAGAGGGGCTTTATGACAGTGCCAAAGACTAACAGCATATACCAGCATATAGTCACTAATGTGGGGCCCCGACATGGAATATTCACCATGCACGGGGACATGTATACACAACACACGCACACAAAGAGTAACAGCTAAGGTGGAGCCCCAACATTGGATACTCATCACGCACCCGAACACAAACACACACACACACCACAAAGAGACACACACAACACAGAGACACACACACCACACAGACAACACCCCCCTACAGGACACACACACATACACACCCTATAGGGACACATGCACTCACCCCACAGGGAGACACACACCACACAGACAGATACAGATGTGTACAAATCGCCTCACACAACTCGCCTCATACGTCTGGTATCTTTAATTTCCAAAAATAAACATCTGATTAAAAACAGCCAATGTGCAACACATGTGCCATATAGGGAATTAAGGCAGATGTCAGTCACATGAGCTGTCTATTATGTGTATGTGTGAGGTAACATATACTGCCCGGCCAGGGGGAGGGTTTACTGTTGGCTGGAGATTTATTAGGCTGCCTATAGCAACCAATCACAGCTCAGCTTCTATTTTCCTACAGGTCATTAATATGGCATATTCAAATTCTATTTTGTTATAGCTAACAGCAGTTATTTATTAACCCCCCGGGAGAAGCCAGGTAGTACAGCTAATAATAATAATAAATAATAATAAATAATAATAATGCTTGTGAAGTGTCCCACTAGTGATTTAACCCCTTCCCGACATAGGACGTTGTACAACGTCCTGTGTTTCTGCCCGTTCCCGACACAGGACGTTGTACAACGTCCTGGCAGATTTGAGCTGCTGCAGCTCCTGTGAGTGGGGTCACTCAGGTGTCACAGATGCTGCTGCCCTGTGACAACCTGTAGATGTATTTCCCAGAATACCCCTTTAATGTAGAGTTAGGTCATTTTGCGGGAAGGAAATAATACATGAACTTTAAGGGCCTGAATGCAACATCAATGGTAAAATTGGTAAGGCTGGTGTTATATGCACCATTTTCTATAAAAATCCATTGGCCTGTACTTCTCACTCTGTCTTAATCACCTATAGCAACTAATCAGAGGTTGATACCAAAGCTGTGATTGGTTATTATGGGCAAATCAAACATTTTTTGTTCTCAAACAGATCATTAAATGTTTATACCTGTTTTTTTTTCGCAGAAAAATGCTGCCGACAGATTGGCTAGAACTGAACAGGGAAAGTATAATAACTACAAAATGAAAAGCATTGTAGATGGAGCATTTTCTCACTTTGTATTTCTTGGGTAATTGGCAGTTTGTTTAAAAAAACAGCATGGTCTTGGTGTGGTGATTTTTTTTTTTTCAACAAGTTAGGACTCTCCCATACGAATGTATTTGCCCGTCTGTGCAGTGTCCGCAATTAGAGACCAAAGCTTTGGTCCCTATTTGCGGACACTGCACAGACGGGCAAATACGCTTGTGTGGGCGAGCCTTAAATGTAATTTCTCCTATAGACCTCCATTGTTAGTGACCTAACAGCAGAAAAATATCTTAGTCCTCAGGTGGTTAAAACCCTGAGATGTGTGTATTTACAGATGTCCTCAGATGGTCATTGTTCATGAAACGGTCCTCACAAGGATAGTAAAAATCAGGTTCCTTATTTTAAGCAATATTGATTAGCTCAAGTGATAACTGTGGTTACACATTGCACTTAAATATTCCTATGTGATTGCCTTGTTAATATCACTGCAGGGAATGGTAGTCCCCACAATACATGTTCCAGTCAGGTGTCCCCCTAAGGCTATGTGCACATCTGACGTTTGTGCATCTCTGCAGAACGTCCAAAAACCTGAGTTTTTTTAGCAGAAACTGAGTTTTCTGTGCTCAGCAGTGTCCCTCGTTTTTTGCTCGTTTTACGCCGGGTTTTCCAGCGTTTTTCTCGGCTGTTTTCTCGGCTGTTTTGAAAACTGAGTTTTTAGTGCACTTGATCAGCTGGAAGCGCTGGAAAAACGGAGGAAAGAAGTCACTTGCTCTATTCTTTGAAAAACGTTGTAAAAACTCAGTTTTGACTGAAAAAACTCAGTTTGGACTGAAAACGACCAGAAGAAAAACGTTCTAATGAAGACAGCGTATTCTAAACTCCATTGAGTATCATGTTAACCCAGCCGGTGGCTAGGATTAACATAAATTAACATAAAACTCAGCAGAAAACGCCGACGTAAAACGTCCAAAAACAGCCCAGAAAACGACTGATGTGCACTTACCCTAAAGCACTTAAACGAGTAGGGTGTGTGTGTGTGTGTGTGTGTGTGTGTGTGTGTGTGTGTGTGTGTGTGTGTGTGTGTGTGTGTGTGTGTGTGTGTGTGTTGTGTGTGTGTGCAATCTCCGGGCCAAGCTGGATGCTGGTGACTTACCAACCTGTGTGAACGCAGGTAGGCGACACCTGAGACTGAGTGCTGTAAAAGACTGTTTCTTTCCGTTTGTTTTGGCCTGCACTTAAAGCTGCTAGTTTTGCAGTGAATAAACCATTTTGGACTATAATTTGTGAAGACGCTGCCTCTTGTTGCTTCCTGATGCTCGCAAGTGATTCGCCCTATCACAATTGGTGGAGGATGCGGGCAACGCTCCCAGCAGACACGTGAGGCGGGTGATACTAGGATCGCATGTCCTGGGTGAAGTCTGCCATAAGCCAACGGCAGGCATCAGACAAAATAGAGGAACTACTGAAGCACCTGTTCCAGGCTCAGCAGACACAGCAAGCGCAGCACCAGCAAATGCTACAACAACAGCAGATGGCGCCACAGGAGACCACAAAGCTATTGACGCAGCAGATCCAGCTCCACAAACAGCAGCAACAAGATCAGCATCATCAGCAGCAGCAGATCGACTTACTGGCGGAAGCGGTCCATGGCACGGCGACAGCAGCAACCAGGTCAGTGGGCGATTTTTGCATTAGAAAGGCTGTAAGAGGAGCCATGCAGAAAATGACTCCAGGGGATTATATAGAGGCCTTCTTGACGGTCTTTGAACGGGTTGCGGAGAGAGAGAGACTTCCGCCATCACAATGGGCGGAGGTGCTAGCGCCATACCTGACGGGGGAGCCCCAGAAAGCTTACTACGATTTAGCTTTGCAGGATGCTGTGGCGCCCCTGCGTTCAGGGTGGCCGCATGTAAGAATTGCAGCCAGGAAGGAGAAAGAAAGTTTTCTACAAACACCTTCATAAACACACCCACAGACACAAGACCCAACCCGGAGCCCGGGACTCTAGGCGGGTAAGGGGTGGTAGGGCCAGTGACAAGTGGGTGGGACGTAGGCAAGGTGACGGACCGGGTACATAAGGGGAAAACCAGGAAGCAGTATTAGTAGGCCAATGGGTGCTGAACAGTAAAGACGTAGTAGGTCAGAGGGTGCCGAGCAGTAAAGACTGAGGAGAGCTGAGCACCGGACCAGTGCAGCTGGGTCTGAGGAAAACGGCAGCTATGCCAGAGGACGACTGGAGGGAAGGATCCCCTATGTACGCCGTAGTCACATGGGTAGGAAAGGGCCTGGTGCTCCCCTAAAACATAGGGACACTGGAAGGCTAGGCTGGGACCAGTGAGTCGGCTCTGAGGTGACCGTAGCTACAAGCTGGATCACAGACATACCGACGGGGAGCTCAGATTCCAAGTCTGATCTCCTAACACGTGCAGGAGGTACAGTGACATATAGGGCTCAGAGCTTGCTACCCACATATAGGGAGAAGCCAAACAAGAACCCGAGTCACCTACCATACAGCACACTAGGGAAGAACAGTTTAGAAGAGCCTGAAAGGAATCAAGCAGGAGAAGGGTCTTAAGTAGGGATGGGCGAGTACCGTACTATTCGGAATCGCTATAACCCGCAACGAGTAGGTCTCGGTACTCGCTACTCGTTGTGAGTATAGCGATTCCGAGTACTTTTGCAGTGTATCAATAGATACACTGCAAAAGTCCTGTAAAAGAGAGGAAAAGTGGTTAAAAAAAAAAAAATCGGATGCTCACCTTAACCGACGCCTGTACCGGGACCGGCCGATGCACATCTATTCATGTTAAAGGACCTTTCACTCTCTCAGCCAATCAGATGGCTGGGAGAGATCTGGCCAATCAGATGCCGCCACGTCACAATCACGTGATCGCTAGCAGCCACCTGATTGACCAGATGGAAAGGTTCTCGGTGTACCTGAGAGGACCTTTCCATCTGGCCAATCAGGTGGCTGGTAGCGATAACGTGATTGTGACGTGGCGGCATCTGATTGGCCAGATCTCTCCCAGCCATCTGATTGGCTGAGAGAGTGAAAGGTCCTTTAACATGAATAGATGTGCATCGGCCGGTCCCAGTACAGCCGTCGGTTAAGGTGAGTATCCGATTTTTTTATTTTTTAACCACTATTCCTCTCTTTTACAGGACTTTTGCAGTGTATCTATTGATACTCTGCAAAAGTACTCGGTACTTGCTACTCCCGAGTAATCCTAATTTACTCGGCAAGTAGCGAGTACACGAATACCGCTACTATTCGGCAAGTTCCGAATAGTAGCGAGTATACTCGCCCATCCCTAGTCTTAAGGAAGGAACCTGGCTGCAGAAGGGTTATGTCACGGGTGGCACGGATGACAGGGTGGAGGCCACGCGCAGACGATCCCAGCGGGTGGCCCACCAGCCATAATGGGGGAGGATGGTCCGTCTCTTTCAGGGGCATTTACCTTCTGTGTAGATGGAGAGAGGGTGTGATGGGATCTCGCTGTTATGGGGGGACGGCTGTGGAGGTCTTGTGCTCGGTCTGGTTTTATCCACCAATATGGTGGGTCACTAGGACCCAGCAGATTCCTTCCACCTTTATAAGGAGGTTCATTACCCTTCCTCGGTGCAGGTGATAGTTCCTTGTGCACTCATTATCCTTGCTCCAGCAGACGCTGAGGTTGTGGAGGTTGCTGAGTTCTGCTGTCAGATAAGTGTTTCCTTTTCCCTAATGTCTGTCTTCCCTGGTGTTTGTCTTTAGTTGATAGTGGAGGGGTCTAGTGAACCTCTCCATCTGATCCTTAGATAAGATAGTGCTAGGATCGGAGAGGGACGAGGTTCGTGGTCGGCGACAGTTGAGGAGACTGTATAGGGACGTTAGGGCAGACAGGGTCAGCTCTAGGAAGTCTAGGGGTCACCGTCTCCTTCTTGTGCCCTTAGCGTTAGGGACTCCTTATTCCCCCCCCCCGTCATTATCCTACGCTGGGTGTCTTCCCCACTCCCAGCGTGACAGGTTAATTGACTGTGTGGAGCTAACAGTGTGGAACAGCTTTGTGTACCGGCTGAACTGTGAACTGTACTGTGAAGAACTTGAGTAAAACTTGGTGAACCCTGCCAGTGTCTCTAGAGTGTGTTTTCCTGCATGTTGAACTGTTATATTCACCCTGTCAGGAGCAGCCCGACCCACAGCGGGCCCATCCATCCGGCTGCAGCACCATTCATCCTCCTAGCAGAAGCAAGCAGCAGCGGTGGTTCCCCATCGACCACAACCCGTGGGTTGCATCACAACAATCCCTTTAAATAACCCCAAACTTTACTTGTGGGCTCCGGGACACGGTCCGGGCCAAGACCGCCGTGATAACCCCCGTGATACCCTGGTCCGGTACCGAGTACCCCGTCCCAGTGGGCTCCACAACTTGGCGTCACGAACAGGATGGACCCGGTCCCACAGAACCGGACTCTGTGTGCCTAAAACTCGAAATTTGGACTGTTCTACTAAATCTGTGCTTAATGGCGGCCATAGGAGCCTGAGGCCATATGCAGAGGAGGTGTACCAAGACCCCCCATCGTGGGCCAGTCCGGTCCAGAGCGGCAAAAGAAAGGCCCGCCCTGGCTCCCTTTAACTCCGGGGGAGCCAGCCATCAATCCGAAAGAAAAACCTTCGCCCCAAACTGCAGTGACCAATCATGATATGGCGGGAGCTGAAGAGAACGCCCAAAGAAGGCGGGGCGAGCAACAGGAATGGTGTGCGGCAGCGATTGCGAGACATCCAGACAGAAGAGCAGGACGCCAGGCTGAATGGTGCTATAAGAAGACCCGAGATGATCCTGACGGGCCCACAAGGATTAATAGTGGAGGAACCCGAAGAGAGAGAGATACCCTGTGACCGAGGAACTATGGCAGAAGGCAGCAGAAAGATTCTGGAGGTTCGAGACACCCGACGGGGTGTGTTGAGATTGTTACCCCCTCAGACAACACGGGTTCGTGCTGAGTTCAGAACCCGGATCCAGATATACTGTGACCAGTCTCAGCTGTCTCTGACCGTGCAGCCAGGCTGGGCTCATGATTCTTATATTACCCGGAGCAGGGAGAATTGAACGCTAGAAGAGCTGGTGGATGCATCCATACCCGAGGGTGTGCCCCAGAGTACCGTCAATGTGTCCGACCCTCTTGGAGCCATGGAGGAGGGACGCCATTGATCCCGGCTTCCGCATCCATGGAGGTAAGCGGAGAGCAACTCCGTTGCTGGTGGGAGCGTAGCGGGCAGGAGGAAGATATGATGTGCTTCCCTGGGGACCCCAACTCTGGAGTGGGCCCGGTAGAGGTCTTGATCAGGGACGAATATTTGCAAAGATGCGTCCGGCGGTGGGAAAGTGAGGAAGCAGAGAAACAAGCCCAAAACGGAGAATGAATAGCCCGTACCCATACTGCCCATACTGCCAAGGCAGCCGCCCGGCGGGATTCAGATGTAAATCAATCCCCGCGATGTGAAGTACAGATAATTAAAGTAAAACCGGAGCGAGGGTATGCGTTCGTCCGAGAACCCGGAGCGGAAAGAGACATTTTTATAAATCGGAGGGATGTAGAGCAATATCGCCCTTCAGATCACCCGAACAGGGAAGTGAAGATAGGAGAGTGGGTCTCCTATATTCTTGCGCAAGGAGAAAGAGGTCCATATGGTATTCGAGTGAGGAGATTGTCCCTGAGACCCCAAATAAATTTGACTACCGAACCTGAAATCGGCTTAGAAGCGCGATCAGAGCAATGCCCAGAGGCAATTGTGTCAGATGACACTGGGAAGACCATGATGACAACCACGGGAACGCAAACTGCATATACTCATTTGTTAGACTGTTCGCTGGAATTAGTCATGCCGGTCCCTGGAAGAGTACCGAAGATGTTACCATGGAAGAAGTGAGAGCACGGATTCAAGGAACTGTAAGTTTGTATGTGATGTGTTCCTTATTGACGCCATCCCATTCCTGAATGAATGAATGAATGAATGAATAGCCTTTTTCCCCCGTTTGTCCTTTATGTTTGCAAAGACAATTAATGTCATGAACAGTGAATGGTATGAACATTTCATGTATATAGTTAGAGTGCTTTGTGTGCTCTCTATTGGTTTTATAACTAATCAGCACCGTGTGACCTTTGCACTTTTGAACTGAGACTGCAAAGTGTGTTTTTGAAAGATTTTGAAACACTTGTGCCTGTTTTTTGAAGGCTTATACTTTTTAGGAAAGTAAGGTAACTTTTAAATGTGAATGTTTTGAAGTGTAGCACTTAACTAGGTGTGCTAAGAGACCGGGTATATTTGTACCACAGGACTCTTGAGACTGAACTGTTAGATGTGAAACCCGTGTCCTAAAGGGTTAAAGAAAGTGTGGTATAAGATGCCGGTACGGAGAGTAACAACTTGGCCACAAGCTAGTGACCCGAGGGCCTGAAGGCCTCAGCACTTATAGCCAGTAGAAAGTGTAAACCCTGTGTTTTGAAATGTACATAGTTAATTTATAGTTCATGCAATGTTTAAGTACCGTGCCTCCTTAACTGGAAGAAAAGTAATGCTTGATGTTTTGATAAAATAAAAACGTTTTTCAGGGGGAACCATGCCGGTCGGCGTGGGGACACGCTGATTTAACTACGGGGGAATGTGGCGCCCCTGTGACCAGGGTGGCCACAGGTAAGAACTGCAGCCAGGAAGGAGGAAGACAGTTTTCTACAAACACCTTCATAAACACACCCACAGTGATACCCCGGTCCGGTACCGAGTACCCCGTACCAGTGGGCTCCACAATGCTAAAGAGTATGGCAAATTAAAAACTGAGATATTGGCACGCTTGGGGGTAACAATGACTGTCAGGGCACAGCGGGTCCACCGCTGGGCGTATCATCGGGACAGACCTCCTCACTCCCAAATGTTTGACCTATTGCACTTGGTCCAAAAGTGGCTTCAGCCTGCGCAGATGGTGGAGCAAGTCGTAATGGACCGCTTTGTACATTCCCTGCCAAGGCCGGTACAGACCTGGGTTGCCAAGGGTAATCCCCGGAATGCAGATGAACTCATTGGGCTAGTGGATAGGTACCAGGGAATGGAAGGACCTGGGCAAGACTGCCCACTCCCTACTGGGGTTCCAGCAGGAGGCAGAGGCCCAAAAAGGGGTGGGGTGTCCACAGTCCAAAGGGGCGGGGAGGTGATGCCCAAGCTCCCTTTGGGTGAGGTCATTTGCTGGAGGTGCCACGGCCCAGGCCACATAGCCGCTCGTTCCCTGAGCCCTGAACAGATGGATTGCAGCGTGGGTCGGCGCTGCTCCTATTACGCATACCCAGCCTGCAGTGTGAACAGTCCACCCAGTGAGGGGCCACCAGCGTGTCCCGTGAAGATGAATGGGAGAAAGGTAATCGGTCTGCTAGACTCCGGAAGTCTAGTGACCCTGGTGAGGGCCATCCTTCCTCTTCAACTGATCCCGGGGAAACAGGTCAGCGTGCGGTGCATACATGGGGATGCCAAGGACTACTCCATGGCCATTGAAACGGCCCATGGTACCAAGACCCATGAGGTTGCCGTCGTTCAGGACTTGTCGCACCCAATCATTATAGGCCGGGACTTTTGCTTGTTTTGGCATCTGTGGGGGCAGTATTCAGGCTTCGGGGGTTTGGATAAGGGACCAGTCAACCCGGAAAAGGTGACACCCCACCCAAAAACACTGGAGTTCCCTTTCTGTGTTCTTGCAAGGGATGGGGAGGTAGTGTCCCCTGAATCGAACTTACCAGAAGTAGGGGTGACCAGTAGGAATATTGGGTCTGCCCAACATAACAACCTGACTCTGAGGCAAACTTTCAACAATGTCACGGTTATAGATGGAATAGCCCAGGAACCTGGGGCTGACACCCGTTTTCCTCATTTTATTCTGGGTGGGGACTTGTTGTACTGGGTGACGAAAGTGAGAGAGGAGCGGGTGGAGCAGTTGTTGGTGCCAGGGCCCTATAGACAGAAGGTACTGGACATGGCCCATTCACATATCTTGGGTGGACATTTAGAGGCGGACAAAATGCAGGAATGGATAACACAGCGATTCTACTGGCCTGGTTGTTATGTGGAGATATTAAGATATTGCAGGTCCTGCCCTACATGTCAGGTAATCGCTCCCACCGTTCACTTTTGTAGTCCCCTCGTACCCTTGTACTTCATTAAAGTGCCCTTCGAGAGAATTGCCATGGACTTGGTTGGTCCCTTGGGGAAATCTGCTCAGGGCCATCAGTATATATTGGTCATCCTGGACTACGCCACCCGTTATCCTGAAGCGATCTCTTTGAGGAATTCCTCGGCGAAGAGTATAGCCCATGAGTTAGTTCACAAGTTCTCCAGGACGGGTTTGCCAAAAGAAATCCTGATTGACCAGGGTACCCCCTTTATGAGTAAGGTGATGAGGGAGTTGTGCAAGGTCCTGCAGATAACCCAGCTGAGGACTTCAGTGTACCATCCTCAGACGGATGGCCTTGTCAAGAGGTTTAATAAAATACTCAAAAGAATGTTCAGGAAAGTTATAGAGAAGAATGGAAGGGACTGGGACTGTCTCCTACCATATCTGTTGTTTTCTATTCAGGAGGTTCCACAGGCATCTACGGGGTTCTCACCATTCGAGCTCCTGTATGGACGACATCCACATGGTCTCCTAGATGAGGCAAAAGAAACCTGGGAAGCCAAAGTTACACCTCACCGGAGTGTTATTGAACATGTTGCCATGATGCAGGAGAGGATTGAGAAAGTGATGCCGATCATGAAGGAACATCTCCTCCAGGCACAGGAGGCACAGGCCCGAGTCTATTACTGCTCAGCCAGAGTCCGGCAGTTCCATCCGGGAGACAGAGTCCTCATCCTGATACCTACCATCGAAAGTAAGTTTCTCACCAAGTAGCAAGGACCATATAAGGTGGTAGAGAGAGTTGGGGAAGTGAACTACAAGGTTCATCAACCGGGATGAAGGAAGCCATACCAAGTGTACCATGTCATCCTCCTCAAGCCGTGGCAAGACAGAGAGGCTGGGGAAGCGCCGTGCTTGGTGGGCAAGCCAGAGAATGACGTTGGAATGGTCACAATAGCGGAAACACTCTCCGAAAGCCAGAAACAGCAATTTCGGGAGTTGCTGCAGAAGAACAGAGATTTGTTCTCAGAGCTTCCAGGCTATACCAGGGTTGTAGAACACGAGATCCTGACGGAGCCCCATGTACGGGTGAACCTGAAGCCCTATCGGATTCCTGAGGCCCGATGGGAGATGATCTCCAACGAGGTGACTCGTATGCTGAAACTTGGTGTCATAGAGGAATCCAAGAGCGGTTGGTCGAGCCCAATTGTGTTGGTCCCAAAACCCGATGGAGAATGGAGATTCTGTAATGACTATCAGAAACTGAACGAGGTCTCCAAGTTCGACGCATATCCCATGCCGCATGTCGATGAGCTGATTGAGCGATTGGGACCAGCCAGTTACATCTCTACCTTGGATTTGTCAAAAGGGTATTGGCAGATCCCCCTGGCGTTGGAAGCCAAGGAGAAGACCTCGTTCTCCACTCCGGAGGGGTGCTTCCAGTATGTCCAGATGCTTTTTGGACTGCAGGGGGCCCCTGCCACCTTCCAGAGAGCCATGGATCGCATCCTTACCCCTCATAAGGAATACGCCGCAGCATATCTGGACGACATTGTGGTCTTCAGTCCCGACTGGCAGAGTCATCTGGTGAAGGTCCAGGCAGTGTTGGATGCTCTGAGGAATGCAGGGTTTTCTATAAATCCGAAGAAATGTGCCTTGGGGAAGGCAGAGGCTGAATACCTGGGTTATGTTGTCGGCAGAGGCGAGATTAAACTCCAAGTTACGAAGGTGGAAGCAATCCAAAACTGTCCAAAAGACAAGTCCGAGCCTTCTTGGGAATCGTGGGTTATTACAGGAGGTTTATCCCCGATTTCTCCATGATGGCCGCACCCCTAACTGACCTCCTGAAGGGGACGAAATCAGCCATGGCCAAGTGGACTGCGGATGCGGAATTAGCCTTTCTAAAACTGAAAGGGGCCCTGTGTAGGCTACCAGTCCTGGTGGCCCCTGACTTCAAGAGAGAATTCGTCTCCCAAACGGATGCCTCAGATATCGGATTGTGGCAGTCCTGTCCCAGGAGATACAAGGGGAGGAGCACCCGGTTCTCTACCTGAGTAGAAAGCTGTCCCCCTGTGAGAAAAATTATTCTGTGATCGAAAAGGAATGCCTGACCATAAAGTGGGCGGTGGACACTCTACGCTACTATTTATTGGGATGAAAGTTTAAATTAGTGTCTGAGCATGCCCCGCTCAGATGGTTGAGGGACACGAAGGGGAAAAATGCCAGGGTCAACCGCTGGTTTCTAGCCCTGCAGGACTTCAATTTCCATGTACAGCACAGAGCAGGGAAGCTGCATAGCAATGCCGAGGCCCTTTCTCGAGTCCCCTGTCTAGTTCTGAATTGTGCCACGCCCCACAGCTTTAGGCTGAGGGGGGAGGTGTGTGAGGTAGCGAGGGGTCGCATAATTGACGGAAGGTATGTGTCGCAGACATGCTTGTTATCTGTGACATAAGCCGGAGTATTTTTTCTCTAGTGCACGTCTGCACTGGGAGTTTCACTTAGTGCATATGGGTCCGGCTTATGGGTGCTGTGAGAGACGGGAGGGTCCAGGACCCTCATACCTCACCGCTGGGTCTGGTTACAGGCCATAAACTGGAGCCTGGGGTTAAGCAGTTTGTTTTTTGTGTGTGTGTGCAATCTCCAGACCAAGCTGGATGCTGGTGACTTACCAACCTGTATGTACGCAGGTAGGCGACACCTGAGACAGTGCGCTGTAAAAGACTGTTCCTTTCTGTTTGTTTTGGCCTGCACTTAAAGCTGCTAGTTTTGCATTTGTTTTGTACTGGTAGCCCCTGGATCATCAACATAGTAATGAGTAAAGGATAAAAAGCTTTTATTACACAGTCACAGGGCACATATAGCGCAGAAAGGGATAGTTAGAGTAGTAATAGGAAGATGCAGGGACAGGTAGTGATATCCAGGGGGGCTTTATGGAGGTGACAGGTTCCCTTTAACATATCTGAACTTCAGGCCAGGAAGTGCTGGGAGGAAGAGACACATATATAGTGCAGTCCTCCACTTCTGGCTGGAAGAAGGAGTTAGGTTAGGGGTGGGTGGCAACTAGAAGAGCTCTAGTCTGTACTGAGTTGCTTGAGAGACAGCATGGAACTTCAAGTGAAGTGCTAGGCTGAAGGCCTGGTGAGACAAATCTGCTGCCAGCTGTTGAAGCTGGGCAGAAGAGCTAGCTGCAGGAGGGGTATCAGCTCCAAACTTAATCAGGGTTACTTCAGGACCTGTCGTGAAGCTGGAGGTCACTGGTCTTCAAATACAGGGACTACATTTGTGGACCTTCCCGAGGCTCACAGGGCTGTATAGAGTCAAAGGACCAAAACTGTCACTCACAGGACCCACAGTTACATGCCATCAGCCTGGGAACCTCTTCATGAAGGCGCAGGGCAGGGAAGGCATAGGCGCAGGGAGAGCAACTTCGGAAAGGCCCACATAAGGTGTTTCGGCAGAGCAATTCTGACCTCCTGGCAGCTAACCTGACCGCATTCTGGAGAAGCACCGCACCTGGCTTTGTGGCCGTGCCCGATCAACAAGTAAAAAGGTAAAGAACGTCACAAACTTTGTTTGTCTGCTCCTTTCACACCCTGTGGCCCTCTACATCGCCAGAGCCCCGTCCCTGCTATTGACTGTTACCATCTTCCTGGGGCCAGCTCCACCTGTGGGGAGAAATACCATCCCAGCTGCACTACCCCAGTGGCCCTAATCTGCAGCGTCGGCCATGCCTGGCCGAACACCACAGGTGGCATCACGTTCATCCCCTGTAAATACCCGTTTAACTGCATGACCAGGGCCACAGAGCCAGGTCACAGCCACCATGATCTCTCAAACAACTGACCAGCCCGGTTCCAAGTACCGCCCGGCCCTGGTGGACGTAGCAGACATATGCCATTAAAAATGGAGCAATGAATCCTCAGTATTGCTTGGGGTTACAGCCAAACTGCAGAGTAGCAGACAAGCGAGGATTGGGTCCAGTAGCTGAGTTTACTGCCAAAGTAGATACTGCAGCCATGGCAGTTTCAGGTGGAGCAGTTGGTGTTAAAGCATTCGGACCACTGACCACAAGTAGGTCATAATTTAGTCTTGTTGGTCCTGGCGATGGGTCAGCTTTTGTTGCAGCCCTGCAAGCTATTAAAATATAAAATGTATTACCTTTATTGTATTTCATGGCTGATATTTTGTATTTTCATGGTACAGGAGAGCACAGCAGATACTATTGGGTTTGACAGTTCCTGGTAGGTAAGGCAGAATCTTGGCAGGTACAACAGGTACTGGCAGGCACGACAAGTGCTGGCTGGCAGGCATGGCTGGTACTGGAACACATGTTGTGGTTAGCAAACTCAGGAAACGGCACAGGATACTGGCTTCAGAATACGGGACCTGACAACTAGCAGACATGTATTAAATTGAATCAGCACTTTGCTGTGCACCTCCCAAAGGGATAGGGGTCATGAAATACTTATTGTCCTCCAGTCATTGGCTGAGGACACTTAAACTGGATGGACACTGATCAGGGAAAATTCTGCAGAGTGAAACCAGCCTGTGTGGCAAAACCAGGGGTGCCTCCAAAACCCAGAAAAGGCGTCAATCTTTCAATTATACTTTTTCTCTGCAAGTTTCACTTCTGGTTTTGGCACACAAAATCTGATAAACCATGATCAGGGAAAAACTGCAGTGTAAAACCAGCCTGATGGCCACTTTACACGTCCCAACATCGGTCCGATGTTGGATACAACGGCGCCGGAGCGCGCTTTTTCTGGGCAGAATTCCAAGATCGCATAGGAGATGTTACACAGCGCAATATCGGTAGGCATCGCAACAGCGATGTGTACGCCCCCTTGTATGGCCGACCCAGGAACGACCATTTAACATGGGAGAGAAGAGGGGAAGTTGTACTCCACATCGTTGTTGGGCTTTCACACAGCATCCGGCCACATTGTCCAACCAATATCGGGCCATTGGAGAACAGGCTCATTTGATCCCCGATATCGTTTTGGCATCGTTCGTGCATCGTATTAGACATTTACACCATACAACGCACGAACGATATCGGGGCCAACGCACGTACCACGTGACTTTTTATCGGAGTTGGACGCCAAAATCGGGACGTGTAAAGTGGCCATTACAGATTGTGTGCACTGCTCCTTTAAGAGGGTGGAGTTCACACGTGTTCTCCCAGGAGACCTGTGCAGTGTCCTCAGTCCCCAGGAATATGATGAAGCAGCAGTGAGGACCAGGATAGATACTACAGGGCAGCCAAAGGAGCAAGTGTGTCGGCAATCCTGCTGCAGGGTTGCCGGCACTGGCATTACAGAGTAAACAGTTTGCTACACTCCTTACCTAGGAGCTACCTAGTGGCTGGTGCTGTTGGGAAACCTAGGTAATAAACTGTAACCATAGCTCCAAACCATCCTGGATTCTGCAGGACTGTCTCAATCAGAGAGCTTAGTCCCACTGTCCATTTTTTTGGGCACTGAGCTGGTCTTGCAGCGCCATTTTGTGCCCCTACCTTCTGACTGGCCGGAAGTTAGAAGTTATGTCACAAGCTGCCAATGCATCTCCTTGAGAATCAGAAGCAGGTTCCCATAGACTTGCATTGGAAAGTAACTTTCAGTTTGTTCCAGTAAAACACTGTAGTGATCCAGAAGGTCACAAACCGCAGAAAACAAACAGAAGTGGGGTTGAGAAGGTGAAGATGTTGGAGGCTGAATATAAAACTAGGGCAGAGGACTTAGATTTGAAGCACCACTGAAGTGGTAAAGTAAAAAAACAAACAAAAAAAATGCTGGAGTAGTGATTTAACCCCTTCATGACCAAGAGCATATATGTACACCCTTGGCCACCTTCCTTCCCTTGCGCAGAGCTCACATCATCCCCTGTGGTGCCCCTGCGACCAGGTGGCCACAAGAGGGAAGTGCAGCCAGGTAAGCAAGGTGGTTGAAAACACACGCACACCGCACAAACACCGACCCTACGCCTAGGACTCTAGGTTGGGCAAGGGGTGGCGGGTGTAGCAAAGTGGGTGGAATGTAGGTGGACACTGACAAAGTGGGTGGAGAGACCAACACAATTAAAACCCAGGAACACACAGGGCTAGTTAGTTGGGAGAAAGAGTTAGAGAGTGCAGACGGAGAGAGAACAGAACAGAACAAAGAGAGAGTCTTCCCAGGAGGGTTTGGGTTCCTTGGAAGCGCAGAATCCTGAGAGGCACAGACCCTAGGAGAGAAAACCCACTCCATAGCCTGGAGGTGACGGGAAGGAGAAAGAGACTAAAAAAGACCCCCACAGCTCGAGGAAGGTGGGAGGACAAGGGCCCGGCAGCCGCACACATCTTAGCTGGCTGGAGGCACCCTTAGAAACAGTGACTGACAGAAGGAGCCTGATGTGCCCAAATATCTGAACCTGGGACACTGGAGGGCTAGAAAAACTCACCAAAAAACTGCCAGGTAAATATCCTTTTTATTCAGCAGCAGATTGTCAGCTCCCCTGGAAGGCAAACCAGGTGTCATTATACCGGTGCACGATCACTTGCAACCCACAGTTGGGGGTGGTTGTGGCACCAGTGACCAAATGGTCGCTGGTGCCACAACCGCCCCCAACTGAGGGTTGCAAGTGATCGTGCACCGGTATAATGACACCTGGTTTGCCTTCCAGGGGAGCTGACAATCTGCTGCTGAATGAAATGGATATTTACCTGGCAGTTTTTTGGTGAGTTTTTCTGTGCTGATATTAATGTCCTCTTTCGGTGACATTGGAGGGCTAGGCCAAAACCAGAGAACCAAAGAAGTGACCGGGGATTCCAGACCCTAATCACGAGACACAACGGTGGGGGGGCAGAAACTTTATGTGATGCAGACTAACTTTCCACCACGGACTAAGAACACAGTTGTCATACTAGGACTGGTGACCCTGACTGCAAGGTAAAATATTCACCCGTGAGTCCGCGACGACCAGACTGAAACCGTCGGTGAGGTACTACGTTAACACAGAGAGAGGGGCCTGAAAGGACTTTGAGGGAGCCACACAGAAACGCTACCTGAGATGCACAGTTTGAGTTCCCCGGAGCAGTGTAAATTGTGTGAACTGTATGGAAAGAGCTCTGAATTGTGAACTAATGCTGAAGACCTTAAGTAAAGTACCCAATAAGCTCATCACTCCCTGAGACTGTTTACTTCCAGTGTTGCAATTGAATCCCACCTGAGGAGCCACAGACTGTCATCCCTGCACACTGGCTGGAGGAGCTGCAGCTTTGAAGTAAGTGAACTGCACTGTACACAATCCCTCACCAGGCCCATCCACAACTACTACTCCTGCCCTGGCGACCCTCAGCCCTACCCGAGGAGGGCTTATCATCCACGCTGCCCTAAGTCACCGTCTCCAGCAGGAATACGGCAGTCCCCTGATCCTAGTACGACTACCTTCTCGGCAGATGTGTCGGGTATCAGCCACAGCTCCTCTAGATCTCTTTGCCACCTTCAGGGTTGGTCTCTTGTTCCCAACCAGCCCTTCCGTCCTCGCTGCTCAAGTCCTCCAGGTCCTCACTCTCTGTCGCTCCTCACTCCTTCCTTCTTCACTCTCTCTTCAACTGCTCACTCACTTACTTCCCACCCCACACTTTCCTTCCCTCCATCCCCTGACTGAGCTCTCCCTCTATCGGGTATGCCCACAGTCCCTGGTACCAGGTGTGTTGAGTGTTTGGTAGTTGTCTCAGACTTACCATCCCGTTTCCCTGAGAACAGGGATACCACACCCATGGAATGGGTGGAGTACCCCTTGTGGCGACCAGACCACAGGGACACCACATTCCCCCATGGCAAAGGTCAGCACGTCCTCGTGCGACCACACGGATTAAAGAGGTGTTTTTTTTACATAGAACTCACATTTTTATATAGCATGCATGTGACGCACCCCAGGACCATGGGGTACTCAGAATAATAATAATAATAATAATCTTTATTTATATAGCGTCAACATATTCCGCAGCGCTTTACAATACAGAAGATCATATTTAACAATCATAAGAAACAGTTATCAGAAAATACGATACAATACACAACAAAAACAATACAATACAAAGCATAATACAATAATTAGAGCAAAATAATGACAGCCCTGCTCATAAGAGCTTACAATCTAACAATCAGGTAGGGGTGACAAAGTACAAGTGATTATTTACAGTGATGGTATAGTCAACTTAAGGAGATGGGGATCAGAAAGGAGCAGCATAAGTGGTCACTAAACATTATTTGTGATCCACTTGAGACTGGTGGAGCGGATAGGCTATGTCTTGATGACTCTGACTGGGAATCATGATGAGCCGTCCTAAAAAGATGTGTTCTTAGGGATTGCCTGAAACTAGGTAAATTGTGGATACACCTAATTTCTTGTGGTAGAGCATTCCAGAGAATTGGTGCAGCTCGAAAAAAGTCTTGGAGCTGGGAGTGGGAGTTCGGATTAGTGCAGAATGAGTCTAAGGTCACTTCTAGAGCGAAGAGAACAGGTAGGGTGATGGACAGCAGATGAGGGAGGAGATGTAAGGGGGGTGCTGCTCTGTGAAGAGCTTTGTGGGTCAGAACAAGCAGTTTGAATTTGATCCTATAGTCTATAGGCAGCCAGTGCAGTGATTGGCATAGAGCAGAAGCGTCCGAGTATCGTTTAGCTACATAGGTGATCCTGGCTGCTGCATTAAGGATGGACTGGAGTGGGGAGAGTCTAGAGCAGGGAAGGCCAATTAAAAGAGAATTACAATAGTCAAGGCGGGAGTGAATCAGGGCCACTGTGAGGGTTTTTGTGGGTTCCACGGTGAGAAAGGGCGAATTTTAGAGATGTTCTTCAGGTGGAAGTGGCAAGAGCGGGCAAGAGGCGGGCTGCGGTGTCACAGGAGTCGAGTCCCGGCTATGTGATCCTGGGTTCAGTGTAAAAGGACGTTCTTGGCTACTATAGGGAAAGTTATTTGTGACGCCACCCGTGCTTTGTGGCTATGAGTGGCCACCGCTGCTGCAGAACCTCTGGGGATGATCGATAGACAGATGGGATGTAGTGGCTCCCCACAAGTGGAGCGGATCCCCAAGCTAGTGGATGTTGAAGGGTGTAGGGTGCAGGATGGAGGGCACAAACTGACAGACTCACAGTTTGTTGGTTCCTCAAGTCCTTTACTGGTGGAATCTGGCACAAGGACAGATGATATCAATGGAATCGGGCAACCTGGGAGCAACTCGGGTTCTTTTCACCTGGCAAGTTCTGAGGCCTCCCTACTGCGCCTTCTTAGTAGGTCCCTGCAGCTGCTTAAGCTTAGCTGCGTCTCTCTCTCTCTCTCTCCTGCTGTGTGCCATATGACAGGCAGCTCAAGTACTTCTCCAGCCCCACTTCACGGGCGGCTGCTCCTGGGTTCTTCAGGCTGCTTTGCCTCCGGGCACTTTGGTGTGGATGGGGGACTTGGAATCTTCCACGCTCCCGTATTGGCTGCTGGGATGTTAGGCCCTGCCCAGGCTCTGCTCTCTTTCCTCAGACTCTTGTCTACGGGTCACTCAAGCTGGGCTTAGCTTTCCTGGGATGAGCTTAGCACTGTTCCAGTCCGCAGGAAGTCTTCCTCAGTACTGCTCCGTACTGAACTGACTAACTCCACCCCAGACCAGAATTTATAGAGGGGCTTGCCCTAAACCCGGGTTTAGGCCTCCCTCTTCAGGCCTGGAGGCAGAAAGGTGTTGTGTGCATTCAGTTTACCTGGTGTAAATTCCCTCTGTTGCTCTCAGGTATGACAGTACTCCCCGAGAGAGATAATGACATTGTGGTAGCCGGACTCTGGGGTGCCACACATGCATAACAACAAACTTCTTCCTGGACGGGATGTTCCTTCTTAAACGACACTTAACAATGCAAAACGTTCCACAGTTCTCCTGGTCTCACGGCGTCCGTTTTGGTCCTGGGGTTAGAATAATAATAATAATAATAAAGCTTTATTTATATAGTGCCAACATATTCCGCAGCGCTTTACAATGTAGAAGGCACGACTCAGTAATCCAACAGTCCATTAGTGTCCTTCATTTGACTGGTCATTTGTACACACTTAAAATAACTTTTCTTCACACATATAACTGGTACCTATTGTCACGTTGTTTATCACTAACAATCTACGACTCACACATTACTTCTACAGCATTCAAATATACATTCTAATTATTAACTTAGCCTGATCTAGGACTTCTCTATACAACTATTTACATGTTCAATACTGTCTATTTACAGTTGATACTACATTGTTTATTTGCAGGGAGGACTTTCCTTTTTTAGGAAATACCTACAACATTCCTACAGTAGCAGTTGTCCACATTAGTCCACGTCCATATCCCTCCGGGTATGGGAATTCTCCTTTCGACGGGTCTTTCTCTTTTGGGCTGGCGCTCTGTGCAACTGGTACAACACCTGCTGGTGGTGGAGTCGCTGGTCTTGGGGATGGCACTTTGTACACCCTAAGTGTACCACTCATAGTGTCCCATGCACCGCACATAGCCAACTTTGTGAGCCTCCTGCTGACAAAAATCTGTTTGTCCATGCTGGGTTCCTGGATGAAACCTCAGCCGTGCAGCAAGTTGAGCCTCTCTGGACTGTACCGCATCTGGGAAGCCCATTAGGTCATCACCTCTATGCACCTATCGGAATCTCACGGTCTCTACTTTCATTGGGCTCTGCATCCGTGCAGTCTAGGGCTTCAACGAGCTTTCGGGTCAGTCTTTTCCTCCACACTGAAGCAGGCTCACTGTGGCCTGCTTGGCGTACCAGTCGTTGGCTCCGCTGGCGGGGCAATAAACAGTCTCACACACAGCTTCTGAGTTCTATACCTGGTTTACTCAATGTTCACTTTAGCAATGCCGCGGGGTACTGTTCTTTGCCAATTCTCAGTCCAGATAGTCTTTAAAGAACTGATATAGCTCATCCAAGACACCTCTTTATGTTCCTTCCTCTCATGGGATGGTCTTCCAGTGCTAACTATCCGACTCTCTCCTGCTCACGCCTCAGCACACAGTACCCCAATCCGGCAGCCATGGGTCCTTTTGGGGCGACCGTTACCAAGTCCCCTGACCCTACTATGGCTACCTTCTCGGCAAATGTGTCAGGTGTCGGCCACAGCTCCTCTAGACCTCATGGCCTCCAGTTCTGTGGTTAGAGTATGAAGTCTCTTCGCCACCTTCAGGGCCGGTCTCCTGGTTCCTAACCAGACCTTCTGTCCGACTCCGGTCAAACTTGGATTCGGGTGCACAGGTGATTCTCTCTGCCTCTGCCCGTGCCCCTAGGGCTCCCTCTGTCTCGCTTGCTGTCTGTTGTTCCGGGACCCAAGATGAGCTCCTCGCTGCTCAAGTCCTCCAGGTCCTCACTCTCTGTCGCTCCTCACTATTACCTTCTCCACTCTCTCTTCAACTACTCAATAGCTAACTTTCCACCCCACACTTTCCTTCCCGCAGGGACTATAGGAGTGGGAGCTGCATCCGCAGGGGGCTACCACTGGTACACACCCCGTAGGCACACGGCTCTGCATGCCCCGTACGCCTAGTACACACTTGGCTCTGCTCTGCAACACCTCGTACACACGTGGCTCTGCTCCATGCGCACTGTACACATACGGCTCTGCTCTATATACTTAGTACACTCTTGGCTCTGCTCTATACACCCCGTACACACGCAGCTCTGCTCCATACACCTAGTACACTCTCGGCTCTGCTCCATACACCTCGTACACATGGCTCTGCTCCATACACCTAGTACACTCTTGGCTCTGCTCTGTACACCTCGTACACACACAGCTCTGCTCCATACACCTAGTATACTCTTGGCTCTGCTCCGTACGCCCCGTACACACATGGCTCTGCTCCATATGCCCAGTACACACTCGGCTCCTCTCCGTACAACTCGTACACACGCGGCTCTGCTCCGTATGCCCTGTACACACGCAGCTCTGCCCATACACCTAGTGCACTCTCGGCTCTGCTCCGTACACCTCGTACACACTTGGTTCTGCTCTGTACACCTCGTGCACATTTGGCTCAGTACAGCTCTTACTCAAGGCTCTGCTCTGCACACCTCGTACACATGCGGCTCTGCTCCGTGCGCCTCGTACACATGCCGCTCTGCTCTATATACCTAGTACACTCTTGGCTCTGCTCTGTACGCCCCGTATACATGCGGCTCTGCTCCATACACCTAATACACTCTCAGCTCTGCTCCGTACACCTCGTACACACGGCTCTGCTCCAAACACCTAGTACACTTTTGGCTCTGCTCCGTACACCTCGTACACACGCGGCTCTACTCCATACACCTAGTACACACTCGGCTCCTCTCAGTACAACTCGTACACACGCGGCTCTGCTCCGTACACCTTGTACACACTTGGCTCTGCTCTGTACACCTCATACACACTTGGCTCTGTACACCTGGTAAATGCACTGCTCTGCTCTATACATCTCATACACACGTGTTATATACACAGCTACCCAGCCCCTATAGATGCCAGTGGTAGTACCATATATTCACAGCCACCCAGTCCCTATAGATGCCAGTAGTAGGACCATATATACACAGCCACCCAGTCCCTATAGACGCCAGTAGTAGGACCATATATACACAGACACCCAGTCCCTATAGATGCCAGTGGTAGGCCAATTTAGTGTAGTATATGGCATTATATACACAGCCAGCCAGCACCACATAGTAGTATGTATTCTGTAGTACTGCAGGCCAGGGGCCTTCCTTACAGACTTACTAGTCCAGTGCACAGGAGCAGCCAAGATGAGAGTGAGGAGTCATCTGCCAGCCCGACTGCTGCCTCCAGTGAGTCCAGGACCGAGTAATAGCATCCGTTTCATGGGCTGGAGCAGCGTACACTCTCAGTCTCAACCCTCAAAGAACGTGCTGACGTTGCACAGCACAGCGCTCGCTCCTTAAAATGAGCCGCTGACAGGTCTTGGTGAGTGATGAGTCATCACTCACTGTGATGATGTGTTGGCCGCCCGGCGCCGCTCCCCAGACCCCGCTGTGCCTGCCAGCGGCGGCCACAAAATAATTTAAAGCTGGCCTTCGGCCAGAGGAGAGGGTGCAGGCCCTCCCACTCCACAACCAATGGCCCAGCGGGAAAGTTCCCACTAGTCCCGCCTATCCGTCCGGCCTGACACAACCCCAGATTCCAAAAAATAAGAACATTGCAGGTTGCAGAAAATGGGTCTAAAGTGCATTTTTTTATCTTTAAAAACTTCAGATTTTTTTCACCACTTAGATAACAGTAAAAGTATACGTTTGGTATCTAAGAACTTGTACCGACCAGAGGCATCATATCGTCATGTCAGTTTTACTATATATTGAAAATGATGAATAAAAAAAACAAAATGCAATCATGTAATTGCAGTTTTTTTGTAATTTCACCGCACTTGGATTTTTCCCATTTTCCAGTGCATTATATGGTAAAATAAATGATGTCATTGAAAAGTACAACTCGTCCCGCCAAAAACATATTTATACATGTTTACATATGTTTAAAAACAAAAAACGGAAAGTGGAAATTCACTTGGGTGTGAAGGAGTTGTCTCAGCATAAAATCTTTAAGATAATAATAATAATCTTTATTTATATAGCGCCAACATATTCCGCAGCGCTTCACAATTCAGAGGTTCATATCTAAACAATCATAAGAAACAGTTATCAGAAAATGCAATACAATACAATACAAAAAAACAATACAATACAAAATACAATACAAAGCATAATACAATAATTAAAGCAAAAATAATGACAGCCTTGCTCATAAGAGCTTACAATCTAACAATGAGGTGGGGGTAACACAAAGTACAGGTGCTTATTTACAATAATGGCATAGTCAACTTGAGGAGATGGGGAACAGATAGGAGCAGTATAAGTGGCCACCAACCATTATTTGTGATCCACTTGAGACTAGTGGAGCCGATAGGCTATGTCTAAATGACTTTGACTAGCGATCATGATAGGCCGCCCTAAAAAGATGTGTTTTTAGGGATCACCTGAAACTATGTAAGTTGTGGGTACACCTAATATCTTGGGATAGAGCATTCCAGAGAATTGGTGCAACTCGGGAGAGGTCTTGCAGCTGGGAGTGGGTGGTTCAGATTAATGCAGAAGTGAGTCTAAAGTTACTTCCAGAGCAAAGAGAACGGGTGGGGTGATAGACAGAGATGAGGGTGGAGAGGTAGGGAGGTGCTGCACCGTGAAGAGCTTTGTGGGTGAGAAGAAGCAGTTTGAATTGGATTCTACAGATGTTCTTCAGGTGCAAGCAGCAAGAGCGGGCGAGAGATTGTATATATGGGATAAAGGAAAGGGATATGTATGTATATATGGGATGAAGGAGTCAAACATAACACCCAGACAGCGAGCCTGCTGACTAGGCTTTATCATGGTGTTGCACACTGAGAGAGAGATGTCATATTTAGGAAGGTTAGTAGAGGGCGGGAGTAGAAGAAGTTCAGTTTTGGAGAGGTTGAGTTTTAGATAGAGAGCCGACATGATATTGGAAACTGCGGTTAGACAGTCATTGGTGTTCTTTATTAGAGCGGGAGTAAGGTTAGGTGAAGAACTGTATAGTTGTGTGTCATCAGCATAAAGATGGTACTGAAAGCCAAATCTGCTGATGGTCTGTCCAATCGGGGCCGTGTAGAGAAAGAAGAGAAGAGGTCCAAGGACTGAACCCTGAGGGACCCCAATAGTGAAAGGAAGAGAGGAGGAAGTGGAGCCAGCAAATGATACACTGAAAGAGCGGTCAGAAAGATAGGAAGAGAACCAGGAGAGAGCCATGTCCTTGATGCCGATGGAGTGCAGCATAGAGAGTAGGAGATGGTGGTCAACAGTGTCAAAGGCTGCAGAGATATCAAGAAGAATAAGCGGAGTGGTCACCATTACGTTTTGCTGTCAGAAGGTCATTGGTCACTTTGGTGAGAGCAGTTTCTGTAGGATGTAGGAGAATGTAGTGGGCGGAAACTAGACTGTAATAGGTCTAGAAGAGAGTGAATGGAGATGTAATGTGTGAGGCGGGAGTAGACCAGGTGCTCCAGGAGTTTAGAGATGAAGGGGAGTTTGGTGACTGGTCTGTAGTTGTTTGTGCAGGATGGGTCAAGAGAAGTTTTTTTTTAATAATGGAGTAATGATAGAGTGTTTGAAGGAGGAGGGGGAAGATGCCAGAAGAGAGGGAGAGATCGAAGATTTTGGTTAGGTGAGTGGTGAACACCAGAGAGACTGGAGTAGCTGTGAGGGGATGGGGTCAGTGGTGCATGTGGAGGGTCGAGAGGAAGAGAGGAGCCTGGAGACTTCTTCTGGGTCAAATGTGGAGAGTGAGCTGAATGAAATTTCAGGAGAGGTAGGGGTAACAGCGATTTGAGGTTGGGAGTTGATTTCCTGCTGGATGTTTTCTATTTTCTCTGTGAAGAAGCCAGATCATCAGCACAGAGGTCAGTCATAGGGGCCTGCACTTTAGGACTGAGGAGAGAGTGAAAGGTGTCAAATAGTTTTTTGGATTGTTGGATAGTGAGGAGATCAGGGTGGTGAAGTAGGTTTGTTTGGCATGGTGAAGGGCAGAATTGTAAGTTCTCAGCATAAATTTATAGTGAATGAAGTTTTCTGGTGTGCGGGTTTTCCTCAAAAGACATTCAGCACTCCTAGAGCATCACTGGAGGAATTGAGTTTGTGATGTGAGCCAGGGCTGTTTCACTCTGTGCTTGGGGGTTCTGAGGGTGAGGGGCGCTACTTGGTTCAAGGAGCTTCTGAGAGAGTCATTTAGTGATTTACTGCCAAATCGAGACGGGAGAATGAGTAGATTGGGGACAGTGATGAGTGTAGAGAGTCTGTGAGTGTATGATGGTTAATGGCCTAAAGATTTCTGAATGTGTGATGGGTAGGGGTGTGCTGGGGTGGGCAGGGATTTGTGAGTGTGAAGGAGAGAATTTTGTGGTCAGAGAGGGGAAGAGGTGAATTATCTAAGGAGGAGGTTGAACAGAGCTGGACAAAGATCAGGTCAAGGGTGTTACCATCCTTGTGTGTCTCTGAGGTTGAGAGCTGTGAGAGGCCAAGAGATGTGGTTAGAGATAGGAGCTGGGATGCAGATGGGGAGATGGGGCTGTTTATGGGGATGTTGATGTCTCCCAGAATAAGGGTTGGTAATTCTAGGGACATGAAATGCAGCAGCCACGTGGAGAGATGGTCGAGGAACTGGGAGGGCGACCCTGGGGGGTGGTATACCACTGCTACTCTGAGGGGGATGGGAGGGGATGGAAGAGTTTAATGGTGTGGACCTCAAAAGAAGGGAATGACAGTGATGGAGCTGGGGGGATGACCTGGAAAGTACATTTTGGGGACAGGAGTAAGCCAACTCCACCACTATGTCTGTTCCCAGGTGTGATGATGAATATTGTGGTTTATGTTGTAACTGCATTTTACAGGTGCTTTGTTCTTGCAATACTGTGTATTCTCCCCTTCCCCCACTTCCTGTGTGCTCATTACAATCCAGAGGGTTGAACAATTGAATTCCTGCCAGTAAATGTTTGTACTACCCCCAGGGCTACACCATCCATTGGACAGTGTGAGCCCTGAGTACCAAGCGGCAGCAGCCAGGGGGAGCGGCATTGGTGAAGGGGGCGGCGCAAGCACCAGAGACCGGCTTCCTGTGGCACCCGCAGCCTCACCCGATAAGAGAGCGGCGGCGCTGCATCAGTCTGCCAGCAACCAACCCCCCCCCGGTCCTTACCTAAGACTACAGGGGCGGCGCAAGCACCAGAGACCGGCTTCCTGTGGCACCCGCAGCCTCACCCGATAAGAGAGCGGCGGCGCTGCATCAGTCTGCCAGCAACCAACCCCCCCCCCGGTCCTTACGTAAGACTACAGGGGCGGCGGGGCTGGTGTCTGGCGGCACCCCCCCCCCTCCCGGTCCTCATCTAAGACTACACAGGCGACGGGGTTGGAGTCTGACAGCCCCCCCTGAGCCTAAAAACGGCTCAGGCGGCAGGGAGGCTTGATGCACCCCTGACAACCCCCATGAACAGTCTCAATAGAACTGGTTTGATGATTGGGAGGTAGTTGAGGGGAGGAGAAAAAGTGAGATGTGAGTCTTTCTGTGGAAGGACAATTTTTAGTCAGTCTGTGTGTGTGGGACGCTGAGTTCAGACCAGCTCCACAGAGGGGATTTAGAGAAACCTGGATTACCAGAAGATACAGTATATTGATGGATTGTTTTATGAAATGTTATGTTTTTCAAGCAATAAAGGTTCTTGGGCTGATCACGCATCTCTCGCTCTGTTGATTGTGGGATACTGGAAAAGGACCCCGTGACACCAGGTCTCGGGGAATGAGATACATGTAAGCCACCATAAGAAATAGCGGCAGGGGTCACTGTGTCTGAATCCTGGATCCAGGTTTCTGTGAGAGCCAGGAGGTTAAGAGAGTTACTGAGAAAGTAGTTGTGGATGAAGGTAAACTTGTTGCATACAGACCGTGGATTCCAGAGAGTGCAATTAAAAGAGGGAGATGAAGGTGTGCAAGTAATGTTGATAAGGTTAGCATGGTTTCTATGTGTGATGGGGGAGGGGTTGAAGTTGGTGGAGGGTGGACCAGGATTTGGACAGATATCACCTGACAGGAGCAGAAGTAAAAAGAGAAAAGGCAAATAGTTTTTATAATTGTGACTTTGTTTCTGATGCAACACCCTGGAATATGGTGGTATGAGATTATTCAGTACGTTGAACAGAGTATAGGAGCTCAATAAAGTAGAGGGAAGGAGAGAGGGGCTTATGTGGATGAGGGGTGATGGAGGGGGGATGGCACAGTGAAAGTGAATGGCAAATTCAAATAGGACAATAGCCATCGAAGTAAAGGACATCGTAAAAAAAAAATGTATTAGGGAGTGGCTTACCTGACTCCTGCCCTGACAAACTGCCATGAAGTAACTGCAAGCCACTTAGCATTCAATTCCACATTGCATGAGATGCTACATGTGCTGATCCCCCACACGTGTACCCCTTAGGACTGAACTAAGTTTATAGGACACACTAAAGATCTCCTGCCTCCTAGCTTCCACTTGCTGGGAGTGGTGCACTCCTGGAGAGTGACAGTTTGATGCTACTTGCAGACACCTTTTGCCTCTGCAGCATTGTGACACTGAAGCTGGATGCTGTGTGTAATGTTGTTATATCTTCTGTAGTTTGCTTGTGTCTCCCCTGTTTGTTTTTCTGCCTAGTAACAGTGATGTAAGATAGAGGAGGAGCTGTGGCAGGAGAAGGGGGAGCTGGGAAAGGGAAGAGATTCATTAAAGTATGGCCGCTCGACTGAGCAGTTCAGCATATCTGTGTGTGCTTCTGGATCTATCGTCATCTGCACTACAACACTACACTGTGATCTTCGCCTTTGATAGAGCAGCGCTTACAAACTCTATAGCAAACAGGTTGTAAGCGCAACCTTCTCTCTCAAATCCCAGGTAATGACCCATAGCTCCCGACCATCCTGGACTCCCATCTCGGTGTGGCTAGTGGTGCAGTGGACATTTGCTGCAGATACGCGGGCCGCATAGTTTGTCCTCTCCATTCTTCAAAAGTTGGGAAGTATATAAAAACAATAGAATAAAAAAATCTCCAGTCATGAGACCACAGGATTTTTAATAAAAGGTAATTAGCAGAGTTTATTGTCTTTATCACTTTGTAATTTTACCCATTAAGATCTCACAAGCCCTCCTGATCTGGTGTAATGTGTTACAACGTGGAATAACTGGTACATAGAGCCCTCAGCCCAGCCCCTGACTGTGGACACTGAGACAAGGCGGGCGGGGAAACCTATCTGCTGCCGCCATACACTCACTGAATGCCTCCTGACAGTGCGAGCCTCCTCCCGCCTCAGCCGTCACCATGGCGACATCAAACTCCGGAACAGGAAGTCACGCTGCAAGTAAAGCGGGGCCGTTATACAGTATACACAGAGGGAGCGAGGTGAGCGGCTGGCATGGCGGCGTGCGAGGATGTGTCCATTAGTCATATATTGGTGTTATATTGTGCTGTGCTGACCCGTATACACCTGTATATTATATACACTACATGTTACATGCGGTGTTCTATTGTGCTGTGCTGACCCGTATACACCTGTATATTATATACACTACATGTTACATGCGGTGTTATATTGTGCTGTGCTGACCCGTATACACCTGTATATTATATATACTACGTGTTACATGCAGTTATATTGTGCTGTACTGATCTGTATACACCTGTATATTATATATACTACATGTTACATGCAGTGTTATATTGTGCTGTACTGATCTGTATACACCTGTATATTGTATACATTATGTGTTACATGCGGTGTTATATTGTGTTGTACTGATCTGTATACACCTGTATATTATATATACTACGTGTTACATGCGGTGTTATATTGTGCTGTACTGATCTGTATACACCTGTATATTATATATACTACGTGTTACATGCGGTGTTATATTGTGTTGTACTGATCTGTATACACCTGTATATTATATATACTATGTGTTACATGCGGTGTTATATTGTGTTGTACTGATCCGTATACACATGTATATTGTATATACTATATGTTATATGCAATGTTATATATTGTACTGTACTGATCTGTATATTTATATACTGACATTATATACTGCTCTAGCAAAAATTAAGAGACCACTGCACAGTTTTCTAAAAATCACCATCTCTACATGTCTGACAGCCATTCCAATCCAGTGTCTGTTGAATTCCAGAGTACACCTCATTCTACTTAATGTGCTTCTGATTAGGTGATCACCTAAACCAAAACTTATTCAATGAGGGAAAGTATAAAAAACACTGCTGTGGTCTTCACAATCCTCTTGCAATACGACAAGCTGGATGGCAAAACAAGTGCTAGGAATAGCCCAAAAGTAATTTGAATAAAAAAAATAACTTTTAACCATGCCAAAGGAGTTGAAAAGAAAAAGTCTTGAGTGAGGAAAAGAGGGGCTCAATTCTGGTTTTACTAGCAGAGGGATACAGTGAGCGTCATGTTGCTTCCATCCTTAAAATTTCAAAGACGGCAGTCCATTACAACAAGGTCAAGCAGCAGTCATTGAGGACAACAAAGCTACAGACTGGCAGAGGGTGAAAGCGACTCTCCACTGACCGAGATGACCGTCATGACCGTCATCTTATTCGAATGTCACTCAGTAATCGCAGGATGACATCAAGTGACCTACAAAAGATATGGCAAATGGCAGCTGGGGTGAAGTGCATAGCAAGAACAGTTCGTAACAGGTTCCTAGAGGCAGGACTCAAGACATGTAAAGCTAGAAAAAAAGCCTTTCATCAATGAGAAGCAAAGGAGAGCCAGGCTGAAGTTTGCCAAAGACCATAAGGATTAGAGGGGTGG
Organism: Allobates femoralis; assembly: GCA_033576535.1. Lineage (NCBI taxonomy): Eukaryota > Metazoa > Chordata > Amphibia > Anura > Aromobatidae > Allobates > Allobates femoralis. The sequence goes on from JARQOC010000003.1 coordinate 617,502,410, forward strand.
GGACTGGAGTAAGTTAATCTTCTCTGATGAGTCTAATTTTCAGCTTTGCCCAACACCTGGTCATCTAATGGTTAGATGGAGACCTGGAGTGGCGTACAAGCCGCAGTGTGTTGCACCCACTGTGAAACTTGGTGGCGGATCGGTGATGATCTGGGGATGCTTCAGCAAGGCTGAAATTGGGTAGGCTAATCTTTGCGAATAATGTATGAATCAAGCCGCATACAAGGTTCTGCAGTGGTCTATATACATTAGTTTGATTTCACAGTGGTTATATACGAAGTGCAGTTTGGTTATAGGAAAGTGCAACATTGTTACTTAGGGTGAAAAAAAATCAGTCCATTTCTCATCCAGGAGAGTCAGACGATTGACATCTGTCTTTTGCTTTGTTTTGCATCCAACTGCTATGCGAGTGTCTGACATTTCTCTCCGATCACATCCGTGTGGCTTTCGTGTGCAATCTGTTTTTTTTCTCAGCAGCTATTTACTGTATAATCATTTGCAGGAACATTTTACAGTGTTCTCAGCTGCAGAATGATAATGTATCAGTGAAAAAAAAGGGATGCCTCTCGGATGGTCCGTGTGCGGTCCGTGATTTTGTTGGACCCATAGACTTGCATTGGCAAGTCTTGCGCGTGAATCTCATACTGTCACAGCATGTTACCATTTTTTTTCATCCGTTATCCGGATGAGAAAAAAGCGCCCGACACTCACCAATGTGCTCTCGGACATAGAACAATATTGGTCCGACTGCAGTGTGATAAAATCACGCTTTGCAGTCGTCTGACTTTCACGCCAGTGTGTCCGTACCCTTAGGGTCCCGTCGCACTTGGCGACGTTCCAGTGATCCCGACAAAGATTCGACCTGGCAGGGATCGCTGGAACGTCGCTACGTGGTCGCTGGTGAGATGTCAAACTGTCAGATCTACTCAACGACGCAGCAGCGATACGGCGACCCGTATAACGACCTCGGCGGTCGTTGGGACCCTGTCACACAGCAGCTAGTCTGACGACTCAGACCTAAGTATGCAAATAGAGTCCTTGGATGCCATTACTGTGAGCACCTTTGGAGCACTTACCAGCTCATTTCCATTATAACTCCATTTAGGCTACATTCAGACTGCATTTTTTGATCCGTTGTTTGAGGTGCGCTCCAGAAAATGGATCACTCAAATGACATCCCAGCAAAGTCTATGGATTTCCATTTTTGCCTTTCAGACAGGGCACTTTGAAAGTGATGGCTTTTTTCACTTTTGGAGGCTCCGTTTTGGAAAAGTGCATGTCAATTTGTGTTGCGTTTTTCTGATTCGCTTTTCCCATAGGAGCATTGTCTATGGGTCAAAAAACGCAGCACCCAAAACCGGATCGGGAACGGATGATCCATTTTTGGGTGCTTTTTTTTTTATTTTTTTGACTGCTCCTGTTTTCCAGCAAAAAACACAGCAGAACGGAGGACAAAAAAGAAAAGGACAGTCTGAATGTGGCCTTAAAGGGAACCTGTCACCTAATCTATGGCCCCTAAACTATCACTACGTGCCCCTACAGACCCTAACTAGCTCCCTAACCATCCCTGCCTGACCTAATATGGCTTTATATAAGGTGAATAAAACACTTTATAAACTTACAATTTCTCCGTCTGTGGGGCGTTCCTGTCGGCTCTTGTCTGCAGGGCGGGGTCCCCAGAGCCGCGCTCCCCCGCCTCGCTCCCTTCCTAACGCCCTAATGGGCGGCATTGTGGATTTGAAGAGCGGGGAGCCCAGTGGAATCATCCCGCCCCGCTCTTCATGACGCGTCGGCCGGAGACCGCGTCATTTCCGGGTCCGCGCATGCGTAGTGCGCCCGGTGAAGCTGAGTCCCGGCGTCGCTAGGCAACGATCGGCGTCTTCGGAAGGTGAGTATCGGCGGCCCCCTCCCTCCCAAACCAGCACATATATATGTGTGTGTAATCCACAAGTACATATGGATTACACACACACATATATACATTCACTTTGAGTAGGCACATTTCATATGTGCATCTATATATATATATATATATATATATATATATATATATATGCACATATATATAGTTAGATTGTGTGTGTGTATACATACGTCTGTGTGTGTGTGCGTGTGTATACATACGTGTGTGTGTGTGCATGTGTGTGTATACATACGTGTGTGTGTGTGCATGTGTGTGTATACATACGTGTGTGTGTGTGCATGTGTATACTTACGTGTGTGTGTGTGCATGTGTATACTTACGTGTGTGTGTGCATGTGTATACTTACGGTGTGTGCATGTGTGTGTATACATACGTGTGTGTGTGTGCATGTGTATACTTACGTGTGTGTGCGTGTGTATACATACGTGTGTGTGTGCATGTGTGTGTATACATACGTGTGTGCATGTGTATACTTACGTGTGTGTGTGTGTGCATGTGTGTGTATACATACGTGTGTGTGTGTGTGCATGTGTATACTTACGTGTGTGTGTGCATGTGTATACTTACGTGTGTGTGTGCATGTGTGTGTATACATACTTGTGTGTGTGTGTATACATACGTGTGTGTGCATGTGTGTGTATACTTACGTGTGTGTGTGCATGTGTGTGTATACTTACGTGTGTGTGTGTGTGCGTGTGTATACATACGTGTGTGTGTGTGTATACTTACGTGTGTGTGTGCATGTGTGTGTATACTTACGTGTGTGTGTGTGTGTGTGCGTGTGTATACATACGTGTGTGTGCGTGCATGTGTATACTTACGTGTGTGTGTGCATGTGTGTATACTTACGTGTGTGTGTGCGTGTGTATACATACGTGTGTGTGTGTGCATGTGTATACTTACGTGTGTGTGTGTGCATGTGTGTGTATACTTACGTGTGTGTGTGTGCATGTGTGTGTATACATACGTGTGTGTGTGTGCATGTGTATACTTACGTGTGTGTGTGTGCATGTGTATACTTACGTGTGTGTGTGCATGTGTGTGTATACTTACGTGTGTGTGTGCGTGTGTATACATACGTGTGTGTGTGTGTATACTTACGTGTGTGTGTGCATGTGTGTGTATACTTACGTGTGTGTGTGCGTGTGTATACATACGTGTGTGTGTGTGCATGTGTATACTTACGTGTGTGTGTGCATGTGTGTATACTTACGTGTGTGTGTGTGTGCGTGTGTATACATACGTGTGTGTGTGTGCATGTGTATACTTACGTGTGTGTGTGCATGTGTGTGTATACTTACGTGTGTGTGCATGTGTGTGTATACATACGTGTGTGTGCATGTGTATACTTACGTGTGTGTGTGTGTGCATGTGTATACTTACGTGTGTGTGTGCATGTGTGTGTATACTTACGTGTGTGTGTGTGCATGTGTGTGTATACATACTTGTGTGTGTGTGTGTGCATGTCTGTGTATACATACTTGTGTGTGTGTGTGTGTGTGTGTATACATACGTGTGTGTGTGTGTGCATGTGTGTGTATACATACTTGTGTGTGTGCATGTGTGTGTATACATACGTGTGTGTGTGCATGTGTACACTTACGTGTGTGTGTGTGCATGTGTATACTTACGTGTGTGTGGGTGTGCGTGCATGTGTGTGTATACTTACGTGTGTGTGTGCGTGCATGTGTGTGTGTGTGTGTGTGCGTGCATGTGTGTGTATACATACGTGTGTGTGTGTGTGTGCGTGCATGTGTGTGTATACATACGTGTGTGTGTGTGTGCATGTGTGTGTATACATACTTGTGTGTGTGTGTGCATGTGTATATATATTTTGTAGAGAGAGAGACTGAGGGTGAGAGGGTCTGTGAGTTTTGTGTAACGCTGGGACCTGGGTGACGCAGTAAACTTCACCTGAGGTCAGAGTTAATCCTCGTCACTCTATCTGACCTCAGGTGATCTACACTGATGTCACCCTGTTCACATCGGTAACAGAAAACTCACTCTATGTGGGTCACGCTGTGAAGTGGGAAGTTTCACATGAGGTCAGAGAAACACATTGCTTTATCCGACCTCAGGTGACACAGACCATGAACTCTCCCCCTTCACTGCACGAGCCTTCAAATATAATTTTTAGGGAATCTTCACTAACGGACGGACCTCTACCAGGATCCTGGATGGGTATGTGGGAGTAATAAAGATGGAGTCAAAATACGTGTTTGTGTTTTTTGTTGTAATAAAAAAATTTTTCTCGGTGTTGTGTATTCTTTACTACTAAATAGAGATTCATAATGGCCGTGTCTAACATTGGCATGACATTATAAATCTCGGGCTTAGTGCCAGCTGCTAAAAGAAAGGTGGCATTAACCCCTTATTACCCAGTCTGCCACCGCCACAGGGCAGCTGGAAGAGCTGGGTACAGCTCCAGAATATTGCGCTTCTATAAATGCGCAATTTTCTGGGGCGGCTGCGAGCTGCAATTCTCAGCGGGGGTGGCCCAGAACGCTTGGGCTTCCCTACGCTGGGGATTCCAGCCCTCAGCTGCCTAGTTGTACCTGGCTGGCAAAGAAAAATGCGGCGAAGCCCCACGCCGTTTTTTTTCTTGTCAGCCAGGTACACCTAGGTAGTTGGGGGTGGATGGCAGCTCCTAGCTGCCTAGTTGTACCTGGCTGGCAAAGAAAAATGTGGCGAAGCCCCACGCCGTTTTTTTTCTTGCCAGCCAGGTAGACCTAGACAGCTGTGGGCTGCCATCCACCCCCTACTACCTAGGTGTACCTGGCTTGCATGAAAAAACGGCATGTCTTCACCACATTTTTCTTTGCCAGCCAGGTTTAACTAAGTCAGCTGGGGGTGGATGGCAGCTCCCAGCTGCCTAGTTGTACCTGGCTGGCAAAGAAAAATGCGGCGAAGCCCCATGCCGTTTTTTTTCTTGCCAGCCAGGTACACCTAGGTAGTTGGGGGTGGATGGCAGCTCCCAGCTGACTAGTTGTATGTGGCTGGCAAGCAAAAAATGGCATGTGGCTTTGCTGTATTTTCCTTTACTAGCCAGGTACAACTAGGTCGCTGGTAGCTGCCATTCACCCCCAACTACCTAGGTGTACCTGGCTGACAAGAAAAAAAACGGCATGGGGCTTCGCCACATTTTTCTTTGCCAGCCAGGTACAACTAGGCAGCTGGGAGCTGCCATCCACCCCCAGCTGACTTAGTTAAACCTGGCTGGCAAAGAAAAATGTGGTGAACGCAGATGCCGTTTTTTCATGCAAGCCAGGTACACCTAGGTAGTAGGGGGTGGATGGCAGCCCACAGCTGTCTAGGTCTACCTGGCTGGCAAGAAAAAAAACGGCGTGGGGCTTCGCCACATTTTTCTTTGCCAGCCAGGTACAACTAGGCAGCTAGGAGCTGCCATCCACCCCCAACTACCTAGGTGTACCTGGCTGACAAGAAAAAAAACGGCGTGGGGCTTCGCCGCATTTTTCTTTGCCAGCCAGGTACAACTAGGCAGCTGAGGGCTGGAATCCCCAGCGTAGGGAGGCCCAAGCGTTCTGGGCCACCCCCGCTGAGAATTGCAGCTCGCAGCCGCCCCAGAAAATTGCGCATTTATAGAAGCGCAATATTCTGGAGCTGTACCCAGCTCTTCCAGCTGCTCTGTGGCGGTGGCAGACTGGGTAATAAGGGGTTAATGCCACCTTTCTTTTAGCAGCTGGCACTAAGCCCGAGATTAATAATGTCATGCCAATGTTAGACACGGCCATTATGAATCTCTATTTAGTAGTAAAGAAGACACAACACCGAGAAAAAATTTTTTATTACAACAAAAAACACAAACACGTATTTTGACTCCATCTTTATTACTCCCACATACCCATCCAGGATCCTGGTAGAGGTCCGTCCGTTAGTGAAGATTCCCTAAAAATTATATTTGAAGGCTCGTGCAGTGAAGGGGGAGAGTTCATGGTCTGTGTCACCTGAGGTCGGATAAAGCAATGTGTTTCTCTGACCTCATGTGAAACTTCCCACTTCACAGCGTGACCCACATAGAGTGAGTTTTCTGTTACCGATGTGAACAGGGTGACATCAGTGTAGATCACCTGAGGTCAGATAGAGTGACGAGGATTAACTCTGACCTTAGGTGAAGTTTACTGCGTCACCCAGGTCCCAGCGTTACACAAAACTCACAGACCCTCTCACCCTCAGTCTCTCTCTCTACAAAATATATATACACATGCACACACACACACAAGTATGTATACACACACATGCACGCACACACACACACACACGTATGTATACACACACATGCACGCACACACACACACACACACACACACACATGCACGCAAACACACACACGTAAGTATACACATGCACACACACACACGTATGTATACACACACATGCACACACACACGTAAGTATACACATGCACACACATACACGTAAGTATACACATGCACACACGTATGTATACACACACATGCACACACACACACGTATGTATACACACACATGCACACACACACACGTATGTATACACACACACACACAAGTATGTATACACACACATGCACACACACACACACACACGTATGTATACACGCACACACACACACACGTAAGTATACACACACATGCACACACACGTATGTATACACACGCACACACACACACGTAAGTATACACACACATGCACACACACACACACACGTATGTATACACATGCACACACACACGTAAGTATACACACACATGCACACACACACGTATGTATACACACGCACACACACACAGACGTATGTATACACACACACACACAATCTAACTATATATATGTGCATATATATATATATATATATATATATATATATATATATATATAGATGCACATATGAAATGTGCCTACTCAAAGTGAATGTATATATATGTGTGTGTAATCCATATGTACATGTGGATTACACACACATATATATGTGCTGGTTTGGGAGGGAGGGGGCCGCCTATACTCACCTTCCGAAGACGCCGATCGTTGCCTAGCGACGCCGGGACTCGGCTTCACCGGGCGCACTACGCATGCGCGGACCCGGAAATGACGCGGTCTCCGGCCGACGCGTCATGAAGAGTGGGGCGGGATGATTCCACTGGGCTCCCCGCTCTTCAAATCCACAATGCCGCCCATTAGGGCGTTAGGAAGGGAGCGAGGCGGGGGGAGCGCGGCTCTGGGGACCCCGCCCTGCAGACAAGAGCCGACAGGAACGCCCCACAGACGGAGAAATTGTAAGTTTATAAAGTGTTTTATTCACCTTATATAAAGCCATATTAGGTCAGGCAGGGATGGGTAGGGAGCTAGTTAGGGTCTGTAGGGGCAGGTAGTGATAGTTTAGGGGCCATAGATTAGGTGACAGGTTCCCTTTAATCTCCATTGATTGCGATCATACAGTTATGTTTGAAAATGGCTTAAAGTCCCTTAACTGAAGCAGTAGATGGTTTAGTAGCCATAAATCATTCGATAAATTCTCTTAAATTACGCCCTCCTTCAAGGTGCTGCTTGATTGTGATGACCAGCAAAGGACTTAAAGACCCTTTACACCAGCCGATCGGTGGCACTAAGCATCCGCCAGTCTGCTACCTTTTTGCTGATCGGCGTTCATTTAATACATTGACCGCACACTAAACGATCTGTAATAGAATGATCAGTACACATACAATGCCGTTATTCATTGGCAACACAGGTGCTATTTGCACATGGCGCTGCCTACCAAGAACAAGGATCTTTTTTGCATTCCAAAAGATCATTTCAACTGACGAACAGGTCATCGACACAGTGTGTTTTGACGATATGATTATCGTGAAAATAAAATAGTTCTAGGAATAATAGCATCAGAGGCTCGCCTACATTGTATTGTTTTTTTCTTAAACAGATGGCATTACCTACCCTCCCATCACACTGGCACAGTCGTAGTAGAGCGCTGGAGAAGCAGATTGTGCGCCACAGAGAGCAAGAAGCCCGATTCCGTAATGAGTGGGATATGACCAACCGCTATTTCAAGCAGTCAGATGTGTGCAGCAGTAAGCAGGCCCAGTGGAGTTCACGGATTTCATATGAACAGAGGTAACATTTATAAAATATGAGATTTATAGTTAAAGGTTGGAGACCTTGGTTCATTGTGATATAAAATAATGTATACAAATAGCTGCTATGATGTGATGAAAGTTTACAATAGATTGAGGCTTATATCAGAGCTGTGGAGTCGGAGTTGAAGTCTGAGGTTTGGCTTACTTGACCTCACCCATGTCTGTGGAGTCAGTCGGGGTAATTGAGGATTCGGAGTCTGAGGTTTGGCTTACTGACTGTCCACCAGGGCTGTGGAGTCGGAGTTGCAGTTGAAGTCAGATTCAGGGAAATTGAGAAGTCTGCTTACCAACTCCACAGCCCCGCTAGCTATGATGATACCTTTCATAACTATTAATATGGATTGTATTGCTCTTTGCTCATCTATTGTTTTGCTTCTTCTAGTTACTCTGTTGTCCAATATGTCGGCACATAGACATCTGCCCTGAGAGCTACTTGTATATCTGAAAAGTGGATTTCAATACCGATTATGAGTATCTGAAATTGATTTGATGTAATATTTTTTTTAGTATGAACGCTTACCATCGAGAAAAGCAGAAGGAGGAGAAAAAAAGGAACTTGGAGCGACGAAGAGAAGAGCTTCGCAAACTGTTACAGGAAGAACGAGATTTACTTGAGGAGGAACTTCGGGAGCTCGCTCAAAACAGAGACCCTGATATCAATAGCATGAGGGAGAAGGCTGATGGGCTGAGGTCGGCACGGGAGGAAAGAAGGAATAAGGTGTCCTAACATTGTTCACCTTTACACAAATCAGTGCACTTATTAACAAGATAAAATAATAAGTTAACACTTAAACTTTTGTGTCCTAGCTCGCCGAGGAGTTACTATACGAGCAGTGGAAGAAGAATAATATGAAGCTGCGTGAGGTAAAAGCCTAACTTCTTTCTCAAGTTTTTTTTTTTAGAGAAACAGACATTGGCTCAAAACAGTGCTCGCGCTCAAAAGGATAATGTAGATAGTACTTGTATTTGTATTTTCTGATCATCATAATGGGAGACCCAGACAATGGGGTTTAGGGCACTGCCCTCCGGAGGCCACACTAGGTACTACAAGAACTGTAGACACCGCCCCCTCCGCTTATAAACCCCTACCGCAGGGAACATCCTCAGTTTTAGACTTAGTGTGCTCGGAGGTACCACACGCTTTGCTTGCACTTCATTGCATTCTCACAGCTTTCGTGATGGCGTATGAAGACAAGGTAAAAGAAGGTCCCAGTCAGGGACCTCCGGCAGTCTCCCTGTTAACCCTTGAGGAACACGCAGGTCGAGGTACCGGAGGGCCTAGTGCCTGGGCACACTGTGTCTCCCGGTACGCTGCCGTGCTCCTTCCCATCCCCCCTGGGGGCTCTGGGAAGTGGGAGATAGGAGCCTTGCACAGCTCCGCTCCGTCCGAGGCCTCCCTAAATGGTGCTTACAGACCGGACTGGAGTCAGCTCTGTCCGAGGCCTCCCTAAATGGTGCTTACAGACCGGACTAGAGCCAGCCCAGTCCGAGGCCTCCCTAAATGGTGCTTACAGACCGGACTGGTGCTGAACCCCCGTCCGAGGCCTCCCATATTATGGTGCTTACAGACCGGACCGGCACTGAGATACTTCGGTGTCTCCGGTGTGCCTGGGGGCAGTGTCTGACACCAGTGTGTTCATGACACTCAGACCGCGCGTTGCCTTCGGGTCCGCGGATCTGCGGGTGTACCCTGTGCTGGGGTCACCCTGGCTGACCGCCCTGTGTGTCACAGGGGCTGCGGCTGTGGGCTTCAGACTTTGTCTGTGAGCCTGGGTATTTATGTTTATACCTCCCGCGCTGCGGGCCCCGGCGCTTACATTGTATTGTAATGGCGGCCGGGAGAGATGTGGAGCGGCCCATGTGACCTGGATGGGCGTGTGTGTGTGCTTCCCGCGTGTTTCGGCCCCGCCCTCTGCTTCTACAGCGGCGGCCATCTTTTCCCCTCACTTTCCTGCTGGGATCGTTGGAGACTGCTCTGCTGCACTCCAGGGGAGACCAGGTTTTCTTTCCTCGCGGAGGCCGCACACACACACCGCTCCCTTCACCACCGCTGTGCAGCGGTTGGTAAGCCACCGGTTTCCGGTGAATTTTCTCCTGTTTGATATTCCCCTGCCGTGGGTATGTCCTCAGGGAAGAAAGGCGCTGCTAAGGCGGCCAGTACCACCCCTGTCTGCACTACATGCACAGGAACACTGGTGGAGGGGTCCTGCAATAATTGCGGACGTCCAGAAGCCCGGACTGTCACTGCTGAGTCAGCAGCTCCGGTGCTACACCCTGAGGTTCAGGTGATCCCAGGGCCATGGGAGAAACAAAGCGAGATTAATGCTTCTCTGTTATCCCAATTGTCCTCCATGTCGCAATCCCTGGAGGCACTGACAAGGAGACTGGATGCTCCAGTTGCTCCTTCAAGCTACCCCCGGGTGTCTCCATCTTCCACCGTGAGACCCCTTAAGCGGGCTCGCCGGGATGAGTCACCCGAACTCCAGGTCCTCTCTGAGGAGGAGCGTCACGCTGACAGTGACGAGGATGATGGGGGTTCAACCCTCGGGTCGGTGTCTGAACCAGCTGAAGGGGTGGAGGATCTGGTGTCCTCCATCAACGAGACTTTACGCCTGGGGTTACCCCCTCAGGAGACAGCCGTGCACCCGAAGGAGGTCTATCAGTGGTTACAACCTGAGGCTAGACCATGTGGTTCCTTTTTGGACCATACTAACTTTGAAAGGGTGGTTAGAGCTCCCAGGGTACACCCTGGACGGCGTTATGTCCGCAAATACAAGGACAACCGCTTTCCCTTTCCTCAGGAGGTGCTTCAGGAGTGGTCGCAGTCCCCGAAAGTGGACGCTTCCATGACCAGGATTGCGGCACGCTCCCTCTTCTCTGCCTCTGATAGCTCCTCACTGAAGGATGCAACAGACAGACAGGTCGAACAACTCGCCAAGTCGTCTTATGAGGCTGTGGGGTCTTCATTTGCCCCGAGTTTTGCTGCGGTCTGGACTCTGCAGGCGATCACATCCTGTCTGGATGGTATTGCTGGCCTGGCAGGTTTCAACTCTGAAGTCCTGGCACTTACAGAGAGAGCAAAGGCTTATGCAGATTATGCCAGGACGGCGTCCCTGGAGACTGCCACTCGCTCAGCTGTGGCTTCGGCCAATGCGATAGCGATCCGCAGATTGTTGTGGCTACGTCTATGGGACTCAGATGCCACGTCAAAGAAGATTCTGCAGAATCTCCCTTTCTCTGGTGACAGGCTGTTTGGTGCCGAGCTGGACAAGTTGATCAGAGACTCTACGGAGTCCAAGATTCCACAGAACAGGCCTAAGCCTAGGTATACTGTGAAGAGGAACCCTAAACAGTGGTCCTTTCGTCCCAGCGCACAGCCGTCAGCGTCTTCCGCTCGCGCGGACCGCGGGGCCAAGCCTTCTCAGCAGTGGCGTCCCAAGAGCCGCCAGAAGAAGTCGGCAGGTACAACAACTGCCGCTCCCAAACCCTCTTCCGCATGACTCGCTCCCTCTTCCTGCCTCCCCACAGGTTGGGGGTCGCCTGTCTCAATTTCAAGACATATGGCGACTCCACATCCAAGATCAGTGGGTCCGAGACGTAGTCTCAAGAGGATACAGGATAGAGCTGTCATCACAACCCACACACCGATTCCATCGGTCTGTTCCGTCTCCAGAAAAGGCTCAGGCTTTTTATCTGGTGTTGGAGGGACTCCGCAGAGACGGAGTGGTGGTCCCAGTACCCACTGGGGAGAGGTTCAGGGGTTTTTACTCCAACCTCTTTATCGTCCCGAAGAAGGACGGCTCCTTCCCCCGGTTCTGGACCTCAAGCTGTTCAACCGGCATGTGTTGGTTAGGAAGTTCCGCATGGAATCCCTGCGCTCCGTGATCGCGGCTGTGTCGCAGGGCGACTTCCTGGCGTCCATAGACATCCGCGACGCTTACCTTCACGTGCCCATTGCGCCGTCTCATCAACGATGGCTGAGATTTGCAGTGGGGGAAGAGCACTTCCAATTCGTGGCGCTACCCTTCGGGTTGGCCTCGGCTCCCCGCGTGTTCACGAAAGTGATGGCATCGATGATGGCCTTACTGCATGCGCAGGGACACGCCGTCATTCCTTATTTAGACGACCTGCTGGTCAGAGCGCCATCGGAACACCTGTGTCAGCGGAGCCTGCAGGCGACCATGCAGTCTCTGGAGCAGTTCGGGTGGCTTCTCAACATCCAGAAGTCCACTCTGATCCCAACCCAGTCACTGACGTACCTGGGCATGGACTTCCATACGGACTCTGCTCTAGTGTCCCTGCCTCGAGCCAAACAACTGGCCATTCAGTCAGGAGTACACGATATCCTCAGATCACCTCATTCATCCCTACGGGTATTGATGAAGCTGGTGGGACGCATGGTGGCAGCAATAGAGGCGGTGCCCTTCGCACAGTTTCGCCTCCGTCCTCTGCAACTGGAAATCCTCCAGAGGTGGGACAAGAGGACGTCCTCTCTGAATCAGCTGGTGGTCCTCTCCCAGCCGACCAGGGATGCCCTGCAGTGGTGGCTTCAGCCGAGTCACTTGTCAAAGGGACGATCCTTCCTGAAGCCATCGTGGTTAGTGGTGACCACCGACGCCAGCCTGAAGAGCTGGGGCGCGGTGTTCTTACACCACAGAGCTCAAGGTCTCTGGACAAGCTCAGAGACAACGTTGCAGATCAACGTGCTGGAGCTCAGGGCGGTCTATCTCGCACTTCTGGCCTTTCGGAGGTTCCTATCCGGACAACCGATTCGGGTTCAGTCCGACAATGCGACGACGGTCGCCTATATAAATCACCAAGGAGGAACCAGAAGTGCACAGGCTCTAGCGGAGGTCCACCGCATTCTATCATGGGTGGAAGCCAACAGCTGCTTGATTTCCGCAGTCTACATCCCAGGGGTCGAGAACTGGGAGGCAGATTACCTGAGCCGACAGGGGATGGACGCCGGAGAATGGTCTCTCCATCCGGACGTCTTCCGGGACATCTGCATCAGATGGGGGACTCCGGATGTGGATCTGATGGCCTCACGGCTGAATCATCAGGTGCCACAATACATGGCGAGATCGTGGGACCCTCAGTCTCTGGGGGCAGATGCTCTAGTCCTGAGTTGGTCAGATTTTCACCTGCCATATTGTTTTCCCGCCCCTGGCACTGATGTCCAAGGTCCTGTGGAAAATCAAGACGGAATGTCAAACAGCCATTCTAGTGGCTCCGGATTGGCCGAGGAGGTCCTGGTATCCGGATCTGTGGCAACTGTCCGGCGGACACCGGTGGGCTCTTCCAGATCGCGCAGATCTTCTCGCGCAGGGCCCCTTCTTCCGTCCCAATTCCAGGGCCCTCAGATTGACTGCATGGCTCTTGAGGCCTGGCTCTTAACATCCAGGGGCTTCTCTCCTGCGGTTGTTTCCACCATGAACAGAGCTAGACGGCCCACGTCACGGAAGATTTACCACAGAACGTGGAAAGTCTTTTTCGCCTGGTGCTCCTCTGGGGGACATGCACCTTGGCCCTTGTCGATCCCGACCCTATTGGCTTTCTTGCAGTCAGGTTTGGAGTTGGGCCTTTCCCTCAGTTCTCTGAAGGGTCAGGTATCAGCACTGTCTGTATTGTTCGACAGGCGCTTGGCGCTCCTCCCAAAGGTGCGTCAATTTCTCCAAGGGGTGTCTCGAGTGGTTCCGCCGTATAGGCGACCTCTGGACCCTTGGGATCTCAACATGGTCTTGGCGGCTTTGCAGAAACCACCTTTTGAACCATTGAGAGAGGTCTCTCTTGCTTATTTGTCACAGAAAGTGGTCTTTCTGGTGGCTATTACGTCCCTGAGACGGGTCTCTGAACTGGCGGCACTATCGTGCAAGTCACCCTTTCTGGTGGTTCACCAAGACAAGGTGGTATTGCGCCCGCGGGCGGAATTCCTTCCTAAAGTGGTTTCCACTTTTCATTTGAACCAGGAGATTGTGCTCCCATCATTTTGTCCCGCTCCTGTTCATCAGATTGAGCGCGACCTCCACACTCTGGACCTCGTACGGGCTGTACGCATTTATGTGTCCAGAACTGCCTCCTTCCGGAGTTCGGACTCCTTGTTCGTACTGACGGCAGGTCGCTGTAAGGGGTCAGCGGCGTCAAAATCAACCTTGGCCAGATGGATCAAGGCACCCATTCAAGAGGCTTACCGGTCTTCTGGTTTGCCTCTTCCGGTAGGCTTGAAGGCACACTCGACCAGAGCTGTCGGTGCCTCCTGGGCCTTGCGACATCGCGCCTCTGCTCTGCAGGTGTGTCAGGCGGCCACTTGGTCTAGCCTGCACACTTTCTCTAAGCACTATATGGTGCATGCCCATGCCTCTGCGGATGCAAGTTTGGGCAGGCGGGTCCTCCAGGCGGCGGTTGCCCACCTTTGACGGGGACCGCGTATGCAAACGTCTTTTGAGGAACTTTTTCCCGCCCTGGGGTATTGCTTTAGGACATCCCCATTGTCTGGGTCTCCCATTATGATGATCAGAAAAAAGAGAATTTTGTTTATGTACCGTAAATTCTTTTTTCTTGAATCATCAATGGGAGACCCAGCACCCACCCAGTGTTCCGTTGTATGTTACGGTTGATCTGTCCTCTGTTGGGGCAGTTTATCCGGGTTGTTGAACCGTCTGTTCACGGTGTCTTCCCGAGGTTTCGGGTGTGGTTTTCTGTTGTCTCCTCGCAGCTTATGAACCAAACTGAGGATGTTCCCTGCGGTAGGGGTTTATAAGCGGAGGGGGCGGTGTCTACAGTTCTTGTAGTACCTAGTGTGGCCTCCGGAGGGCAGTGCCCTAAACCCCATTGTCTGGGTCTCCCATTGATGATTCAAGAAAAAAGAATTTACGGTACGTAAACAAAATTCTCTTTTTTATTGATATGAAAATGAGGCTTGTTAGTGCACTGCCTCTGTTTCCTTATTAACAGTGGAAAACAGAGGTGATGTCATGCAGAGTTTGTCTTTGTTGTGTCAAGCGTGCAGTGGATGAGCAGGAAGGGATAACGGGCAAGGGCAATTGGGAAGCTAGTCTGGCCCTGAACGTGGGGTCCCTGACTACCCTTGAAGGTGATGAGGTGAGGGCCTCCACCTTATCCGTCAAATCCTCAACTTGCCCTCAGCTAATAGCCCCTGCCTCCACACATGGACCAGGAAAAGGACACCTCTCCAAGTTAAGGGAATAGCAGCTGCTCCGGCTGCACGTCTGCACAGTACAGGTCCTAGGTGACAAATTAACTCAATCAGCGTCAACTGGGGGAGGGAAGCAGAACTACATAAGGCTGAGGGGGTGGAGAGCGGAAAGTTTAGACACACCTCTCAACCTGAGCTATGACTCAATGCCCACCTGCAGAGCTGCCCACCACACATTCAGCAACTGCAGCTTCAATATCAATCCAGACTGAGTCAAAGGGAAAAAAAATACCTCTGTTTTAAACAGCAGCAGAACTCCAGGACTGCAAAGACAGTCAATATGTGACACATTGTCAATCAAGGATAGCCGGTGCAGAGAAGCTGAGGAGGGCAAGTGTACTGATATGCCCACCACTGCAAGTTTAATTCATATATGAATAAAATACGTATTTTGGAGCACTAGATGATAACAGAATAAGTACCCTTGGAAATTTACTACTATACCCTATACTGTAGCCTTTCTTGTTTCCTATGCACATTTTTACTGACGGTCCTTCCAGACTGCCTATAGACTTAAAAATTCAATGCAGTCTAAGCATGTAGCTCTAAATCATTTGGCTGTGGAGGAGGAATGTTGTCTGTCAGGCACAGCCAGACTTCCCAAAGAGAGAGTAAACATGGATTATTATGATGTTTACCATCACGATTTTTGTACATCCATTGCTGAGACCGTGCTTGTGTATGTAGATTAGAAAACACTGATAATGCTTCTTCCTCTGGACCCAGCTAATTTGATCACTGGAAAATTTCCAAATTACACAACCCAGGAGTCAGGCCAAATCAATCAAATAATCATTTTATTAGTTCATAATAACAAACACGGTAAAAAAGTGGAGACATATAAAATATACAGAACAGGAATTAACCACCTTGGTACAAATAATCCTTTATAAAGAGAGTCAACATGCTATTTAACATGCACAATGCATAGGGCTAAACAATTCATCATCATATGCCCCATAGTGGACATCTCAGAAGTAACCATACACTGGCCAGTGCCAAATAGCCCAAGGGGTTAAGGTGTTATTACCTGCCTGTATAGCCCCCCTAACGCGCGTTTCGCGTTAGCTTCGTCTGAGGAGGGTGGTCTCTGATTGCAGAATGGTTCCTTATATCGCGGCGCCGCGATGATTCCGCGTCCGACGTCACATCCGGTGTTTACCGGATGTGACGCGGACGCCGCATCACCTTCGCTTCCCCATGCCTCCATGGAAACCGGCAAGGCGTCATTCACCCAGAGACGCCCAACCCCACCCCGCAGCGACGCAACCGCGTCACCAGTGGGAGGAGCCGAGCGTCCCCAGGCGAACACGCCCACCACAGTCGCCACGGAAACACTTATTACCGGCCGCTGCGTCCTCCACACATCAAGGGACACATAGACCGCAGCGGTCCTGCATTAAGGACCCTGCGGCCCCGTGCCGCAAGACGGAAGGGACACATGGGCACAGTGTGTCAGTACACTAGATAGTGATTTTAAAACAAGGGCTTACAGCAAAGGTTTATGGAAAATAAGCATAGGCTAATGTAAACCAAATTGCATAGTGTTAAAAACAAGGCACATCCCCTTATTGCAGAACAATAATATACATATATACATGGAACATATTCAAGACTATAAATATAGTGTTATGGACTGAAAACAGTCAGAGTATCTCAATATTAATACACAAAGTGCTGCTGTGCTAATCATAAAAGTGCTGATACAGCATGACATTACTACTCTCAAGCAACACACACTCTCCATCATACATAACCCACCGGCCGGTGTTACATACAACCATACACACAAGGACAATATAATACAATCCAAAACAAGATTATATCCATATTCTACATAATAAATACTACATAATAAAGTGCTAACATATAGTTAAACGTGAAAGTGTTCATAAGTGTTGACGTCCACATTCCATGCGCTATGTATCCGGAGAGCAGTCATCCATATTGTTCTTCATACTGGGGATATTGTACCTACATATAGGAACAACAAACAGCAAAATTCTTTTCGAAAACATAAAAACAATTAAAATACTGTACAGAACCTACAAGAAGGGAGCGAAACTCAGGATCTCATTAAGACCCCTAGGTCGCACACACCCCACCCTCATAATCCATTTCGCTTCCAATTGGGCCAGTGTCTTCTTCCAATTTCCACCTCGTATGTTCACATGAACCCTATCGATTCCAAAGGCCTTTAAAAGACTTGCATCACACCCATGAGCAAGCTTGAAGTGTCTTGCAATGGGTTTAAGCTGGGATAAATCTTCTACCTCTTCAGCGGCAATGATGTCACGCACGTGCTCTCTAATTCTAACTTTAACCTGCCTGGACGTCAAACCCACATACACTAACTCGCAGGGGCAAAAGACATAATATACGACCCCCACAGAATTACATGTGATGTTCTGTGTAATTTTAAAGTTGCGTGAACCATCACTGGACAAGAACTCAGACCTACGCAACATGTTAGGGCACGCCACACAGTCTCTACATGGAAAGAAACCCCATCTTGGACCTCTAGACCCAAACAACTTATTATTTTGGGGACCTTCATGAAGACTATGAACCAAGATGTCCCGTAGTTTCGGTGCCCTTCTGTAAATTACAGACGGAATCCCCTTAATACACGTCTTAAGTCCCGGGTCTGAGGCCACTAATGGCCAAAATTTTTTCAAAGCTCCCTCCATGCGTCTCCATTGGTCATTATATCCAGCGATAAATCGTACCTGTGAGTGATAGAACAGGAGCTGTTGCGTCTTAGGAAATCCAGTCAGCTTGTTATGCAGGCAGGAGGATGAAATTTCCCTGTAGCTGGGGCCCAAATACCAGACCCAACTGTAGGGGGGTAATCCGCAAAAAAAAAAATCACTGATGTGTTAATATGCCTTGCAAAAAAATCTTTTAAGACTTTATTGGGGGACAATATATATAAAATAAATGAAATAAATAAATAAATGAAAACACTGCCACACTAAATCTCGTCCCACCCCCATCAGAAATAATAATTTGTATGGATGTGGGAAAGCAATTAAAAAAATAATATTTGTATGAATGTGGGATCGTAGTGCTTTGTGGTTGTAAAAATAAAATATGGAAAAAATAGACGCATATCTATCTTTTCCCCTGACATGTAAAAAAGAAATATAAAAATTAAGTCCAATGAATCACGAAAAAGAACAGGCAAAGTTATTTTACTGTCTGTACAAGAAAAAATTATAGCACCATTTAAAGCACATCTATGATAAACAAAAATGTTGGTCAGGAAGGGAGGTAAATGGCTTTGTGATGAGCTAATTAAAGAGCTTTTTTGAGAATTGTTATAAAATATATTTCTCTTTCGCCTCATTGGGGACACAGGACTGTGGGTGTTATGCTGCTGTCCACTAGAAGGCGACACTAAGCAAGATCTGAAAAAGAGTTACAGTGGCTCCCCCTCTGCAGTAAACACCCCTGGAGCAGGCACTTGCCTCCTCAGTTTTTGCATAGTGTCGTTAGGAGGCATACATACTTTTTTATTGTTTTTAATTTCTATTTCTACTTTTACTGATTTTTTTTTTTTCATGAAGAGGAATTCAAGTGAGAGTCTCCGGAACTACAGACCCCATACTCCTTCGGCTCCCCACAGTTGGGGATTCAGGTAGAAGTTGAGATCTATCAAGATTGCCCGCTTACCCTCACCAGACCCCAGCATGAGCACTCTGGGTTGCAGGATCAAGGCATTCCTCTCCAATTCACCCTACATGGGAACTTGGGTTGAGGCACCACATGCAGGTACCATCCACAGTCTGCCTGGTGCACGGGCTCTACAGGCTTCCCTGGCGCGCATTCCCTTTCAGAGATCAACAGAATATGGGCATAGTTACCCCTGGCATGGACCTATGGGAGCACATTATACAGGCTACCAGAGGCTCAGTCCACTATGGACCCAGCCTCAAGGTCCTAATCGCGGATCCGGTACGATCCTGGACTTCCACACCGGCCCCCTCTATTTCCGGGGCCCGCAAATCATGCAAGGCCCTGGTTTCCGGCCTAGCACCGCTTGTGCCGCCTCACCCCACCCCAAGCCTGCCCTCCAGATGACGTCAGGATTCCGGCCAGCGTCAGTGAGAGGGGGCTGGACAGTATTGCTCGGCGCTTCTCGCCTATTGCTAGATGTAACTTGCGCTCTTGTTTATAGCTCCGCCCCCTCCTTTCCCTCACTCCGGCGGCGCCATTACACAGGCCAAAGTAACCTGGCGGTGAAGGGCCACAATACCACTCGGAAGGCGGCTATCGGTTACCTCATTACGCCTCACAGCCTCTCCTGGAGGATACAGGATCACTGGGCTGAGGTTGAGCTGAACACAATGTGGTAAGAAGCCAGCAGGGACATAGACACTGCTGCAGCTTTCTGCTCTTCCCTGCTTCCTCTGCATATTCTTTCACAGGAGCACTACAGGCACAGGATAGCTTTAACACAATGTCAGGCTTAAGAAGCAATAGGGCTACTAGAGCCTTTAACTCTTACTATGCCACTTGTACGCCTTGCAGAGCCCCTCTGCCTAGTGGATGTACTACCCCACACTGCCAGGATTGTACTCCTACCAATGTGCCAGAACCCCATAGATGCTGTACCAGCCAGTGCACCAAATACTGCACCTGAATGGGCAGTTATGTCTCAATCTATGTCACAATTTATAGAGAAACTGTCCTCTACTTTACTCCAGGCTTTGCAGAGTCGTTCCCACCATGCACCAATGCCCAATATTCCCAGCCCACTCAGGACGACAGTACGGATCACAAACGGACTACCTCTGAGCCTGTACAGTCTACGTCCATGCCAGGACGGAAAAGGGTCCAATGGACTCTTTATCCAGCGTCTCCCACAGTTCTCGTGCATCCCCAACCCGAGAAAGCCACTGTGATTCCCATGGGTCCGAAGGTTTTTATGATCCAGTTTCAGACCTGGACTTAGACGCATTCCTAGAACTAGACTCGCCAGATACTGTGGCTATGGTCGAGGACTTAATCACCTCTATCAATCAAGTTTTAGATGTATGTGACCCACCTTGCGACGCCCCTAATCATAAGGTCTCTTTTAAAAAAGCGAAGTGACCACTCAAATATTTTTGCGGATCATCCTGAATTTCAGAAGATCCTCCTAAAACATCGCTCCCATCCGGACAAAAGATTTGGTAACCGTAAGGCACTAGAAACTTGTTACCCTTTTGTACCGGCAGTGATCCGAGATTTGGCAGATCCACCACAAGTCTCGACTGGCGGCAAAGACGCTCCTCTCTCTACCTGATAGCTCTTCCATTAAGGACGCAACATATCGTCAGGTGGAACAGATAGCTCGATGTGTGTTGAAGCGTCAGGTTCATCATTATCACCCTCCTTCGCTTCGGTATGGGTGGCTAAGGCTATCATGACTTAGGCCCGTAATCTGCATACTGCCTTGCGCAACACAGATGCTGACCTAGAACTAACAGATCTGGCAGCACAAATATCTGTAACCGGAGATTATCTACTTCTCTCCGCCCTAGATACAGCTAATTGCACAGCAGTGGCAGCGTCAAACGCCATTACAATTAGGCGTGCCCTCTGGCTACGGGAGTGGGAGGCAGATGCAGCCTCTAGGAAGTCCCTCATGAGCCTTTCTTACCTTAGCGGCCGTCTATTTGGGGAAAAATAAAACAAACTGTGTTTCGGATGCTATGGGAGGTAAGCGTACTTCTCTTCCCCCAACGCAAACCAAAGCGGCCCTTCAATCGTCGCCAACAAACACGTTTTCGATCCTTTCAGAACTCGTTTGGTTGGTCGGCATCCAGGCCGGCACAAACTGGCAATCGCTCACCAGGGAATGCTTGCAGGGAACAATCACAGGCTCCCCAGAAATCAAATACAAACCGGCAATCCCACTCTTGACAGTCTAAACCTAAGGGATCTAGATCCCACAGGTTTTCCTCCTCATGACTCATTGACACCGGAAGACACCTTGCATGTAGGTGGGCGACTTTCCTGTTTTCATCAAATCTAGCTCGCTGTTACAGACGACAGATGGATCAGGGAACTGGTGTCTTCCGGTTACAATAATAGAGTTCATGTCCCCAATCGCCCAATCGTTTTTTTCTTTCTCTCCCCCCAAAACCGCCATCCAAGGCTCGCGCCTTTTATCAGGCCGTCAACTCCCTTTTACAAAGAGGAGTCATTGTCCCTGTCCCTCAGGATGGACGCTTCCAGGGATTCTACTCGAACCTGTTTGTGGTTCCCAAAAAGGGAGGTACAGTCCATCCTATCCTGGACTTGAAACAGCTAAATAAATTTGTTCGAGTTTGTCATTTTCGCGTGGAGTCTCTTCGCTCCATAATATCATCCATGGAGGAAGGGGAATTCATCGCCTCCATAGATATTCAGAATGCGTATTTGCATATCCTAATCTCTTGGGCACATCAAAAGTTCCTCCGGTTCGCAATCAACCAGAATCACTATCAGTTTGTGGCTCTCCCTTTCGGACTCTCCACAGCCCCCAGAGTGTTCACCAAGGTCATGGTGGCGGTCATGACCATTCTCCACTCAAGGAGTATAATGCAATAATAAATGTGGTATATAGAAATGAGCGCTAGGGATAATGGAACAAGCCGAACGCTTTTGTAGACATTACCTATAGGTTTATTACGATAAACACAGTACAGGTCCTTCTCCCACAACGCGTTTCGACGCTACATGCGTCTTCCTCAAGGAGTAGTCATTCTTCCGTATTTGGACAACTTACTTATCAAGGCCTCTACCTTCAAGGACTGCGAACAAAGCGTCCTTCTCACAGTAGACACGTTACGTCGTCTAGGCTGGTTAGTCAATCTACAAAAATCTTCGCCAGTTCCGAGCCAGACTCTAACCTTTCTGGGAACGCTGTTCAATACTTCCCAAGGATTGGTGATTCTTCCTCAAGACAGGTCACAAGCTCTCCGTCAAGGAGTTCGCACCCTCCTTCGCCCGTCACCTCATTCTCACCGGTTCGCCATGAGAGTCCTGGGCAGGATGATCACGCAATGGAGGCAGTTCCCTTTGCCCAACTGCACCTCAGACTTCTGCAGCTGGCTCTACTCAACTTCTGGGACAAGAGACCTTTCTCCTTGGACCGGACATTCCGTCTGTCTGCAACCAAACAGTCTCTCTACTAATGGCTCTGACCATCTTCCCTCTCACAAGGGAAATCCTTTCTTCCCGCTCATTGGAAAGTCATGACCACCGATGCAAGCCTGACAGCATGGGGTGCAGTGTACCGTCACCACATGGCACAGGGCAAATGGTCCCCATCAGAGTCCATCATGCCCATCAACCTTCTAGAGATTCGGGCCATGTTTCTGGCGCAATAAGCTTTCCATCGGTTTCGAGAGGGTTGTCACATCAGGATACAGTTGGACAATGCCATGGTGGTGGCATACGTCAGCTTTCAAGGAGGGACTTGCAGCATACAAGCCATGCGCGAGGTAGAACACATTCTCCGTTGGGCAGAATCAACAGGATCGGTGCTATCAGCGGTACACATTCCGGGAGTAGACAATTGGGAAACGGACTTCCTCAGCCTTCAAGGCATAGATTCCGGAGAGTGGTCACTGCATCCGGAAGTGTTTCAACAAATATGCCACCGATGGGGAACTCCGGATGTGGACCTCATGGCATCGCATTTCAATGCCAAGGTTCCCAACTTCATGGCCCGGTCTCACGAACCGCAGTCACTGGGAGCAGATGCCCTAGTCCAATCTTGGACGCAAATTTGTCTCCCCTAAATCTTTCCCCCTCTGCTTCTCATCCCCAGAGTGGTACGGAAGATCAAACTGGAGGGCATTCCAGTCATACTTGTGGCCCCCGACTGGCCCAGGCACGCCTGGTATACCGACCTAGTTCAGATCGCTGCCGACGTCCCTTGGCGACTTCCAGATCGTCCACACCTCCTTTCTCAGGGCCAATTTTACCACCAGAATTTCAAAGCCCTAAATTTGACGGTGTGGCCCTTGAGACCTGGATTTTGACTCAAGCTGGTTTTTCTTTTTTTCTTTTACAAAAAACTTTTTTAGATGATTAGGAGGTAGTTTAGTTATTTAAGTGTACGAAAGATCTCTACCAACTTGGGGGATATTTAAAAAAGTGAAAACTTTATTAAATTTCTTAAAAATAGTGTGAAACCCATTACAAAAAAGCAAAACAATATATACAAATATAAATACAATTTTTCTGAACCATGACGGGATCATATCATATCAAGGACGATGCATAGAATGTTGCATTACTGTTATGTTTGATTCTTTTCTCAGACACTTTTGAGTCCTGGTTGCACTGGATATAATGGATATGAAAGCCAGCTCCTAACCTGATGATGATGATTATCTGCCTTTATGTTGTCAGGGTGCTTCTATTTTCCCATTTATCACTTGGGATATAATATCCTGGTCTGGAGTACGTAGTCACCTGGGACAAAAACAACAGGTATCCAAATCCCAGTGTTTCAATTGAGAACGTCTCTCGTGAGGTCCATAATCCATAACTTTACCCTCAAGACTCCAGTGACAGGCAGACTGTATATGCCAGCTCCTTTTTCTTCTGATGAGCCTCTTCCAAAATATAGAGGTGAAACGCGTCAAGCCCGGAGTAATATTCCTCATTTTAATGTTCACATATCTGGACCTATCCTGAAAGGCACAAGGACGTCAACTTCTCTCCAGTTTTTGTTGAGTTAAGTTTGACCATACTGTATAATAAAATTTGTTTGACTCTGCACTATCGAGATAAAAAATATACCATTGTTTATTACCTATAGGGTCAATGAGACATCAACTGACCACTATATAAGAACATCATAAATTTACTATTTATACTATTTTTTTATTTATTATTTTTTATTTCTTTGTATCTTGTAAGAAAAACCAAAAGTGTCTGAGAAAAGAATCAAACATAACAGTAATGCAACATTCTATGCATTGTCCTTGATATGATATGATCCTGTCATGGTTCAGAAAAATTGTATTTATATTTGTATATATTGTTTTGCTTTTTTGTAATGGGTTTCACACTATTTTTAAGAAATTTAATAAAGTTTTCATTTTTTCAAGCTGGTTTTTTCCCCAGAGGTGATCAAAACTATGATCAGAGCAAGGAAACCTGCTTCTGCTCGGATCTATTACCACACATGGAAGACCTTCTTTGCCAGGTGCAGGTCTCGAGCTCGCTCACCTCTGCTCTACTCCTTACCTTACATGCTAGGTTTTCTTCAGTCGGGTCTAGAGGCCGGCCTATCCCTAGGCTCTCTCAAAGGCCAAATCTGAGCCCTATTGGTCCTCTTTCAACACCGCCTTGCAACTAGGCCTCAGGTGAAGACATTTATCCAATGGGTCTGCCAGTTGGTTCCTCCTTATAAGAGACCACTGGACGCATGGGACCTCAACCTGGTATTGAATGTGCTGCAAAAATCTGCATTTGAGCCCCTCAAGGAGATTTCTCTCCGCCTTCTATCTCAGAAGGTAACGTTTCTGGTGAAAATTACTTCTATCTGCCGAGTTTCTGTTTTACCAGGATAAGGTGATACTTCGTCCGGTACCGTCCTTTCTTCCAAAAGTAGTTTCCTCATTCCACCTTAAAGAGATTTCCTTACCATCCCTTTGCCCGGCACCGGTACATCGTGTCGAGAAGGCTCTGCATACTCTGGATCTTGTTCGGGCACTTCGTATATATGTGTCCAGAACGGCGCCCTTTCCGGAGGTCTGACTCTCTTTTCGTCCTACCGGAAGGCCACCGCAAAGGCATGTCTGCATGAAAGGCCACTTTGGCTAGATGGATTAGATCCACTATTCAGGAATCTTGCCAACTGAATAGTCTGCTGATTCCGGCGGGTATAAAGGCGCACTCTACTCGTGTGGTTGGGGCATCTTGGGCCATTTGACACCAGGCATCGGCACAACAGGTGTGTAAGGCAGCTACCTGGTCCAGCCTTCACACATTTACAAAACACTGCAGTGTTCATACCCATTCTTCGGCAGATGGAAGTCTGGGTAGACGCATCCTCCGGGCTGCAGTAGTCCACTTGTAGGGTGGCTGTCTTCTGCAAATCTATATTGTTATTCTCTCCCACCCAGGAGACTGCTTTGGGACGTCTGACAGTCCTGTGTCCCCCCAATGAGGAGAAAGAGAAAAGGAGATTTTTGTGTACTCACTGTAAAATCCTTTTCTCTTAGCCTCTAATTGGGGAACACAGCACCCCCCCTGTTGCCTGACTTCGGGCCTTTCTAGTATGTTTTATTGTTCTTGAGTTCTTACATGGTTACCTTCTTTCAGGCTTTGTTAATCTTTGTTTACTTCTCCTACTGCTTTAAGCACAAAACTGAGGAGGCAAGTGACTTCTCTGGGGGTGTATACTGCAGAGGAGGAGCCACTGTAAATCTTTTTCAGACCTTGCTTAGTGTTGCCCCCTAGTGGACAGCGGCAGAACACCCACAGTCCTGTGTTTCCCAATTAGAGGCTAAGAGAAATGATTTTACGGTGAGTACACAAAAATCTCCTTATTAAATATTGTTATAAATATCTTTTATTTAGCAAAAAGGTATTCTTTATCTAGAGCACTCCTACAAGATTTTAAAGATGGTAACTGCTATAAATCAATGTGTAGCCCATCCAAGATTTCAGAGACTTGTCAGGCATTCCTCTGTTTATTCAACCTGACAGGGCACTGAACAGAGTGGACTAAAGGAGAAGATAAACACCTTTCTAAAGCTGACTGAGAATGGACATCCATCTCAGTCAGCCTGATAGTTTTAGTGCTCTCCAGGGAGATCGTCTATCTCTCTGCCTCATAGATGCTCTTCCCGCAGCCCGTCCTACTGTGGAGTCCTCTGAAATCTAGGATGAGCTGCAGAAAAAAAAAATAATATTGAGGACCCCTTTAAATAGCAAAAATACATGTAAATACGGGTCTTTTAGCTGCCCGCCTTGTCAAGATACTAATGTTTGTCAAAAAACAGATCCTACTAAAGTCAAGTTAGTATGTGCTTCTGCTCACAATGCATTTGCCCCTGCAATGATGGAGTTGTTTAGATCTTCTTCCTTGTAGATGGGAAAGTCTATTATATCATACACCTTAGTTGTCCACCAAACGTTGGTCATACAAACAGCTGTTCCTTCCTTCATCGGGTATGTTCTCAATGGTAAGAGGGGAATAACCAGCTGGCATATGACTGGATTGGTGGCTTATCTCCCCTGAGAGCAACTGTTGCAACATCCTTCTATTATTTAGATGGTCAGCTGGTCCTGGTTGACATTTATCTACTGTGTATGGCAACCTTTAAGGGGTTGTCTCATCATCATCATAAATGGATGGCAAACAGAGGGGTTTTCAATTACACTGTTTACTGCTCATTGCATTGTATATAGTCCACCTCTGTCATTTATTAGCGGTAACTAGGTTACTGGAAAGGATCTGGCCAACGTCGGGGGAACCTTCACTTTGATGCTGCAGAAACAATGTTGTCTCTGTTTGCAGCATGAGAGCACACAGTTCAGGTCTACAACGCTACAACAACGCTGGTCCGATCAGTTGGCAAATCAGAAGCGCTTCTTTTAGCAAGCAGGAAGCAGAAAGGCCGGGAAGCGGTGTGCTCCTGAGGACTAGTTGAGAACACTATAGTGTTTTTAGCGTTACCAGCCGAATAGATGGACTGGCTGAATAGTCTGCTTGTGATGTAAAAACATTCAAATATGATGGCATTGGTTTTTAACGAGTCTACATAGTAGAGCTTACTTTTGGTAAATGTTTAGATTGAAGAACTATATTCTTTCTTTTTATTTAATGTATATAATTTTAGGTTGGCCTATACATGCAGATATCTGGTTATGATTTGGTTGTCCTTGTTTTCTACCTCTTATTAGATAATTACAGCTTTTACATTATGAATTTTTGTGCAGGTGGAATCCAGTTTACATAAAAAGCATGTAGTTGATGCCTGGGAAGAGCAGGTCACAGAGAAGGAGCAGGTGAGTGGTGGCCCCTTATTCTGGTTTATTGTAAGTGGGTGGGTGTAGTTACTGTCTTCTAATACAAGCTGAGGTTTTACTTGAAGGTCAGATGCAAAAATGGGAATGCAATATTTTTCTTTGTAGGAAAAAATAGTTGAGGAGGAAGAGAAAAAAAGGTATGAAAACCAGTATGAGTTCGCCAGGAAAGAAGCCCTGGAAAGACTCAAAAGGGAAGAGGAGAGACGACGTGAAGCAGAAAGGGAACGTGCCGAGGTCCTACGACAGCAGATGGAGGAGCTTAAAATCAGGGATGTGGAGGTGAGATGTCCGAGACCAAGACCAATAAAAATGACTGATGGGGAAATTCCATCCAAATGCAAGGAGACTCAGTGGTTCTCTTACATGACCGAGTTGACGTGTGAACCCAGGTCATAGGACCTGCACTATTTGCCATCTTGTATGTATTGGAGCAATTTTTTTTTTTTTTTTTTGCAAATGCTCATTTCTCCTATAATTATGTCAGAAGTGAAATGAAATCTCTGGTTACTAGTCTCCAGCTCTGTATGATATATCACCTTCATTACAGAGCTTATAATTGCAGTTATGACAGTAACATGCAGCTAAAACCATTACATTGATTTATTTCAACTGCTCTTACCAATGTCCGATACCTAACAAAGCACATCTAATTATCACTAACTCTCTTCACCACTTAGGCTCAAAAATTAAAGAAAGAACAGGAAGATTTAATGAGACAACAGTGGGAAGTGGAGGAGCTTCAGGAGGAGAGGAGGAAAAGTGAGGAGCGCAGGAAGAAGTCAGAACTTGGGTGAGAGTCACACTGTGTATTGCTTGACTGTTCTGCTGTAGTAAATGCATTTTATACTTAAAGCTAAAACCAACTGGGACTATTTTAAATTAAAGCTGAATTTATATAAAACACACTGACTTAATTTTCCAGTGTCATCTGGAATCACTTTTCACTATTACAGGGTTACCTAAATATTTGTATTCATTTTTATAGAGAATTAAACATTAGTCAGACATCAGTGATCCGCTTGATCTCTGGTCCTCCCACCAGACATGCACATGTTCTGCAATTCCTGACCTCTATGACCACACAGATCAGCGGATCACCCCCATTTTGCTGGTTGGGGTCAGGCTATCACTGTTAACACATTTGATGACTTTTCCTAAGCATCCCCACTTGGAGTTTCCAAGCTACGAATGGAGACCTGATTTTTAGGAAATGACTACTGCTGATAGGACACCTTAAGTATGACAGTGCATGATCATTAAATCAAACAAAAATATCTCTAGGGGGGTAGAAGAACCATGGTACCTATCGTAAACTTTTCTATTACTACTGTTAATAGAACCAAGACATTATTACACCTTTGAGCTGACTCTTCCGGGAATTCAGTGAAGAAGCCTTTGTTCGCAATTAGTCAAGTGGATAGGTGGATGTATATTCATGACATTTTTATGATCTTTTTAGTCACTTTCTGAGTCGGCAGTACACAGCCCAGATGAAGAGAAGAGCCCAAATGGTGCAAGAAGAGCTGGTAAGTGATTGTCATATGTAGATTTTGCAGAGCAATGTTGTTACAACTTGTCAAGGAAGGTTTTGTCGCTAAAGCCAAGATGTGGCCCCCCAGTTTATTACGAAACAGGAGTTTATAACGCACAAGATTGCAGGATGAATAGTTCAAATGACCATATAAAGATGTATTCTAATAGATCCCTTAAAGGGGTTGTCCGGGCTTTTTATAAAATATCTGTGTCTAGGCTGCAGAATGCTTACAGTTTGTAATTTACACCCTGTCAGCGGGCAGGGTGCAGATGTGATTAGTATCAAGATATTTTGACACTAGGACTCAGAGCCAGACACAACACTTCATTGAAATACGTCCCTGAGCTGGACTTTAGGGAAGGGGAGCACCTTTCTCCTGCTTGCAGGGTCAGTATAGGGAAGTGTAGGGATAGCTGCCGGTGAGCCGGGGGCACCATAACGACTTAAGGGTGCCGACCTCTGCTGACAGTAGGAGGAAGGAGGGAGCAATTCATCAGGGTTTGACTGTTCCTTCAACACCTTCTGTGCACATAGCCGTTTATCTTTTTCTGTGTTGTGAGTTATGAGTTAACAATAAATATTTGATTTTAGGGTTAATTATGATTTGTTCTGGTTTTAGCATCACAACTTGACGTTACACCCAGACTCCAACAGGCCCGCCCTGTCCCAGTCTCCAGCATGCCCCGCCACTCCATCTCCAATCTGACCACCTCCACGTTCAGCGCAGTTCAGTCTTTTTCCAAGGTCGCTGAAGCGATCCTCTGCATCACTGCCACAGCCATCCCCTCTGTGAAGAAGAATGAACCACTCAGTGTCAGTGACATCGCAGGCATGGGGAAGATTACTTGCACACTACATCACTCAGCACAGATGAGTCATCTTCTTCATAGATGAGATGGTTGCGACAGTGATGCAGCGAATCGCTTAGAGACCGCACGAGGAAGAAGAATCAACCGTGCTGAAGATGGAAGTGGTCATATTGGAGACTGGGGCGGATGGGCGGGCCTGCTGGAGACTGGGGTGGACAGGCGGGCCTGCTAAAGACCGGGGCAGATGGGCAGGCCTGCTGGAGACTGGGGAGAGCCTGTTGGAATCTGAGTTAATGTCAAGTTGTTACGTTAAAACCAGACTCCAAAACAACATGCCTCTTGTTTGGAGCTGAGTTGCTCCTCCACACATGCAAAATGCTGATATCTAGGTAACAATGCAAAATGCTGACAGGGTGTAAATTACAAACAGTTAGCATTTTGCAGCTAGATCCACAGATTTTATAGAAAGCCCGGAAAACCCCTTTAATGGGGTCGGCCTACTAAGAACATAACCAGCAAGAGCTGTTAATGGTTAAAGAGAAACATTTCCTAGAACTGTGGACATTTCTTAACTATTTAATCAGTTATTCATCATCATCATCATCATCATCATCACATCATCATCATCATCTATTACATCAGTGTAATTGAGCTGACTGTAACTGTATCTGCATGATCCATGATAGATTTTGGCAGTTAATTACCCTGGATCTCTGACTTCAACTTCTGTAAAAGAACATAATTACAGCAGTTTAAATACTTGTCTGTCAGCGAGTGAATATTGTGCAGGATTCTCTTTAATTAGACCAGGATCTATACTTCCTGAAGATACATTGGTCTGACACTTACCATATGTCTCACCATGCCAATTGTCATTGCATGAAAGCATGTGTCACGCTTAGGAGGTGAGGGAATCAGGTAACTGAATGGTGAGAGGGACAAGGGGATTCAGGGGGAGCTAATCTGACCCTTACACTGGGGGCCCCTGGTTCGCCCTGCTCTCAGAGGTACCTCTGATGGTGAGGAGCTCCGACTCTCCATCCTGTTTTCCTGAGCTCCTGATAAGCCCTAGGCTGAGGGCCCTACCTCCACCCATGGATTCGGAATCACAGCTGCTCCCAATGCAAAGACTTCAGTACTGCAACAAAACATCAGCACAGCACAGTGACCAAGAGTAAATAACTCTGTCAGCGGTGTCTGACTTAAGAGGGGAAAGCTATTTAAAGCCAGGGGGAGGGGATTCCAGGTGGAGTCACATGCAAGCCTCGTATCAACCTCTCAACCAGCAGCTGAGCATAATAGTGAGTGCAGCTCTGGAGTATAATACAGGAATTAAAGGGAACCTGACCCCTCATAATCACCCCCAAGCCTCTGAATACCTGTCCCTGCACCCTCACAAATCATTTCCAATGTTCTTGTGTTGGATATGCTCCCTATAAAAGATGAAATCTAGCCTTTTATTCTTACTGAAAGTGCGACTTCTTCTCCCTGAATAAGTCGCACAGGGCATTCCCTGTGCGCTCCTAAGCCTGCCTGAACCACTCATTATCACGCCCCAATGGGCGTGATAAGAAATCCAAGTCCCTCTCGCCCTGTTGTATGGGTGTAATAGCCGGTGTGAAGCTATTTGCGTCACATCCGGTCATGGTGACGTCGTACGCATTGCGCATGCGCAGCTTTTGCTTTACGGCGCTCCCGGCCGTAAAGCAAAACCTCGCATGCGCAATGCGCATGTGTGAGCTCGGCGGTACACCTAAAGGGTGTACCGACGTTGTCCTGCCCGGATATGATGCTAATTGCGTCATACCAGCTATTATGCCCATACAGCAGGGCGAGGAGGACTTGGATTTCTTATCACGGCCATTGGGGCGTGATAATAAGCAGCTCAGGCAGGCTTAGGAGCGCACATGGAACCCCTGTGCGACTTATTCAGGGAGAAGATCACACTTTCAGTTAGTATAAAAGGCTAGATTTCATCTTTTATAGGGAGCATTTCCAACACAATAGGAACATTGGAAATGATTTGTGAGGGTGCAGGGACAGGTATTCAGAGGCTTGGGTGTGATTATAAGGGGTCAGGTTCCCTTTAAGTGAGGACCAAGTCCTTCACATCCGTACCTCATGCAGTTCTTGAAGAATGCAGACACAACACACAAGTAGCATCCAGCAATCAGTGCAATCTAAGCACATGACAGCATGCATGGACAAGCCCTATAATTAATTTACTAATCACACATGTGTGATAATGAGTAGTGTAGTGTTTACTGGAAAATCCAATTTGGGCCAAGAATGAGAAATCATAACTTTTCGGTGGTCATGAAGACCTAAAATGGCTTGTCTTTTTATGGTAAATATATTTTTATTAAAGGTTTTCATAGAATTAACAAAATGAACATCGAAATATCTGAAGACAAAGAATGACACAATATAATATCCAAGAGAAACGATATGCAGCCATTTAAAGTATTATTACAACTCAAAATATTTTCAAATTATGTCATAGGCTATGGCCGTTTCTCTCTATCTAACCTCAGGCAATATGTGTTGCCCAGCCTCAGTTCTCACACGAGGAGGGTATTGTCTGGGTCCAAACAACAGAAATCGCCCCAGGGTATTAAAATCTAAATATTAAATAACTAAGATAATAATATATCCATAGTCGCCCAGAGGTAAGGCGTTTAGGAAAGAGAGAAGTTAAGAAAAAGAGGAAAAGGATAGGGAGAAACAAGGAGGGAGTAAGTATGAGTAGGGAAGAGAATGGACAAAAGGAGAAAAAAAAAAAAAAAAAACAAGGCGAGGCGTAGCGGTCCCCCAAGTGAACCTAGGAGGAAAGAGAAGTGCGTTCCCCAGTGATCTCAAGTAAATAAGTCCCCAAAGTCGTGAGCATCCCTAAATAATATCCATTCCATCCACATAGACACATATGAGCGCTGGGTCTGAGAAAAGTCAGCCGACAGTTCCTCATACCTACGGAGCTTCTCCATTTCCGAATACCATTCTAAAATGGAGGGGGGGGTCACGCTCCTTCCAATGTTGAGGGATCACACTGCGGGCTGCGGCCAGGCAAAATCGGAGGATATCTTTCTTCTGTATCTTCCAAGAACCAGGGAGCAGAGAGAGCAGGGCCATTTCAGGTGTACCTACCAGGTCCTTCCCCATAACTAGATTGTAATTGCGAAATACTTTAATCCAGAACTCCTGGACCGACGGGCAGCCCCACCATATATGCAGCATAGTGCCTGTCTCATTGCTGCATCTCCAACACAAAGGCGAAGTGTCCGGAGAAAATCTGTGCAGCCTGTCTGGGGTAAGTTACCACCTATAACGCATTTTGAGGCTCTTTTCCAAAGCCTCGCATGAGCCAGCCGACTTGGAGCCATATGGAAGCTCCTTTCCCACTCCTCATCAGGAATCACCCTGCCCAGTTCCGTCTCCCATGCCCTCCGATATCCTGGGTCTCCACCAACTACAGACCTGGACAAAATCCCGTAAATAACCGAGATTCCTCTCAAGGGTGCTTCATCGGCTACAAAGATCTCTTCCATCTTAGAGAGTGACAAAGATGAGGTCTTCTGTATTACAAGGGATCCTATAAAGGACCTCAGCTGTAAATACACCCAACATTTTAGTTTGACATGTGGAACAGCTGCCTGAAGTGTCCCAAAGGGAGGAAGTTCACCTCTATGGAGAATATGTCTACTTCTAGTGTCATCTGTTTCATTCCAACCCAAAAGAGTCCGACTGGACATCCCAGGAGGGAAGGCCGGGTTATGAAAAATCGGGGTCAGAGGGCTGTCACACTGTGCCTCAGTTGACTCTCTCCTCACTACATGCCATGCCCTGAGCGTTTCAGTCGTAAGGTTGGACATGGGTCCCAAAGAAGCCAAGGCTCCCCTGGAAAACCACTGTAAGTAGCGAGGGGTACTGGGATACCATCTTGTTCCACCCGTACCCACTGCTTGGATTCAGTTTTGAAGTGCCAATCTATAAGGCGGACCAAAATGGCTGCTGAGCAGTATCTGCGTATGTCTGGAAGACCTGCTCCTCCCTGTTCTCTAGGGGCTGTTAAAGTCCTCAAGCTGACTCTTGCCTTTTTTCCATTCCAAATGAAACGTGAGATCGCTGATTTAAGGGTGCGAAAAAATGCCCCGTCAGGCCACATGGGTACCGCTTGAAAAATATAGAGGAACCTTGGAAGAATAACCATTCCCACGACATGAATCCTTCCTATCCATGATAGCCTCAGGGGTCTGTAAGTCTCCAATAGAGTCCCCACTCTGTTCAGACTGGCCTGATGATTTAATTGGAAAATTGTAGACATGTCGGCTGGAAGACCTATACCCAAATAAACAATGTGGCCCGTCTTCCACCGAAAGGGAAAATTTCTCGCCGCTTAAGCCACCTCGGCCGGTGATAGGGAGACATTCAACACCTCTGTTTTTGAAAAGTTGACCTTAAAATTGCTGAGGCCACCAAATGTCTCAAATTCTCGCAGTAAGGTGGGAAAGGTCGTAGACGGTTGGGTAACATACAATAGTACGTCGTCTGCAAAACAGTGCTGTCTTGTGATGAACGTCTCCCACCACCAACCCCTGGATGTTGCGATTGTCTCTTATGGCTTTTGCTAAGTGTTCTATCACTATAACGTACAGCAAGGGAGAGAGCGGGCAACCCTGTCTCGTCCCGTTCCTAACACGGAACGTTCCTGATAAACCCCCATTTATGCGAACTCTAGCGGAGGGACAGGAATAGAGGGAGGAGATCCCGTTCATAAACCTGGTGCCCAATCCAACATGGACCAAAGCCTCTCTTAGGAACCCCCAATGGACCCTGTCAAAGGTTTTTTCCGCGTTGATGGAAATCAGACATAGAGGGGACTTCCACATCTTTCTTCTCAATAAGGAGACAGGATCTAAGAATGGTGTCCCGCGCCTCTCGGCCTTTAACAAAGCCCACCTGGTCGAGGTGGATGATGGACGGAAGTCTTGGAGATAGGCTATCAGCTAAAATTTTTGCAAACGCTTGACATCCACGTTGATAAGTGATATAGGTTGGTAACTCGCGGCCTCACGTAAGTCCTTGTTCGGCTTAGGTAACACACATATGTGCGCCTCTAAGGCTTGCGGAGGGAAAGTATCTCCCTCTAGGATAGCTCTGAAAGAGGAGAGCAAATGAGGCAGCAAGTCGCCGAGCAGAGTTTTGTAAAAGATGGGTGTGAAGCCATCTGGGCCTGGGCTCTTAGAAGTCGAGGTATTTTTTATTACCTCCGCAAGTTCCTCCGTGGATACATCCCCCTCGAGAGGTTCCCTATCGTCTTCAGATAAAGAAGGGATACCCACCCTGGCCATGTAGGATTGCAATTTGTTTTTCAATGCTACAGGATCCATCTCATCGAATTTTCCTCGTAGGCTATACAGATCTGCGTAAAAATCCTGGAACACTCTCGAGATCTCCTCCGTTCTATGCACCAGCCCACCCGAAGGGCTCTTAATAGATGGTATATACGTGGGTCTGGACCTAGGGTGAAGCAGCCTAGCTAGAGGTCGGCCACTCGCGTTTGCTTTTTTATAAAAAAAGCCCCTATTCCTCTCTTTGTACTGTTCAAATCTAACATCCAAGAGATTGCGCAACTCTATTCTAGCCGCAGTCAGCTCTACCAGCAACCCCTTAGCCCGTGAGTTCTTATGATCAGTCTCTAATCGTCCTATCTTGAGTAACAATTTGTCTATATGTTCAGACCTCATCTTTTTCAACCTGGCCCCATGTTTAATTAAGGTGCCACGAAGAAGGCACTTAAGGGCCTCCCACTGCATAGATGAAGATGTAGGGTCTTGTGCATGTGTCTGGGTGAACATCGCAATGTCGGCTCTCAAATCGGCCAAACAGGTGGCGTCCTTTAAGAGGTGTCCGTTCAGCCTCCAGGTCCATTCCTTCCTAGCCAGCCCTGGGATCTCCAAGGATAAAAAGATAGGGTTGTGGTCTGACAATACAATATTGCCAATGGTGGCCTCAGGAGTCCAAGAGAGAACCCCGTGGCTGACCAGAAATAGATCGATCCTGCTATATGATTGGTGGACCCCTGAAAAATAAGTATAATCCCTACCAGTAGGATTGAGAATTCTCCATACGTGCACCAGCTGCAATCTGCACAGGAGTTCCCGGAGAGCCTTTATCCTTTTAGGTGGAGCCGCCCATCTTCCCGATGTGGAGTCTATGGGTGGATCAAAGACAAAATTAAAATCACCTCCAATTATGACCGGACCCTCGGCAAAATCTGCCAATTTTAGCAGGAGGGCTCTGCAAACTCTTGTCTGCTCCCTGTTAGGAAGATACCAGTTCACCAGGGTCACACTACTTTCTGCTATTTTTAATTTGAGAAAGATATAACGCCCTCGCGGGTCAATTATCGAATCTAGCAGCGTATACGGCAATCCCCGGTGAAAGGCGACTGAAACCCCTTTAGTTCTAGCCTCAGGGTTAGTACTGTGGATCCAATCAGTGTAGTGTTTCTCTCCCATGGAAGGAACATGACCTTCTTTAAAATGTGTCTCCTGGAGGAATAACACCTGAACTCCCCTTTTATGCATGTCATATGTGACCTGCTGACGTTTCTGGGGTGTATTAAAGCCCCTGACGTTTAGGGACCCAACCTTCAGAGACCCTATCGTCCCGTTCTCAGTAGGCCGTCACAGCCCCTGGACTCTAAAAACCTCACGCGCTCCGCCTCTAGATAGGGAAAGAGAGTAAGAGATAGAGAGAAAAGAGAGAGAGAGGGAAAGAATCTCTGGACGGTATATGTATAACACTTGCAGAGTTATGGGTAATTTCTTAACTTTAAGTATCGTACACTAAAGAAGGGCACGATAACCCCGTGGGGAGCTACCTTTCCAGGTAAGAGAGGGTGTGAACTCTAATCCCACTATGGGATTATTCCTCAGCGTTCAAAAAACTTTCAACAGTAAAGACTAATACAGTCCGAGAGGTAAAGTCCCCTCGGCCTAATGCCCAAAAATATAACAGTAAACACATCGGCTTATCTCCAGCCGGAGAGATTTAAACAAGTCAAAACGAAGAAATACACAAGTATAATAGACTACATAACAGAATTTCTTTCCACCGAGCGAGCCTGGGTAAGGAATAGTTACTGAAGAATACGGCTCTTCTTCTATAAGGGTTGGAATGGACAGGGACAATGGGGAGGGGATTTAGGGTGAGTGTATAGAGAGGTAGAACGGAGGTTCAGGATGAGTAAGGAGGGGGCTGCAAAGGGATGTATGAAATGGCCATCACCTCCCTTCCCAATTCTGTGCGGGGCTGATATTGTATACTTTAGCTCTCTGGGTCATAAGGAAGAGGGGATGGTGGGGGAGTGGAGGTGGGTGGGGGGGGGAAGGGGGGGGAAGTGAGAGGGGAAGGTGGAGGGGGGGAGGACAAGGGGAAGAGGTGACGAAAGGGGGGGTGAAGGGGGAGGGGGAAGAAGAAATACACATAACAAAGCATATTACGTTTCGTTGTCTTCGGCATGAGGGGATGGCCCCTATTCTATACCATAGGAATATAAGAATCAAGGATTATCTTGCAAAAAATTATAAAGTCTCGGATGAGTATCTGGTCATATTATGCACTAAAGGATAAAGGAAAAAGGCTACAAGCAAATCAAAAAGTCACCCCTCGTCGTCTTGGTCACCATCGCTGGTTCTCCTCCTTCTACGATTTCTGACCTTTCCGTTCCCTCTGCGGCGTGGGGCCCGCCTAGGCCGGGGGCCATGAAGAATGAGTTGTCAGGCGAAGAAGACGGCCAATCGGGGAATAGAAGGCCCGGGTCTGGAATGTCTAGGGCCTACAGGAATTCCTGGAGTTCCCTGGGGTGAGTCAGATATGCTGATCGATTTCCCTGTCGCACTTGGAGACGAAAGGGGTACCCCCAAGAGTATGCAAGATGATGGTGCCTTAGGAGGTATAGGAGAGGCCTCAAGGCTCTCCGCTTCTGGAGGGTTCTCCTGGACAAATTTGCCATCAATTATATATTACATCCTTGGAATATAATCTCCTCACACCTCCTAGCCTTGTTGAGTATATCATCCTTGATTCGATGTTTGTGAAGTCGGCATATAACGTCGCGTGGGAGCGCCCCTTCTGCCGGATATGGGCCAAGAGACCTATGGGCCCTATCAAACTCTATAACCGTGTCTACTGGGATCTTCCTAATGGAGTTGAATAGGCTCTGCAACATTGTCCCCAGTTCATCGGAGGCAACCGATTTAGGGAGTCCCCGAACCCTTATATTTTGTCTCCTTTCACGATTTTCAATATCTTCCAATGAGTCTAAAAAGATCTCCTGTTGGGAACGCTGATACGTCACAGTGTCTTCCAGCTGATTGGGACATTCTATCCGATACACCCCGAACCTCTCCTCTGAGTTCATTAGTCGTTGCCCTATTGGAGGCTTCCATTTTAACAACAAAGTCCGCCAGTTCCTCCCTTGTGGGGATATTAAGTATGCGTGCCTTAAATGCATCCCATGTGTCACCACTTAATGCTGCAGCATCCTGAGACACCTCGGTTTGTCCCATAAGCGGATCCATGGGTTTCAGATTCGGTCCACCCACCTGACGCCCACAAGGGGGTCTCCCTTGAATAAAGGAGTGCTGGGAGTATCTCATATTGCCACCGGGACCTATAGTGTGGGGAACCTGCTGCCAGTACTGTGCCCCCGTATAATATGGCCATCCCTGGTATTGCAGTCCGGTCATTACAGTGTATGTAGGCACATTGGTAGTAGGGGCCATGGCAGGGCTGAGAGGCTGGGTATGTTGTGTTTGCAAGTCTGTAGACCGACTTCCCCTGCCTACCGATGCCTCCTGTATCAAAGACTCCTGTCTGCCACCATCCTCCATTACTTCTCCTGTTGTTACTAATATAGGTGCAGTTCCGTGTACTCCCTGGGAGCCACCCGATGCAGCACCTCCTCCGGTACCTGTATTCTGCTGTAAAGCCTCCTTTGCTTTCCGCTCATCAACGTCGGGGCCTCCGGTGTGAGGATGACCGGGGGTCTCCGCTGGTGCACATGGGCTGTCAGGCGCGCGCCGGGCTCCTCTCCGTGTTCTGTGCCGTTCTGGCAGGCAGGGGAGCGGGGTCCGCCATTTTAGATCTTGCTGCGTCCCGGGGAGGCCCAGAAGAGCTCCTCAGATACCAGGTTATATTTGCTGGATTTGGACCTGGAGGGTCCGGGATCGCTGCTCGGCGGGTGCTCTTCCTTCTCACCGGCATATGGTGAGTCTCACCCGGTCTGGGAGGCTAGTTTCAGGCTCGAAAAAGGCCGAGGGGACAGAGCTCACAAACTAGTGACCGTCTCCCTCCATGGCCAGGACACGCCTGGCTTGTCTTTTTGAGGTTAACAATGAACTATGCTCCTATTGATCCTCCCAGATTTATTACCAAAGCATACGCCAAGAACAATGCCAGATCAGACAATTCACACACACACTGTGTTTTTTTTTTTTTTTTTTTTTTTTTTTAACCAAGTAAAATTTATAGAGGAATTGAAAAAGATTACATGTATATTGGATGTACTAAAACAAGCAAGATGTGATATTCAGAATGACTCTTCCAAAATGCAAATGAAAGCGTAACCGCCATTTAAATTTTTATATAATTATAATAATAATGTAGAGCAAGCAATTTTAATAAACTTTCTAATATACTTCATTAGAAAGTTCTGATTAAAAGCCATTCATAAACCTTCCACAAGGTATCCCCACTACACTGTGTGTGAAGCAGGCATATGTTCATTATCAGTCAGATCCGTCTTAAGTGAATATGAATATAAGCATAAAGGGGGCATGGTCTACATTCCTGACTACAGCTGATCAGCAAAGAATGTATCAGATTAGGCTGAGCTAACAGCACCGTTGCTAAGCAGCGTTAGAGTTCAGGATCAGGTCAAACTCTCAGAAGTTTATGTGCCAAGGAAAGATCTGTCACATTGTCTGTTAACCCCTTTTTTTGCTGGCTCCCCACACAGCTCGGGATCTCTCTCTCTGCTGTCACATTGCCCTGCTCCCTATCAGCCGCTGCCAACGCCCACACAGCCAAGAATGCAGTTTGTAAAAGAGCACAGAAAAATGTGAGAAAATAAGTTATATGGCACAAAAAAGCATTATCTTAGGTGCTATGTGACCCATTATTACCACCAATGCAGTAATGTTTTTTTATTCTCATTTACATTTTATGCATACACTGTGCTTAGTGGTAACATCATTGAAAGGAGTAATTAGATAAAGAAGACAGTAATACCTTGGACCAAGCTCAGTTTGCTCTTATGTCGAATTAAGAGTGACCATGGGCCTCTTGGCTTTTTTCTCTGATTAGTCATTGGGGTGTCAGTTTAGATGGACGGCCATGTATTGATAGGTTTGTCATACTCCATATTTGGATGATGGATTTGACAGTGCTCTGTGGGATTTTCAAAGCTTGGGTTATTTTCTTATAACCTAGCCCTAATAAATTACTCACAGGTCAACTCAATTTACTAATCAGGTGACTTTTGAAGGCAATTGGTCACTTAAGATTGTTGGGGGAATTGGACTACAGGGGGAGAGAAAAATGTGGAAAAGTTTATGGGGTATGAATACTTTTTGAGAGCAACTGTGTGTGTGTACATGCACGCACACACACTTACAGTTAGGGCCAGAAATATTTGGACAGTGACACAAGTTTTGTTATTTTAGCTGTTTACAAAAACATGTTCAGAAATTCAATTATATATATAATATGGGCTGAAAGTGCACACTCCCAGCTGCAATATGAGAGTTTCCACATCCAAATCGGAGAAAGGGTTTAGGAATTATAGCTCTGTAATGCATAGCCTCCTCTTTTTCAAGGGACCAAAAGTAATTGGACAATGGACTCTAAGGGCTGCAATTAACTCTGAAGGCGTCTCCCTCGTTAACCTGTAATCAATGAAGTAGTTAAAAGGTCAGGGGTGGATTCCAGGTGTGTGGTTTTGCATTTGGAAGCTGTTGCTGTGACCAGACAACATGCGGTCAAAGGAACTCTCAATTGAGGTGAAGCAGAACATCCTGAGGCTGAAAAAAAAGAAAAAATCCATCAGAGAGATTAGCAGACATGCTTGGAGTAGCAAAATCAACAGTTGGGTACATTCTGAGAAAAAAGGAATTGACTGGTGAGCTTGGGAACTCTAAAAGGCCTGGGCGTCCACGGATGACAACAGTGGTGGATGATCGCCGCATACTTTATTTGGTGAAGAAGAACCCGTTCACAACATCAACTGAAGTCCAGAACACTCTCAGTGAAGTAGGTGTATCTGTCTCTAAGTCAACAGTAAAGAGAAGACTCCATGACAGTAAATACAAAGGGTTCACATCTAGATGCAAACCATTCATCAATTCCAAAAATAGACACCTGAAAAACACCTCAAGAAGCCAGCTCAGTTCTGGAAACGTATTCTATGGACAGATGAGACAAAGATCAACCTGTACCAGAATGATGGGAAGAAAAAAGTTTGGAGAAGAAAGGGAACGGCACATGATCCAAGGCACACCACATCCTCTGTAAAACATGGTGGAGGCAACGTGATGGCATGGGCATGCATGGCTTTCAATGGCACTGGGTCACTTGTGTTTATTGATGACATAACAGCAGACAAGAGTAGCCGGATGAATTCTGAAGTGTACCGTGATATACTTTCAGCCCAGATTCAGCCAAATGCTGCAAAGTTGATTGGACGGTGCTTCATAGTACAGATGGACAATGACCCCAAGCATACAGCCAAAGCTACCCAGGAGTTCATGAGTGCAAAAAAGTGGAACATTCTGCAATGGCCAAGTCAATCACCAGATCTTAACCCAATTGAGCATGCATTTCACTTGCTCAAATCCAGACTTAAGACGGAAAGACCCACAAACAAGCAAGACCTGAAGGCTGCGGCTGTAAAGGCCTGGCAAAGCATTAAGAAGGAGGAAACCCAGCGTTTGGTGATGTCCATGGGTTCCAGACGTAAGGCAGTGATTGCCTCCAAAGGATTCGCAACAAAATATTGAAAATAAAAATATTTTGTTTGGGTTATGTTTATTTGTCCAATTACTTTTGACCTCCTAAAATGTGGAGTGTTTGTAAAGAAATGTGTACAATTCCTACATTTTCTATCAGATATTTTTGTTCAACCCTTCAAATTAAACGTTACAATCTGCACTTGAATTCTG
The DNA here is from genome assembly GCA_033576535.1 of Allobates femoralis. NCBI lineage: Eukaryota > Metazoa > Chordata > Amphibia > Anura > Aromobatidae > Allobates > Allobates femoralis. The sequence goes on from JARQOC010000003.1 coordinate 617,544,273, forward strand.
TTGTAGAGGTTTCATTTCAAATCCAATGTGGTGGCATGCAGAGCCCAACTCGCGAAAATTGTGTCACTGTCCAAATATTTCTGGCCCTAAGTGTATATGCATATATTATATATACATACCTTACCATACCATGCTGTCATGAGCACAGCATTTCTTATGTAATGTGAATAATCCTTGTACCTTGTTCTGTTAGGAAATGGACATGAAGATACTAGCTGCACTTATTAGTAAAGAAGATATGGAGCAACGCTCGCGCTCAGCTAGGCGGGAGCAGGCAGCCGCGGATGCAGCATGGATGAAACGTGTCATTGAAGAGCAGTTACACCTGGAGAGACAAAGGGAAGCTGAGCTTGATACCCTTTTCAGGTGATAAGTTGCTATTGTTAGACACAAATCTAGCATTGGGTACTATGTTTTGTTTTTTAACAGTGGTTGTCCCATAAACAACATTTATCATCAAATCACCAGTTGGGTAACAAAAACATGATCGCCAGGGTCTGATGATGGGTAGCAGTGGTGTACATGTGCATCCACTGCCCCACTAGGTCTGTGTTAGGCTGCTTTCACACTGGCAAATTTGCAAATCCATGTCCATCCGTTTTGAAACTGATGGCCACGGATCTGTTATGGCCCCCCATGTTAGGATGCAAATGGAGGTCCACGGGTCGTTTTTTTAAATTGATCCGTCATCAGTTAACAGAGAGGTGTGGGAGGACCTGTACCTTGCTTCTGAGCATACTCAGTATAGAAAAAACGGATTTTTTTATGGATCCCTACGGATCCGTCCTCCATAGAGCTCCATTGTAATTTCATACGGACACCAACGGATCTGTATCTGTCAGTTAGTGTCTGCGACTTTCAAGGAAGCATGAAAAAAGCTGACACCAACAGATCCGTTACAAAACTGGCACACACGGATGGCCACTTAGGACCAATCCATGCCCATGGGATAATATGGGAGGCCATAACGGATCCGTGGCCATCTATCAAACACCAGAAAACAAGTGCAGCAAATTAGCATAAGTGCAGCACAGTGTCACTATCTGCCAATATGTTTCTTTGGATTACTCACCTGTTTGCTCTAAGCCAAAAGCCAAACAATCTCTCCATCACTCTCTCCTTCCCTCCCTCCCTCCCTCTGTCCCTTCCTCCGTCCCTCCCTCCCTCCCTGTCCCTGCCTCCCTCCCTGTCCCTGCCTCCCTCCCTGTCCCTCACTCCCTTCCTCCCTCCCTTCCTTCCTTCCTCCCTTCCTTCCTCCCTTCCTTCCTCCCTTTCCTTCCTCCCTTCCTTCCTTCCTCCCTCCTTCCTCCTTCTCCTCTTCCTCCCTCCTCTCCCTCCCTTCCTTCCTCCCTTCCTCCCTCCTCCTCCCTTCCCTTCCTTCCTCTCCCTCCCTCCCTTCCTTCCTCCCTCCCTCCCTTCCTTCCTCTCCTCCTCCCTTCCTTCCTTCCTCCTCCCTCCCTCCTCCTTCCTCCTCCCTCCCTTCTCCTATCCTATATCCAGCACTTACCTCTGACATTTGTCATGAATACACCAACCGTCATGCCTCCAATGTCTCCCCGATCAACTACTCCACACTTTGTTCTGGGCTTCTCAACTTCTCCAGACTGTCTGTCGCAGTGTCACAGTGCAGGAAAGCCCCGCTCCTTCTACCTTCTTGCGTCTGATCTGTCTACTCTCATGGACCGTTACGTGGTCTGTTAAGTGGAGGAGAGAGCTGAGAACTAGAAGTCGGAGACACAGAAGGGAGGGAGGAAGAGATGATCTGGGGCATATAGGAGCCTGACATCTCAATGCACAATGTCAGACTTAATGTGCCTGGTATATAGTGACAGCGAGGCGGGGGGGGAGGGTTTGGCTTAGAGAAAACAAGGGAGTAATACAAAGAAATCCTGTCCCTCTTATGCTCATTTGCTGCACCGTTTTCCCAGTTTTCTCTGCAATCATACATGTAATCGTTAAAGTAAAGGTATGATTGCTCTCAGTATCCCAGATCCTGTAAGGCACTGGCTTCACTTTATAGCCCTAAAACCCGTTGGTTGGTTCCCTTTAAGGACCCTCCAATGATCGTACATATATTGTCTATCCTGTATATAAGTAATAAATGTTTTTTGGAAAAATCTTTTAACTACTGCTGGACCACCCATATCCTATCATCGTCCAGACAGTCCACATTGTATTCTGCAGTGGGGGTCTAAGGCTGCATGGCTTCATATAGCTGCGGGGAGTCGACTGTCAGATTTTATACCTTCTATAGTGCTGTGCACACAGAACTGTACAGGCGCTGTGTATACAGAATAGACAGCGCTGACATCTGTTTTTTTACCGAACCCAATGATGACGCGATTGATGAGTTTAGAGAGGGAACAGGAGCTGTTAAATTTAAGAAGATCCACTCAACTCTGCTGTGCCGCCTGATATAGGTGAATATAGGTGAATAACAACCCGCCACAGATGAAAATGCAGCAGCTGTCAACTATACACCCTAGCTTAAAGCTGCTACATCAGCTACAATCTGTGCTGATACAGACCATGACTATTTAACCCTATAGATGCTGCTGTCAATATGGACAATGATATCTAAATGGTTAGCAAAACCCATTGGCACCCTGAGGTCTTGCTTGTGTGGCCCTGATTGTTGCCCTGACAATCCAAGGCCAAGTAATAGCCTTAGGGGTACTTCACACACAGCAACATCGCTACCGATGTCGCTGCAACGTCACAGGTTTTGTGACGTTGCTGCGACCTCGCTAGCGAAGTCGCTGCGTGTGACATGCCGCAGCGACCAGCGATGAGATCACTGCGGAATGGCCAGGACCATTTTTGGTCGGCGGTCTCCCACTGGACAGCATACATCGGCGTGTGTGACGCCCTTCCAACCCGATGTGTTGTTTGGTAACCAGGGTACATATCGGGTTACTAAGCACAGCACGCTGGTAACCAGGGTACACATGGGGTTACTAAGCACAGCGCGCTGGTAACCAGGGTACACGTTGGGTTACTAAGCACAGCGCGCTCTGCTTAGTAACCCCTATATATACCCTGGTTACCAGCATTCTCCCACTAATTCAGTAGCGGGACCTTAACATCATGGAAAAGAATAGTTTATATCCTTTTCCACGATGTTGAGGTCGTTACACGGGTCACTGGTCGCTGAGGAGAACTGCCTGTTTAACAGCTCACCAGCGACCACACGGGGATGTTCCAGCGATCCCGGCCAGGTCGGATCCTTGGTGGAATCGCTGGAACATCGCTACATGTAACGGGGCCCTTGGAGTCTGCCATCTATAGTGACCTGTTCAGATGTTAGCAACATTTTAGTGGTAAAAATAAAGCTTTTCATACCTGTATTTCACCTTGTGGTAATTCCTGAAAAGCACCTGACAGCAGTTTTGAATATATCGATGGGTGCTATTTTTAAAATGGCATCACTTTTGTTTTTTTTCCCAATATATAGATCTCTAAAAAATAAACATTGTAAATGTCCTTGAAAAAATAAGATTGCTGTTAAACTTTTACATTTTCTAATGTCTTAATAAAATGAAAGGACATTAAACGAATGATGCTCATTCAAGACAGACATCACGTAAATGTTATTTATTAACTTTTTGTGTCACGTGACTATCTGGATTATAGGTATAAACATATGAAAGTTTTAAAATTGCTAATGTTTTAAACATTTTTGTCAAATATCTGATATTTTTGTCAGTAAAGGCAAAACATATTGACCTAAATTTACCATTAACATAAAGTATGATGTGAAATGAACTTAAAATTGCTGTGATATGTTGATACATTACAGAGTTATTGCCACACAAAAACCAGGAACCAGAAGAGACCCGTGGATATAAATGTGCTGCTGTTATATCCAGAAGTAATAGTAATAAAGGTGGTGATTTATTCTACATGTTCCGAAGCATGTGCCCGCTTCTTCCATAGGAAATTCACCGATTCCCATCATTTATAACAGCAGCGCAGATTTTTATCCACAGGTCTCATCTGGTTCCTGGTTCTTCTTCTTGCCATCATATATGTGGATCCTGCAGCAGCTGTTTGTACATTTAGCACGCTTTTATGTTGTTTGTATGGTACAACCATACAAGGTGAGCGACTAGCTGTGTATCCTTTTCTCTGTTTGTGTAAGATCCTATTGTGCTGTCTTTTAATTTCCACGTAAAGTAAGACTTCAGATATTAAAAATTTGGCTTTGTTACTAAGGGGTTAAAACTAGCCCCAGTTTAGGTAAATTCAGATAAAAAAAAAAAGTATTTAGCTACTTCTTGGCTCCAGACCTTATACATCTGGGTAAGCAGTTAGACTGAGATTGTGTAGCTGTGGGGGTAGAGAGCCGGTTGTCAGACACAGCTAGTCTCCCTGCACAGATTATAAACTAGCTCTGTGTATACAGTTTTGAAGGTTCACATGGCTTCCTCCATTGGACCTTGTGGTCATCTGATCGCAAAGTGTAGGAAGGGAGCAGGAACTGCGGGATCGTAGGAGATTCATTCAGCTGTGCTCTCAGGCAGAGGTTTAAATCCCCTGTAACTGGACTAATATAGCAGCTCCAGTTACAGGGAAATCAGCAATTATAAAAAAATATTGATGTCTTAAAATACTGTCTTTTGCTTATTTTAACATATTTAATAATCCTAAATCTGTTTTATATTCACATATGGGCAGGAGAGGTTGGGCACGACTGCTCATCACGTCACTTGTGGGATCCACGAGCACCGCTGAGCTCAGCCTAACGGTGCAGGCACAATAATAATAAAGTGCACACTCTAAGGCATAGTCCACATGATAGCCAGGTAAAAAGAGAATAAGTAGCACTCACCGGACCGCAGGTAAAACTTCTTTATTTCATTAGGTCAGAGTTTATGGAGACAGGAGGGAGGATGGGAGATAAACGATGGTCATTTCACGCTCTAAACTAGCACTTCCATGGGTTCAGTACTCAGTAGTCTACCATCGTTCATCTCCCACCTGCCCCGTAAGCTTTGAACTAATGAAATAAAGAAGTTTTACCAGCGGTCCGGTGAGTTCTAATCATTCTCTTTTTAACTCTAAATCCGATTTATAGTCAGTGTAGTTTACCTGGGTTGGCGGTGGAGCGGGGCCACAGGAGGCAGGGTAGGAGACTGTAGGTTGTTGTTGGTGGCACTGTGGGGCAATGCTGTGAGCCCAGGCTGTGAGAAGGGGGTGTCCCGGATAGATGCATGGCAGGAGCCATTGATTTCCCAGCAGTGGACGTGATGAGCGAAAGGAAAATGACTACAGAGGCAGCGCACACACAGATTGAGATGTCAGAGAGCCGAGACCTCAAGCTGTGCTCTGCCTCCACAGCCATTCTCCCATCATGCATTGTATCTTCTGCTGGTCTGGTGGGAGATCAATGGTGCCCACCATGCGTTTGCCAGGACACCCCCTTCTCCCAGCCTTGGACCCACAGCATTGCCCCACCATGCCGTGGCAGACATTTTAGCGGGGACCCTGGCTCCTGTGACCCCACTTCACCACCATTGCACCCCCCCAGTAAGCTATATCCGGATCATATGACGCACCCCCATTTTCCCCACAGGAAAACTGCGTTTTATAATCCGAAAAATATGTTAGTCGCCTATGGTCTCTTAAGACCTCATGGGGGCTATAGTGTGTAATATATTGTTTATAGAAAAAAAGATTAAAATAGGAAAACTAAAATTAGTCATAAAATCATAGATAAATTAAAAAAAAAAAAAAAAAAATGCCTAATATATAAAAATAACTTAATCAGAATTAGGAACACAACTTAAATATTTTTAGCAGTTGTAAAGAGCACTAAAAAATAAATGTGAAGACTAGATATGTACTTCCTATTATTATTATTTTCCCCAGTATAAGCAATAATATTTTTAAAAAAGGCATATAAAATTTAAACCCTGTTCTTAAGACAAAAAAGGGGGAAAAATTATTTGTTTATCCGAAAGAGATACCTTTTTAAAGCTGTTAAAATTGCAAGTTTGGTAAAACCTGAAAATGTGCATACTCAGGAATGGGAGAGAATGGCCTGGTCCTGAACTGGTTAAATGTTGAACAAGAAAATATTTTAGTTCTTTATCTCGCATGTCCAAAAATCCAAAAGAAACCAAACCCAATAGAATAGTGCTTGTGGGGTGCAGGTGTTCCTTTGTATTGTCACAGGTTGATATATTTTTTGTTTGCTCTGCACAACAAGGCTGAAGCATGTGCTTCCGTCCACTGCTCACTGCACATACCGTCTTCACGTCATGTATTTTAAGACGTCATTTTATGATCTCACCTTATTTCATTAGTTTGCGGAGAAGATTGGAATGTGGGCATCACCGTTCATATGTTTTTAGTCTATAAAAGCCAGAGATGGAGGCATAATTATAGATGATTCTTCTCGAGTGCTAGTCTGCAGGCTACTCACAGATAAATATAGCATGTACGTGTCCAAGATAAACGCATGTGATCAGCCCTGACATTCAGGTTATGGAGATGACTCCCTGAGAATGACAAGACAAGATGCAATGATCAAAAGCACAATAATGACAGCCCTGCTCATAAGAGCTTACAATCTAACAATGAGGAGGGGTTGACAAAGTAGAGGGGCTCTGTTAAAATGCAGAGTAAAAATTCTGCTATGGGGGAATTTGTTTTGACGCTTTAAGGGGGATTGTGACTTCAGAAATGTCTGGCTTCATTCTCATAGCCATCAGATATGTACGGACAGGTTCAGTGATCATATAACCCGCTGATCACTACCAGGAGAAAGATACGCCCCGCACTTCGATGATACGATGTTCTGAAGGCAGAGCTGAATCTGCTCCTATCTTATTTTGGAAATTTTAGTTTACTCACTGTTATCCAAGTCTAGAGCTGAGTCTGCGCCACTGCTCCCAGTGACTGTCACTATCCGCATGCTGGCGTTGTAGCCAATCTGTGATCTCAGCGCCTCTTAGGGTCTCTTATGCTGAGCTCAGGAACTCTTAGTGGCTCTTCTGCTGAGCTCAGAAACTCTTATAGGGTACCGTCACATGTGGCGACGGCATCGGAGATGTCGGCGTCGATGGCATCGGAGATGTCAGCGTTGAAGGGCGGGAGTGCCCATGTTTTTGGCGCCCCGCCAGCATCGCTGTCCCCAATTAACATGGGGCGACCCCTCCGGCGACGCACTGGCGATCTGACAGGCGGCATCGCCGCTGGCTGTCTAAAAACCCCAGCAGCGATGCAGTACAATGCGCCTGTCAGATCGCCGTCGGCTGTTTACATGGGGCGATGTGTACACATCGCCCCAGAGTGGTCGCCTGGATTCAGAGTGCTGCTCTTAAACCAGGGGACCACTCAAATGCGTCGCCCTCGCCCCTTTACATTAGGCGACGCAGGGGTGATATCGGTGCCGATAGGCTACACCCCTGCATCGCCTATGAAAACTGTGTGACGGTACCCTTAGGGGCTCTTCTGCTGAACTCAGTGGCTCTTAGGGGCTCTTCTGCTGAGCTCAGCGGCTCTTAGGGTCTCTTCTGCTGAGCTCAGTGGCTCTTAGGGTCTCTTCTGCTGTTCTCAGTGGCTCTTAGGGTCTCTTCTGCTGAGCTCAGTGGCTCTTGGGGGCTCTTGTACTGAACTCCGTGGCTCTTAGGGGCTCTTCTGCTGAGCTCAGGGGCTTTTAGGGTGTCTTCTGCTGAGCTCAGTGGCTCTTGGGGGCTCTTCTGCTGAGCTCAGTGGGTTTCAGGGGCTCTTCTGCTGAGCACAGTTGTTGACTGCAATGCTATCAACATGGCGTTAGCACTGCACACAATAAGTTCCCCAGAGCAGCAGCGGAGATCCGGCGCTGGGTCTGGGGAAGGTGAATAAAGCACAAAACATAAGGCCTCATTGCACTTAGTGACGCACCAGTGATTCCGACAACGATACAACCTGGTAGGGATCGCTGGAACGTCACTACGTGGTCGCTGGTGAGATGTCAAGCAGTCAGATCTCACCAGCGGCGCAGCAACGATACAGCGGTCGTTGAGACCCTGTCACTCAGACCTGTAGTATTGAGGTCGTTGGTTGTTGCCCCTGTCAAACACACCGATGCATGCTGCCCAGTGGGAGCCCGATGATCAAAAAATGGTCCAGGACATTCCAACACGATCAACGATCTCACAGCAGGGGCCTGGTCGCTGCTACTTGTCACACATAGCGAGATCACTGGCGAGGTTGCTGTTGCGTCACAAAAAATGTGACGTATCAATGATCTCGCTAGCTATCTCGCTTAGTGTGACGGGGGCTTTACTGAAGCCTGCGGATATGGGCTTTCCGAAACTAGAAAACCCCCTTCGACTGTAATTGCAAAGCAGCGCATAATAATCCTGCAGGCCTCTAAAGATCCCAATCTCATTTTTTATAGTTCTCAGACGTTCCTCTCAATCCATCTTTGTCACAACCCAATCTCTTCACATTTTACATAAAAGGCATCAATATTAAACCTATTTTTACATGCCCATACTACAGATATATTTTAGTGCTCATTTTAAGATTGCTATAATCTGATCCCTGGGATTAGATCATCTAAGAGTCAGCCATTAAAGGAGTTTAACTTAATTTTAACAGATGTGTTGGGATCCGGGCTTTGCAGCCGGTAAGCCAAATTCCCAACTCCGGCTCCTCAATTTCCCTGAATCCGACTGATTCCAACTCCACCAAAATGGACACATGACTCCGATTCCACAGCCCTGGTTGGGAACAGGATTTTGTGGCACAATTATATAAGTATTACAGGTTCTCCTGTACTTGTTAGCACAGCCTTCCTCACTGACTGCACAGCTCTCCTGTTCATACAATGACTGCAGGTGGAGGATCATGTTCCAGACTTTGTCCAATAGAAAAACAAATGAGAAATAAAGATTTTTTAGTACTCACTGTAAAATCTCTCATAACCATTACTGTGGGCCACAGGAACCATGGGATTATATGTTGCCACCCGGAGGCTGACACTACCAATATATTTTAGAAAAAAAAAAGCTCACTCTTCCCCTCAAGGCTACATTTGAGCAGCCGACTCGCAGTTTTTCAGTTTAGCTTGGCTTTATTTGTAGGCAGACATGGGTCTGAGTGGCCGACCTATCTTGGTCTATATTAGTCGTTGGTTCTTCTTTTCCATATGGTATCTCTACTTAGTCTTCTGTCCACATCATTGTGGAACTCTTACCCTTGTGTCTAGGGATTAACAGATTGGTACTACAAACGGCAATTTATCAGACAGTAACCTGAAGGATTGCTATTCTTCCTTATGCGGTAGTAGCGCTAATTTTCCTACCTCAAGGGCAGCTGTGGGATGTCCCATGGTTTGCGTGTCCGCCAATGAAGCAACCAAAATATAAAGCTTTTTGGTACTCACCATAAAATCTCTTTCTCATAGCATTTATTGGGGGACATTACACCCTCCCTTGTTTGGGGTGGACCTAGTTCCTTTTTTTTTTTTTTTTTATTAAACAGATTTTATTGAAACAGTTAAACAAATTGACATGTATACAGATCAAATACAAAATCAAAATCAGACAGAAAGTCAAACACCCGGTATCCGCAGTATTAGACCGCACAGTTCGTTGTATGTCATCAGCAACATAACCGGTGGAATCAGATAAGGAATATTACCTAGACCAGCGCTGACATCTATTGTCCATAGTGTAAGGTCATGAGTGACAGCATCTGCGGTCTAGCTAGTGTTTATCTCTCTACCTGGAACATCATAATAAATCAATTTATATCGGTTAGAATTGACATAGAGCCCTAAGCAGGCCAAGATGAGGAGTAGAAGTAGGAGTAGAGCACAAAAGAGGTAGGCAGGGAAATTTGGGATACAACACAATAGAAGGGGGGTAGAGCAAGAGAAAGGTGGGTGAGGAAAGTGAGATTTATAGAGCAGGATAAGGAAAAAGAAGCAGGGACGTTTCATTCAGGTCTAGTCCACCCACTGGTTATCAATAGCCTATGGACCTTATAAGGTAGGGATGAAAGGTACATACAAAAAAAGCAATTGTGAGCGATGATGGGCTAGAGATTTTAAAGATTGAGACTCTGAAGATGCTCTCCACTCCACCCATTGAGCCCACATATTGTTGAATTTCTCTGAAGAGCCCAAGATTTAAACTAGTAGTTTCTCCATTCTGAGAAATATGTTCTTTTCGGCTTAGAAGTCAGCTTGGAGAGTGCACCCGTTTATTCCAGTATCTGGAAATCACACGTCTAGCCGAAGTCAGAAAAAATTGAAGTAGTTTTATCTTGTATCTAGCTATGGGATGGTCGCTCAGTGAGAATAAGGCCAGCTCAGGAGTGGGAGTGACCGGCACCAAGTCTATGGAGTTATACAGGTCAAAGATTGCAGACCACAAGTTCACAATGAGTGGGCAGGTCCACCATATGTGAAGATGCGTGCCACCCCTCCCAGAGCATCTCCAGCAAAGATCTGAGGTACCAGGAAATATGGAGCTCAAAACAGAAGGGGTTTTGTATCATGTAGCCAGAATTCTGTGGTTCCTCTCCAAGAGCAGAGAGGATTTGAGGGTGCAAAGAAAAATCATATCACATTCCTCTTCCGTAAAAGATCTCCCTAATTCTCCCTCCCATCCCCTAATAAAAGATGCAGGGACGGAGCCCCCTTTAGTCCTAATCTCCTGGAACATATTATGGAGTATTGATCTGGTATGGTCTGGAGGGGCCTCTGACAAGCAGAGGTTTTCAAAGGATGTAAGATTTTGTAAGATGAGGTTCTGTCTGTGGGAGGAAAGTGAGAAAACATTTGAGTTGATGCAACGTCAGCCAAGAGCCTGGGGAAGAGTCTCCAGCTTGGTAAAGGTCCTGGATTGATTTTTTTTATACCACAAGGGCCTATGAAATCAGAAATTGTAGCGTCTCCTTCTTGAGTTCTATTTAAAAGCTGCAATTTGCCCACTCCCACCTGAAAGGATGGATTATTTAAGAGGGGAGTTAGGGGTCAGGACTAGACAACAGCTGTAGATTCTTGTTGGCCCTCAGCATAAAGGATAATATGGTTATAGAGATATGGGGGATGTTGGTAGGGTGTGGGGACCCAAGAGACCAGACCATACATAGACTGTGGGATAATAGACATGAAAAAGGATTCCTACAAACCAAGAAAAAGAGGATTCTGTTGCATATAATATTTATTTAATAAATGGACTCACAACAGGATAAACACAGACAGAAAACGTAACAATTGCACAGCCCCAGAGTCTCACATAGTCAATTAGGTCCTGAACAGTATTAGTAGCACATGAAAATATTGCACAACCCCAGATGGTCTCAAGAATATACCGCCTCCCAGTCTAAGGAACACCTCAGTAGTGGGTATCAATTGTATAGCGTTTCAATGGGCCAAGAAAAAGTGCAAAGTATAAAGTGCATTAATTACCTGCCTACAGGATGAGTCTGAGACTGCTGTGGGATAGAGCCCCTACAGCCGTTTCGCAGGCTGGGCTGCCTGCTTCTTCGGGGGGAGTGTGAAAAAGGATTCCACCTCCACCCATCTTCTCCCCCTCACCCTGTTTACCATATCTATGACACATATCCCCAAGGCAGCTTGGTGGTATAAAAAAAAGTCTGGTAATCTCAACCCTCCCACCCCCTTCTGAATCTGGATAGGGTAGCATATGAAAGTCTAGGGTGGCTGTGGGACCAAATAAATTGAGTGACTTGAGATTTAAGCCGCAAAAATAATGAGGTGGGTAGATGCAAGGGTACTGTTTGAAATAAATATAATAGCCTTCGGAAGTACAGGGTGGGCCATTTATATACACCTAAATAAAATCGGAATGGTCGGTGACATCAACTTCCTGTTTGTGGCACATTAGTATATGGGAGGGGGAAAACTTTTCCTCTGGGTGATGACCATGGGGGCCATTTTGAAGTCAGCCATTTTGGATCCAACTTTATTTTTTTCAGTGGGAAGAGGGTCATGTGACACATCAAGCGTATTGAGAATTTCATGAGAAAAACAATGGTGTGCTTGGTTTTAACATAACTTTATTCTTTCATTAGTTATTTACAAGTTTATGACCATTTTTAAAATGTGCTCAAAGTGCTGCCTATTGTGTTGGTTAGTCAATGCAACCCTCTTCTCCCACTCTTGACACACTGATAGCGACACCGCAGAAGAAATGCTAGCACAGGCTTCCAGTATCCATTGTTTCAGATACTGCACATCTCGTATCTTCACAGCATAGACAAGTGTCTTCAGATGACTGCAAAGATAAAAGTCTAAAGGTACCTTCACACGCGGCATTATTGCTAGGCAATTTCACTGCAATTTGATGTTGCAGTGAAATCATGGACACATTGTTCTATTTTGTTGCTGTGTACAAATGTAACAATGTGTCCATGATTTCACTTCAACCAGCAAATTGCCAGTGAAATTGCCTAGCAATATTGCCATGTGTGACGTTACCTTAAGGAGGTCAGATCAGGAGACCTTGGTGGCCATTCAACTGGCCCACGACAACCAATCCACTTTCCAGGAAACTGTTCTGTAAGAAAGTTTGGACCGATATCACTTTTAACAATCATAATTTTTTAAGCACGTGGTCTAAAGACACAAATTTGACTACTTTAACATAAAGCGAGTATTTTTCAAAAATTTTCTAATATGCCATGTGTTTCCCTTTTAGAGACTCAATACAAAATGTATCACAAGTGGTATCATTCCCCTAGTAAATTACATTCAATAGACCCGAAGCATAGTAATTAATGTTGGAGAAATTGGTTCAATCAAGCATATTTTCTGGTATTGCCCCAAATTAAAAAAATTTTGGTTGGAAGTCCAATTGATGATAAACCTTGTTTTAAATATTAATATTACTTTAGACATGAATCTTGCCCTGCTTTTGTTGGGTTGACAGGACATTCCTAGACCGCAGAGATTTTTGGTCTTACATATTTTGCCATTAGCAAAAAACTTAATAGCTTCCCTTTGGAAAAAGAGTGATCCACCGTGCATCGAGATTTTAATGGATAAACTTTCCAACCATAATACATTAGAGTATTTGTTAGTGCTTAGAAGTTCTAATCAGAAGAAATATGTGGAGAAATGGTCTTCATGGTATGCCAGATATGCTTCTTTGTTGTCATTGGACATGGATAGTCATTTGTAGTATCCCCAGTGTATGGATTCTAATCTGGATGAATTCCTTCATGTACTGAAAATTATTTAGTTGGTTCAAACTATTATTCTTGTTTGCTATGTTGTTATATATAGTTTGTATATAATTCCTTCACTTGCCCTTGTTTTTTTAGTCCCAACCTTCCCTTCTGTTTCAGCTATGGATATAAATATGTATTCTTGCATTGTTGTCAAAATTTGCTACAATATCATAAATAAAAGATACATTTTTATTTTCTGATTAATGAAATACATTTAAACAGGAATGCTCGGACTTGACACCATAATGTGGTGGTGCGCCATCTTGTTGGAAAACTCAGGGAACGTGCCATCTTCAGTGCATAAAGAGGGCAACTCATCATCATGTAGCAATTTCAGACATCCAGTGGCATTGAGGTTTCCACTGATGAAGAATGGCTCCACTACCTTGTACCCCATATACCACACCATACCATCAATTTTTGTGTTCCAACAGTCTTGGAGGGATCTATCCACTGTGGGTTAGTGTCAGACCAATGGCGGTGGTTTTGTTTGTTAACTTCACCATTCACAAAATAATTTGCCTTATCACTGAACATAATGTTGGTGTAAACTGAGGGTCCTGTTCGAATTTTTGTTTTGCCCATTCTGCAAATTTAGTGCGCTGATGTGGGTCATTCTCGTCGAGATGCTGCAGTAGCTGGATTTTGTAAGGGTGACATTTGTGAGTAGCTATTGAATAATGAAGGACTGGCATCACCTTATGTCTAGGTGCAAGCAAGAAAACGGACTAGCATTTAAAGTGATAATCTGCTGCAACACTAGACAATACATGTATGGGAAATAGCATAATGGCTAAATGTGAATGGCAGGGCTTTCGGCACAACTAATAAAGACATAGGGAAAAAGGACATTGCAGAAACTGCTTGTGAATCTGAAGTAGCATGAGAAAACATTAGCTTCAGCAGTGGCTCTGCGAAGAGCCCGATAACCACGTCACGGTCTTTCTCATTATATTGGGTCCTAATCGTATGCCTCTTCTGCGGTATACTGCTGTATGTGTGGGTTTTTCATGCCTCTATATACAAATAAAACCAGTTCTAAGGGGTTGTCCTGGACATGACTATGACAAAATGGAGACTAAACATGGATACTAGGCCATGCCATTCACATTTAGCCATTATGCCATTTCCCATACATGTATTGTCTAGTGTTGCAGCAGATTATCACTTTAAATGCTAGTCCCCTTTCTTGCTTGCACCTAGACATAAGGTGATGCCAGTCCTTCATTATTTAATAGTTTTACTTATTTTTGACTGAGCTCCCTTGCTCCTCCCAGTAGCCATGTTTGGTCTCCATTTTGTCATAGTCATGTAGTACATGTATTGTCTCATCCACAAATGAGCTTCTGATAATGCGGCTTTGTGGTAAGATTTAACATCCGGTACCCCCAGAACCCCCTCCGAATGTGGAAGGCCCATAATGCGGGAAGAGACGCGCCACGGCTTAGATCTCCATATCAAGCGATAGATTAAACGCTGAAAGAGAGAGATATCTACACAAAAGAAATGCAAAGGTAGGCAGCGGAAAAGATAGACTAATTTGGGTAGGATACTCATTTTTATTATCTGTATCCTAGCAATCCAAGATAGAGAGGAGGAATTGAGAGGATCTAGTTCTTTTCAGGTAGCCGCGGAAGTAATATTGCAATTCCTCCTAACAATATGGGATATGGAGGTGATATAGATACCTAAATATGTAAAGCCTTCAGGCGACCAGGTGAAGGGAAATGCTTTCTGCAATGCATTTGGAGTGGAAGTGGGACATGGAGTGGAAAGAGTGTGGATTTTGAGAAATTTAATTTATAGTATGAGACGGTTGAGAAGTCAGAATAGAGGCGCATTATCTCCGGGATAGATATCTCCAAGTCTGTACATGCAAAGATGACATTGTCCGCATATAGACCGATTTTATGTTCCTGGGAGCCTATTTTAACTCCATGTATGCGAGGGTTGAGGCTCACTATCGCTGCTAAGGGTTCAATTGCCATGGCAAAAATTAAAGGGGATAAGGGGCAGCCTTATCGAACACCATTTGAAATGGAAAAATGCTTCAATAAGAAGCCAGACGCTCTCACTGAGGCTGAGGGGGCGGAATAAAGTGCCATAATGGCGGACTTAACTGGACCTTGAAACTCGAATCTGTTAAGAACCGAGTCACTATACCCCAGTGCTTTTTCAGCATATAAGGACAGGAATGCACTGGGGGTCGTTCCCAGCTCCAAGATGTTTAACAGGTTGACCATGCGCCTCGTGCTGTCTCGGGCCTTTCGTCCCAGCACAAAACCCACTTGGTCGGGGCCTATTAAGGACGAGAGGACAACAAAAAGTCTGGTAGCCCAGATTTTAGCATACAGTTTAAAGGGATCCTGTCCCCTCCAGACCACCTCCTAAGCTACCAAAACATGTCCCTGCAGCATATTATCACTAATCTCACACTTCTTTTGTCTCCTAAAAGCATCCTGTGAAAGTGCATAAAAACATTTTAATACTCACTCATTAGTGATTATAATTAGCAGGGGCTATATTCTTTAGTCACCAGGGTGTGTTGTTTTGCAGGCTCCAGGATCCACCCTCTCTCTGTCTGTGTGCTCTTCTTGTGCAGGCTTTACCCTCCCCCCTCTCTATCACTCACAGAATGCAAATCATTAGTCCTGCCTTCAGCTCCACATCACAGCAGCACAGAGCAAGGGTGGATGATTCGGGGCGTGAAAATTAGCACCTAGGGAGGGCTTAGAGTCTCACAGGGGACGCCCTGTGAGACTTATTTAGGAACAAGAAGTCTCAGATTTGTAAGTGTATATTGTTGGTTATTACAATGTTACAGAGCACTTTTTTTTTATAGAAAAGGAGCACTAATACTGATATGTTAGGGTGCAGGGACAGGTATTAATAGGGTTGGGGGTGATTTGGAGGGGTCAGGTTCCCTTTAATGTCGCAGTTCAATAGTTCTATCAGGCGAACATTTGTGGAAGATGTGGTGGGCTTGCCGGGCTTAGGTAAAGTAGTTATAACTGCTTCAAGGCCTTCCTTGCGTATCTCCCCCCTGGACTGCCAGAATGGGAAAAGTTTACAAAGGAAGGGTGTGAGAGTACAATGACATTGTATATAATATTGGTATGGGAGGCCATCTGGGCCAGGAGCTGAGTGCTGTTTGGAGGCAAGGATGGCTTGGATGATTTCCATTGGAATGACGGGACGGTTCAGGGCTGAAAGTTGTACAGAAGAGAAGGAGGGGAGGGCCGCTCTATCGAGAAATGTGTTAATAGCGGAAGTGGTTGGCTGAGGGATGTTGTAGTCAGTTTGTAAATTATATAAGGACTCATAAGATAATTTGAACTCTTCCGCTATATCTACTGGGTTACAAACTTGGGTTCCATCGGATTTGTTCACGTAGACTATTCTAGTCTGTCCCTCTCTCCTCTTCACTCGTCTAGCTATCAGAGTTCCAGTCCTGTCCCCCATGCCGTAGTACTTTGCTTTTGTTTTTTTTAGAGAATACTCCACTTTCCGCAGGAGGAGAGTGCATAATTGCTGTCGAGAATAATTAAGTTCTGATAGCACTGACGGAGTAGGGGAAGACTTATGCCGCTGTTCTAAGGTATGCACCTCAAGCATCGCTTGCTTCAAAGCAGAGATGTATTGTTTTTTCGCTCGCGTTGCGAGTTTCAGGGAGGTGCATCTGATGACAGCCTTGTGTGAGAACTGTAAAATCTCATCAGAAACGTCACTCGTATCAATAGTTTGAAAGAACTCTGATAGCTGCTTGGCCGCATGGGTGATATTGTCAGGGATGGTCAGTAAATAGTCATTTAATTTCCACTGAGCCGGCGGTCTAAGAACTGTGGATTCTTCAAAGCAGAGAGAGGTGGGGGCATGGTCTGACCAGGATATTATTCCAATGGTGGCATCTAGGCAGTGGTGTAGGAGGGAATCATCTACTAATATATAGTTAATTCTGGAATATGTGTGGAAACGGGATGAGAAATATGTATAGTCTCTTTCCCCACAATGTATGTATCTCCAAATATCATGGAAACCGTATTCAGCCACCAAACGGTGTAGTTCAATTCTGGCGCTTGAGGCGTGGGAGCAGTCTATGTGTCTCTGCATAGGAGTATTAAAGTCTCCACACCGAAGCCTATAACCACTGGCAACTGAATGTAAGGTGCTGAAAAATTTCCATAGAAATTTGGATTGACCCACATTGGGTGCATATATAGACGTGATCGTATAAGGGATATTGTTTAGCATGCAAACAAGTATAAGGTAACGTCCTTCAGGGTTTCTAATAACATTCTGCATAGTGAAAGCAACTGTATTTTTTATGAAAATGCCCACACCTATTTTCTTTACAGAGCCATTGGCAAAGTATTGGTGTGGAAAAGCCCCACCGTACATTCTAAAGTTATCCTCTGCCAACAAATGGGTTTCCTGTTAAATTGTCGTCACTTTAAGGCACGTTTACATACAGAGTTAAGACCATTAACATTAATGGAGAATACCGATAAACTCATGGTACCAAGAAACGCATAAACGGTACTGACAAATTAAACAATAATACAACAGGATGTACTAACCCGTCAGCACAAATACACCAGGAGGAAGGTGGGAAGGATAAGAAGGGAGGGGAATTAGGTAAAAAAAAAAGAAGGGGGGGTGGGGGAATAAAGGGATTAAAGACAACAGCAACAGTAAATGGGTAAATACGGATCCCGGCAATACAAGTTGTGTGTCAGGAAAGAAAAAAGGATGAGGTTATCACTCCTCAAGAGAGTGAAATAATTCACCCTTGGGGCAGTACTTCCACAGGTTACATAATAAGAAAGAAGTTGGGTTGGAGTAAACAGACACAAGTGCAAGAATGGGAGGAAGAGGATAAGGGGTAAGGAAGAGAAAGGAGATAAGAAAAGGATACTAAAATGAAAAGAAATAGAGAGAGAAGAGAAGTCGTGGAAGAAATTCACCAAAGAGAGTCACAAGAAATTGCATCCAAAGCTCATAATAGGAGGTCCTCGGGCTACGCTCCACTCCGGGTCAATGCGGCGGTTGTGTGGGGAAGATGAAGAAGATCTCGGCGTCAAAGTCTTGGGAGATTGTAGACCCCATTGGATGAGAAGCTTCTCCTCTTGAGTTGGAAGGAGACAGACGTGGGTAGAATTGTCTCTATGGACGAGCAGCTTGGTGGGAAACCCCCAGCGGTAGGGGATTTGGTGGTCTCGCAGAATGGAAGTGTATGGTTGGAATTCCCGTCTCAGGGCAAGGATTCCAGGAGAAAGGTCTGCAAAAACTTTCAAATGGGAAAATTTGGGAGGCACGGTTGGTTTCCCTCTCAGACAGTAGAGAAAGTCATCTTTCAGTTCATAAAAATGATTGCGGCCCAGCACATCTCTTGGCAGGCTGGGGCTGACGGAAGAGGGCTTAGGGACCCTATGAATCTGGTCTATGATGATATCTTTCTTCTCTACCTCCGGCATGGCTGCTTAGATGAATTCCTGGATGAAGGAACAGAGATCATGAGGATGTACTGTCTCATCTATGCCTCTGATTCGTACATTGTTACGGCGTGATCTATCCTCAAGTTCTAAGGTTTTGGTATACATTTTATCCATTCTCTTCTCCAGGTTCTCATACGCATCTAGCAGGTCGTTGTGCGACTTGATTACATCCACCAGTTTGCTTTCCATTTTATCAGTGCACCCCCTAGTTCGGCTACCTCTCCTCGTAGGTCAGCCACCATGCCTCTCATATCCTCCTGTAAGGACGTACGTAAGCAAGAGAGTAGTTCTTTCATGTTGCACATGGTGAGAGGAGTCTCCGCTTTATCCCCAGTTGTTGATCCAGATGAGGCAACAGATGCTCTGCGGGGTGAGGGTGGAGCATGGGGAGATGGGGGCGCCATGGCAGGAAAGGTTGTGGTGGAACGTTCGTAGTAAAAAAGTCTAACTCTCTTAGGAAGGCCTGTCTTGGTGGAACGAACCTTGCCCATGAAACCGTCGCCAACCTATACAGCAGATGACGGTGGGATAAAGGCTCACAAAAAAAAAAAGAAAGGAATAAGTGTGCCGATGGTGAACAATTGTACCTGGCGGGGGCAGTAAAGAGCTCTATGTAACACTGAGCTTGAAATTTCAAAGTCTACCAGACTGGGGCTGTAATGGTTGAGGAAACATACTGTAATGTAGCTGCTGAATATATTGTAAGGGGCTATGAGAGTGGCAAATGGCGGCCAAATTCCATTAACAGAGGGCAAAGTCTGTATACCTCTGCTGAAGAGTTATAGTCCAATATCCACACTGACCCCCTAAATGAGATGTGTAAACATAAAGTATGAGCTCCAGTAGGAAAGCAGAGGGTTAATGTGCCACAGTGTAGAGCTGTGGAGATGAGAGGTGTTTAATTAACTTTACTCCAGGCGGGAGCAGTGGGCTGGGAGTTTGTGTTAGCTGTTTCGTTTATCTGCTAGCACGTTTAGTTGTCGGTGCTAGTGAGAGGAGGATAGATCTGTCACGGCGGGGAAAGCCGGCACGCACGTGCGATCCCGATGCACATGGGGGCAGAGCCGGGAGTCTATTAATGGAGGCCACCAGACCGTTGGTGAGATGAGGGGTCCAATGCCTGCAGTCCGGGTGGAAGCAGGATCCGGGAGCACACACACCGCACTCCCTGATCAGCCACTGTTCCCTCTCAGTGTTGGCATTGGCAGGCGGCGCGGAGGTATTCTGCCTTAATAGGTGGTAGGGAAGTCTGAGCAGGCAGGGAGAGGACTCACCGGCAAGATGTGATGGCCCAACACAGTCCTGGGTAGGCAGGGGAAGCAGAAAGGCAGGAGAGTTGGCTGTGGAGATGGGTGAGGCCTCTGTATGAGGCGGTGTAGGGAGATGGGTGCAGAAGCCCTTGTATTATGCGGCCGGCATGTTCTCTCGCCAGGCCACGCCCCCACCACTGATGTTTCTTCATTAGTGACAGTTTTCTTGTGTCCACATTTTGGCAAATCCAACACTGAACCTGCTTCATGAAATTTGGCAAGCAGTTTGCTAACTGTAGCATGGGAGATGGGTGGTCTCCTAGGGTGTCTTGCATTAAAATCTGCTGCAATGACCCTGGTACTGCGTTCATCAGACATCAACACAATTTCTGTCCGCTCCTCACATGTTAACCTCTGCAACATATCAATGGCTATAAACAAAGAGAAACTTGTAAATAACGCATGAAAGAATAAAGTTATATTAAAACCAAGCACACCATTGTTTTTCCTATGAAATTCTCAATACGTTTGATGTGTCACATGACCCTCCTCCCATTGAAAACAATAAAGTTGGATCCTAAATGGCCGACATCAAAATGGCCGCCATGGACACCACCCATCTGGAAATATTTTTCCACTCCCATATACTAATGTGCCACAAACAGGAAGTTGAAATCACCAACCATTCCCATTTTATTTAGGTGTATCCATATAAATGGCCCACCCTGTATATCCATTTTGATGATGTTTATTCTCCCTAGCCACGAAATTTTAAGTCTATTCCATCTCTCAAGATCTGATTCCACCTTCTCTAAAGCAGGTAGGAAGATGGCTTTAAAGAGATGAGCAGGATCCATGGTTAGCTTGGTGCACAGATGATTAAGAGAATCATTCTGCCATCTGAAGGGGAAAGAGGACCTAAGACTCGTGACCTCTGGCTGAGGGAGAGACACATTTAAAATCTCAGATTTTTGAGGGTTCATTTTAAAATTGCTAAGACGTCCAAAGTTACAAAGTTCAGATATGATATTAGGAATGGAGATGGGCGGGAAGTGATATAGAGGAGAAGATCATCAGCAAATAAAGTAATTGTATGGTCTTTCATTTGTATTCGTACCCCTGGATCGAGGGATTATCTCTGATCACTGTCGCCAATACCTCCATCGTTAGAATGTACAGCATTGGCGAGAGCGTGTTCCCTTGATGTGTTGATGTGTGCTATTGCGGATTGGCACCAGGCCTGACAGTGACCTGTTGATCCTGATCTGGGCTGAGGGGCAGGTATACAAAGCTCTGATCATCTGTAGCCTAATTTATCCCATACCACATATCCCCAAGACCTTAGCCTCCCTGGCGTTCTGTTTAGTTCTGGAAATTGTTGCTAAAAGCGGGCTACCCGCGTTCGCGGTAGATGCGGTTAAAAAACCGCATCTGCCGCACTTGCCGCATAGCTGCCGCACTTGTGCCGCACTTGCGGCGCGGTTGCGGCGCGGTTGCGGTAATCTGCATAGGAACCAACCACCTCTGATGACCCTCATACACTGGTAGATATGTGCCCCTGCACCCTAGTAAACCATTAGCAGCACTGTTGTTGTGTGCTAAGTGGCTGCAGAAGAAGTGCGATAATGATTTGAGACACTTACATGCCTGGTACTTGAGGGCGTCTCCCTGTGTGTGATGGGACTTGTTGTGCTGTGGTCATCATGTCTGCTCTCCCCCTCCCTTATGCACGCCCCCTCTCAGCCTGCTATAGTGATGTGAGGCTGATTGCGTCATAAAGGGGTGGGGCTACCGGGATGCCGCGATTTAGCCCCGCCCCTTTATGACGCAATCAGCCTCACAGCACTATAGCAGGCTGAGAGGGGGCGTGCATAAGGGAGGGGGCGAGCAGACATGATGAGCACAGCCCACACGTCCCATCACACACAGGGAGACGGCCTCAAGTACCAGGCATGTAAGTATATAACATCATTATCGCACTTCTTCTGCAGCCACTTAGCACACACAAACAGTGCTGCTAATGGTTTACTAGGCTGCAGGGGCACATATTAACAATGTATGAGGGTCATCAGAGGTGGTTGGTTCCTATGCAGATTACCGCAACCGCGCCGCAACCGCGCCGCAAGTGCGGCACAAGTGCGGCACATGCGGCAGATGCGGTTTTCTCACCGCATCTGCCGCGAACGCAGGTAAGCCCGAGCCTGACTCGGGGTTAACGCTTCTGGTAGTGAATGTTAACCCCGAGTCAGGCTCGGGAATAACGCTAGGAAGGTTAAACATGAACTCCCAGTGCACCCTGTCGAATGCTTTTTCAGCATCTATGGACAAGGCACACATGGGAATCCCCCCTCTGTGTGGGCTCCGTGCAATAGTGAGATGGTCCTAATCGTGCCATTTCTAGCTTCCCTTCCAGAGACAAACCCAACCTGGTCAGGGTCAATAAGTGTGGGAAGATGAAATTTTAACCTGTTGGCTATTAATTTTGCATAACGTTTAACATTAAGATTAATTAAGGATATGGGGCAGTAACTTCCACATTGGTAAGGATCCTTCCCTGGTTTGGGGATCACTATTATTTGAGCTGTTAGAGCTTATGGAGGGAAAGAGCCACCTGAGGAGATGTGATTGCACAAACGAGACTATTGATGGGCTTAAATCTTCCATGAGGAGTTTGTAGAACCCAGCAGTAAAACCATCCGGGCCAGGACTTTTTCCTGGTTTTAGGCTTTTTATTATTTTTTTCTAACTCCCCTAGTGTAAAATCGGCCTCACATTCCCAGGTATGGTGGGAAGTTTGTGGGTTTGAAGGTAGGTTTTGATCTTGTCGCAGAGTAGGGGAGGGGATAGGGCCTTATAATGACCTCTGATATTGTATAAACTTTCATAGAAGTTGCTAAATCCATTAAGAATGTCCCGGGTACTATGGGCCTTCCTCCCTTTTACTATTTAGTATGCAGGGAATGAATTAATTTGTGGCATGCGGGTGAGTTGCTCTCTCGAGTAATCTTCCCCTTTTGTTAGCTAGGTGGTAAAACCAACTCTTCAAATTTTCTCGATTTTTGGTCAAGAATGGAGAGTAGTTTGTGGCGAAGTGTGGAGAGTTGTGAAGAAATAGATGGGGGGAAAGTCATGTTTGTGCTGTGCCTCTAGTGCCGCTATCTGGTCAGCCAGGGAGGACACCTCCGCTGCCTTTTCTTGCTTGAGGCACGACCCGTGGGATATAAGTATACCTCGAAGGACACATTTTTTAAGCTTATCACTTATATCAGGGTGCGGAGATGGTCTTGGTTCTAATCTCCTACTGCTTTTGCAGTAACTGAATAACTGGGTGTCAGCTGATCAGATTTAGGCTGCGTTCACACATTGCGTATTTTGCCGCGTTTTTTTACGCGCGCTTTTCAAAATACGCAATGTGCCTTTTGTCTGCCTGCAAAGTGAATGGGAAATTCACTTTGCAGTGCAGACATTGCGTAAAAATACGCAGTGCGTTTTCCGGGAGAAAACGCAGCTCCGTAAACAATTGATATGTCAATTGTTTACACAGCTACTACTGCGTATTCTCCCAGAGGGGAGGAAGAATCCTGCTTCCTCCTCCCCTCTGTGACAGCTGTGGCCGCCCATTAGATTCCACAGTGTGTTAATACACACTGTGAAATCTAAATTAAACAAAAGCAAGTGTGTGAAAAATAAAAAAGAATCCATACTTACCTTCCGACGCCTTCTCCCGCTGTCCGGTGCCTTCTCCCGCTGTGCGATTCCCGGTTCTAAGTCAGATCTCTTCTGACAAGACCTGTGGTGACGTCAGAGAGGGGGCGTTCCCGGGCACTCGCGGTCACGTGACCGCGAGCAGCAAATCAGCGATGGGACCGCCCCGGGAACGCCCCCTCTGACGTCATCACAGGTCCTGTCAGAAGAGATCTGACTTGGAATCGGAGATCGCACACCGGGAGAAGGCGTCGGAGAGGTGAAGTATTGATTCTTTTTTATTTTTCATTCACTTGCTTTTGTTTAATGTAGATTTCACAGTGTATATTAACACACTGTGGAATCTAATGGGGCGGCCACACATGTCACAGAGGGGAGGAGGAAGCAGGATTCTTCCTCCCCTGTGTGACATCACTGCGCTTTCTGGGGGAAGAAAGCGCAGTGTGTGAAAGCCCCTGCGTATTTTGCTGCGCTTTTTTGCGCGGCCGAAAAACGCGGCAAAAAGCGCAGCAAAATACGCAAATGTGTGAACGTAGCCTTAGCCGTTGGACGAGGAGTCTTTTTTTTTTTTTCTTCAAACATGTATTCTTATGGTGCAGTCACTGCGCTTCAATTTCCTGCATGATATCGCTTAAGCAATCTGCTTTTTTGATCGCTTAAGCGATATGGTTTGTGCGTCGCTGCGTGTAATCAAGCGATTTTATAATGTAAAATCGCTTAATTGCTTGATCTCAGATTTGTGAGCTGGAGCTCAAATCAAGCGATAGTCGCTTGATCAATCTGCATCATCGTGGTGTCTGACACCTTAATGATCCATCTCCCAGCGGCAGAGCCTATGCTGGGAGATGGTAACTATGGTAAACTGGTAAATTTCGGGTTACTAAGCGCCGCGCGGCGCCTAGTAACCTGATGTGTACCATGGTTACCAGCGATCTCGCTGGTCCACATCGTTGGTGAGTCTGTGTGACAGCTCACCAACGATGTGAACGATATTGTTAGCGATCGCGCGTGCATGTGATCTCTAACAATATCGTTCAGTAAATTGAAGTGTGTGACGGCACACTTAGGGTACCGTCACACTTGGCGACGCTCCAGCAATTCCGACAACGATATGACCTGGTAAGGATCACTGGAGCGTCGCTACGAGGTCGATAGTGAGATGTCAAATAGTCAGATCTCAACAGCGATGCAGCAACGATACGGCGGTCGTTGGGACCCTGTCACTCTAGGGCATAGTATTGAGGTCGTTAGTCGTTGTCCCCATTAAACACACCAATGCATGCTGCCCAGCAGGAGCCCAACGATCAAAAAATAGTCCAGGCCATTCCAACACGAACAGCGATCTCACAGCAGGGGCATGGTCGCTGCAGCATGTCACACTGAGGGAGATCACTGGCGAGGTCGCTGTTGCGTCACAAAACCTGTGACGTAACAGCGATCTCGCTCAGTGTGACGTGGGCTTTATTGTCAGCCTCCAGGTGACATGGCCCCAGTGTCCTCCAGTAAAGGTTAGAGAAAAATATTTTACAATGAGTTCCAAAAATCTGACTTCTGTATATCTGAAAATTGCACCCTTAAAAAACTATTGATTGGGCCAAAAACAACATTAGTTGTTTTATTGTGAAAATAAAAAAAATATTTTTGTAATAAAAAATTAATCAGTTAAAATGTTGAAACATAATATATATAATTTCATGAATATTCATATTGATATTTAATTTATAATTAAGGATAGTCTAAAAAGATTTTCAGATTACACCGTAGACCAAAAGTCTTTACCCAGAGACATAGTGTGAATTAACTGCAATTTTTATAATTACTATTTACTTACTAGGGAAGAAGCCAAACAGGTGTGGGAGAAAAGGGAAACGGAATGGGACAGAGAGAGGAACGCACGGAATCGTCTGATGAGAGAGGTAACGCCACACCCTGCTTAGTGAATGGCTTTCTGTAATAGATTCTCACCTTATTTCCACACATCCATGCATTTCTTTGTAGTGCATCTGCTTTTTGCCCATAATTTATAGTCTGGCATAACCGATTAGAAGTACATGTTTATATGGAGTGAAACACAGAGCGGTACAGTTCAATGAATGGGGTTTAACAGGTAGGTCATTGGCCCCTCTGCTGTAGTAAAATCTGCTGCTGTGTGAACATAACCTTGAAAGTGGCAGCTTACTGACTACTGGTGTTCACTGATCTAGTGTCTGGCACTGTCAGAGATCACTGAGCACTGTTCTTGGCCTGTGGACAATTGGCCTTGGACAATGAATGGAGCAATGCTGCATGAGTTACATTCTGTAGAATACTCCAGATACTATTTTTGGGGGGATTTTCGGTGATAATTGGCTATAATTGGGATAACCCTTTACAGGAACACTAAATGTAGAAATCATTAATAAAAGTAAATGTACTATTTGATGTATTGATCAAATCTATTGACCAATTAAAGGTGAACTCCAGTGAGAGAAAACAGTTTTTAGTACAGAACCTAAATCTTGGTACACCCCCTCACTAAATAGAAATGTGAGGGGGCGTGAATTTAGGCTGATCCTGCAGCTCCCAGCTTCCACGCCCCTGACACACCTCCTCTTCTCTGCTCCTAGATGGAACTGACATGCAGAAATCTAGGGTTCCCTGAGGTGGGGCCAGAGCAGAGGAGCAGGTATGATTTTATTGAATTACTAGCTGTACTACCCGGCTATGCCCGGTTAATAAATAACTGCTGTTAGCTATAACAAAATAGAATTTGCATATGTCATATTAATGACCTGTAGGAAAATAGAAGCTGAGCTGTGATTGGTTGCTATAGGCAGCCTGATAAATCTCCCCAACAGTAAACTCTTCCCCCGGCCGGGCAGTATATATTACCTCACACATACACATAATAGACAGCTCATGTGACTGACATCTGCCTTAGTTCCCTATATGGCACATGTGTTGCACATTGGCTGCTTTATAATCAGATGTTTATTTTAGGAAATTAAAGATAGCACACATATGAGGCGATTTGTGCACATCTGTGTCTGTCTGTGTGGTGTGTGTGTGTCCCTGAGGTGTGTGTGTGTATGTGTGTCCCTGTGGGGTGAGTGCATGTATCCCTATAGGGTGTGTATGTGTGTGTCCCTGTGGGGGGGGTCTGTGAGGTGTGAGTGTCTCTTTGTGGTGTGTGTGTGTGTCCCTGTGGGGTGAATGCATGTGTCCCTATAGGGTGTGTATGTGTGTGTCCCTGTGGGGGGGATCTGTGTGGTGTGTGTGTCTGTGTTGTGTGTGTCTCTTTGTGGTGTGTGTGTGTGCGTGTGTCCCTGTGGGGTGAGTACATGTGTCCCTATAGGGTGTGTATGTGTGTGTCCCTGTGGGGGGGTCTGTGTGGTGTGTGTGTCTCTGTGTTGTGTGTCTCTCTTTGTGGTGTGTGTCTCTTTGTAGTGTGTGTCTCTTTGTGGTGTGTGTCCCTGTGGGGTGAGTGCACGTCTTGCTATAGGGTGTGTGTGTGTCTGTGTTGTGTGTGTCTCTTTGTGGTGTGGGTGTGTTCGGGTGCGTGGTGAGTATCCAATGTTGGGGCTGCACCTTAGTGACTATACATTTGCTGTTACTCTTTGTGTGCGTTTGGTGTCTATATATGTCCCCGTGCGTGGTGAATATCCCATGTCGGGGCCCCACCTTAGTGACTATATGCTGGTATGTGCTGTTAGTCTTTGGCACAGTCACTAAGCCCCTCTCATTCACAACTGGTAACTGACACTTTTTCCCCATTATGTAGATAGGGGCAAAATTGTTTGGCGAATTGGAACGCGCGGGGTTAAAATTTCGCCTCACAACATAGCCTATGACGCTCCCGGGGTCCAGACGTGTGACTGTGCAAAATTTTGTGGCTGTAGCTGGCAGCTGTCTATTTTCCTCCAATACTTTTCCTTTCACTTTTTCCCCATTATGTAGATGGGGCAAAATTGTTTGGTGAACTGGAATGCGCAGGGTTAAAATTTTGCCTCACAACATAGCCTATGACGCTCTCGGGTCCAGACGTTGTGACTGTGCAAAATTTTGTGGCTGTAGTTGCGACGGTGTAGATGCCAATCCCGGATATACATAAATACACACATACATACACACATTCAGCTTTATATATTAGATAAGAGATCTATTGATCCTAGAACTGCAGTGTACGGCTCTGCTTCATCATGTAGGAGGGCAGGAACTGTACTAAAAAGTTTTCTCTCACTGGAGTTACCCTTTAATGATCGTGTACTATTTGTTTGCAGGACTTTCTGCATTAAATAGCTAGTGTTATAGAAATGCTTTACTACCTTCTTAAATATATACCGTATTTTTCGGACTATAAAATACACGAGACCGTAAGACGCACCCAGGAAAATATGGGGAAAATGTAAAGCTGAAAATATGGTCATGAGGCACTGTTTTGGGGGGGGATCTGCTGCTGACACTGTTATGTGGGTAATAGCCTCAAATTCTGTACTAATGTCCCCATCATGGGCCCATTTCAGGTATATATGTCTCCATCCTGGTATATATGTCTCCCATCTTGGTATATATGCCCCTTCCTTGTAGAAGGACTGTACGTCCAGACTATACCTTAGTTTTGCTGAAAAAAAGAGCATCCAAGGCCCCTTTCACATCAGCGTTTTTCGCTGATTGCGGCAGATCCGGCAGATGTACCTCATCTGCCGCCTAATGGCCGCACTTGCTGCAAGCCCTATGCATTGTCTATGGTGCTTGTGGCAGGTGCGGCAAGTGCGGTATTGCCGCGATCGGGCACATGCAGAAGTTGCGGCCGCATAAAAAAAACGCTCAACTGCCGCAAGTGCTGGATCGCGTCAATACCGCACTTGCCCTAAGCCCTATAGAAAATGCATGGGGCTTGCAGCAAGTGCGGCCATTAGGCGGCAGATGAGGTACATCTGCCGGATCTGCCGCAATCAGCGAAAAACGCTGATGTGAAAGGGGCCTTATTGTCCAAAATATACGGTATTCATTGGTCTGTTATTCAAAAGGCTTTAGAAACATTGGTTTACACTTGTATCCTGGCTCATTGTGTCCTTATCCAGGTGCTGACAGGAAGGCAGCTACAGATCCAGGAGAAAATAGACCACAACAAACGTGCACAGAGGGAATCACTAAAGTCTCGTGAGCAGCTCATCCAGGAGCTTGAGGAGGTCAAGCAACTGACGTCCAGAGAGAAAAAAGAGGAGGAGGAATTGAAGACTGCACGAAAACTGGAACTAGAGGCACAGGTACAATGCTATGTATCTGTCTATATATTAGGAGAAAGCAATATTGCGTATCTGCGGCAGTATTCCTTAAGGGCCTGTCACACGCGTCAATATCGCCTGCACGATATCGGCTGCACGTGACGTTGCAGCGATATTGACGCGTGTGACATACTGCATCAACCAGCGATAAATCGCTGGTTGATGATCGCCAGGTTTTAGAATCAGTCCTAAAACCTGGCGATTGTCGCCCGGTGGACACGCAGCATCGCTGCGTGTGACACCGGGAGCGAGCGATATTCCAGCTCCCAGCGCCTGTCACAAGCGCTGGGAGCTGGTATCCAAGGTACACTGCGGGTAACTAGGCAGCGCGCGCTGCCTAGATACCCGACGTGTACCTTAGTTACCAGCCTCCTCCGCTCACCCGGTGAGCGGAGGAGGCTGGTAACTAAGGTACACGTCGGGTATCTAGGCAGCGCGCGCTGCCTAGTTACCCGCAGTGTACCTTGGAGACCAGGCTGCTCCCGCTTCCAGCAGGCTGGCAGCGGGAGCAGGACATCGTGGAAACGATATTTAAATCGTTTCCATGATGTCACTGGTCAATTGATCGCTGGTGAGTCTGCCTGTGTGACAGCTCACCAGCAATCAGCCGTCAATGTCGTCAGCGATCAGATCGCTGACGACATTGACGCGTGTGACAGGACCTTTAGTGTGTCCTGTAGTTCAGAAAGTTTTCTTTTCTGCATGGTCTTTGAGGTCTGTACTATTGTAGGAGTACATTATTCTAATATGAAAAATGAATCTCCTAGATTTCTGAGCGGCGCTTGCAAGAAAGAGAGGCCATGCTCCGTCTGGAAGAGGAAGAAAGAGAGGAGAAATTGGCAGAGGAAGAAGAAAATGATTTGGTAGAACAAGAGACAGGAATCATGACCCAGAGAGGTTATCAGGAGAAGGTAAATTATCTTAAGGCTATACCACACAAGTCAATATGTTGTTGAATTAAGACATTAGGTAGACATGTCGGAGGGGCGTGCCGCAGGATGCCGAACTGACGGCCATCGGGAGCACCATGATTGCAGCACCATATAAACTGCTGCAACTGAGGCAAAGTTGATTTATAAAACCCCTCACACTGAGTCACCCTATGCCCCTCAATAAGAAGCTCACACAAAACACATGTCAAGGGACCCCTGTGCACTAGCTAAACTAGCTAATAGTTTTTGGATTTGTGTGCTGTCATTTAACTGTCTCCATTCTGTGGCCCCTGTGAAGGTGTTCATGTCTTACGTTACTGCACTAGATCCAACCACTTCAAATATAACTATTTAAACACTATTGCATTTGAAACAATGTTTTTTTTCAATACATTCAAATGGAAAGGGGGAAGGGGAAGGCCGCTCCACCATTTTTTTCAATAGATACTTCTCTTCTTCACACAGATAACTGTTTATATTACCATCTATACCTATACTGTGAAATATGCATATTAAGATTACACCTAGTCCCTAAAGGATTGTCATATTTTTGCACTAAGCACTTTACTATTTGATCTATGGATTAAGTTATAACACCATTGTGTGAATTATTTCCATGCTGCTGCTCATAGAATAATATATGCTCCACTATCTCTAGTACCGTATATACTCGTGTATAAG
The DNA here is from genome assembly GCA_033576535.1 of Allobates femoralis. Lineage (NCBI taxonomy): Eukaryota > Metazoa > Chordata > Amphibia > Anura > Aromobatidae > Allobates > Allobates femoralis. The sequence goes on from JARQOC010000003.1 coordinate 617,574,800, forward strand.
CCGACCCGTGTATAAGCCGACCCCCTACTTTTGCCCCAAAAATCTGGAAAAACCTATTGACTCGTGTATAAGCCGAGGGTGGACCCCAGCAGTGTGGTATACAGACCCCCCCATTGGTATACAGCAGCCCCAGTGGTAGTATACAGCAGCCCCAGTGGTAGTATACAGCAGCCCCAGCGGTAGTATATAGCAGCCCCAGTGGTAGTATACAGCAGCCCCAGTGGTAGTATATAGCAGCCCCAGCAGCCCCAGTGGTAGTATACAGCAGCCCCAGTGGTAGTATATAGCAGCCCCAGTGGTAGTATATAGCAGCCCCAGCGGTAGTATACAGCAGCCCCAGTGGTAGTATATAGCAGCCCCAGCAGCCCCAGTGGTAGTATATAGCAGCCCCAGTGGTATACTGCAGGCCCCCAGGGGTATTCAGCAGCCCCCAGGGGGTATCCAGCAGTCCCCTGAGGGTACCCAGCAGCCCCCTGGGGGTACCCAGCAGCCCCCAGGGGGTACCCAGCAGCCCCCTGAGGGTACCCAGCAGCCCCCAAATGCTGGCACTCGCCCCCCCTTGCAAGGGCCCCCCCCCCCCCCCTGCTGCTTCTCTTACCATCCCGGACTTCTGCTCAGCGCCGCTCCTCGATGCTCCGTCCTCGCTGCTCCCGTCCTGCTACATCCGGGATCCCCGGCCGTCGCGCGATGACGTCATATGCCTGCGACGGCCGGAGATCCCGGATGTAGCAGGACGGAGCAGCGAGGATGGAGCACCGTGGAGCGGCGCTGAGCAGAAGACCGGGATGGTAATATAAGCAGCAGGGGGGGGCCTTTACAAGGGGCGGCGAGTGCCAGCATTTGGGGGCTTATATGCACTGCTTCCCCCTGCCGCTGATTGACAGGGGTAAGCAGTGCATATTTAATGAGCGGCCCCACGTGACGGGGCCGCTCATACAGCAGCCTCCCCCCGCCTCCTCCAGCCTCCACAGCCCCGGGACACAGCCCCCACCACTCCATGTACCGTATATGACCCGTGTATAAGCTGAGGGGGAGACTTTTCAGCCCAAATTTTGGGCTGAAAAACTCGGCTTATACACGAGTATATACGGTATATTGTACAGGTGCATCTCAAGGAATTAGAATATCATCAAAAAGTAATTTTATTTCGGTAATTCAATACATAAAGTGAAACACATATATTATATAGAGTCATTAAACACAGAGTGATCTATTTTAAGTGTTTATTTCTGTAAATGCTGATGATTATGACTCACAACCAATGAAAACCCAAAGGTCATTATCTCAGAAAATGAAAGTAGAAAGGATGAACGGTTAATACTACTTTTCGTATGCCACAAGACATCAAAAGGTGAACGTAATATTGATTTATTAACGCGTTTTAGGGCTCCCTGAAACGCCCTTAAACATGGCAATATATTAATTTGTCCTGAGAAAATTGCAAGGGGGCCCTGAAACGCAATGACTAATAAATCAATATTATATTCACCCTTTGATGTCATGTGGAATACGGCAGCGCAATCTTTAACCCTCCATCCTCCCTACTCTATATGCACCACGCTGGGGATTGCAGTGATATGCTTTTACAGTGGTTGTGATTCTCAAATGCACACAAGGTGAAGCCTCTGATACCTATTTAGATAATATTTTATCTCCTTTATCATTCTTCCTACTTTAATTTTCTGAGATAATGACCTTTGGGTTTTCATTGGCTGTAAGCCATAATCATCAACATTTACCGAAATAAACACTTGAAATAGATCACTCTGTAATAACACTATATAATATATGCGTTTCACGTTATGTATTGAATTACTGAAATAAAATCACTTTTTGATGATTTTCTACTTCACTGAGCTCCACCTGTATGTATGCTGTATTTTATACCTATGGATTGCCTCTAAATCGCCATTAACTCATGTGACTTTATGTATCTGCATAGCTATGCCACATGATCTGTCTATATTCTGCATTACCTCCTGCCCTGCACTTTATGTTTTTTAATTATATTTTCTGCAATAGCTTCTTATTTTTTTTTAGCTTACTCTCCTCTTTCTCGATAAGTTACAAATCAATATGCAGTAGAATTTAGCCATTAGATAGATATCTACTATATAATTGTCTAAGGGTTTTTTGAGTCTGTCTGTAACCAAAATCACGCGCCACACAGAGGCAGCTCATTGGCCGCCACCAAAGGCGGCGGCCAATGAGCTCTGAGCATGCAAATAGCGTGTGCTGAACATTCGAATTTCGCGCCAATTTGCAGCCCGGCGGAAGCGGTGCGTGAGCGCCGCTTCTGCAGGTATACACAGTCCGGCAAACGGTGGACCCAGCGCGCGCGAACCAGCCGGGAGATGACCGGCTGGTGAGCCGCTAATCTCTGTGCCGCGGATAAGCTCCGATCAGCAGTTGCGGCGATCAGAGAAGTAGCGCGGCTTGGCGCGCAGTTTGAATGCCGCTATTCTAATTGGTCGCCGCGTTTAGCGTGGCAACCAATCAGAATAGCGGCGCGCTCTATGGCGCCATATTTCAAATACACTGTACTCAGTGTATTTGAAATATGGCGGCATAGCGCACGCCGCTATTCTGATTGGTCGCCACTGAACACGGCGACCAATCAGAGAAGTAGCACAGGTTGGCGCGCGGTATGAATTCCGCGTCTGATTGGTCGCCGCGGTCGACCGATCAGAGGAGCGGAATTCAAACCGCGCGCCACGCCGCGCTACTTCTCTGATTGGTCGCCGCGGCGACCAATCAGAAGAGTACTGCGGCTTGGCGAGCAGTTTGAATGCAAACCCCATCCTTGCAGCCTCCTCCATCCTCACAGTCTCCTCCATTCCCTCAGCCTCCTCCAACCCCTCAGCCTCCTCCATCCTCAGAGCCTCCTCCAACCCTCAGCCTCCCCATCCTCACAGCCTCCTCCACCCTCACAGCCTCCTCCATCCCCATCCTCACAGCCTCCCCATTCTCACTCCTGTCTAGTAGGTCTGTCATTCAGTGTGACACAGTTTACTCATGTCTATAAGGTCTGTCAGTCAGTGTCACGAACTTGACTCCTGTTTACAAGGCTGTCAGTCAGTGTGACGAACTTTACTCCTGTCTACAAGGCTGTCAGTCAGTGTGACGCACTTCATTCCTGTTTACAAAGTATTCTAGAATACCCGATGCGTTAGAATTGGGCCACCATCTAGTTATACTATAAATGTTCATCTGTCACCAGGTTTTTTACTACCTACAGTAATCTTAGGCTGGCTTCACACTAGCATTCCCCTCCGCAGCGTCCTGCGGAGGGGAACCAAAAGCTGAGTGCATACACTGCAAGTCCCTATGTTTAACATCGGGACGCGGGTGCCTGCGCTCGGGTGCAGATTGGCGTGCGCACCCATTCACTTCCATGAGTGATTTGTACGCATGCGGATGCTTGCGTACAAATCACAAACTCTCGTCCACACCCTGAACGCGACATGTCCTGTTCCTGTTGCGGACGAGAATGTATGATTTGTGCGCATGCATCCGCATGCGTACAAATCATGCATGGTGGGCATTGGCTGTGGACGGGGTGCGCCCGAGCGCGTACATCCGTGTCCCCATGTTAAACATAGGGACTTGCGGTGTATGCACTCAGCTTGTGGTTCCCCTCTGCAGGACGCTGCGGAGGGGTACGCTAGTGTGAAGGCAGCCTTAAGGTACCTTTACACGCCGCGACGGCAGGCTGGATACATCGCGCTACTTCGCGTGCACGAGCACGCTCAAACGGCTACAAACGGTCAACGCACCCTCTTTACACGCCGCGACAAGGTGCGCTACGCCACGCTACATCTATAGCTAGCTACATCGCCGGGTGTCTCAAGTAGCCAGCTGTAGCGTAGCGTACCATGTTTACACACCGCTCCAACAAGCTACTATGGGCGGACCCGGTGCAGCAGGGATAGCACATAGGCGTGCAACAATCTTGGATTACGAGCCGTCCGTATGATGATAGGACAGCGCAATATCATCAGGATTGGCCAGGCATCGCAGGAGGCTGGTTAATAGAGCACGCTCGAGTAATTGTGTAGTGTGACTGGTCAGCTCCTTAAATATCCCGCCCTATGCTGCGACTACCAATCATAAAGCAGGAGCGACCTCCAATGATCGCAGATGGGGCGCGGTAACATGGCGACTGTGTCACGCCTTAGATACATGGCAGCCACATCGCCGGGTGTCCAGAGTTGCCTTCCGTTGCTTCTTTACACGCCGATACAGCTCGCTACAATCGGCGATGTTGCCTTAAGTTTATGAGCAGAGCCCATAAACAGATGTATCTGTCGCCGGCTGTAGCGTCGCCTCTTCAGACGCCGCTACTACAGGCGATATGGACGCTACAAGCTACAATTGTAGCTTGTAGCGCGATGTATCCAGCCTGCCGTCGCGGCGTGTAAAGGTACCATTAGAGTAGTGTAATATAGAGACACAGACCTTGATTCCAGCATTGTGTCACTTACTGTCGCTTTTTGCTGTAGTTTTTATAATCTTCTTCTGATAAAATAGCAATTTTCACTAGAATACTAGTAAAACTTGCTGCCATGTGGTCCAACCCCACCCCCAATGCAGATTGGCAGCTTTCTGCCTATGCACAGTGTACACAGAAAGCTGCCAGTTAGTGGTGTATGCGGGGTTATACAGAGCTCAACATTCGGAGAGATGGTAGGTCAGCAGCTAAAATAGTGAATGATACTGTCAAAAGTAAGTGAAACCAGGGTCTCTGCCCTTACATAAAGCTCCTCTGAGATGAGGTAGCAAAGACCTGGTGACAGCTTACCTTTAATTATGTGAATAGCAAAAGCTATGGTGCAATTGTGCTCTTTGTACAAAATGAGCTATCTTGTACAAGTTAAAAGGTTTTTCCAAGAATTGTTTTTATATTGCATAGACTTGCCATGGATAAAAATACACTGTCCTTTTACTTACCGCTGCTCAGTATCTACATCTACGCTGCTGCCACCAGTCTTTGTTGATAGAACGCAGCAACACACATGACCACTGTAGCCGATCTTTGGCATCATAGCTGAGCCCAGTCAGTGGCTGCAGCAGTCACATGCTCTGTAGTTGTTTGATAACTGCTGCAGTCTGTCAATACAAATGAGGAGCTGGAGGAGGTATGGTTTATTCTTACTAGTATAAAAATGATTGGAAAACCCTTTAGCTATACACATGAGATAATACATACCATTAATAGTCTGGTTCCTGTGTACAAAGCATTAATTTTCATGCATTTTTAAAAAATTATTTACTTATTTAACAGTATTGTTGACCTCATCCATATGTTGGACAATGAGAATAGCAGTTTAAAGGGATCCTGTCACCTCCAAAACGCCTCCTAAGCTAGCAAAACATGTCCCTGCAGCATCCTATCACTAATCTCACACTCCTTTTGTCTCCTAAAAGCATCCTGTGAAAGTGCATAAAAACGTTTTAATACTCACTCATTAGTGATTATAATTAGCAGTGACTATAATCTTTAGTCACCAAGGCGGGCTGTTTTGCAGCTCCAGGATCCACCCTGTCTCTGTGTGTTCCTCTGCTTGTGCAGGCATTCCCTCCCCCTCTCTATCACTCACAGAATGCAAATCATTAGTCATGCCTTCAGTTTCAGTTTCACAGCAACACAGACAGAGAGAGGACTGGACCCTGGAGCTGCTAAACAACACCCCCTGGTGACTAAAGAATATGGCCCCTGCTAATTATAATCCCTAATGAGTATTAAAACGTTTTTGTGCACTTTCACAGGATGCTTTTAGGAGACAAAAGGAGTGTGAGATTAGTGATAGGATGCTGCAGGGACATGTTTTGATAGCTTAGGCGGTGTTTTAGAGGTGACAGGATCCCTTTAAGGTCACTCTCACGCATAGGTGCCAATTTTCCCATCTAGTTTTCTTTATGTAGGTTTTACAGCTGGTTTTGGTTTTCATAACTGGTGTGTTGAAGTTACTCCATGGAAGACTGGACAAACCTGCCGACTGGATTGTGTGGGGTTGGCTCCTCTGCTGAAACGTCAAGTGACAATTCACTTTAAGAACTGCTATACCTAAAAAGAGACCGTGATCATACTGCATTCACTGTGCCGTCAGCCCTTCAGCTTTGAAGTGTTATTTATGAGTGGTATTAAGAGTATGTGCTCATGATCGGGAGGTGCTGCATCTTGTACACAGTGTCTCCAGAGCTGCCTGAACCCTCCGGTGCCTGCAGGGAGACCTCAGCCGCCCTGTGCTCACCATCTGCGGTTGGTGCAGGGTGGCTTCTCCCTGTGTGCAGCTGATGGGGACTGCTTCCAACTCTGCAACATGAAATGAACATGATGTGGAAGTCTGGAAACCTGCACTGCATGTGAAATAACGCTGCGGTTGGGAGAAGCACAGTGGGCATGGGATTTCTTGAAATCCATCCACTGTACTTGTACTGTACTACCCATCGTTTTGGACACAGTGGCAATATGCTGCGTCCAAAACGCTGCTTTTGCTGATCGTGAGTATGCACCCTAAGAAGTGGTAAATGCTCCTATAGTGGAATACCAGTTAGATTTTGTTTTTTTCTATGTCCTGTGTTATAATGATACATAGACTATCCTAACAATAGGGAATAGTGAAAGGATGTTAGTGCTACATATTGTTTATAAAAAAAACAAAACATTCCAGATAGCTTGATAAATATTGCATTTACTAATGATTTCCAACTCTTGTTGCAGGTGTTCGGCCGCCCACGTTCTGCTTGGTCTTGATAGGTAACATATACAAGGACTGTCCACAGCAAAAAAAGAAAAAGTGTATTTCGTTTGACTTCTCTTTCCTATGTACATAACTTTTACTTGTAATATTTTTTTTCTAGGAGTGAAAAATGTTATTTATAAGCAAATTGTATGAATGAAAAGGGTTGTCTAGGTAGAACAAGTTATTTATCCATAGGATATATGATAAAGTACTGATTGATGAGGATCTGCACACAAAGACAGCACTGAATGGCAGAACGGGCAGTTTTTATACCCCATGGGCCACTTTTTTCATCATTATAAAGTGGAGTGGCAGGTCAGATGCCTGATCGTTGCTCCGCTTGTGGCTGTGGGCATGAACACAATTGTCAGTGCTGCTCCATTCTAATAGGAATCCAGTTTATATCACCGTCCGTGTGGATTGGATCCCCAGTAATAAAGTTATCACTTCTCTGTAAAATCAGTAATCACTTGCTTTCACTGGACAACCAGATATTTCTAGCAAGCCTCCATGCTGCCACCTTGTGGTGGAAAGGAATGCTTAAGACTCTTGCATGGAGTTAATGTTTGACAGGTGCTAAATTTGCACTTACGCTTGTTTTCCATTATACCAAGTCCAGCAAAAAAACACTGTGCTTCAAAGAGGACTTGTCACACCTCTGGTGCTTGGCAAACTGAATGCAGCAGACATGTCCCCCATGTCTCTAGACCCCCTGTAACCTTTAAAAAAAGACTTTAGAAACTTTACTGTTAAGAGGTTGCCTGGATGGGATCTGATTAAGAGGTCCTGGCTGCTGGCACAGCCCTCCCTGCTTCCTCCTTGTTTGTTCCGCCCCCTCTATGGTGTCTGCCCTCCTCTTCTCCTGCTCTGTGTCAATCACGCGGGCACACAGCGCTTGATGTGAGCAGCTGTAAGGCGCATTGCGTGACGTCAGCGCCAGATTCCCGCCCTGTTGTATGAAAAAGGCATAAACAGGGCGGGCTCTGCCACTGACATCATGCAATGCGCCTTACAGCAGCTCACATCAAGCGCTGTGTGCCCGCGTGATTGACACAGAGCAGGAGAAGAGGAGGTGGTAGCAGACACATAGAGGGGGCGCAACACACAAGGAGGAGGCTGGAGGATTGTACCAGCAGCCAGGACCTTTTAAGGTCACAGGGGGCTAGAGACATGGGGGACCCCTTCCCTGAATGCAGCAGACATGCTGCATTCAGTTTGCCAAGCACCAGGGGGGTGACAGGTCCTCTTTAAGGCGTGTGCAAATGATCTGGAGGCACTGCGTGTTGGACACAGTGCCTCCGGACCTGTGGGAACCCATGGGTGCATGCAGGGAGACCGTAGCCACCCTGTACCCATGATCTGCGGTTGGTACAGGGCGGCATCTCCTTGCGTGCACCCAATGGTTATCTCTTCTAACTCCGCAGGATGAAATTAACATGCTGCGGAGATGTGGAATTCGGCAACCCGCACCACAGATGAAAACATGCTGTGGTTGCACAATCATAGTGAGCATGGGATTTCTAGAAATCCCATCCACTATGCTGGTACTGTACAATACAGCGACAAAACGCTGCAATTCCGGATTGTGAACACATACCCTAAGGAGCTAGCCATTGCCCGTTTTCTAATCATGTACTGTGTCTGGTATCTGTCCTTTAGAAACTAAATGCATACTTATTGTGTTTCTGAAGATAGTCTCATAGTGGGTTGCCGCATGTTTCCATTATAATTGCAGTAACATCAGCACACACATGCTTGTGCGCATTCGCAGGTGTGTGTTTTGACCACATAGAGCAGTGAATCATTGGACCCTACACTTAAAATATGCAGTTGTAGTTTTTTATTAGTTAGCACCCTGTGTGTGTCTTCAAGATTTTTTTTTTCCTTCACTGGTTTAGAGAGCTTTAAAATCAAATTTATGGCATCATTCATAGTGCACTATAATCCAAAACAGGAGGAAAACAGACTAGAAAAATGGAATGATTTGGATCTGTTACAATTGTATGTTTAGGTGTCATTCCTGATGCAGAAGGCTAAGCGCGATACTGCTGAGTGAATGGGGCCTACACTTGTAACAGAAAATACCCCATTCTTATCTGCATATGGTTTTACACAGCCGCCAGGGCAGAATAGCAACCTGCATATTACATAAAATGATGTATAATCCATAATCTTTAGTAAACCCCCCCCCCCCCAACTAATGAACTTGATTGGGGTGGGGGGGGGGGTATGAGAATTCCATTACTCACCCATCTGGTGGCTGCATTGCTCATAAAATGATGCTGTTTGTACAGTGAAAGTATGTATCAAAAACCCTTTAAAATCCTAGTGGGGCAGCATGTGTCACCAGCAATTCGACCTCTGTGGCTACCGATTGGCTACAGTGTGAGGAGTCTGCATGTGGTTTGATGCATATATTACTATACTGGATGGAGACTCCTCACCCAATATCCAATCAGTAGCCACTGAGGTCAAATTGCTGGTGCTTATGATATCAGTCCTGCTGACATTGTTGGGAGTGTTAGCCCTGGAGTGGATTCTAGGGGTCCAATATAGCATTTTGGTTTTTTTTCCCCCACATAGCACCCAACTGTTAAATAGAATGAAAAAGGAGTTGTGCCATGAACAATTGTACATTTTAATAGATCCTCAAATGTAAAGAAGTTACAAAATTGGATGTGTTAAAAAAAAAAAAAAATAATGTTCCTGTCCTGAGATCTAATATATAAAGTGGACTGTGTTTATGTATGTATCAAGCCACACCCACTCCAAAAATATGATTGTATGCTTACAGCACCACCCACTCTACATAGCCATGCCCACTTCACAGCACATCTCTGCATAGCCCTGCCCACATATCTACAAAAAAGGTTTGATGCGTATAGTGGACATAGACATACACTCAGCCTATAGCTAAGAACAGTTACTATACCCGGGCACACAAACTAGTATTCTTATAAATGTGTCCCAGTGTAATGGATATGTCCCACCATGCAGGAACAAGTCTGATATTCCACAGCTCCTGGGGCAGGGAAGGAAGTAAAAGAGAGAGTATACGGTCATTACAGCTGATTCTTTCTGTAATGAAAAACATTTCATTTCCTGTTTAAAAACTTGCAGGCTGTAATGTCTGTATACTCTATTATTTCCTCCCCTGCCCAGGAGCTGTGGTATATCTGGCCTATTCCTGCATGGTCGGATACATACATTACTCAGGGGCACATTTATAAGAATTCTCAGAGCTGGAAAATTATTTTATAACACATCTAATTGTAGAATAAAATGAAGTTCCACAATCTATTAATTAAAATGTACAATTGTTCGTGGCACAGCCCCTTTAAGGGTTTTTAAAATGGTAGTTGAAGATGTATATGTGCAGGATTGCAGATATAGGCTTCTTTCCAGACCAGCATCACGTTGTAATTTTTTATTTATGCCATCTGTGTATCTGACTTGAATGGACTTTTCATTCTGATATTTTACTTGAATAAAATACAGCTTTTATCAGAAAAGTGTGTTCAATAATTTATGATCAAAAAGCAAAGACAAAGTCTGAAAACAGGTCACTCTTAAAACAGTTTATTGCACAACTAAAAGTGGAAAATAAAAACCTAGATAAAATTCACACATAAATTGTACAATAATAAACAATTTATACAATATCCAAAAGGCATGGTTTAATAATACCACATAAATACAGGCCAGAAACAGCCTTTACATTTCCTATGCCATAAAGAGTAGTATTAAGGACCTTTAAAAAGGAGAAATCTAATTCAGTCTCACCGCGTAAACTGCTTAGATTTATTGGTTTCATAATCAGTTAACCAAGGCAATCCCACATCTAAAAAAATAAATCCAATATTTAGACATGTACGACATTTCAGATCGTTTGGCACTGGAGGTAATATTAACAATGCAAGTGGTTATAGTAGAAAAATGCTTTTCCATTCAATAAAATGCACACTTAAAATGGGGTAAAGAAAGTGCTAATAATACTGTATAGTACAAACTAAAACCTGCAAGCAATGCTTAACTGGTGGCATGTTATAGCAAGAAAACAGGAAGAATGAGGTTTGTAAAACAGTGGTTTTATGTGTCACGTAACAGGTATTCTATGCTGAACACCGATCGTGGGAGAGATAACTAAAGAGAATAAGCAGCTGTTATTTTACCAGGGTGATACAGAATCAAAACATTTTATATTTGTATAAAATGGTGTTCTAAAATACTGTAGAAAACAATAAAATGGGTTTGGTAAAGGTCTTAAAGTAAGTAAATTTAGGTCAAGACAACATCAGGAATAGATTAAGGGTGTGTTCACACGGAGTTGAAGCAAGTTTTAATTCAAAATCCACATTGAAAACCACTTTTAGGAGTAATTAAACCTTTGGATATTTTATAAGCGGTGGGTACATTAATTCTGTGTAGATGAGTGAAAATCCAGGTCCTGAAATCCCTTGTTCCTAGATTGCTCTGTATCTTAGATGAGACACGGCCTCAAAGTCATAGGATACCTACTGCACCTGACCACTGCTCTTTGCTTCTGAGCTGTACACTTCTAAGGGTGCTTTCACATTCCATTCTAGCACATGTTCAGTGGTCCCGCCAGGCTTATGGTCCGAATCCCCCGCAAAACGGGATTCAGATGTATGCAGCGACGAGACTGTTGACTTTAATGGTGTAGACTGAGTCAACTTGTGCTGCCCGCAGTAAACATATGCTCCAATACTCCAGAAAATGGTTAACTCCATCTGCACCATTAATAATCAATGGTCCTGTTGGTGAATATGTCAGAATCCTGTATTGCCAAGGGTTTGGACGTAATTGCTGATGGGACCACTGAACGTGTGCAAGAACGGAATGTGAAAGTAGCCTAACAGGTCTTCTGCATAAAATTATATGGCCTATGACTTAAAAAGTTATCCAAAGGTAATATCGTGTGATTTGAAGAGGAGTTGCTTCAAAATCTACAGCAAAATAAACAGTGTAAACTTATTTGTCCCAAAAAGTATAAATGTTTCATGTATTTTCTGTGTTTAGTATCTACTTGTGACTTAGGATAGAAAACTAGGGATGGTAACATTAAAAGAAGTCTGCAGATTTAAAAGCATATGGCAGGAGTGGGGAACTCCAGGCCTCAAGGGCCACCTACAAGTCGTGTTTCCAGGATTTCCTTAGTATTGCACAGGTGATAATTAAATCACCTGCATTGGTGATGATTCAAACACCTGTGCAATCCTAAAGCTGGGGTTACACATACCGATGTTCCAGTGATCAACGATCGATCCGACTGGAACATGTGATCGCTGGTGAGATGCCACACAGGCAGACTCACCAGCGATTCCCCAGCGATGTGTCGACACCTGACTGTCGCAGGGATCTGTCTGTTGTCTCGGGCGCAGCATGGGGATTGCTGGTCGTTGCCCCTGTCACACATGCCGATGCATGCGGGGCAGTGGGAGACCAGAAATCAAAAATGGTCCCGGCCATTCCACAGCGATCTCATCGCTGGTCGTTGCAGAATGTCACACGCAGCGACTTCGCTGGCGAGGTCGCTGCAACGTCACAAACCCTGTGAAGTTGCAGCGATATCATTACTGATATCGCTACGTGTAACCTGGCCTTTAGAAAATCCTGAAAGCATGCACTGTTGGCGGCCCTTGAGACCTGGAATTCCCCACCCCGTCTTACAGCCTCAATTCATGACAGCAATTTCACCACAATTCTGGTGTAAATTGCTTTGAAAAGTGCCAAAATGTTGCAACGTTTTGCATTGTCATGCCTGTTTCTTTCAGCTACACCAAAATGGATGTGACACCACAGTTCAGCCAGTTCATGATGAGCTGTGGTGTTAATATGCCGAACATTTTACACAAGTCAGTGAGTGGTCTAAGGGTTGTAGATGTTGCTCATCAGCTGCTCCTAATTCATTAGGAGGAATGCACTGCTTCATGAATTAGGAGCGTCTATCTCACCTGATGAGGGGGTAGAATTACTGGTCTTGATGAAGCTGGCCTACATCTTTGTCAGTTGTAATTTATTAAGGGCAGCAATTTCTTAATATTTACTATGTATTAATACTGATGCAAACATCAAACCTGCCAATAGTCAGTATTCTTAAATATCCAACAAATGCTTAAAATTTGAGAGTTCTCAGTGGTTGATACCTTTCCATGGCTAATGAAAAGATGGTAACAAATAGCATAGTATACTATGCCCGGAGAAGAGAACTGAGTAGTCTTGAAAGCTTGCTATTTATTACCATGAATTCAGTTAGCTATTAACAGTCCTAAGTAGTTGATACCTTTTTTTATATTTTTCCATCAACTGGCTAACATGGTCCAGAGATATATTTTTCCTGCAACTCATGCTCAAATCATTCATTATACATAGAACATAATAAAGCACCTAATACTGGCAACATTGCAAACAAAAGGTAACATTTCTATTAAATGGGAACGGATATGGAATTGTTCGGGTATCTACACCTTGGAGATTGAATGTGTACTGCTGTATGACCAGATGGAAGGATTACATGACAGTGAAGGAAATACATACTACGTTTGCACTATAATCAATGAAGAAAACCTTGACACTCTTTGCATGCTTATTTGAACAAAGTGTCTAATAGGCAATTCAAGATATAAATATGACATTTTGGTCTGTGTTCAGACCTTGATCAGACACTGATTGGACTAGTAAAAGCAAAAACAAGAGTGGCGATAAGACACCGTTCACACTGCATTATTTTAACTCCGTATTGTAAGCTAAAACCAGAAGTGGGTGAAAAATGTAGATGTGTTTTTTAATAATCTTTCCCCCCCGATTCTTCCCTTACAAATACGGAGGTAAAATACCGACGTATGAACGTAGACTAAGGGAGAAAGTGACATCCATCTGTAAGGAAATACAGATTGTGCAAAGCTGAATTCATCATCTGTTTAGTTTACCACAGGTAAGTCTGTGCACTCGATCATGTTCTCTAACAGTAGTAGGGTTTCCATTTTAAATATGCTATATGTGACAGAAGGGACTCTTTCCTAGAAATTTTTTCTATACTCAAGGACCCCAATCGAGAAGATAGCAGAAGATTGAGAACAAGTGGCTCAATGTTGGGGAGCAATAGACACATTGTCTGTGTCCATCTGAACTGGCTCTGAGAGTTGTCACAGTAAATGATGGTCCGTTTTACTGTCTCATAAAAATGAGATGGTTATAACATGCACATAGCCATTCTTTGCTACATTTAGAAACATATGTAGATATGATGACAACATTGCACAGCCAATGATACTGTAGATACATAAATTAATCAAATGTTCTGATCCCAACTCCAGTCTGTGGCACCCCCACCACCACCCATAATAATAATAATCAAGGTCAACTGTATATGAATATCAAGCAAAAGTCAATTCACATTAACCAAGTGGAATTTTATCAGTCGACATAATTATAATTTATGTATCAGTGAACTGCAGTCAAGTTTCTATCAACAGTAAAAGCAGAATGTATTAATGATAGAACGACGCCCCATGTATAAGTAGGTCATAGCATTTTCACTTCTTTCACATCGCTTAGTCTAGGCTTATCTCTTTCTAAAATAATACTGAAAGGAGTTATGAATTTAGTTGAAAGTAGTAAATGTCCAATACAAACATGACAATGGGACAATGCCAACGCTTCATCCCAGGCTCTGAAAATCGTCATCTGCATTTTACATCTGGTCTTTGTGCAGAAACAACAATGCCCATTTTAGATGGTGCCCTGCAACAATCCACATTGCAGTTTGTGTTTCTTCAAAGTATTTTAACCTATCAGTGTTTATGGCTGCCCTGCAGATGGGCTTATTCTCAGAGATAACTACAGTCTGGTTGGCATTGCATGTGCCCGAACGTTTTGCAAGTCATTAGCAAATTGATGTCCAGCTCACACCATTACAGACACTGACTGAAAACATCGTGGAAATGTTACTGAAGCTTTGGTGGTGCAACAGTAACAATGCCCTCTCAAGAGTTTCCTTACTTTTAACGCATATGGAATGCCCTCTCTGTTCATAATTTTGACACCACCTTTTTTCTCCCAATGCATAAGTCTCACATACATGAGTTATTTCCTAGCACCATGTATATGCATGAGGGAAAATAATGTGTCAAAACTCTACCTTATTTTCTTCTCTATCATCAATTGTGAAACCTACAAGATTGCAACAGAAAGCGCAGGACTAACACTGACAATAAGAAGCAGCATGTTGATGGTTGGATCATACACTTGGCCTCCTGAATTCTACTTGCGAAGGAGCAGGGGTGTGTGCTTCTGCTGGTTGACAGTTTGGAGCAGTGGCAAATGTGACCACCTGCCATGAACGGTGTACAGTCTAATGCTGCCATATGAGGAAGCTTTTCCTCTGCAGTATTGGAGAGACCCAGCAACCCAGTCAACGTCATGGCTTTACTTGCAATCTCAATAGCAAAGACCTTAAAAGTGCAGCGCTAATAGATTACAGAGGAGTTCGGCAACCTGGGAATTAAGCTTAAAGGTACCGTCACATGTGGCAACATTGCATGCAATTTCACTGGCAATTTGCTGGTTGCAGTGAAATGGACACATTGTTCTATTTTTTTGCCGTGTACAAATAGAACAATGTGTCCATTATTTCACTGCTACCAGCAAATTGCAAGCAATAGTGCGCGTGTGACGGTACGTTAAGCTATAGCACTAAAAATCCCTATGTTATTGATACCAGAAAGAATTTCTAATAACAAGTAGATTACAAAGTCGATTGGTTCTAAAAACATTCATAACATTGAGAACAACCCTTTAATTTGTCCATCATCTATAAGGGTATGTTCACACGCAGCGCAATAGCTGCATATTCCTGCTTTTAAGTGGCGCTTTTGAACGCTCACGTAAAAGCAGTGCAAAACAAAGCTGGTTATGCCTTCCAGAAAAAGCTATGGCCTTTGCTGGAAGGCGTGCAGACACCGCGTTTTGTCACATATTTTTGCGTGGGTGCTTTCACTGCAAAAGCAACCGTGCAAAAAGAATTGACATGCCATGCTTTCCCCATAGGTTACATGTTAACATGGCTTCGGGGAAAGCACTTTTTTTTTTAGCAAAATAGCGCCACTGCCGAATATGTGTCAAAATGTGCCACGTGTGAATGTAGCCTAAGTGTCGAATTAAGCATACCATGTCCAAGATGTTGTGGGACTTGAATAAGGCCCCTTTCACACTGGCGTTTTTGAAAAAATGCGGCAGAATTACCACATCTTCTGCCTAACGGCCACACTTGCAGCTAGCCCCATGCATTGTCTATGGGGCTTGCGGTAAGTGTGGTTTTGGCGGTTGCAGCCGCGAAAAAAAAATGCTGTTGACCGCGTTTTTTTTCGCGGCCGCAAGTGCTGCATGGGGCTGGATCGGTGCCGCAAGTGCGGCCATTAGGCGGCAGATGCGGTAATTCTGCTGCATTTTTTCAAAAACGCCAGTGTGACAAGGGCCTTACATCTCCACAATATTTACCATATACTTTAGTACTTTAATCATAAACATATAAATATGCAGAATTTTATTTTAGAAGGTTCACAAACATGTCCTCTAATCTGATTGTGTACGCTTGGGAGAAAACATTCTCATAATCAGTGCAGGCACTTAGCTCCTCTATTAATATATCAGCGTATCTGCTATTTTTGGTGTATGAAATACATGCACCCATACAATGTAGAGGTATACTCATAAATGTAATGAATAAATTGACTACTGGGTGCTATTGGTTCAAGACCACACTGGCATTATCTGATCTGTGTGGACTTAATATCAGCCAACCTGTAACCCCCTTCATAATGATTTCCAAATTTCTAATTGTCCAGGACAAATGACAAAGGAACAATAGATCATAGAATTTAAAAAAAAAAAAAAAAAGTGTTGAAGATTGTTATTTAATGGCATGTAGTAACATTTACAAAAGTAGACATGTAAGGTGTGGTGACAGGGACTTTTTTAGAGAGAATCGATCTTCTCTTCAGCCATTGTGCCATCGCACTCTTATTTCTCCTAGAAGAAAAAAAAAAACTGGGGAAAGTCATTCCCCTGGCCCATACACAGTCTGACAACATCATCACTGTTAAGAACAGGTCGTCTACACAGTCACAAGGAATGATGGAGGGAATGCTCTTTTTGTAATATATATAATTTATATTAAATGAGATGCCACGTCCTGCTAATTGGAAGGGGTCTCTAGACCAAGGGCCCCACCATTGAGTGACTACTATGCAGGTGCGGTGCACTTCAGAGCAGTATTTTGTCCAATTGGTGGGGATCTCAGACCACACCACTTGACAGCACACATATGCCCTTCTAATCTATAAAAACTTTTACTGATTTCTTTTCAGTATTTACTGACAACCAGAACCTGACAGACACTCTTCAAGATGAGTTGTGACATCAATCATAAATTCCATATCTGTCAAACACAAAGAAATGTAGAATCAAATTCTGGAGCAGAAATGACCATGTGTGATGAAGAAGGATAATTATTGTGATAAAACTCATGACAGCTGGACCGGCCACTGTACAGACGGGGAAGCCAAAAATGTTAAACTAAGAATGAGGAAGTACAATGATTTTTTTTTAACTGGCAGAAAAGTTTACATATAAGGCAGTGGGGTAAATTAAGATAGTCCATAGAAACACTTTGTAAAACATGCAAATAGTAATACTGATACTGATGAACCTGCCTAATTATCAAATAAAACCTTTAGAAAAAAATCCCGTTCAGTGTCCTTCAGGTAAAAACAAAAGGTGCCCATTATTTCTTAGTTTGTATTTTCTTTGGTTGTGATGGTGACCAATTGTTTGGCGGCCTTGGCAATGTCGTAGGCGCACTGAATTACTTGCTGTGTCACCAGCTGGATGTCGGTGCTTGGACTGGACTCTATCAGCAGGGTCTTTTTGCACTCTGTTTGCAACCGATAAGCACTGGATGTAAGAAGACGAAGAGATGTTCTCACCATGTCAGACTTGGGTTTCTAATAAGACCAAAGGGAACACAAATAGACAGCACATGAACCTGTCAAACATTTTTAAGAAACCTATTAGTCTGGCACCAACAAAAAGATGATCTGCTTCTACACATAGGATATCTTATTGCTCTTAATAATAATAATAATAATAATAAGTATTTACAGTGCCTACAAGTAGTCTTCAACCCCCTGCAGATTTAGCTGGTTGACACATGCGGAATTAACTTGGCATTGTGACATTTGGACTGTAGATCAGCCTGGAAGTGGGAAATGCACTGCAGCCAAAAAGATTTTTTAATTTTTTTTTTTAAAGCGTTAAAAGTTAATTCAGAGGGTCATTTATTATTCAACCCCTCAAACCACCAGCATTCTGTTTGGTCCCCCTAAAGTATTAAGAAGTAGTTCAGGCACAAAGAACAATGAGCTTCACATGTGTGGATTAATTATCTCTTTTGCCAGCCTTTTCTGACTATTTAAGACCCTCCCCAAACTTGTGAACAGCACTCATACATGGTCAACATGGGAAAGACAAAGGAGCATTCCAAGGCCATCAGAGACAAGATCGTGGAGGGTCACAAGGCTGGCAAGGGGTACAAAACCCTTTCCAAGGAGTTGGGCCTACCTGTCTCCACTGTTGGGAGCATCATCCGGAAGTGGAAGGCTTATGGAACTACTGTTAGCCTTCCACGGCCTGGACAGCCTTTGAAAGTTTCCTCCCGTGCCGAGGCCAGGCTTGTCCGAAGAGTCGAGGCTAACCCAAGGACAACAAGGAAGGAGCTCCGGGAAGATCTCATGGCAGTGGGGCATTGGTTTCAGTCAATACCATAAGTAACGTACTCCACCGCAATGGTCTCCGTTCCAGACGAGCCCGTAAGGTTCCTTTACTTTCAAAGTCTCATGTCAAGGCTCGTCTACAGTTTGCTCATGATCACTTGGAGGACTCTGAGACAAACTGGTTCAAGGTTCTATGGTTTGATGAGACCAAGATCTTTGGTGCCAACCACACACGTGACGTTTGGAGACTGGATGGCACTGCATACGACCCCAAGAATACCATCCCTACAGTCAAGCATGGTGGTGGCAGCATCATGCTGTGGGGCTGTTTCTCAGCCCCAAAGCATGGTGGTGGCAGCATCATGCTGTGGGGCTGTTTCTCAGCCAAGGGGCCTGGCCATCTGGTCCGCATCCATGGGAAGATGGATAGCACGGCCTACCTGGAGATTTTGGCCAAGAACCTCCGCTCCTCCATCAAAGATCTTAAGATGGGTCGTAATTTAATCTTCCAACAAGACAACGACCCAAAGCACACAGCCAAGAAAACCAAGGCCTGGTTCAAGAGGGAAAAAATCAAGGTGATGGAGTGGCCTAGTCAGTCTCCTGACCTTAACCCAATTGAAAACTTGTGGAAGGAGCTCAAGATTAAAGTCCACATGAGACACCCAAAGAACCTAGATAAATTGGACAAGATCTGCATGGAGGAGTGGGCCAAGATAACTCCAGAGACCTGTGCCGGCCTGATCAGGTCTTATAAAAGACGATTATTAGCTGTAATTGCAAACAAGGGTTACTGCACAAAATATTAAACCTAGGGGTTGAATAAAAATTGACCCACACTTTTATGTTTAAAATGTATTAAAATTCAACTGAGCAACATAACTTTTTGGTTTGTAAGATTTATGCTTCTGTTAATAAATCCTACTCTCGTTTGCAGTTTGAAGGCTCTAACTTATTTGCATCTTATCAAACCACCTAAATCTGCAGGGGGTTGAAGACTACTTGTAGGCACTGTATATGGCGCCATTAGGTTACATGCGCTCTTATCAGGAGCATTTATAATAACTCTCCAATCAAACTCAAAAAAACAGACCATAAAAAAAATCTGTCACCAGGATTTTGCCACCTAATCTGGCAGAGACCCCAATTCTAGCAATATCACTTACTGGGCTGCTATGTTGTAGTTTTGGAAAATTCAATGCTTTATGAGCTGTCTTACTCCAACCGCACCTCTGCCACTGATTGACAGCTTTCTGTATACACTGTGCATAGGCAGAAAGCTAGCAATCAGTTGTGTGTGTAGGGTTATAAATCTGCAGCAGATAATACTTTCATCAATACTGCAGCAAACAACCCAGTGAAACATGATGGACATTGGGGTCTCTGCCAGCACGTAAGGCATGGTCACTGTATCCTGCTCATTCTGTGAAGAACAAAGACCAGGAAAGAATTTTCATTTCTTTTATGCCCTTTACTATATTACGTGTGAAGACTGTATGTGTACAGTGTTTTCTGCAGCACTACATAAATAAACTCCTCCAAATATGATATATAAGCATGCAGGTCTTAGGCTGCTTTCACACTGCGATTTATTGCAATCCGTGGCTGTGCGTTGTAAAACAGACAGCCACGGATCAGATTTGGCCCCCATGTATCCCTATGGCCAACAGATCTGATCGGATTTGTCCTTAACTGCATTTGATTTGTGTAGGATCCGATTCTGTTCGATTTTTTGCTGTACCCAAAATTGGAGACTGCTCCGATTTGGGGCACAGCAGACCAAATCGGAAAGAATTGGAACCGACACAATCCGCAGCAAACAATATGGAGGCCTATGGAGCATGGGTCTGGGAAAACATCAGATCGTTTCCTGGACCCGATTTAAGTGTACTGAGCATGCTCAGTACACTAAAACTGCTCTGTTCCCCTGTAATTTCACTTCCGCAATGTATATATATACATTGCAGAAGTGAAATTAACAAAGGGTTAAAAATAATAAAAAAAAGATCCTCACCTCTTCAGCGTGTGCCCCATGAAGTCTAGCTCCCGGGGCTTAAGGAGCTGGCGAGCCGGGCTACCTGATCAGCTGATCGGTCACATGACCGCATCAGCTAAGCAGTTTAAATAGCCCCCCGCCAAAACAGATCGGCGGGTGGGAGATTTAAACAGCTCTGCTGATGCGGTAAACCCCGGGAGCATAGATGGCGTGGGACACATGCTGGAGAGGTGAGGATGTTTTTTTTTTGTTTGTTTTTTTTTAAAACCTCGCTTCACTCCTGCAATGTATGTATATACTTTGTGGGAGTTAAAGTGCCCTGCTTGCCTGAGCCTTACTTTGCAGGCTCAGGCTTTCTGTGACCAGTTCTGTGAAAATCACGGACCCGGACACAGAAATGGCCTCCGGAGGTCACCTCCGATGCGGTCCTTTCCTGTCTGTGGAGTCGTGCAAAAAGTAGGATCCCCACGGACAGGAAAAAAAACGCTACGTGAAAGCAGCCTTAGGCTGGTTTCATACTGCGGTTTTTCACTGATCAGGTTTGTGTGCCAAAACCAGGAGAGGAACTTGCAAAGAAAAAGTATAATTGAAAGATTGACACCTGTTCTAGGTTTTGGAGTCACTGCTGGTTTTGAAACACAAGACCTGATCTGACCTGATCTGACCTGATCTGACCTGATCTGACCTGATCTGACCTGACCTGACTGACCTGACCTGACCTGATCTGACCGCAGTGTGAAACCAGCCTTAGGCCCCATTCACACACTGCTTTATTTTGCTGCGTATTTTTATGCACAAGCTCAAAAAAAAAGCCAGGAGTGGAACATTCAAAACTGGGAGTGGCACACTAAGAGGAAAGGTCTAATAGAAACAAGTGTTCCACTTATATGTTTAATCACCCACTCCTGGTTTGTGATGAGCTTCTGCTTAAAAATATGCAGCAAAAAAAGCAGTGTGTGAATGGGGCCTTAGGCTGCTATATATAGCTCAGGATAGGAAAAGCCTGCAATTAGTAGACATAGGGAGTCAGGAAATACAGATATAGACATGCAATGAGTGTTCAGACCAGAGGTAAAAGTAAAACCAGAATCACTATGGCTGCTTTCACATTACGATTTTCGGTCATCCGATTGTATCCGTTTTGAAACAGATACAATCAGATCCGAAATCGGATCCCATGTTCCCCTATAGGAATTGGATTGGATTAATTACGGGCACAAAATCGTAGCCTGCTATGATTTTGTGTCCGTGACTCAAATCGGACAGCATCGGATCAATGCTGATCCGAGTGCCCACATCATGGGAGCCTATGGACATGGGATCCGAGTTCACCTCGGATCCGATGTCGGCTCCATATTCCCTGCCTCTCCCTGTCTTCCTGCTGCTGCCTCCTCCATCTTCTTCCCTCTGCTATTCTATCCTGTGCCCCCGCTCCTCTATCCTCATCTAATCCCTATCCTGTCCCCTCTTGTCTTCCCTGTGTGTAAAAAAAAAAAAAAAAAAAAAAAAAAAAAAACTCCTCCCGGAGTATACATCACCTATCACCGGCTCCCACGATGCAACACCATTGGGGCTGAAGAGCCTGTGATGATGTCACAGAGCCGGTCAGCTGACTGGTCATGTGACCGCTCTCTGAGATCATCACAGGTCCTTCAGCCCGATGGTGTTGCATCGTGGGAGTCGGTGACAGGTGATGTATACTCTGGGAGGAGTTTTTTTTTTTTTTACACACAGGGAGGAGAACAGGGAACATGATAGGGATTAGATCAGGATAGAGGAGCGGGGAGAGAGAATAGAATAGCGGGGGCACAGGATAGAATAGCAGAGGGAAGAAGATGGAGGAGGCGGCAGCAGGGATAGACAGGATCCTGCATAGGATCGGATGGCTATTTGTCATCCGATTGCAGGGATCCGTGTGGAAGCAGCTTAAGTGTGTGACATCAGGTGCCAGAAAGGGAAATCAAACTGTGAGGTATCAATGAAGATAAAAAGGCTGGGTCAGGGAAACAATCTTGGGAGGCAGAGGCTTGGGAAGTGCTTTATCATGTCTATATGCATATGAATTAAACTGCTAATTACTCATCAATGCAGCAACTGATACAAGTTATAACATGATGGATCTACATTTCAAACAAGTTAGGGGGTGAGATTTACTGAGATTCCTTGCTGTGATTTCTTCTTTAACCCTATTCACTTACCGTCGCCATCACAGTGTCTGCATTTCTGCTTTTAGTATCATAGAGGTGACCTTGCTAGATAAAGCTGTATTAAATTCTTGATATAGATAGAACTGCCTTCCTGTGTAGGAAGTTATGAAACTGGAGACTGTACCAGATTTGCTGTCCTCAGCTTTTCTTTAGGCAGTCAGTAACTAGTAAGATTGCTACTCAATAAAACGTTAGGCTGGGTTCACATTTGCGGACCCCTCTGCAGCGTTCTGCGGAGGGGATCCGCAATGTGTCCGCAGCCACCGCAAGCTCCTATCTTTATAATGGGAGCGCACGGTGCTGCGCTTCACAGCGCAGGACCATGCGCACCAAGTCACACCCATATGTGATCTGTGCACAGGCGGATTCCTGCGCACAAATCACACAGTCTCATCCGCACCAGAAATGCAACATGTCGCGTCCCTGGTGCAGACGAGAGCGTGTGATTTGTGCGCAGGCATCGCCTGCCACAGATCACATGGTGTGAATGGGTGCGCACGGTCATGCGCTGTCAAAACACATTGCAGATCCCCTCCGCAGCGTTCTGCGTCCGCAAATGTGAACCCAGCCTTATTATTTTTTTAGACTTTTAATGCACAATTTCAAACTGTAAAACTTGATAGAGAATTGCTTGAAGTATTGTACAGCCACGACAGCAACTATAACCCGGCCACTCTGATTTTTAGCACTTTGGCGTGATCAATAACATCAACCTTACCAAATGCACAGTATCGCACTTACCTTTGGAAAGAGGGTTGCCATTTCTGTCACTGCAACGTGTATTCTTTCTGAACATGGTATATAGCTGCAAAGAGCATATAGAATACATGAAAATTAGGTCTTGTTTATAGCATACATGCCCAAATTTTCTATACCCTGTATCTGTGCTATCTGCTAAGCATAGCCAGAATATCCTGCTTGGTAACACAATACCTTGAAGGCATTGATCAAACTGTGAGCCACATAAAGTGTAATTGCAGTCAGAAAACCACTTTGTCTATATTCACTTTGTATATAAAAAAAAACAATGTTAGGGTGCGTGCACATGATGAGTATACACAGCGTTTTGGACGCAGTGTCTTGCCGCTGCGTCCAAAACGCTGCGTAGTACAGCACTAGCATAGTGGATGGGATTTCAAGAAATCCCATCCTCACTATGCTTAACCCGACCGCAGCGTGTTTGGAGCTGCGGTGCGGGTTGCCGGCAGTTCGCTCCTCCGCAGCATGCTTATTTCACGCTGTTGAGTCGGAGGCGTCTGCTATTAGGTGACTGCAGGGACATGGTGAGTACAGGGCGGCTGCGGTCTACTGCGGTTTCCCTCAGGTCCGGAGGAGCTGTTTCCAACACGCAGCTCCTCTGGACCGTGTGCATGCACCCTTACTATTTTCCCTGGGTTCTGGCTCACAAGCTCATGACTTGTGGCTCACAGCTGTCTGCCACCTTGGTGAATTAACACCAGATCTAACAAACCGTTATGAAGAGAAGATCTCCAGATGGTGACTTTTGTGAGTAGCTCTACATAAAAGTGCAGATCTGGATCTGCACATACCAGTGGGGGGGGAGACAGAAGATACTCCCAGTAAGGGTGCTCTCGCACTTGTGGTTTTCTGCCCTCCGGAAGAATACGGACGCTACCGAATGGATGCCGGATCTGATTTGTTTTCAAGGACTTTCAATGGGGACTCAGCACATGGGGTCGCATCTGTTTTCTGCTGCATGCGGCTGAAAGTTTTTTTGCCGACCTCCAAAAACACAATATGTAGCATTTTTTGGGGTCAGCAAAAAAACGCCACCAACTGGATCCCGGTAGGATTCAGCATAAATTAAAATGAAACTGAATGGGCGCTGGATCGGTTTTCACCAAATCAAACAGGATCCGGTAAAAGTGGATCTGGTTTTGCTTACCAAGCATGTAGGTCTCATTAGTGGGCAGATAAATAGAGCTTAACAGTCTCCAGCTCTCCCGCTGCTTGCTTTTGGGGCCTCCCTTTAAGCTTCATGAATATTCACTGCACTGTCCGTTAACAGACAATCACAGATGCTTAGTCTCTGTGCGAGCGTCTATGATTGGCTGTTGCACTCAGACTGCGCTCCCACAATCTGTATTGTTGTCTGTGCTTAGTCGACATACACATTAGTGTATGGCAACCAACCTGACATCATAGTGTGCAAAATAAATAATGGGGAAAAAAAACTATTCACTTACCAGATTGGTAATGGGTGGGTATCAGAAGACGTCTAACATTACCAATCTAGGGCTTCATAACAAGTTCTCAATACTGTCATTAACAACCTTCTATCACCCTGATGCTACCGCACCAGAACATCGGGAATTGCCAGGAATTGGCGATTCTAATGAATGCGCCAATTTCTGAGGCAGCTGTGGGATACTATTCTATAGGTTGGGGGGGGGGGCAATAACTATGGGCCCCACCACGCTGAGAATACCAGCCCCAGCTGCCTGGTTTTACCTTGGCTGGCAATTAAACACAAGGCAAAGCCCACACATTTGTTGTTATTATTATTTATTTAAACAATTAAAAAAAAAGGGGGGGGGGCCTCTCCAGTCTTTTTCATTGCCAGCCAAGCTAAAATTAGGCAGCTGAAGAGTGGCATTCTGCAGCTGTCCACTTTATTTGTGCTGAGAATGAAAAATACAGCAAAGCCCTTTGCATTGTATTCCCCATTATTTATTTTCCACACTATGACGGCAGGTTGGTTGCCATATACTAACGTGTATAGCAGCCAAGCACAGACCCCGGTACAGATTGTGGGAGTGCAGTCAGAGTGCAATAGGTAATCACAGACATGCTCACAGAGAATGAGCGTCTTTGATTGTCTGTTGGCAATTCAGTGTAGTGAAAATTCATGAAACTTAACGAGGCGGACCCAGAAATAAGCAACTGGTAAGCTCTATCTATATCTTTCTATCTGCGGTGAGGTGATGCGATTACCATGGTGACACAGTCAGCTGACCATGTCCCCATGGTAATTGTGTCATCTGAAATAAACTCTGATCCGGCATAATATTTGTGCGGTATCATCCGGTTGCATCCATTGTCACAAAAAGACCCAGATCTAGACGGACAGAAAACAATAAAAGTCTAAAACTAGCCTAAGGCTATTTGCATACCTAACATTTTTACTTGCAGTTTTCTGCATGGGAATACACATCCCAGTCTATGGGTTTTCTGAAGTACTGTGCCCACCTTCATCTGCAGATTGTGTTGCAGAAGAAAGAAGCAACATGCTCATTTTTTCTGTATTTTCCCTGCATGTTTCTCATAGACTATATGATAGAAACATATGGGAAAAAATGCACATAAAAACACATAAAAAAAAACAAAAGGTGCTGTGTTTTTTCTGCAGAGTTTTGCCTCCATGATTAGATGTATTTGTTGGTGAAGAAATAAATAGCTAGGTGGGCACATAGTCTTAGGCTGGTTTTAAACAGCAGTTTTGTCCCTGATCAGGTTCCATCTGGTTTGTGTGCCAAAACCAGGAGAGGAACTTGCAGAGAAAACTATAATTGAAAGATTGACACCTGTTCTGAGTTTTGGAAGCACTCCTGGTTTTGGCACACAAACCGGATGGAACCTGATCAGGGAAAAAGCTGCAGTGTGAAACCAGAATTAGGCTCCTTTCACATCAGTGGTTTACACTGATGAGTGGCAGATCCGGCAGGTGGCGCCGCATCAGCCGCCTAACGGCTGACTTGCGGCCCGGACCCGGCAAGCCCCATGCATTGTCTATGGGGCTTGCGGTCCGGTGCGGCAAGTGCGGTTCTGCTGGATGTGGCAGATCCGGCACTTGTGGCGTGTTTTTTTTCGTGGCCACAAGTGCCGGATTTGCCGCATCCGGCAGAACCGCACTGGACCACAAGCAATAGACAATGCATGGGGCTTGCCGGATACGAGCTGCAAATCGGCCATTAGGCGGCAGATGCAGTGCCACCTGCCGGATCTGCCGCACATCAGTGTAAACTGCTGATGTGAAAGGGCCCTTGGGCTACCTTCAGACATTGCGCATTTTTTGCGCTTTTTTATGCAGTTGCACTTTTTTACGTGCGGTTACATGGTAAAAAGCGCAATTGCATTCACACATTGTGCTTTTGTGCGCTTTTTTTCTGCGTGCTTTTCCCAAGCAATATTAACATGTGGGCAATGCGAAAAGCGCCCAGAAAAGCGCAAAAGAATTGACATGTCTATTCTTCTTACGCACGCGCTTTTGCAGTGAAGGCGTCTGCATAAAAAAAAAAAGCGCAACATGTGCATGCGTTTCAGCAAAACCGTTTCCATAATCGCATTTCACTGCATTTACGCGTAAAAAAGCGCCACGTAAATGCAGGAAAACACAGTAAAATGCTGCCAATGCGCAGTGTGTGAACGTAGCCTTAAGGCCTTGTTACACACTACGATATTGTTCACGATATCGTTGCAACGTCACCGGTTTGGTGACGTTGCAGCGATGTCAAAACGACATCATAGCGTGTGACACGTATCAATGACCAACGATAAGTTCGTTGATCGTTGTTCGTGCAAGAAGGGACTAGACCATAAATTTATCTGCTTGCTGTGTGGCGCTGAGAGGTCGTTCATCGCTGGTCTCCCGCTGTCACAGGAAGGCTGGGTAATACATGACGCCATTACAATTGTGTAGTGTGATTGGACAGTTCTTCAAATATGACACCCTGTGACGGGACAGCCAGTGGAAACACAGTAGCCCCCACCAATCATCGCTGGAGGAAGTTGCTTTCAACATCGCTGTTGTGGTGTCAGACTGGGCGATTCTGCCAGATCACCTGAGCAGCATCGCCATTGAAATCACCCTGTTACACGTAGCAACGCATTAGCGATGTTGCTGCAACTTCACCACGCCCCCGAGTTGCCGGCGATGTTACCGGCGATGTTGCCCCGTGTGACGGTACCTTTAGATTTAAGAGTAGTGAACAACAAATTCCAATCTGAAAGAATGACTTCAGCATTGTTTTGACGATTAGGACATTGTATAATGCAATTTCTTGTCATATTCAGGATCCTAGGTATTTCAAACTTTTATACATAAACAAGGAACTGTATAGTAAGTAAGGTATTAGAAGCAAACACCTCAAACACATCCATAGTATTAATAGCACATACCAAGAGCTGTACTCCAAAGTCTTACGTCACACAGTTTGCACTCGGATTATTAGTTAGACAGACCAAAAATGCAATGTATTAAGTTGGGTGAAAAATTGAAACCACAAAAAAACACACACACGTTATGATAACGGAAAATTGTCTTGCATTGTTTTTTTATTATTTTCGTCAGTGCCTAATTTTTGGTCGCAACTTCTGTGCAAGTATCCTGAAATGCATGTTAAAACCCGAGTCAAGCCAAAATCAGGGAATTCAGGTGAATTCTTAGAGCTCATTCAGAGGTTTTATTTTTCTCACACTTAAATAGTGGTGCGATTTTAATCAGTATTTCAGATCAGATTTTCATTGATGTTATCCATTTTTTTCCACAGACTTGCATTGGCAAGTTTGATCCATGGCTAGGATTAAAATCGAACATGTCTTTGTGTTAATTTTCTATTTGCTATTTTTCCCATATATATTGGAACACTTGGCTCGGCTGAGTGTTCCTGTGTTTTCTATGAAGGAGCCGTAGTCTGAGGAGGCTTATCTCTTAAAGAGGACCTGTCACCAAACCAGGCATGGTGATCTAATTATAGCACTGGATGCAGCATGTCTACTGCATCCAGGCAAGGGGTCCCCCAGCACTTGAGCCGCCCTGTACCCTGAGTAAATACACTTAGAAAACTTACATCGTGCAGCCATAAAGGAGGTGGCTAGAGGCTGCAGCCGAAGGGCAGATTCACACCCCCTGCATGTGTAATCTACCCACTGCTGCCAATCATTGTCTCCCTCTTCTGCAGCATTAAACAGAGTTTTTTTTTTAAATTGCAAATGGCCATGTAGCCCCGCCCCCTGCGGTGACGTCACCACTTATACCCACCCTGCTCTATGGATAACATAGAGCAGGGCGGGTATAAGCGGTGATGTCACTGCAGGAGGCGGGGCGGCTGGCCTCCTGCTCTGACATCACCACCTCTCCCCGCCCTGCTCTATGTTAACCATAGAGCAGGGCGGGTATAAGCGGTGATGTCACTGCAAGGGGCGGGGCTAAGCGGCCATTTCTGGGGGGGGGGAAAACTATTTAATGCTGCAGAAGAGGGAGACAATGATTGGCAGCGGTGGGAAGATTACACATGCAGGGGGTGTGAATCTGCCCTTCGGCTGCAGCCTCTAGCCACCTTCTTTATGGCTGCACGATGTAAGTTTTCTAAGTGTATTTACTCGGGGTACAGGGTGGCTGAAGTGCTGGGGGATACCTTGCCTGGATGCAGCAGACATGCTGCATCCAGTGCTGTAATTAGATCACCATGCCTGGTTTGGTGACAGGTCCTCTTTAAGCCCCCTTCACATCACGCTTTTGCGTATCCCATGTGTATCCATTTTGAAACGAATAGCAAGGGATCCGTTTTAGCCTCCCATGTATCCCTATGGGCATGGATTGATCCTTAATGGCCATCCGTTTGTGTACTTTTTGTCAGGGATCCGTTTGTGTCAGCTGTTTTCCGGTACCCAGAATCGTTGACTGCTCAGCTTTTGGGCTGTGTTTAAAAAAGCAGACACATACGGACAGAGACGGATCCGACGGTGTCCACTTCAAATAACATGGGGGTCTATGGAGACGGATCCATTAAGCAGATCCATTTTGCTGTACTGGGCATGCTCAGAATCAAGTTACAGCTCCTTCTAGCCCTATGCCTGGTCCATCTCTCTCTCCAGAACTCACATTATCATTATGTCCTGGACAAAACAGATCCTTAAAAAAAAAAAAACTATATGCACCTCTCCCCAACATCATCTATTGATAAGACTCAGAAGGACCCATACACAGACTGTCGGCAGATATCAGCGGGTTCAGCCAAAGCTAGTCTAATGTATTTGGGAGCCTTTACTTTTCTCTCTCAATTGAAAACATATTAACGTGTAGCCAAATCATGACACAACAACGAGTCAGCAAACAGCTATCTAAGTTATGGCCACCTTGTGCTGCCGATACCATTGCAGAAGCTTATCCTTCCATGACTAGAAAAATCTAAAATTTCAAATCTTTCACTTCCTGACACACATTCTTGAAAAAGATTCAGTAAAACTTGTATTTTACCCATTGAAATCCTTAATGAAGGCATATGAGTCCAGCGGTGGTCCTTTATTTATTGACAGTTTTCCCTATATGTCTACACTGACAGAGATGACTGTCAATCATTGAATAGGACTTTGCACTGGACTCATGTGACTGCAAACAACTTAGATTTTATTGAACAAAATGCAAGCTTAAGTGAAACCTTTCCCTAAAAAAAAAACGTATATCAATCTCCCTCATCTCCCCATGCTCTATAAGGCATCACATTTTCGTATACGTTCAGTAGCTCTATTGGGATTTGTGTGTTTGTGCCAATGGGGCCGTTGAGTATAATGATGTGGATGGAATCACAGTGTGCTCTGCCATGCATCATTTTAAGCTGTAAATGCCTATTGGAGGCAGACACTAAGACAGAGTCAAATACGCTTTGCCGTCCGTCTCCAATAGGTGTATACATCTGAAAGGTCTGCATGACAGAGCACAATGCGACACCATCTGCATAATTATTGTCAATGGCCCTGTCATCACATAAACCCGAATATCATTTTTAGGGTTTGGGATGTAAGTCCCGATGGAGCTAGTGAACTTAGTGGCAAAGTCTATGTGAATCCAGACTGACATCCTGCCTGCAGCTCACATAGAGTTTTCAACATAACAGGTTTTCTTTAATGTCCCAGTCAACAATTTCTTCATATCCTCAACTTCCCATACGTCTGATTTTAAGAAGTTAGAAGTTTTAGCCTCAAAACTTCTAAAATGGTACTGAATCTCGACAGGAATGTAGATATAATTTGTATGTGAATTAGAAGGGGAAATCACAGAGGAACATTCTGTATCATAACAGTCCATTGTTCTAAAAAGTCAATTTTGAAATGCATCCAAATATATAATACACTAATAGTATGCCTAACCTCACTTTAGCTAAACTTTTCATTATTATCAACAGTATTACACGCCAAACAATGCATGATAGGAACACTTCCTATAACTACTATATATAGTTCAGGATAGGAAAAGCCTGCAATTAGTAGCCAGAGGGAGTCAGGAAATACAGATATAGACATGCAATGAGTGTTCAGACCAGAGGTAGAAGTAAAACCAGAACACATTTCATCTGCCAGTGTGAAAAGCGATATAAAAGCCGGCTATCACAATAAACAGAAAAGTATGTTCATCATATTAAGAATGTATGGTGTAGTGGCATTGTGGGTTAATTTACTTCCACCAATGGACATGACAGTTTGCAGCAATGAGAGACAGGCAAAAACATAGAAATAGAAAGGTCACTGTGCCTGGAAAACAGGGACAGAGGCCGGAGTACCAGGAGGTAGAGTCTGGCTGCTGGAGGGTCAATGGCTGCAGTGGGGCTTTCTCTGCCCAAGGAACCAATGTGCTAAAACAACCAAGGCTATGCCTCAGCCTGCGCACACTTTCACAGGGCCTGTGTCAGAGTAAGTGGAGGACATGACAGAAAAACAAAATGTCAATAGAGAAATTTGGGTTTAGTGAAATACATAAAGATCAACTATTATGTTTGTCATACTTTTAGCAAAATTGTACTGTCAAATGGCTGAAGACTAGTGTATAGCTTTTATTGGTTGTAGTACTGTCACCACAGCCATACAGCTCCTGCATAGGGGGAGTGCAACATTTTAAAGCTTCTTTTAGGTCATGACATCCAGAAGCAATTTTTTAGTAGACACACCTGCCATTATAATATATGAAGGTGGCCCATGAATTCAATGGCTATTACAAAGTTATGTAATCTATTATAAGGCTTAGGCTACCTGGTCATGGGGAGAAACTCTCAAAAAGTCATATGATAAAAACATATGCACGACTAGTCTGAGATGTGCTGTCAGGTGACCATTTTAGATCTCTGATTTCACTATAAATAAAACATCCAGGTCACATGTGACTTGTTGAGTCTACAACAAATGTATCGCTTGCAACCAGCAACAGAAAGGCCAAAACGCATGTAGAAACATCTGCACAGTTTGGTTACAAAGCAACACCATGGGAAATCATTGCAACACTAGATGTAATGTGTCGCTGCAGTAGCCCTAAACTAATTGTGGCTAAATTACAGAAATATTACATACAGTGCCTTGCAAAAGTATTCACCCCTTTGGCTTTTTATCTATTTTGTTACATTATAACCTGCGTTTAATTCATCAGCAGTAAATAGTCTAAGTTGGGGAAGGGAAGTAAAAAATATATAGGCAAAAAATAAATGGGATAAAATAAATAAAAATTGTCATGTGAATATGTAATCATCAGCCCTTGTGCTTATGAAGCCCCTAAAAAATTCTGGTGCAATCAATTACCTTCATAAGCCATGTGTTTAGTGAATGGAAGTCCACCTGTGTGCAATCTAAGTGTCACATGGTCTGTCAGTATATATACACCTTTCTGAAAGGCCACAGAGGCAGACACACTATTAAATAAGAGGGACCACTACCCAAACAATACCATGAGGGCCAATAAGATCTCCAAACAAGTCAGAGACAAAAGTTGTTGAAAAGCACTAGTCAGGGTTGGGTTCTAGAAAAAAAACAAAAAAAAAACCTTTGACGATTCCTCAGAGCACCATCAATTCAAAAGTACATGGCACCACAACAAACTTGCCAAGGGAGGGTCGCCCACCAAAACTCTCAGCCTGGGCAAGGATGGCATTAATCAGAAATGCAATACAGACATAAAGTTAACACTGAAGGAGCTGCATTGTTCTCAACCAGAGACTGGAGTATCGGTCCATATGACCACAATAAGCCATACACTCCATAAAGCTGGCCCTTATGGAAGAATGGCCAGAAAAGAAAGCCTTAACTTGCAGCCCAAAATTGGAAGGCTTGTTTGATTTTGCCAAAAGACATGGGAAACTCCCCAAATGTATGGAGGAAGGTGTTGTGGTCAGATGAAACCAAAAGCGAACGAAGGTAAACCCTAGGTCTGGCATCAAACCAACACAGCTCATCACCCTAAGTACACCACCCCCACAGTGAAACAAGGGGGTGGCAGCATCATGCTGCGGGGATGTTTTTCAGCACCAGGAACTGGAAAATGGTCTGAAATGATGGGAAGCTGGATGATGCAAAATGCATTGATATTCTTGAGCAGAAGTGGTTTCAGTCTGTCAAGGATTTGAGACTGAGACGGAAGTTCACCCTCCAACAAGACAATAACACAAAGCGTATTGCTAAAGCAACACTCAAGTGGTTTAATAGAAAATGTATAAATGTATTGGAATGGCCTAGTCAAAACCTAGACTGTAATCCTATTGAGAATCTGTGGTCAGATTTGAGATCGCTGTTCACCTGCCCCAAAAGAAGGCTCTACAAAGTACTGACTTTAGGGGGAAAAATCGTTATAGACACTGAAGTTTTCAGTTATTTTATGTTAGTTGTTGTTTGCCTCAAAATAAAAATAAAAAAACATGCAAACCCTCACAAAAAAATAGGGAAATTCCAGGTTGTGAGGCAGCAAAACACAAAAAATACCAAGGACAGTGAGTACTTTAGGCAAGGCTCTGTATATTCTTTTGTTGAATAGAAGAGTAATTGTGCAGAATTATTAGGCAAGTTGTATTGTAGAGGATTATTTTTATTACTGATCAACAACTATGTTCTCAATCAACCCAAAAGACTCAAATATCAAAGCTTAATATTTTTGGAAGTTGGAGTGGGGATTTTTTTAGATTTGGCTATCTTAGGGCCCTTTCACATCAGCGTTTTTTTAAATTTGCGGCAGATGCGGTGAAAAAACCGCATCTGCCGCAACTGCCGCATAACGGTTCCACTTGCGGCACGGTTGCGGTTTTTTCCATAGGAAGTATAGGGGGACTTGCGGCAGATGCGGCAAGTGCGGTATTGCACTTGCGGCAGGTGCGGCAGAGAAAAAAACCGCGGCTTACTGCGGTTTTTTTCTCTGCCGCACCTGCCGCAAGTGCAATACCGCACTTGCCGCATCTGCCGCAAGTCCCCCTATACTTCCTATGGAAAAAACCGCAACCGTGCCGCAAGTGGAACCGTTATGCGGCAGTTGCGGCAGATGCGGTTTTTTCACCGCATCTGCCGCAAATTTAAAAAAACGCTGATGTGAAAGGGCCCTTTAGGGTGCTTTCACATCTGCGTTTTTCGTAATTCGCGGCAGATGCGGTGAAAAAACCGCATCTGCCGCGTTTGCCGCATAACGGTTCCACTTGCGGCAC
This sequence comes from Allobates femoralis, assembly GCA_033576535.1. Lineage (NCBI taxonomy): Eukaryota > Metazoa > Chordata > Amphibia > Anura > Aromobatidae > Allobates > Allobates femoralis. The sequence continues at coordinate 617,608,949 of JARQOC010000003.1, forward strand.
GGTTGCGGTTTTTTCCATAGGAAGTATAGGGGGACTTGCGGCAGATGCGGCAAGTGCGGTATTGCACTTGCGGCAGGTGCGGCAGAGAAAAAAAACGCAGTAAGCCGCGGTTTTTTTCTCTGCCGCACCTGCCGCAAGTGCAATACCGCACTTGCCGCATCTGCCGCAAGTCCCCCTATACTTCCTATGGAAAAAAACGCAACCGTGCCGCAAGTGGAACCGTTATGCGGCAAACGCGGCAGATGCGGTTTTTTCACCGCATCTGCCGCGAATTACGAAAAACGCTGATGTGAAAGGGCCCTTAGGAGGATATCTGTTTGTGCAAGTAACTATTACTGTGCAGAATTATTAGGCAACTTAATAAAAACCAAATATATTCCCTTCTCACTTGTTTATTTTCACCAGATAAACTAATATAACTGCACAAAAATTAGAAATAAACATTTCTGATAAGCAAAAAAAAAACCACAAAAAAAATTAGTGACCAATATAGCCACCTTTCTTTATGATGACACTGAACATCCTTCCTTCCATCCATAGATTCTGTCAGTTGCTTGATCTGTTTACGATCAACATTGCGTGCAGCAGCCACCACAGCTTCCCAGACACTGTTCCGAGAGGTGTTCTGTTTTCTCTCCCTGTAGAGCTCACATTTCAAGAGGGACCACAAGTTCTCTATGGGGTTCAAATCAAGTGAACAAGGGGGCCATGTCATTATTTTTTCTTGTTTTAGACCTTTACAGGCCAGCCACGCTGTGGAGTAGTTGGATGCATGTGATGGAGTATTGTCCTGCATGAAAATCATGTTTTTCTTGAACGATACCAACTTCTTTCTGCACCACTGCTTAAAGAAGTTGTCTTCCAGAAACTAGCAGTAGGTCTGGGAGTTAAGCTTCACTCCATACTCAACCCAAGAAGGTCCCACAAGTTAATCTTTGATGATACCAGCCCGTACCAGAACCCCACCTCCACCTTGCTGGCGTCTTGAGTTGGAGTGGAGCTCTCTGTCCTTTACTGATCCAGCCTCTGGCTCATCCATCTGGCCCATCAAGAGTCACTCTCATTTCATCAGTCCATAAAACCTTTGAAAAATCAGTCTTAAGATATTTCTTGGCCCAGTCTTGACATTTTATCTTATGTTTCTTGTTCAAAGGTGGTCGTTTTTCAGCCTTTCTTACCTTGGCCATGTCCCTAAGAATGGCACACCTTGAGCTTTTTGATACTCCAGTAACGTTGCAGCTCTGAAATATGGCAAACTGGTGGCAAATGGCATCTTGGCAGCTTCACGCTTGATTTTCCTTAATTCATGGGCAGTTATTTTGCGCCTTTTTTGCCCAACACGCTTCTTGCGACCCTGTTGGCTATTTGCCATGAAACGCTTGATTGTTCGGTAATCACGCTTCAAATGTTTGGCGATTTCAAGACTGCTGCATCCCTCTGCAAGACATCTCACAATTTTGGATTTTTCAGAGCCCGTCAAATCTCTCTTCTGACCCATTTTGCCTAAGGAAAGGCAGTTGCCTAATAATTAAGCACAACCTTATATAGGGTGTTGTCATTAGGCCACACCCCTCCTCATTACAGAGATGCACATCACCTGATTTACTTAATTGGTAGTTGGCTCCCAAGCCTATACAGCTTAGAGTAGGACAACATGTATAAAAAGTATCATGTCATCAAAATACTCATTTGCCTATTAATTCTGCACACAGTGTAAAAATTATGCATTCAACAATCTGTTCCTTTGATTGGCAAGCTATCTAATTAGTTATTGTCAAAATGGCCGACTTCATGAGCTGTAAAACCATGTTGCCATTATATTTTTCGCTATAGAAGCAAACTTCTATTTATTTAACATGGCAGTTAGTAGTTGGAAAGGAAGAAAAGTCCTCAATAATTGATCCTTTTGGTAAAGATCTTTTTAAAATAAGCCTTGCATACTACTTAGGTGTCTACATCAGGCATCTTTATTATCTACTTTCTTCTACTAATAACCTAATGTTGAGATGAGAATATCCCATGATTTGTATACACAAAATGCACTGACCATACAACAATTAAAGTTTAGTCACCATAAAAATGGAACAGAAAAAAGATCCAATCATAGCCGTATATAGTCCAAATATACACACACCCTCCGCAACTTTGACATTACAAAACCAAAGAGAAAAGTTATGGAATTATGGAAATCATAGAATGGCTAGACATGTTAATTATATGCAAATGATGAAAAAATGGAAACATAAGTTGCAAAACATTGTGATTCATTCAGAATCAAGTATGAATGTCACATGCATAAATACCCACACTTAGTAGCATTGACAACCATTAATAACCTCATTGATAGTAATCTGAAAAATGTGTTACCAAGATGAATGCACTGGACACAAAAATCATCAAAATCCACGGCTGACAGCTGCCTTAGAAATTTCAGTTTGATGAGGTCCCAGATGTACTTGATGAGAGACAAGCCAAAGACGCTGCAGATCATGGTAGCACATTTAGGCCATGCATGCTGTGACAGTAGCACAAGCAATATACTGCCTGGAGTGGTTGTGTTGCAAAATGACTCATGGGACAGTTTGAAAAAAGGCTGTACCACAGGTTCCATGGCCAAGTTAACGTAACATTAAGCTGGTGCTGTAGCTGTAATGAAGACTAGACGAAAACCAGTGTGATATTCCCTTGTGAAGGTCTCTTAATGGACTTGCCCTTGTGGCCTCCAGATCAACCTCTTGCTATTGTCAAACCCACAACAAAAGCATTATTTATCACTGAAGAGGATAGACCTTAAGCGCCTGTCACACGTGTCAATGTCGCCCGCGATATCGCTCATGCGTCACATATTATTCGTTGCCTGAGCGATGTGGAATTATCGCAGGTAAGATGTCACACGCGTCAATATGACCCAGCGATGCGGTGATGTCGCCATCTTGCGAGCGATTTTATTTAGTCCCTTGTACGGTGTCAAAATAGAAAATACGTCGCTGAGTTTAGTGTCACACGCAGCGATGCACAAGGTCTACTGAGCGATGAGCGACAGGTTTTACATCTGGCAGTGAAACCTGCGATTGGCGATCAGCGACATATCGCTGGTTGCATCGCTTGGTCACACGCTTCAATGTCGCTCCTACGTCACTTTTACGTCGCTTGAGCGGCTGAAAATCCGTGACGCATGAGCGACATTGACAGCGATATTGACGTGTGTGACATACCCTTTAATCCCAGCCTGTAGTATTGTCTTCCTCTGCACCATATTAGTCTTTGGGAAGACACGGTGAGTTTAGGATTGGTATACGATCTCCAATTTCACTTCCAGCACAAAATGGATTTATTGAGGAATCAGCGGTACAGCCATTTATCCAAAATTACATTAATAAGCTCATCAATAACATACCAACCCTGGGTATATCTGTGCATGGCACTCAGTTGATACTGAATAAAATTAGATATTTTACAACTTTTTTTCCCCATTTTTTTTATCATTTACATATCAGTAACATGTCTATTGATTGAATGATTTGCATAATTCCATGACTTGTGTATGTAAAGTACTGTACTGTAAATAATATATTTAATTATGAAATAATATTTGTAGCTGCCTTCCACTTGTGAATAAAATATGTGCATATGATTGGAGCTTTTCAATTTGCTATGTTTTGCTCTGTCTCTCTCTGCTCGCTGTACCATATGGAATGAACTTAAATAATTATTGACATTGAAATTTGGAATATGTAATTTTACCAGCAACATGGAAGCAATGCTTTTACATACTACATTTAATCCAAATATGGAGATGCAAACCCCTACTGTTGGGAGAACACATTGACAGGCATAAAGTCACACTTCTACATAGTACCAGTCTCCATTAACTTTGCTCAAAACCAGGAGACCATGTTGCAAAGGTGGCCAAAAAACAAATGTGGTGACCAGTGTTTGCTCTTCACTTTTCATGCTTTTGCTTATAAGTTGCTTCCACCTGCTAAATTGATGTTGCTGGAAAGCCATCACTACATGCATAAGAGCTCATCTTTACCAGCTGAACCAGCAAAAAGACCTCTTTCTCTGTATCCAAAAGAATGCACACACTGTTCATCATATGATGACTGCCCTGTGTGCTTCCCCTGCCAGGCACAAAAAGCAGATAATGACAGCACTGTGTGCTTTCTTTGTACGGGCCTATATCGGAGAGTGATGCAAAAAGGAGCTGGCTATAGGTTGCTTGTAACCTGCTTCCTGCCGGTAGAGGTTTCAAGGTGGGAGTGTGTTAGTGAATACACGGCAAGATGATGTCCGACACTACTTATAGGATGAAGATAAAAGACATCGGGTGATTCCTTTGTACTGCTACTGGATTATCAATAATGACCAAGGATGAAGAAATATGTGGTTTTATTAATCAACTTGTTTCAAAGTCATCCAACTTTTTGCTCAGGATACAGCAACAATAATTTGAGGCTATACCGTGAGGAAGTAGTCAGATGACTGATTCGCGGTTGATTTAAAAAAAAAAAACATATTTCTTCATCCTTGGACCTTGCTAAGATATGTCTAACTGTTTTGCCTCCCAAATAAGTGAATAGAGAGTGATAAGCAAGAAATGCCATTTCTTCAGAAATGGGTCTTGCATTTGTCAGATAATTATAAGTCCCCAACAATAATGGAAGTGGAGGAGAAAAACATATTTCTTCATCCTTGGACCTTGCTAAGATATGTCTAACTGTTTTGCCTCCCAAATAAGTGAATAGAGAGTGATAAGCAAGAAATGCCATTTCTTCAGAAATGGGTCTTGCATTTGTCAGATAATTATAAGTCCCCAACAATAATGGAAGTGGAGGAGAATATCCTCATAAAGCAAATAGATGAAGCAGCGACTCAGGGAGAAGTCATTATTATGGGGGACTTCAACTACCCTGAAATACATTGGGGAACAGAAACCTGCAGTTCTAGCAAAGGTAATAAGTTTTTGAAAACTATAAGAGACAATTACCTTTCACAACTGGTTCAGGACCCAACAAGAAGGGGGGCACTGCTGGACCTAATATTAACTAACAGGCCAGACCGCATATCAAATATACGGGTTGGAGGTCACTTGGGTAATAGTGATCATAACTTAATAAGCTTTCAAGTATCCTTTACTAAGACGTGTAGTAGAGGGGCCACAAGGACACTAAACTTCAGGAAGGCAAATTTCCAACGGTTGAGAGATGATCTTAGTGCAATAAACTGGGACGATGTCCTGAGACATAAAAGTACACAACACAAATGGGAGATGTTTATTAGCATCCTGAATAGGACCTGTGCACAATATATACCCTATGGGAATAAGCATGCTAGAAATAGGAGGAAACCACTATGGCTAAATAAAGCGGTAAGAAGTGCAATATGTGACAAAAAGAAAGCATTTAGGGAATTAAAGCAAGTAGGTAGTGATGAAGCATTAAATAAATACAGAAAATTAAATAACATTTGTAAAAAGCAAATCAAGGCAGCAAAGATTGAGACAGAGAGACTCATTGCCAGAGAAAGTAAAAAGAATCCCAAAATATTTTTTAACTACATAAATAGTAAGAAACTAAAAAATGATGGTGTCGGCCCCTTTAAAAATAGTCTGGGTGAAATGGTGGATGAGGATGAGGAAAAAGCAAATATGCTAAATGACTTTTTTTCAACAGTATTTACACAAGAAAATCCCATGACAGACAATATGATCAGTGATAACAAAAATTCTCAATTAAACGTCACCTGCTTAACCCAAGAGGAAGTACGGCATCGTCTAAAAATCACTAAAATTGACAAATCCCCGGGCCCAGATGGGATACACCCCAGAGTGCTGCAGGAATTAAGTACTGTCATAGATAGACCATTATTTTTAATATTTAAAGATTCCATAATATCAGGGTCTGTACCACAGGACTGGCGTATAGCAAATGTGGTGCCAATATTCAAAAAGGGGACAAAAACTGAACTTGGAAATTATAGGCCAGTAAGCTTAACCTCTACTGTGGGTAAAATCCTAGAGGGTTTTCTAAGAGATGCTATACTGGAGTATCTGAACAAAAATAACCTCATGACCCATTATCAACATGGTTTTACGAGGGACCGTTCCTGTCAAACTAATCTAATAAGCTTCTATGAAGAAGTAAGTTCTGGACTGGACCAAGGAAATGCAGTGGATGTGGTGTATATGGACTTTTCAAAAGCTTTTGATACGGTGCCACACAAAAGGTTGATACATAAAATGAGGGCAATGGGGATAGGGGAAAATATGTGTAAGTGGGTTAAGAACTGGCTTAGTGATAGGAAACAAAGGGTGGTTATTAATGGAACACACTCAGAATGGGTCACAGTTAACAGTGGGGTACCACAGGGGTCAGTGTTGGGCCCGCTCCTATTTAATATATTTATTAATGACCTTGTAGGGGGCATACAGAGTAGAATCTCAATATTTGCAGATGACACTAAACTCTGCAGGGTAATCAATACAGAGGAGGACAATTTTATATTACAGGAGGATTTATGTAAACTAGAAGCTTGGGCTGCTAAATGGCAAATGCGCTTTAATGGGGATAAATGTAAAGTCATGCACTTGGGCAGAGGAAACAAAGGGTATAATTATGTGCTTAATTATAAAACACTGGGCAAAACTATCACTGAAAAAGACCTGGGTGTATGGGTAGATGACAAACTCACATTTAGTGGCCAGTGTCAGGCAGCTGCTGCAAAGGCAAATAAAATAATGGGATGTATTAAAAGAGGCATAGATGCTCATGAGGAGAACATAATTTTACCTCTATACAAGTCACTAGTGCGACCACACTTAGAATACTGTGTACAATTCTGGTCTCCGGTGTATAAGAAAGACATAGCTGAACTAGAGCGGGTCCAGAGAAGAGCGACAAAAGTTATTAGAGGACTAAGGGGTCTGCAATACCAAGACAGGTTATTAAACCTGGGGTTATTTAGCTTGGAAAAACGAAGGCTTAGGGGTGATCTTATAATAATGTACAAATATATGAGGGGGCAGTACAGAGACCTTTCTAATGATCTCTTTACTCTTAGGCCTGAGACTGGGACAAGGGGGCATCCTCTACGTCTGGAGGGAAGAAGGTTTAATCATAATCACAGACGCGGATTCTTTACTGTAAGAGCAGTGAGACTATGGAACTCTCTGCCACATGATGTTGTAATGAGTGAGTCACTACTAACATTTAAGAGGGGCCTGGATGCCTTTCTTGAAAACTATAATATTACCAGTTATACATACTAGATTCTTTGATAGGGCGTTGATCCAGGGAATTAGTCTGATTGCCGTATCTGGAGTCAGGAAGGAATTTTTTCCCCCAATGTGGAGATTAGTGTTGCCACATGGGGTTTTTTTTGCCTTCCTCTGGATCAACATGTTAGGCTATGGGTTGAACTAGATGGACTTAAAGTCTTCCTTCAACCTTAAAAAAAAACTAAAAAAAAAAAAAAAAAACTATATTTATGGCACATCATGTGGAAATTCCATAAATTATGGTATGGGCATAATCCCTTCATAATCTCTCAGCAGGATTTCATACCCTAAACTATTTAGATGAGTATTTCCAACAATATCTTTCATAGACAAATCCATTAATGATAATGTTCTATTATTATTGAAAAATCTGTGTATGAATGGATATGCAAATGAGGCTAAAGGGCTATTTGCACATCTGAATCCTCTGTCACTTCAGCTCCATTCCCCACCCAGTGCTGTCTCCTCCTGCTTGACAGACAACTCCTTTGCAAAAAATCACACAGCATATGGGCTATCAGTAAAGCAGGAGAAGCAGCGCTGGAGAAGGAATAGAACTGGAGTGACAGAGGCTTAGAATCTACAACAGCTCCTCAGCTTCATTTGCCTATCAATTCAAACACTGATTTCTCAGTAACGGAGGAACACATTGGCCATGAAACGATATTGCTGGACTTGTTTTTGAAAAGAATACATCCGCAAACAAACAGTTATGGGGTAAAATCCTACTGACAAATTCCCTTTAAACATGTCTCTAACATCAAGCAGTGTCTGATGAAAAAAACATTTTCCTTAATGTCCTTTTTGCACAGTTTCCTAAACTAAAGCCCATTCCAGCCCAAATTACCTGTCATGTTTGTTTTCTTGTGCTCCCCTAAGCAGCTCTTGAATATTTTTGGTGATCTGTTCAGTCTTTCGTATGACGTCCTCAGTGCTGGGAAGGGTGGCACTTGCATCCACATCCGGGTCATCCATTTCAGGTATTGAGCCTTCTCCGTGCCAAGGCATGCTTCTCTGACGCCCTTTCCTACTTGAACTGCATAGACATAGGAAGCTTAGAAGAGCTATTACTGTACAAACACTGTCCATTATATTCTGATGCACTGTGAAATAATGTCATTTGATATTACTCATGGCGTTACCTTACTGATACAGAAACCAGATTATCACAATGTGAGCAAATAGTTCGATATCAGCTTATTTTAGACCACAATCATTTCTAACTTACATTTCTCATTTCCTGTGCCACAGAAGTGATGCACTGAAGATTAGTCATAGTGCTTGGAAATGAAATGTGCAAACTTGTGCAACTGATTTACTGCCTCTACACAATTTAACAATACCACAATAAGGCTGGCTTCACACCACGTTTTTTTGGGATCCTGTTCTGTCCGTTTTGAAAAGGACAGAACAGGATCCTATTTTGCCTCCCATGTTTCCCTATCGTGCCGGATTGGCCATAAATGACCATCCAATTCTGCCAGTTCAGTCCCAGATTCGTTTCTGTACTATTCTTTCACGGACCCAAAATCGGAGACTGCTCCAATTTTGGGCTCCAGCAAAAAAAAAAAAAAACTGGACAGAAACGAATCCGGGGCGATCCGGCGCCTATAACATGGAAGTCTATGGGTGCCGAATCCGGGAAAAACAGGATTGTTTCCCGCATCCGGTTTTAGTGTACTGAGCATGCTATGTACACTAAAACTGCTCTGTTCTCATAATTTCACTTTAGCAATGTATCTACATACACTGCTAAAGTGAAATTAAAGTGCAAAGTTAAAAATAACCAAAAAAAAATCTTCACCTCTCAGCCGAGTTTCAGCATGTCATTTACTTCCGATGGCTGTAGGACCTTAATCAGCTGACCGGGAAGGGGCGGCAAATGCGATCAACTGATGTGTCATATGACTGCATTTTATATTTGTATCCCTGCTATATACTGTGTAATGGATGTGTCTGTCCATACAGGCTCATGGTCTGATCATACCACATCTCCTGTGCTGAGATAATCTTATATATGTGTCCCTGCTATATACTGTGTAATGGATGTGTCTGACCATACAGGGACATGGTCTGATCATACCACATCTCCTGGGCAGGGGTTGACAAAAAAGAGAATATAGACATTACAGCACAGGATCACAAATAATTCTTTCTTTGAGACAAAACATTTTTTACAAACAGGCAGGGAAATGTTTTACCTCAAAAAAAGAATAATCTGTGATCCCATATTAGAATGTCTGTATAGTCTTTCTTCTTCCCGGGCCCACGAGATGTGGTATGATTAGATCATGGCTCTGTACGGTCAGACACAGGTATTACACAGTACATAGCAGGGATACATAAATAGGATTATTTCAGAATAGTAAAAAATAAAAATGTAAACACATCTAATTGTGCAAATTAATATTATTCTAAAGTCTATTGATTAACGTGAACTTTAAAATTCACTTTCTTTGTTGGAAAACTCCATTAACAGTACAGAGTCAGAAAGATCAGTGGGAGAGTCACAATAATGACGACAAAGCCGCCTTAAGGCTGTTTTCACATCAGCGTTTTTCGTATCTGCCTCCTAACAGTCGCACTTGCGGCAAGCCCCATACATTGTCTATGGGGCTTGCGGCAGGTGCGGTATAGCCGCAGTTCCAGCACTTGCGGCAGCGGAAAAAAAACGCTGCTGACCGCGTTTTTTTTTCGCGCCCGCAACAGCCATAAGTGCTGGAACCGCGGCTATACCACACTTGCCGCAAGCCCCATAGACAATGCATGGGGCTTGCAGCAAGTGCGACTGTTAGGCGGCAGATGCGGTAAATCTGCTGCAATCAGCGAAAAACACTTATGTGAAAGGGGCCTAAGAAAAACTCCGGAGGCCTCCTGAAGTGGCTTCGCCTGGCAAATCTAAGTGACGTAATGCACACATAGCCTTAGCCAAGAGCCTACAGGAAATGTCACACCAACAAGATGGTGATCACACAGTATCCTTACATATTAAACTAACCTGATCTGACCACAAATAACCTTCTCATAAGCACTATTGTGGTAAGAAGCAGCAGAGTGGAGTGATACTGCAGTATTGTATCAGACTACGTATAAGGTTTGTTTGGAGCCTATCTTGAACAGCAGGTACTTAAAGCTACTGCTCAATATCCTACAAAACTTTGTAATTTTTAACCAAAATTTCTACTTTTAAATTCATATTCACTGAAGAAATCTGCAAAGTTGCAGTCTTAAAATAAATAAATATGACATTTTGGACATACCTTATTTCTTCCAGCTCTGCATCAAGAAGGGTATTATCATAATCGCTTTCCAGTACGCTTGTCTGCTTTTCTACTTTTGACCCCTAAAGTAAGTGAGCAGATACTTTACATATTTATAGATTGTAATGGCATTTCAAAATAGTGAGCACTACATTTTTCAACACCAAAATAATTATTTTGAACACAAATACAGTGCGTTGTGAAAGTATTTGGCCTCCTTGAACTTTTCAACATTTTGCCACATTTCAGGCTTCAAACAAAGATATAAATTTAATTTTTTTGTGAAGAATCAACAAGTGGGACACAATTGTTAAGTGGAATGAAATTTATTAGATGATATTTTAAACTTTTTTAACAAATAAAAAACTGAAAAGTGGGGTGTGCAATATTATTCGGCCCCTTTACTTTCAGTGCAGCAAACTCACTCCAGAAGTTCAGTGAGGATCTCTGAATGATTCAATGTTGTCCTAAATAACTGGTAATGATAAATAGAATCCACCTGTGTGTAATCAAGTCTCTGTATAAATACACCTGCTCTGTGATAGTCTCAGGGTTCTGTTTCAAGTGCAGAAAGCATCATGAAGACCAAGGAACACACCAGGCAGGTCCGATATACTGTTGTGGCGAAGTCGGATTTGGATACAAAAAGATTTCTCAAGTTTTAAACATCCCAAGGAGCAGTGTGCAAGCAATCATATTGAAATGGAAGGAGTATCAGACCACCGCAAATCTACCAAGACCCTGACGTCCCTCTAAACTTTCATCTCGAACAAGGAGAAGACTGATCAGAGATGAAGCCAAAAGGCCCATGATCACTCTGGATGAACTGCAGAGATCTACAGCTGCAGAGATCTACAGCTGAGGTGGGAGAGTCTGTCCATAGGACAACAATCAGTTGTACACTGCACATGGGAGAGTGGCAAGAAGAAAGCTATTTCTCAAAGATATCCATAAAAAGATAAAGTTTGCCACAAGCCACCGGGTCACCAGATGTCAGACATGGATTTACAAGACTTTACATGTATTTTTGCTGTAAATATAATGTAAATATGTAATCTATGTAACAACAGCACCCTGATTGTATATATCTCCGTTTTTTTCAGCGACTTATGTGATCAAGGTCTTGAATGACCGAAACGTCATTCTGTCGCAATCACTATAAGAGAACTTGTTTCAATAAATTTCACTAACAAGCATAAAAAAAGAAAACCTCCCTAAGTGTATGTGTGCAGTGATTCTGATAGACAAGCCACCTGGGAGACACACCAAACATATGGAATAAGGTGCTCTGGTCAGATGAAACCAAAATCAAACTTTTTGGCCACAATGCATAACGATATGTTTGGCGTAAAAGCAACACAGCTCATCACCCTCAAAACATCATCCCCACTGTCAGACATGGTGGTGGCAGCATCATGGTTTGGGCCTCTTTTCTTCAGCAGGGACAGGGAAGATGGTTAAAGTTGATGGGAAGATGGATGGAGCCAAATACAGGACCATTCTGGAAGAAAACCTGTTGGAGTCTGCAAAAGACCTGAGACTGGGACAGAGATTTATCTTCCAACAAGACAAAGATCCCAAACATAAAGCAAAATCTACAATGGAATGGTTCAAAAATAAACGTATCTAGGTGATAGAATGGCCAAGTCAAAGTCCAGACCCCTGAATCCAATCGAGAATCTGTGGAAAGAGCTGAAAACTGCTGTTCACAAACACTCCCATCCAACCTCATGAGCTCCAGCTGTTTTGCAAGGAAGAATGAGCAAGAATTTCAGTCTCTCGATGTGCTAAACTGATAGAAAAATATTGAAATCTGAGAGTCCTCAGTGGTTGATACCTTTTAATGGCTAACTGAAAAGATGGTAAACATAGCAAGCTTTCGGGATACTCCCTAAGGCTTCTTCGTTAGGCTGATAATGACACAAATTCTGAAGACACATACATCTATTATATAATCACGAATGGGTTTTTTGCCCCTTTTGAGACCGCTCGCGCTGCGAGTCAATGTCGTCATGTGGATACGACCGAAGCATTGGCCGCGCAGCGGCCATTGCGAGCAGTTGTAAGGCGACTCGCTATGCCCGCGCAGCGGGCATGGCGAGTCGCCTTAGCAGCGCGAAGCATTGGCCGCGAAGCGGCCATTGCGAGTCAGAGACTCGCTCTTCTAGAATCCCGATGCATCTGCATCGGGCACCCAGCTAGTATATACATAAGCAAAAGAAAAAAAAAAAGTAAAAAAAAAACCATTGTTATAAGCTGTGGTAAATACGACAGGAGACGTTAAGCAGAGTCAGGTTAGGGAGGGGTAAAGGAGCTGGGAGAAAAGAAAACAAATTTCTAAGATAAGCGGAACAAATTGTATTATATGGTTAGTGACCTGTGGAAATCTAAAAATACTTCAGTGAGTTGTGGAGAGTAATAAATGAAGCGAGTGAGCTCACATAAGGAAAGCCAACAGTTCATAGTCCTGAAAATGGAGTCTCTTGGGCTGGTTTCACACTGCGTTTGTGTCTGCATGCGTATGTCATGCAGACGCAAATGCAGCCCATACGATGTGAACGCAGCGGAGAATCTCCGCATGCGTTCACATTAGTATGCAGCCCGCCAGCCAATCAGCTGTCTCGGGGGCGGCCAGGAGGAGGAGATCAGCGGTGGAGATCTCCTCCTCCCGGCCACAGCTGATCTCCCGCCGGTGTTAGCACGGGAGATTTGAAGATACAGCTGATCTGAGAGCTGTTTAAATCTCCCACGTTGACACCGAATAGGGTGATATCGGTGCAGGAGATAAGAAACAGCTGATCACTGCTTCAAATCTCCCACGCCGACCTCACCTATTCGGTGTCAGCGCGGGTGATTTAAACAGCTGTCAGATCAGCTGCGTCTCCCCACTATCTCTGCTGGCACCGGCGGGAGATCAGTGGCGGCTTTAGCTGATCTCCCGGTGGCCGCCGCTGATCACCGGAGGCCACCGGGAGAGATTTCAATGAGATCCACAGCGTTCTCCTGCAGTGCCATACGGAGGACACTGCGGATCCATTGACCTCTATGCGTGGTTTGTGCGCTTGCGGGCGCTTGCAGATAAATCAAGTGCCCGCGACCGCAGAAAAAATGCAACAGGGCTGCGTCCAGAGTGCGCTCGGAGGGTGCACAAATTGTGCGCATCCGAGCGCAAACGCAGCCAAACGCAGGCACATGCGTTCCCATGTTAAACATAGGAACGCATGTGCGCAAGCGTTTGGCTGCGTTCGGTGCGCGGTGTTTGCAAGCGCCAGTGTGAAACTGGCCTTGGAGATGTGATCGCCCCAAGTGTCCTTTCAATCTATATAAAATCGCATGACTCTGTGATGTCCCCAAATGCCCACTCATTTTATATAAAATCCCATGAATCCATGTGAAATATTTAATCCTGTTTTGAATATGTCAAAGGTCGCTATCAGTTTGTATTCCCAAATTCTTCTCTCTCTCTGAGATTTGAAGTTGCTTTTTAAGATGAGCACCCTCATATCGGTTTCACTGTTGTGGTCAGGGCTGGAAAAATGTTTTGCTACAAGTAGATCCATTCGCTTTTCTTTTATTTTAGTGGCGATGAGAATTCATTCTTGTTCTGAATTTTTGCCCGGTCTCACCTATGTACATGCCACCTGTAGGACATTTGGTGCATATGATTAAATACACCACATTGCTTGTGATGCAACTGAAGTTACCCGGGATCTTGTAGTCCTAATCTGTCCCAGGAATCTTTATCTTGTCGGTTGTCATTATAGATGGACCGGTTTTGCACCTGTTTTGGTTGCAGGGAAAGGTTCCTGTTGCTGCTGGAAGGACAGGGCGCTTCTGACAATGATGTTTTTTAGATTCGCAGGTTGTCTAAAGCACAAGAGTGGGGGACCCGGAAATATTGATTTTAGTCTGGCATCTTTTTGTAGAGTGGTTGCAGTTTCCATGCAGCTCCTCTTAGCACCTCCAGACTTGGATTGTAGGTGACTACGAGAGAAAACACTGTTGTTTTCTCTCTAGTTTTGTAATGTAGGAGATGATTCCTTGATATTCTGGTGGCTCTTGTAATCTGGTTTTCAATTGCTCTTGGGGGATTGTCTCTGTCTGTAGGGTTGGAACATATCCGATTGTATCTGATGGCCTGGCTGTACACAATAGGGTTTTTTATGCGTTTTGGATGGAAACTGTCCCATCGGAGATATGTTGGTCGGTCAATTGGTTTCCCGTACAGGCATGTCTCTATTTCATTGTTCCGTAGCTTAATGATGGTGTCCAGAAAGCTGATTTCAGTGCAGGAGTGGTTGAGTGATAAGTTGATGGTGGGATGAAACTGATTAAAGTATACATGGAAAGTTTTCAGCAGTTGCTCAGACTCTGTCCAGATGATTAAAATGACATCAATATAACGGTAGTAGGCCAGAGGCCTGATAGGACAAGAGGATAAAAAGTCACCTTCAAGCTTGGCCATGAAAAGATTTGCATATTGTGGTGCCATTTTGCTTCGCATTGCTGTACCAGTCTCTTGTAAATATATGATGTCATCAAATGTGAAGTAGTTGTGCGTGAGGATGAATTTTAAGTTTAAGTCAGCATCAATCCCTGTGTTTTCCAGGAAGATTTTGCAGGCAATTTAATCCATCCTAGTGTGGGATATTGCTGTACAGAGATTCCACATCCATGGTGGTGAGGATGGTTCCTTCTGGTAGAGGACCTATTGCTGACAGTTTATTCAATAGAAATGGTGGTATTTAAAATATGAGCGCTACACAAGGACACTGCACTGATCAGTATTACCTTTAGGTCTTTATTGAAAATTAACAAATGTGAGTCAATAAAGACCTAAAGGCAATACTGATCAGTGCAGTGTCCTTGTGTAGCGCTCATATTTTAAATACCACCATTTCTATATTGTTCCTTAATCTATCCTCCCTGTTGGGAGTGTGGTGGAAGAGAGCAGCTCTGCACACAAGGACCTGGCTGGTTTAATAGATACGTGATTGATCACGGGACCCTGAGAAGCGAGTTGGAGCTGGACAATCACTTTGGAACCAGGAACGGGCGAGCAAAGGTCTCGGATCCCTTCCTCACCACTGAGCCTACAATCTGGTTGTGCAGAGATGGCACAACCAGAAAAGGTGAGTGAGGAATTAAAATAACGGAGAATTTAATCTGCCTTTTGCAAACAGTGTGGCGTAACCGAAAAATTTTTGTTTTATAGTTTATTCAATAGGTCAGTTGTGTCCTGAATGTAGCTGGGTGTCTCTCTTACCAGGGGTTTGAGAACACCCTCTACGCACCCAGAAATTTGTTCGGTGAGGGTGCCCACACATGAAATTATGGGTCTTCCTGGATTTCCTGGTTTGTGAATTTTGGGAAGCATGTAGAATGTGCCTATTCTTGAACTTTCTGGTATCAGGTCAGCAGCTCTTAAGGATTTGTCAGGTAGGCAAGAAACCAGCCTGTTTAATTCTTTGGGATAGTCCTGTGTGGGGTCAGACTCCAATTTCTTGTAGTAGCGTGTGTCCATCAGTTGTCTTTTTGCTTCCTTCAGGTAGTCAGATTTATTCATTATGAATATTGCACCACCCTTGTCTGCAGGTTTAATAATGATTTGTCGCTGAAAAAGTCCCTTAGGCGTAGTCTCCTGAAGTAATCCTCCAGGTCGCTGCACAGTTCAATTTTATCCAGAGCTTTAGTAGGACAAAATGAGAGTCCCCTAGAAAGCAAAGTTCCACTTTGTTAGGTTTGTAATCCGAAAGGTTGTTGACACAATTAGATGCTTTTTGATAGGAGTAGTTGTCCAAGTTGTCAGGATTTGTCTGTTTTGTTTGTATTGAGTCCTGAATTGATGCCCAGTCTATGTAATTTCTTTTCCTTGTTACGAATCAGACAAGTTTGTAATTTATGGTAATATTGTTATAGATTCTGTTCCATGGCTTCTGTAAGTGTGTTCCTCCATGTTTCCAATTCCCCTTGGATGTTACTTTTGATGCTGTAGAAGACATGCAAAAGGTGGTTCTTTAGCCTCTCAGAGGTCCTGTGGCAAAGGTTTTGTGCATAATGAGAATTGAATTTTCTTATGTGAGCTCTCGTACTTTATTTATTGCTCTCCACAACTCACTGAAGTATTTTTAGGTTTCCACAGGCCACTAACCATATAATAATACAATTTGTTCCGCTTATCTTAGAAATTTGTTTTCTCTTTTCCCAGCTCCTTTACCCCTCCCTAACCTGACTCTGCTTAACGTCACCTGTCGTATTTACCACAACTTATAACACTGTTTTTTTTCTTTTGCTTATGTATATATGTGTGTCTTTAGAGATTTTGGTCATTACCAGGCTGACGAAGGGCCTCAGTGTCCCGAAAGTTTGCTAGGTTTACCATCTTTTCAGTTAGCCATTAAAAGGTATCAACCACTGAGGACTCTCAGATTTCAATATTTTTCTGTCTACTGGCTAACACGGTACACACATTTTTTACCTTACTAAACTGATAGAGACACACCCCAAGCTGTAATCGCAACAAAAGGTGGTGCTACAAAGTATTAACTCGAGGGGGCTGAATAATATTGAACGCCCCATTTTTCAGTTTATTATTTGTTAAAAAGTTTAAAATATGCAATAAATTTTGTTCCATTTGACGACTGTGTCCCACTTGTTGTTAATTCTTCACAAAAAAAAAATAACAATTTATATCTTTATTTTTTCAAGCCTGAAAGGTGGCAAGTTTGAAAAGTTCAAGAGGGCCAAATACTTTCACATCGCACTGTATGTTAACATTAAATTGTTATTCTCAAGTTGTGTCTTGAGCAGCACACAGCCCTCCAGTATCTTCACTTCCTTGTTGCAATGGGGGCGGGCTTGCCTCGATTGATGGTTCTGGTCAGTAGCTTCTCCTGCTAATGTGACACTTTAATGGTTTGTCAGGGCTTGTTCTCAAGTTTACAATGTTATCATATATTTACATATAGAGAAAAAGGTGCATTTAAACAAGACCATGACTGAGGCTGGCTTCACATTTGCGTATGGGAAGGCAGCGTTTTGCTGCGTTCCCATACGCAGTTAAACGCATGCGCACTGCGTTCCTATGTTTAACATAGGAACGCATGGTGCCAGCGTTTGCTGCGTTCGGGTGCGGATGCGGACGATATCTGCTGCTTCCGGTGTCCAGCATCCGCACCCGGGACGCAGCATGTTGGGTTTTTTTGTGCGTTTGGGGAGCTTGGACAATCAGCAAGCGTCCCCAAGCGTACAAAAAAAAGCATTGTCTTCAATGGGTCCGCAGTGTCCTCTGCATGACACAGCAGGAGAACGCTGCGGACCCATTGAAAAATCTCCCGGTGGCCGCCGGTGATGTCACAGGAGCTCACCGACGGCCACCGGGAGATCAGCTGACCCTCTGCTGTCCTCCTTCTCCCCGCCGCCTGTAATCTCATAGCGATGTCGGCGGGGAGAACAGCTGATCTGAAAGCTGTTTGAATCTTCCCGCGCCGACATCTCCTCACAGTGTCGGCGCGGGAAGATTCAAACAGCTCTCAGATCAGCTGTTCTCCCCGCCGACAGTCCCGGAGCTTACCGGCGGCCGGGGGGCGGAGATCTCCGGCGCTGATCTCCGCCTCCGGCCCGCCCCCGGACAGCGCCGATTGGCTGCCGGGCTCCATAGTGATGTGTCCGCAGGCGGACATTATCCGCTGCGGACACATCAAAGTGTCCCTGCTTCTGACAGCGTTTGTGTCTGCATGCCATCAGCATGCAGACACAAACGCTAATGTGAAGCCAGCCTGAGAAAGTGAGAGCACTAATTAGGAGATGTGCTTGGGAAACTGCCGATGGTGGGAGCTGGTGAGTTAGCAGGACTAACAAGTCATAAGCTGAGACAGAGGGTGAGGCGAGTTAACTGATATATAGAAATCAATGGGATGGAGAAACGTGGTTGGTATCACAGGAGTAAACTCAGCCTGTAATGTAGCAAAGGCGTAAACTTAGTTAAGCTCTGGTGGTTGAATTCCTTGGCGATAAGCTATACACTATGCAAGATAAAAGCTTTCATAGCAAGGAAATTACAGCAGATAGAAAATGCAAGTCAACTGCAAACTTGACTTCATGCAGCCTACCTAATCATACCAATTTCGGAACATGAGAATATCCCTTTAAATACTCATGGGCAAACTGGCTATACATAGTTTGAAAATGTTCTATTTGTGCAAATCACTTTTTTGGCCAATAGATAACTGTTGCGGTTACATTCCCCATTCAAAAATCATAATAAACCTTTTTTTTTTTTAATCTTTTCCACTTTAGCCCAGAAGCCAGAAATAAGAATGGTTGTTGCAATGTTGTTTCAATACTTTACGAGCCAAATCCCTGTGTTATTAGCTGCCATATTCAGCTGCTGTCAATAAGGTCATCTGACGTGTATCCCTAAACAGGATTTGACATTTTGACATCAAATCCAACAAATGATCAACATGACTTCATTTAGATTCACAATGACATAATCCCTCTATAGTTGTTATGGTATGGTGGTATCCTTAGGCTGTGTTCCCACGATCAGTGTGTGCAGTGCTATGGACGTAGCATGATTGTGCTGCATCCATAACCCTGCGTTGTAGAGTACAATCACATTGATAGAATTTAGAGAAATCCCATGCCCACCATGCATCAATACTCCACAGTGTTAGCTGACCTGCAGGTCGGTTTTCCGTGCCACTGCTTATTCACACCATGTCAATTTAGCACAGCAAAGTCGGAGGCGATCTCGGTGAGTGAATGCAGGGAAAAGCCACTGTGCCCTGTACGCTGACCGGGGCACGAGTGGCACATCTTCTGATCGCTACCAGCCAATCAGATGATTAAGATCCTTGCAGCGATCGGATCTCTTTCCCTCAGGACCCGGGACAGCCGGCGGAGAGATAAGTATTTTATTTATTTTTAATACCTTTTGTTCATTTGTATTTCGCTTATGCAGTGTATGTACACTGGGAAAGTGAAACTACAGCCCCGACATGTCACACGGAGGGAGGGACACCGGATTCTTCCTTTCCCCGTGTGACATTACATCCTGCTATTCCCCGTGCCCACGATTATAGGAGCTGGAATAGAGCATTGTCTGAATGACAATGAGTGTACCAACTCCTTATAATGGCGCCTACGGGAGAAAGCACGAGCTATTAAGTGAAAAGAATTGACATGGTCATTCTTTTTACAAGCGGGCTTTCTCCCATAAAAGCGCGGCTAAAAAAAAGCGCAGCGTCTGAACAGTAAAAGTGAATTTCCATTCACTTTGCCGGGAAACGCTGGCGCAGATGTGCTTTTGCCGGAAAAGCGCACGTAAAAAGACGTGAACATTACGTGGCATGTGAACGCAGCCTAAAGTCTTAACACCAGCGATGAATCTTTCTTCTTAGTGTATGTAAAAAAATTCTTATGATAAAATTGACTTCATCTGGTTGGAGACCTAGAAACTATAGAGAGCGAAGATATGTGTATCTGGAAATGGCAGATGAATTAATGGGGTCATCAATGGCTTTTCTTTCCTGAATAAAAAAAATTACAACACAGAAAGCCTTCCCTTTTTATTTAGGCCCCGTAAATACTTGACAAACATTCAGATAGAGAAGTCTTTGGTCATATTTGTATTTGAGGTACTATTAATGGATAAATTCCAGAAAATAATAGTTTCCTTGTTTGTTCCATCCCCTCTATGTGTCTGATGCTGCCTCCTCTTCTGCTGCTCTGTCAACTACGCTGCCGCACAGAGCGACATTGCGTTATGTCAGCGTCAGAGCCCGCTCTGTTTGTGCTTTATTCAAACAGCAGGGCAGAAATCTGGTGCTGACGTCATGCAATGCTGCTCACACCAAGAGCTGTGCGGGAGCTTGATTAACACAGAGCAGGAGAAGAGGAGGGCAGAACCAGCAGAAAAGGAGGCAGTGGCAGACACATAGAGGGGGCAGAACACACAAGGAGAAGGCAGGGAGGATTGTGCCATCAGCCAGAACCTCATTCAGATCCAACCCAGGCAACCTCTTAGCTGTAAAGTTTGTAAAGTCTTTTTTAAAGCTTATAGGGGGCTAGAGACATGGGGGACCCTTCGCTGAATGCAGTATACATGCTGCATTCAGTGCTGCATTTAGTTTGCCATGCACCAGGGGGGGTGATATGTCCCCTTTAAAAGTACCCAGACATTTCTCATGTACAGTCACCTTACCTGATGACTTCTGTTTGTCTCACACAGCTTCCATTGCTCAGGTTGGCATTCTGTTCCTCTAGATTCCCAGATGGCATGGGGAGAGCAGTAGTAGGTATTATATATGCCTTCCTTGCCTTTCTTACCCCAGACAACTTGGCAGTAAAAGCAACAGAACACTAAAATCACGCCTTGGAACATTGAAAGCCATCTCTGCCGAGTCGACTTTTAGTCAATCTCAGGGCATGCCTACAGCCGCCACTCACTTTATACTGAGCACTGACTGAAGGTATGCCAGCCCATCTCTGCCTGAAAGATGGAAATTGCTGGGAGGAAAAAGGTCACTTCCTCCCAGTAGCCATGCTTTCAGTGTAGTGACCAAACAGCTTTAGACCACTATTGACTTGCAGATTAGCCCCATATCTGCAGGTTAAGGGCATTGAGGAACATAACAGGTTCCCTTTCAAGTTAATGCAAATCATTGCTGTCTTTTTAGATTTCAAAGAAAACAGATCTGCCCCACAAAGGTCATGACTTCATTGCTCGTTTAGCCAAATCTATAACGGTAACAAATATCTGAGAATGATAACAAATGTTGGTGGAAACAATTTACACGTTCAATAACTGTTGACATGTTTAAATCCAGCACAGAGAAAGAATGAAAACATGTCAGACACTTGGCAAAATTTACCGATCCAGAAATTGGCAGGTTCACCTTAGTTTTGTCAAATGTGCTTTACCCTTCAGTCCTTTCAGCGATGCTCAATAGTTGATCCACCATCCTGGATGGTACACAGTGCAAAACTGATACGATTTGGTTTCTGTCTGATGGTTGAGCAGGATGATAATCTTTTAATTCCTTTGTTACATACTTTTATTAAAGGCTAGATGTGACTGAATACATTTCAATGGAATTGAATTTTAATTGAATTTTGCAAAAATACACATTTGTCAAAATGATGACTTTTTTTTTGTAATTCACTTCTGTGTGTATTCAACAAAATAGCAGCCCCTATTTTTCCTAAACCATAAAGCGCTATCAAAAGGTTAACAAAGGTTTAAAACATACTTATACTAGCCTGACATCTCTTGTCTTTGATCTCCACCACATTCTATGATACCCCTGCCGCTTTCGTTGGAATCCCCAGGCCTAGCATGCTGACCAAGGGCTTCCAGCTTTCATGAAGCCTAGGAAGGTTCTGCACATGCGCACCAAAGGTCATGGCGCACATCATGACTGTGACCTTCCATGCACTTGCACTGATCTCTCCTGGACTTCATTAAAGCTGAAGTCCCAACCGAGCGCATGAAGCATGGCGATTCCAGCACAAGTGGCGAGGAGCGGATGGTGGACAGTTAGGAGCAGAAGGGTGGAGAGATGTATAGTAAAGCAAGTAAATAGATTTTTTTTACATTTATGTTTATTGTGCTCTGTGTTCTGGTGAGACCCCAAAATATAATAAGGACATTAAATTCACGGGGTATAACTTCTCAGCAAATCGTTTCCCAGGAAAATAACAATAATGTGTGAACAGGTGGGGTGATTTTGAATTTTGCCTGATCCACTCATGCATACATTAGGAATAGTCACCAAATTTTGCTGGAATTAATAGCACAGATGGTTTCCATCTAATGAGATGGCATGAAAGAATATGCTTTGATACCTAACCCAGGAGGCTGAACAAAAAAAATTGTATGTGATGAGCTTTAGAAATCTTTGCAGTGTGTTTTAAATAGACAGAGTGTAACCTAATTTTGAACCAGAAGCTATTAAGTTCCTCTACCAGAAATTATCAAGATTTGTTTAACTTTTTGGACTGAAAATCTTTAATGACTGTAATTAGAAATGTTGGATATAATAAAAACTAGCCATTAGTTTGAAAACAAGTTTATAAATAATGACAGAATTATCAAAGACCCACAAAAGACAAAACACAGTATTTGTTGCCCAATCAGGCTTCAGCTTTCAGTTCTTACCAGGTCTGTTAAAGTTTGCATGTGATTGGTTTTTCATTTAGTTGGGAAAATCTATTCACTGTATTCACAGTCCACACGGATCAAACATTTATATATGGAAATAAAGGTAAATTGTGTTTTTGGCCAGTCTAAGGGTTAAAGCACATTGTGTAGTGCCTTAGGCTGCCTTCAGACTTGCAGATGCATCTGCAGCGTTTTGCAATGCATCTGCAAGCATCTGCATGCAGACCGCGCCCCTATGTTTATAATGGAGCGCACGGCGGTCTGCAGATGCTTGCAGACCGCCGTTCGCACCCATTCACTCCTATATGTGATCTGTGCGCAGGTGGATGCCTGCGTACAGATCACAAACTCTCGTCCGCACCAGGGACGCGACATCTCGCGTCCATGGTGCGGGCGGGAGTGTGTGATTTGTGCGCAGGCATCCGCCTGCTCACAGATCACATATAGGAGTGAATGGGTGCGCACGGCGGTCTGCAAGCATCTGCAGACCGCCGTGCGCTCCATTATAAACATAGGGGCCGCGGTCTGCATGACAGATGCTTCAGATGCATCTGCAAAACGCTGCAGATGCATCTGCAAGTCTGAAGCCAGCCTTAAGGACTTCCATACAGATGTCAGCCCTTACTGTACCACTAAAAGGCTCAGAGGTGCAGAGGCATCAAGAGATTTTCTTTTGTTTGTTGGCTTCCATGGGAATTTAGTCTAAAAATATATCTTGGTATGTTCCATAAATTGTCATAGGTAATGACGTATTCTCGCCTGAAAGCAATGGTTGTCTTTATCTAATAATCCATATATAATATTAAAAATACAATGATCAGCAATAACTTTGATGAACAGTAGGATTTTTTTTGTGTTGGGATGGCAGCATTTTTTTTTCCAGTTTACTTACTGGCAAAATATCTGTAATAGAAGACTATCCAGAAGTCAGGCCGATGGGAAACCCACTTTAGGCCATATGCACAGAGCTGTATGTCATGTAGTTGCCCCATTAGAGGAGAATATTATGACATCTTATGGAACATACCACAATTTGGTTTTCTACTGGATTTATAAGTTGAATGTTAAAAAAGCTTGATCCCTTCATGATATAGGAGGCACACAAGATACAGCAGGGTACTGCATGAAAACAATATTTTCATCATACATACCTTTGCATGAGCCTTTACACAAGATATCTTAATAGGATGAACACTCCTATGCCGTCTATATTGGCATGTAGATCACAGGAACATGAACATAATGATACCTTGATTCCCTTTAAAGAAAATCTGTCACCAGGGTTTTGCTACACTATGTGTGTACAGCATAATGTAGATGCAGAGACCCTAATTTCAACAACTTATTTACTGGTCTGCTTGTTACAGCAATGATAAAAATCAGTTTTTTTCTGCTACATATTGACCAGTTCTCTGTATGACCTTGTCCACACCCAACTGGCAGCTTTCTGTCTATGCACAGTGTACTCAGAAAGTTGCCAATTAGTGGTGGTGTGAGGATATACAAAGTTCACGAATATGGACAACTACATGGCAGCAGCTTTACTAGTCATGTAATGATAATATTCTACTGATAAAACTGTGATTTCAAGTAGCCCAGTAAGTGACACAATGCTGGAATCAAGATCTTTGATTCCCTTAAGATAGGTCAACAATGATTGATGGCCCACCTATAAGAACATTCAAAGGTTAAATGAGAAGATGTCCAAATCCAGACATATAATTTCCTACCTTTAATTAAAAAAAACCTGCAATTGAAGGTTGTGATTAAAATATAATATAAAAAGAAGTGAAGGGCCGATCTACAATTACAAATATCAAACAGTGTGACAGAGTCAAATCTTGCAAGTGAGTGGATATAGAGTGGATAAAGAAGTGGACCTTCTGGTGTGAGGATTAATTATATAGAGCATCGTGCCGGTAGCATTAAATGATCGTGATCTGTATGGGTAGAGGTGAAAGAGGTTACAATGAGGCATTGTTGCTTCATGCAGAGAAAGGACTGTTAGCAAAAAGGGAAAAAATGGTAAAGGGAGAGAGATGTGGAGCTCTCATGGAGAAAGTAAGGTCTCCATTGAGCAGAGCTAACTTAGAAGGTACTTAACCCTTCGTGTGCTTTCATCTCTTGACCAGGAAAGCGTGGAGGGGAAGGAAGGCAAGGAAGAAGAGGAGGTCACATATGCACTCCTCCCGATCTGAAGGGAAAAAGAGAAACACTCGAGATACCCAAAAATAAATAAGAAAGAAAACCTACAATGTATTTGTATGGAGGGTAATTTAACTGATAATTAAAAAAATATTTTAAAAAAAACCCACTCTGTAATAAATATAAGACAAATTATATAGCATTTTCTTCATTACAATCTAACATGGTTATCATTTTATAGGAAAATCTGCTAAATTAAACAGAAATCAAAAGATGTATCACTAAGTAAATTAAACAGAAAGCGGAGATGTATCACTAAGTATTTTATCACGAAGAATGTTTTAATAAACAGATGTTTTCTTTGATAGGGCATTGATCTATACAGTTTATTTTTTTTTTATATATATTAAAAGTTATTGAACCATTCATGATATTGGTCATAAAAAGCACTGCAAAATAAGCCAAGCATTACGATTCTGTAATGTATTTATACACATCGATATAAAGCAGAAATTAAATTGGAACATTAAAAAAAATGAGACTTGAGTGTACAATTAGGCGGTGAATGGTCTAAAGCAAGGGTGGGGAACTCCAGTCCTCAAGGGCCACAAACAGTGCATGTTTTCAGGATTTCCTTAGGATTGCACATGGCTTGGAATCATCACCAGTGCAGGTGATTATGTTATCACCTGTGCAATACTAAGGAAATCCTGAAAACATGACCTGTTGGCGGCCCTTGAGGACTGGAGTTCCACACCCCTGGTCTAAAGCCTCATTCAGACGTCCATGTTGCACATACGTGTGCTATCTGTTGTTTTTTTTATGGATACAGCATGTAACCACTAAAGTCTATGGCGCTATTCACATGCCACTTACTGGAGGTATGAATCCAGAAAGTCAAAATTGACCCTTGAAACAACCTTGTCATATGACTTTGGGGTTCTGATCTGATATAAATCCTATCTACAGACGCTGCATTTCAGGGTGATTGCCCCTCATTAGTGCAGTGTATGGGATCTGATCTGGCTGTATGTGAGGCTAAGCTTTTCTCATTGTGGAGATTGACCCAGGTATCGCAGATTTAAAGATCCAATGCAAGTTCATGGGTCTGTGAAAAATATATACCGTGCACATTGATGCAATCTGTATTTACCATTGCAAAGGATTGAAATACAGTTGTGAAAAACACTGATGACACACTTTTTCAAAACACTGATAACACCAATACAACGTTTTCACATTCATGTTTACACATGGACATGTGAATGAGGCATAAGGGGTCGGGATTTATTTATTTTAAAAATCGTATCTTCGTGGACAAACTCCAGGTACATATGGTATACCAAGGAATTCCTCAAAATGTAATACCTTAATATACAACTTTAAAAAGATATTTCAATAAACACTATTTATCCCAAAAAGTGCCAAAGTTTGAAGAAAAATGGAGGTACATATGAGTTTATGATGTCCAAGAGCATGCATAATGGAGCAACCCATCTTTGTCCATCTGTAGCTTACCTGCTTTGCTTCTGAACTGCAACATAATTCTTACACAATAAATAATATTCATATACAGATATGTATGAGGTCATTGGCGCAGAATGGAGATGCATGCAGAGCAAGACAAGCACTGATATTACTTACATGAGGTGGGAAAGGTTGTAGTCTTTTAATACTCTCTTCTGGGTAAGTTACTTCCCCCATTGGGAGGTAAGGCTTCTGGGCAGATCCTGTCTCATACATAGACATGGGCCTGCTACCTCGTCCTGAAGGCCGCCTCTTTAATGCAGGTGGGTTGGCAAGGTCTGTGTACTCTGACCCAGTTGGGACCTGATATAGGTTATTTGTGGCCTGTCTCCTGAGATTGGTGTTCTCACATTGCAGTGTTTGGAGCTGAAAGAAAGTTTAGTAGTGGGACTTTGCTTTGAAATGAGGTTGCAGGGCAAGTAGAGTGACAAACAATCAGCTCTTGTACAGTAGATTAGACTAGTAAGCAAGCACGGCTGGGAGTCTCAGGGATGACTCCTCAGGTCTCATTCATACATCAGTATTTCTATGCCCAAACCAGGATGGTCTCCAAAACACAAAACAGATGTCAATCTTTCAATTATAGTTTTTCTCTGTAAAGTTCCACTCCTGGTTTAGTCATACAAACTCTGACGTGTGAATAACGCCTCACTATCATGGATGGAAACTGATGCAGCGTATTACATGAAACTACACACATATTACACTTTAGAATAGCTTCTACTATATACATAGGGAATTAGTTAAAGGGAATCTGTGACCAGGTTTTTTGACTTCTAATCTGAGAGCAGCATAAATTAGAGAGATTCTAGCAATGTGTCACTTATTGAGCTGCTGGCTACACGTTTGACAATCTCCTCATGGTAAAACACTGATTTTATTATTAAAAAAAACAAGTAAAACTACTGCCATGTAGTCCTCTATATTCATGATCGCTGTTTAACCCAGCACCATCACAGATTGGAAGATTTGTATACACCGTGAAGGCAGAAAGCTGCCAATCATTAACATGGGTGGGCTAAACAGAGCTCAGCATTCAGAGAACTGGTAGATTTGCAGCAAATAAAACAGATTTTTATTAAGAGTGCAGCAAGCAGCCCAGTAATTGACATATCAACGTAATGAGGGCTTATGTTGATCTCAGATGGCTTAGCAAAAAATTGGCGACAGATTCCCTATCAGTCCCCATTGATGTAGAGCTAGCTATAAGTACAACTCCATTGTTAAGCAAAGCATGCTTAATGTTAACACATACATTGTGCTATGTGAATTTTGACTGAAACCACATGAGATCATGGTAATGCAGCTGTTAATGGCAAATATAAAGAGAACATGCCTCAGACATGCAAAGCAACAAAACATTGTGTAAATTGGAAGAATTGTTTGACTGGAATGCAGGCAAAAATACTTTCAAATATGTTTTATTAAAATGTATACAGGTTGTACATTAAAAAAACTTGTAATTATTAATATATATACATTTAAATTATATTTCAATAAACCTCTATGCTTGGATTATGTGGTGGTAGTAAAGTGTCAAAGAGTAGTTTCTTAGGCCGCCTTCACATAGCGGGTCTCATCCGATCCAAGGCTGTCCGTGTAAACAGGACAGCCCCGGACCGGATTTTGGCCCCATAGTATGCTATGGGGCCAGATAGAAGCCGGATGGCAGCTCTCTGCCATACAATTTCTATCTGTCCGGGACAATCCGGGAGAATTCAGTATTCTCTCACGGACACAAAAACGTTGCTTGCAATGTTTTTGTGTGCGAGAGGAGAATATCTCCTCTAATTGTCTACTTCCGGATTGCCCCGGATTCAGGGCAATCCGGCGCTCCCTAACATGGGAGCCTAAGGGGCCGGATTGCCCCAGTCCAGGAGGATCCGAGAACCGGACACCTGCGGCTGCATGCTGCTGTTGTTTCAGGACCGCGGCTAGCTCAGTGTGAGCCGTGGTCCTGATTCATCAGTGGCGGCAGCTGCGTGTGGCAACACACCGGACCGGAGGGCATATTAGCCCTCCGGTTGTGTGTGCTGATCCGATCTGGGGCTGTCAGGTTCACCCTGACAGCCACGGATCGTATCAGACCCGCTATGTGAAGGCGGCCTTAGAATAGTAGTCCTTTTATATTTCCTAATTATTTTAAAACAACTCATAACTTTAGCTTAAAAAAACAAAACAAAAAAAAACTGCACTACAACCTTTCAGCCGAAAAGGTGAAAGATAAATGTAGTCACATCAGCCTCTGCCATGAAAATTGGTTCATCAATAATAGATGTAGGAGATTTTGGTTTACACCATACTTGAGACGTTTGAGATTTTCAGAGGGGAGTCTAATATAATGTTAAGTAAAATTATTTAATTTAAAGAACGCCAAGGAAGTCCATGAAAGGCAAGTGGACACTACGGTGTATGTACTTTATTAAAACATTGGTCAAAAAAAAAACTGTAGGGTATATTTCTTTATACAATGTTAAATCTTTGTGTCCAAAGCCGGACCGACACTTACACAGTTTTATGTTCACATTGATAAGGAATTCTTCAATAAAATGGTGTCGGGCACAGCACGTGCACATACTGCAAACCACGGCGTCATTTTATTGAAGACACTGTCTCTGTGAATATCACAAGTCACCATTTTGTTTCAGATGATATTCACTGACACAGAGTCTTCAAATAAAATGGTGACGGAAGTCGCGGATGTGCATGCGCTCACTCATGCGCCATTTTATTTAACAATTCAACTACAATATGAACATAGTACTGTGCATATGTCAGCAACTGGGATACTGATGGCTCCTGTGGCGCATGATTAAATGAAGGGGAGGAAAGCAGCCAGTGGAGAAAGGGTTTAATAGATAGCAGTCGGACGCTTGGAAGAGCTCAACTCATGTAACAAGCATAAGTCAATGGGAAACTCCAGCATTTTTCCTGAAGTTCCCCATTGACTTCCTTACATCCAGTCCTCAAGTAGCGCTCGTCAGAGTGTATGACTGCTCGTTGCGAGAACAGAGCACCTGAACATAGTAGTGCTTGCTGATCAATTATTATAACATTGCTTTAATAAAGTATAATTTATTTTTTTTTATCAACTTGTCTTGCACAGATTCACCTTGGTGACCTTGCTATGGTGGTAGCATTAGGCTGTTATATTTATTAAAAATATATGTTATAAGATGAAAGTGGAATCTTTCTTTTCAGCAGCTCGTAAGTCACCTTATTGTCTCTACTGATTCTATGTAAATGCAAAAAGCTCCTCAGCTCCCCATCCAACCCACAAAAACAATCTGTCTGCTGTAATTTAGGGAATAGGGCATCTTCACATCACACTAAAGGCCCTGTTACGCGGTACGAGA
Source organism: Allobates femoralis (assembly GCA_033576535.1). Lineage (NCBI taxonomy): Eukaryota > Metazoa > Chordata > Amphibia > Anura > Aromobatidae > Allobates > Allobates femoralis. The sequence continues at coordinate 617,638,682 of JARQOC010000003.1, forward strand.
TCGGGAAGAATATCGCTCAAACATCACGGGTTTGGAGTCGTTCAAACGATATCGTTAGGACGTTGTTGCGTGTTACACAGATATACGACTACAATAAGTCATTGGATCGTTGATCGCAGATTTGAGAACATGTTCTCAAATCAAACGATCCTCAATCAGCCAACCTGCTGCATCGTTGTGTGTGACACCTTGATAACAATGTCGTTAACGACTTCCCCTATTCACAACAGTGAACAAGTATCGTTCACTGGGTTAAGCGAACGATAGCTGCTTGCCACATCGTTGGTGCATCGTCCACGATATCTAGACGTATGACATCTCACCAACGATGTCAAAAAGATGTCCTAATGACCGCGCTCCCGTGAAATCGTTGGTGATATCTTAACGATATTGAAGTATGTAACAGTACCTTAACAGGGAAGTCCCAATCTATACCTTGTAAAAGGAGCCTCAAACATAATGTGAACAGTCTCAGTTGTAATATCTAATTGACATCTACATTTCATGTGTTGGGAGAAATTGTAATTTTATATGCGTTACAACTAAATATGGCTCCCTGTGTAATCTAATGCCAACCCTGTAATAAGTGCATATAAGGGAATGTGTACCCTCTAACATGTTTATGTATTGATATTGAAAAATTACTTTTTTAAGGTATAAATCTGTTTTAACTAAATAAAGTGATTATTTTTTGCCAAAACAGATAGTGGTGTGCGATTTCACTAGAAAAGTATCGGTGTGTCCTGTTCAGGGATACATTGATATTGTGTAAGGTTAAAAAGTTACAACTAAAACCCAATAGCAGCAGATAGAAAACTACAGCAGAAATATAAATGTAGGTTTATAAATCTAGCATTATTACAGATATATTTGATATTCATCTACAAGTATAATAGAGAATGTGAAGTGTTTAGTATAAACATATTACATGCACTGATCATCTACTAATGTCCTGCGGACTTCCTGTGATATTTGCCAAGATGGTCCACTTGTGCCTTTCAATACCGCATCTTCAAAAATATTTCCAGGTAAAATATGGTTACATGCCAATGAAAACATTCGTGGTGAATTGGGTAAAAAACGGCTTTGTTCTTTTTCTCTTAAAGAGATAACAGGACTATATTAGTTGCTTGGGCATTTCTTCTTCCATCCAAATAAAACTGTAATAAGTGAGAAGCTTTTATCACTAATTCCAGGCTCTATACACTTTTGTGAAAGATCAGTCTTACTTTGCCCAAATGGAACCACCATTTAATAATTAGATAAGACTCATCCATTGCAGATTATTTTGCCATCAGGAAAAGCGGCTCATCTTCTTCACTTAGTCTCTTTTGCCAGTAACTGTGAAAGATTAGATACAGATCATGCTACCAGTACAATTGTGGTGTGTGGCTGAACATTCTCATATACATCACAGACGCTAACCCATCTCATCGCAGTAAAGTCAAGAATAAAGCTGTTTAGATGCTACAAGGACTTAAACCTGCTTACTCCAACCACACAAAGTGATTGACAACGTTTTACTGTAATATGTAGTTGAGAAAGGGAATGGCTGTTAAAAGAGGTTGTTCACCTTTAATGACTTTTTTCATTCACTCATATGAAGCTTAAAAGTTAATTTTTTAAGTGGGTTTCAGTAAAAATGTTGTACAACTTGCCTTTTGTAGCCTCTGTGCGGCACTGTCCATTGCTGGCTGCAGAATGAGCTAGCTGAGACTGTGTCAGTGAGCTCAATCTGTCAGGAGGGATTTTAAACTCTAACTGCCGTTTACATTTTTATTTATTAATATTGTAGAGAAAGTAATTTAAATAAACTTTCAAATATACTTCTTAACAGAAATCTGGAAGAAAACCTTTAAAAAATCGTCTTAGGCTTAGGCTCGTCAGGCTGTCAGCAGTGCACAGGCTTCTGTGATTTTATCTTCTGCATTCAGATCACTCTACAGCTGCTGGCTTCCACACATCTCCTCACTGATAACACAGAGCAGCCAATGTGAATGCAGGAGATGAGATTGCTGCAGCTTTGTGCTGACAGCCTGAGCGCCCATTGCCTGAGGTAATAATCTGATACAATCATCAGCTAAGAATGCTGTGAAGGCCCTGCTCCCTACATCCTTATATAGTTAAATCTCTGTATTCAATGTATGCAGCTTGAAGACAGATCTCACTGAGAATGAACATATATTTGCTTCAGACACAGTCTAGTGAGGACATCTTGTGGAAGGTTTATGATAGGTTTTCTTCCAGATTTTAGTAATGAAGCATATTTGAAAGTTTATTATAATCACTTGCTCTACATTATTATTATTAAATAAAAAATTAAACAGCAGTTACACTTTAAAAAGGGTTTACCTGGGATTTTTATTTAAAAAACAAAACAAAAAAAAAACGTGCCTAATCACTAACAGGCAGGTAAATGCAACCTACCGTCCTGTTGTGCCTGGCGCCAGTCACTGCCATACACATCCGACACAGACTGCTCCTGCTGAGGACTGCAAGGCAGGGTAAACAAAGCAGAGGTGGCTTTTCCACTCTGCGGAAGTTGGTACATAGCCGACGTCACGCTGATTGACAGCCAGCTCCTCGCTTGACGTGACATCAGAAGCTGAAAAATCACCGAAAGGAGCAGTGTCGAACCGCTCCATGACAGCGGTGGACGGTGCTGGGCACAACAGGCAGGGAGGTGGCAACCACCTGCCTGTTGGTGCTAACGTACAATTTTTTTTTTCCCATAAATCCCAGATAACCTTTAAGTTTTTTCCCTGACTTTTTATGAGCTCCCCTCAGATGATTTGTGACTTATCAAAGCTGAATGTGCAGGGAAACAGAGCTAGTAAAATTCAAACAATGCTACAATTTTATTGAGACCCAATGGCAAGAATGATTTTTAGCCACAAACATATGTATTAAAAAAGAAAAATCCCCGAAGGCGAACACTCTCTTTATAACTTATGTGTAAGTTATGACAGAAAAACTCACAAGCTCCAGGTACCATTATTAGAAAGGGAAGCATTATTCTTTTTTAGTTTTTTTATTTGGTCACTAAATAAAACCAGATACTGAAACGATTACTTTTTTAATGTGTTTCTAATTATAGTTTTTTAAATTCTATTTCTGTACAAGGTTACTGTTGTTTCAACAAATTTTTACTTAGGCAGACACAGATCAAAAGTGTAAAATAATTTCAATATCAAAATGTTTTGTTTTTTTTATTAGTAAAAACATTCTCTAAAGTTAGGGCCAGTAATGTTTCCCTTCTTAGCTACTTTTTGACCACTGTTATCAAGGCTGATCTGTCAAAAGTTACAGACAAGCAGGACAGATATTGCAGGAAGTGGACATGTACCCTTCTAAGGCTGCTTTCACACAGCGTTTTTATGCTGTCCGAGGGGATCAGACTTTTTGCTGCTCCCCTCGGACAGCATCGGATCCAAACTGATGTCTGCAATCGGATGCCAAATAGGCATCCGATTCCGATATTTAACAGCATCAGCTGGATCCTGTCCCTGCTCCTCCTGTCATCTCGTCCCCCTTCTCTCTCCCTCCTGTCACCTTTGTCCCCCCGTGTCTCCCCTCCTTGTCCCCCTCTGTCTCCCCTCTTTGCACCCCCTCTTTGTCCCCCTGTGTCTCCCCTGTGTCTCCCCCTGTGTCTCCCCTCTTTGTCCCCCTGTGTCTCCCCTCTATCTCCCCCCTCTTTGCTCCCCTGTTTGCAGACCTTATAAAATAAAAAAATCTTCATTCTCACCTCTCCGCGACACCCGCGGTGCTTCCAGCTTCTTCTGATCAACAGGACCTGGCGTGATGTCACAGTCACATGATCGGTTACCGCGGTAACCGGCCATGTGACTCAACTGTGACGTCAGGCCAGGTCCTAGAAGCACAGAGCGCTGGAGGCATCGCTGGATCGTGGAGAGGTGAGAATGAAGATTTTTTTATTTTTAACCCTTTATTTTCAGGAGATATCACTTCTGCAATGTATGAATATACATTGCAGAAGTGATATTAGATGGCACAGAGCGGTGTTAGTGTACTGAGCATGCTCAGTGCACTAACATCGGGTCCGAGGAGACATGAGCTGTTTCCTCGGATCCGCGCTCCATAGGCCCCATGTTATTTGGCGCGGATCTGGTCGGATCCAATTCGGTCCGATCTGACCCGCTGTGCCAAAAATCGCAGCAGGCTGCGATTTTGGGCACAGCAAAAAATCGGCCAGGATCGGATCCGACCAAAATCGGATGCCAATAAGGCCAAATCCGATGTGATCCGTGCCCATAGGATAACATGGGGCCAAAATCTGATCCGTGGCTGTCCGTTTTACAACGGACAGCCACGGATCACAGAAAAACGCTGTGTGAAAGCACCCTAAGGCCCCCTTCACGTTTACGATTTATGTGAATCTGTGGCTATCCGTTGTAAAACGGATAGCCATGGATCCGATTTTGCCCTCATGTATCCCTATGGGCACAGAGTGGTCCTTAATGGCCATCCGTGGGTGAAGGGATCCGATTCTGTCCACTGTTTTCACGTCCCCATAATCGGAGACTGATGCAATTTTGGGCACATTGGGCACAATTGGACAGAATCGGATCCGATGCTGTCCAATTCAAATAACATGGGGGTCTATGGAGCTTGGATCCGGGAAAGAATGGGATTGTTTCCCGCATCCAATTTTAGTGTACTGAGCATGATCAGTACACTAAAACTGCTCTGTTCAGTGTAATTTCAGTTTAGCAGTATATCTACATACACTGCTAAAGTGAAATGAAATAAATGCACACCTCTCCGCCAGCTGTCTGTGATTGGCCGGTAGCAATGTCACGTGACATATCACATGATTGCTACTGGCAAATCACATCTTTAAGGTACTGGCAGCAATTGAACTTCTTCTCTTCAAGTCCCGGACAGCCGGCGGAGAGGTGAGCATTTATTTTTTTTTTAATTTTTAATACATTTTTTTTCTCTTTTATTTTGCTTTCACAGTGTATGTAGATACACTGGGAAAGCAAAACTTCAGCCTCGACGTGTCATAAGGGGGAAGGAGCACAGGATTCTTCCTCCCTCCATGAGACATCACAGCACCGACACCACTTGCCCGCGCTTTGCAGGCTTGGGCTCTTCCCAGCTCTTTCTGTGTTCGGTTCCCTCAAAATCAATGATCCAGACACAGGGTCCTGCAAAAAACAGGATTCCCACAGACAGGAAAAAAATTGTGAAGTGAAGGGGGCCTTAATTTGATCTGACCTTAATTTACAGTGTTACAGGACTTCCTGCTGCACAAAGCCTCAGCACCGTGAACAGGTGGCAAACAACTGGATTTTCATTACACCTGGATCTGTGACCATTTCATCAGTCATTCACTTGTTATGTGCCATTGCCTGTTTGTTTTTCATAGCATATTAGCAGTGCAATTCTAACCTCCCTCCTTCCCCATGCTTATTTCCGACTCCTTCTGTTTCCTTCTTCACCTTTACTCAACTTGACTCCTTGTTCCTTTTAGCACATCAGCAGTACAAATTTTTCCCTCCCTGTCTACTATTTTGTTTTCTGCAGTGGTAAAACTGAGCTACAGTATTACTTACTCTGGAACACTCACTGTAACATAGCTTTTTCTACTCCTTTGTGTTCTGGTTATCATGCGAAAAAAAAAACCTGGTTAACTTACCGAGATGTAGAATCATAAAAAATATATACTTGCACCCAGCAGACATAGAGCTGTTATGAATATGAACAGTGAAAAATCCCAACCATTTTCCCATGTCTAAAGGGAATTTCAAGACGCAACTGTTGCGACGATATAGCGAGTAGTGTCAAGTTGTTTTCTGCATCGCACTAATTTGACCCCACCCCACTCCAAGACTTCACCTGAACTGCACCAATTCTCTGGAATTCTCTACCAAGAAATTAGAACTAACCACAACTTACACTGTTTTAGGTGCTCCCTAAAAACACATCTTTTAAGGGCAGCATATCAAGTTCTCTAATCTAAGTCCTTTATACATAGCCTATTCACTGTCTATTTCTCTTAACATAATTCTCCATCAAACTCCACCAAACCCAAAAGTATTACAAATATTGGCTGGTTATTCATGCTGACTTTACAAAGCCTCCAATTCTTCAAAATGGCTGGACCATCGTTGTAAATAAGCAACTGTACTTTGTGTCACCCCCCAACTTCATTGTACATTGAAAGCTCTTACGAACAGGGTCGTCATTAATTTTGCTTTACTTGTTGTATTTTTTTATACCTATGCTATTTATGACTGTTCGTATATAAACCTCTAAATTGTAAAGAGCTGCGAAATATGTTGGCGCTATAAATAAATATTATTTTTCAGCAACACTATAGGCGAGAGTATTAAAATTTCCACATTTCTTGATTGTTTTTCTTTAATGTTCATGTGGTTTACAGTATGTAGGTCAGAATACTCAAACCTTACATACAAGAGTAAACAAACAGCATTCATAGGCATCAACTGATACGCGAAACAGAGTTCATCCAGACATGCATTACAGCGTCAGATGTGGGTTTTCATTTTCCCATTGATCACATTTAGGAGTTTTTAAATCACCCAGAAAAGTCGATATGTATTGGATGCTCAAATTTCAACCACATGTGGGCTCAACACAAGGTTTGAGAGTAATTGTGAGACACTATCCAAATATTTTGGCATCAATCCCCTTTTCTTTTTTCCCCCCCACTCACCTCATTTCTATTTTTAAAATATCTACATACTATTTTGTGGTCTAGTTTTCCTACATTTTCTTGTCAATCCAGGACACAACATTTGCATGTGCGCAGGTCTGGGTGGCGACATCCGCATGGCCAACAAGCACTGACCGGCAATACCGGAAGTGACTTTTGTTTGGGCAAGAATGACATGGCCCCTGGACATGCGTTGCATTATCCGAAAATCATCACTGATTAGTGAACTATACCTCACGTTATCATACAACACAAACCTACTTCATGACTGGGGAGATGCAATGCACGTGCCATTAAAGCCAGGCTTTTCTATATATGGGATCACTCCATATCATACAAAGGTTACTGAGTCTTTTTAATACTATATGTTTTTAAATTGTATTTTTACATGGGAATTGTTTTTTTTTACTCTGTGGACAAGACTAGAGGTGTTATGCGATCAGCGTTTGTTTTTCTATGTATGTCCCTTATACTAGAAGAAACAGGCCCAGGAGCTCTGAAATGGGTTATACTTGACAAGGAGGTAAAAGGATTTATTGCTGGAGTCTGCTCACTGATAGTGTCTTTTGCTTAGTACGAATACTACTATTGTGTTTTATCCATGATCATCATGTTACTCATTCTTGGGCCCTCACCTATTGCTGCTGAAAAGCTGTGACAAAGCTGGGATACTGCTTGTAGCTCGGACCAGCAAAGATGTGCAGTGCTTACAAGTTCTTTATAATGAAGGTTGTAACAAATGCACTAACTCACTGGAGCGCTCCATAAAAATTATGTAATAATAAAAAAAATATAATAATAATAATTACGTTCTATGCTTTAACCCCTTACCAAAGTGTGACATTAATGTCCCAATAAGTAGGGGAGTATGTAACAGGTTTAGGAGCTAAGCCAACTCCACATGTAGCGATTGTCAGCTGTGTTAGGCTGGTTTCACACTACCACTTTTTGGAATCCATGGGGATGCAGGTGAAGGCTGCATCCCCCTGAATTATCCCACAATTGATAATACCGATGAAGGTGCATCCAGTTTATCACTGATCCATCTCACGGATTAGTGATAATACTGGTGCAGGGGCAGACAGTTACCGTATGTTTCGGATTATAAGACACACCTTTGTTCCCCGAAATTGGAATCCATGGGGATGCAGGTGAAGGCTGCATCCCCCTGAATTATCCCACAATTGATAATACCGATGAAGGTGCATCCAGTTTATCACTGATCCATCTCACGGATTAGTGATAATACTGGTGCAGGGGCAGACAGTTACCGTATGTTTCGAATTATAAGACACACCTTTGTTCCCCGAAATTGGGGAAAAAACAGGGGTGAGGGGGGGGGTGCGTCTTAAAATCTGAATCTTTAAAAAAAAAAAAAAATCTTACCGGGGAGGGGAGGCATAAATATCAGGAGGGGGTACATATACTAGTATACTATACATATACTAGCGGACCATATAAACTAGGATGCAGACATATACAAGGATGGGGACATATATACCAGGGTGGGGATACATACCAGATTGGAGATATATATACCAGGATGGGAGATAAATATACAAGTTTGTGGGACATTTATACTGATTATAAGATGGACAAAAGCATTATAAGACAGACCCCATTTAGCATTAAAAATGTTTTTTTTTTCCTTCACCAAATTTGGGGTGCATGTTATAATCCAGTGCATCTTATAAAGTGAAAAATACAGTACTTCTGGCTGCTTATTTTTTTTTGCAGGACACAGTTGTAGCAGGAGTGTCATTTCAAACTTCGTTCTGGCCATGCGCAGACCAAAACCCAGATCTGGAAGCCAGATCCAGTGGGATCTGGATTCCCTTGGATCTGGGTTTAATAGAGTAACATTCTAATTTAACCCCTGATGTTCATGGTTTTTAACACAAACACCAAAATCACAACATGTTGTGTTTTTGATCTCAGTGCCAGAAACGTAGACACCTGGATCAGAAGGAAAAGGGAAGAAAGAACTGGATGCACCAACAAAAACCTGCAGCCCCATTCATCAATCAGTCAATGGGGCCTAAAATGGATGCAACTGCATCCAGTTAAAGCTGGATTCACACGGACGCCAAAAACGGCAGTGTGAACCAGCCTTATACAGCCAGCATCCGCTTTTAATAGCAGTTCTGATCACTTCTGTAAAATTGTTAATTTGGTGGTGCATCAGTCCCTATCCAATGCAATTGTGGGGCGCTGAAGAAGCGCCAGACCAGCAGGGAAACTGCCATCTTAGTACTCCTGTGAAGTACAGCTATGGAAATAATTTCCACTATACGCTGCAATACTATGGTATTATAGAACAAGTGATCAAATGATCACTTAATGGGACTACAAAATAAAAGTAAAAAAAAATATGTATTATACATTTCACATGTAAATTCTATGAAGCAAAAAATTTGGAATGACAGAAAATGCAATAAAATTATCAAGATAACTTACATACCTAAAATGATATAAATATTTCAGCTCGCAATACAAAAAATAAGCACTTATACAGAACTGTCGATTAAAAAAAATAAGTTACAGATCTAAAAAAAAATGGCTATACAAACCAACATTTTTTTTACGGCTCTAAATTATATTAAAATAAAAAACAAAACAAAGTAAAAAAAACTATACGTTTGGTATCAATGTACTGATCTAAAGAATTGTGTTCACAAATCATTTTTAATGCACACCAAACACTTTAAAAGTGAAACCATAAAACAGTGACACCATTGATTGTGTTTTTGTTTTTTGGGAGGTCAAGGGATTCCAGATTTCGCCCCACTGATTCCTGTTTTTCTGTACAGTAAAGTGAATGGTGCCATATACAATCAAACCGCATCCTGCAAAATACTTTCTTTCTAAGTGTATGGGTGCATGGTGAGTGTTTGGTGCAGAAATGTTCTGCACCAAAACTGCATCTTCTGGAAGAAAAATGCATCAAAAAAGCTAACACGGCAAGATAATACAGCCAGTGAGTGATATATGCTGCATATATCAGATGTCATGTTGCCTTTAAAAAATAGAGGCCGATACATCAAAGGGCTTATGCCAGAAATCACTTTGAAAAAGTAAAAAAGGAGATTTTTGTGTACTCACCGTAAAATACTTTTCTCTTAGCTTCTAATTGGGGGACACAGGACCATGGGTGTTATGAGGCTGTTCACTAGGAGGAGACACTATGCAGAATCTGTAAAAGAGTTAAATGACTCCTCCTCTGCAGTATACACCCCTGGAGCAGGAAGTGCTTCACCAGTTTTGTGCAAAAACAGTCGGAGAGATAACAGATTTTAACAGTGAAACAAGGTCTGTAACCACCCAGGCAACCTGTGTACCCAGATATAGCTAATGAAGTCATAACCGTATAACAAGGCCTGTAACTAAACAGGCACGTGCGTTATCAGTTAAGAGTTAGCAGAGTAATAATAATAATACCACAAGGCTTGTGTAACCAGTGAAGAGTTAACTGAGTAATAAGCGTATGAGCAGGCCCTGTACCTACACAGGCTTGCAGTACTACAAGGCCTGTAACCAACAGGTACAAGTTTAACCCGTCAAGTCTACAGAGTGCTAATAGTCACACATGTGCAACTATGTTAACCATGTATCATCTGACAAGCTATGTGTGAACTATAGTAAAGGCCACCAGGGCAATAGGGCAGGTGCTGTGTCCCCAATTAGAGGCTAACAGAAAAGGATTTTACGGTGAGTACATAAAAATCTCCTTTTCTCCTTCGCCTCATTGGGGAACACAGGACCATGGGACATCCAAAAGCAGTCCCTGGGTGGGAACTGGCAATGGAACTAGTAACACTGAGTATGTACAGCGACGACTATGCACCGACAGGCGGGCCTCTGTCGCCTGACGGACACTTGTCACCCAACCTTGCCGTTGCCTAGGACTAAGTGTAAATACTGCAGTGGCTTGAATATGTGTGACAGCTGACAGTGTGGCTGCGTTACCTACTTGTTGCGCTGACCCTTGGGTCGAACGGCCGAGGCGGCACTAACAGTCATAGTAGAATGTGCCCTGACACTGCTGTAATGGTTGTGATTTTTCAATGACAGAAGAGCCATTGATGGATAGACAACTATTTGATTAGAGTATCTTTAAAAGCTGACACGTTTGTATTTCTGTCCTTTGGAAGAAGGCATAAAAATCATCCGACGTTTACTACGAACCCTGTTTTGGATACTGCGATGTGCTTGACCTTGACCAGCTATTGTATATGTATGTCCTGTGTGACTGCCGAATGGAGTCGGACGCTGCCAGGGACAGCGAGATGTGCTACTTTAGGTGGTAGGAACATACAATCTGTCGGATAAGGATGGACCCATCTGTATGTCAATCTTGTCGTGGTGAGAGCCTAGAGTAGAATTTTTACCTGAGCGCGCTGCAATTACAAATCCTCTGCTGAGAACGGTAATTGCTTCTGAACATATCCTGGTTGGATGAGCATGCTAAGGGGAATATTGAATCAAATTTTGAAAAAGGTGGTTGTGTTTTGTGATAACTACGTGTCGGTCCTATGCGAGAAGCCTTGTTGTCTGTAGACTTTACTTGACAGCCCTTGTGAAGGAAGGGTTTTGAACAATTTTGGTTGCAATACGTTTTTGGAAGAATGAGAAACGGCTGAGACCTGCTGCGTAATAGACTCTAACAACAGACCTGAGTGCAGGTCAGTGTGGAAGAGACGGAGAGCTCATGGCATGAAATAGAGTCAAGGGACACGACCCAGAGAGGCTTCTTAAAGAAGTTGCGGTCTGGCCTGTGTGTTAGTCGTCCCAGTACTGTTGGTATGAGTAGCGCGATGTGCGTACTAGGTGCATCTGGACAAGTCTGAGGCTGTAAAGATGATCCGGTGACTTAGTTGTTTAATATTTCGCACTACCATGTTAGTGAGGAACGATATATACAGGAAACGGACGCGGCTATATACTTGGACTAAAGGCTGCACCCTCTTGGTTGTGAGTTCTGCGGCCTGGCCAGGACGATTGCCCTTGGCATTGAGGCGTGACATATTCACTGCTATACCTGTGTTTTTCTGGCCTTTACTGAGGCTCTTAGGATGTAGGGCCCGTGCTTGTTGAGTTCATCTGTCAGCATGTTAAGAATTCCGCCTTTGAAATGTTATCCCTGGTCTGAGAACAGCTGTCCGTACAGTGTTCAGGGATTTCACCTAGTGACGGATGTAGCGAACACGTGCGTGGCTTGGCAACAGCGGATTGTGTTTTGGTGGTTGACATATCTCACCCCGGAGTCAATGTCTGCCTGCATTCTGCCATGCGTGACTGCTAGAATGTGCCTAATTGATTTCAGTACAAGACCTACTGTCCTAAGCTTCAGAGCTTGAAAGGCACCTTGAGGTGTGGACAAGACTCCTGTCCTATGTATTGTGATGTGGGTACGTGGCTCCACATCTTGGTCTTGTGTCTTGCTTAAGCATATAGATTTGCCAACACAGAAGGTGTCTGAGCCACTGGCACTGGTTTGTCTGCTGCCACTATCTTGCCCAGCACTGTGATGGCAAATTGTGAAGGAATGAAGGAGACCGCTGATTAAGCCTGCGGATTGGCTGCTAAAGATGGTAGACTTGTGGTGGTTGATCCGCCAAGCTAGTTTTCTTCACCTGCACCGTGAAAGTTTTTCATTGCTTGAGCGGAAGTGTGGCTGAATACGCCAGTGGGGCGACTTCCCGTTTAAGGATGCCAGGTAACTAAATTGCAGTGGATTGTTCTACCTTTACTGCTCTATACTGAACGGTTGGCCCTGTGCTAAGCATTGTGGAGGCTGCTGAGTTTCCATATTGTTAAAACGTGTACAGTGCTCGAGACGTTGTTTTGGTAGGTCGTGAGACTTGGTGCGTTGATAAGCTGAACATGACGAGCCGGAAAGATGCAGACACCCCTTGGTTGTATGATATACATGACTGCCGCCTCGACTGTCATGCACTTCTAGGGAACTGCAGTGAAATCGCATGGAAATTGCCACACTTTCTCATTGTATGTGTTGTATTGCAACTTGCTTCTCTCTGACATGTTGAGTACGTTGAAAAGCGTTCTGTATGGCTATGGATGTAAGGTATCCTTCCTTGGTGTATGGAGGTAGTTCTGGCTATGAGCTTTCCCTGCAGGCATGTCCTATCTAGCTCTGTCTGTTAGTTCCTGTACGTCTGGTACTGCACCTTTATGTCTGGCTACCCTAGAGATGTTGGAATATAATGTAGTAAAACACGCTCCACGCATGAGATGGTACATAGTCTTCTGAAATGCGGCTGGACTGTAGTGCGTGGCCGACCCCTTGGTCCTATGAATCGATACGCTGTTGGGTTTGAATTGGCGAGACTGGCACTGCCTTTATGAGTTAACCTTCTGGGTATCCTGGGCCACACTACTGCGTGGTAATCGTCCATGCGTCCGAGTAAGGCTATGTAATGACCAACTTTACCGACTTCCGACGGCTTGTAATCCGTTCTGTTGTCAGTGGCTAATAGCTGTCTTGATGTGCTCAGAGTAATGTACGGGTTGTTATGTTCATTCGTACTTAGGGTACCGTGGTCAGTTTTCTAAACAGGTGTCACCTGAGGCCTAGGAGAACAGTGAGGACCCCCTTTGGAGATGTAGTCCGCTTACTATTTACATAACTAGAGGGCATGGCTAATGGCAAAGGCCTTGCTAGCTGCTGTTGTAGAGTAATTGGCCTCGTTTAAGGCTGATGTAGTAGCTGGCCAGCTTCGGTAGCGACTTGAGTCGCCTGGTTCTACAGCGTAGGATCGGCGTGTAACTGCGTGAATGCATGAATGCGGTCATCTACTAGAATTTCTTCTGTTATGATGATCTGCTCTCTACCTACTCACTGCCTTTGTGTGGCCAGGTGTAAGCTGCAGATGCACGGCTAACGTCTGGCCAATATATGCAGAGGAAGGTGCACCGATTTTTACTTGCGTCTGACACGGTGGAGGGAAAATCCAATACGTAGAGTAGTTTGTGGTACTTGCTCAGGACCGAGGGATCTTGCTTGTACCGCTACGGAAGTTAGTGAAGTTGGTACTACTATAGGACATTTGCCCTGTACCGTGTACAGCACCTGATCTTTCTAGCCAGTGTCCTAGCTAAGTATAGATCAGGGCTAACCGTGTTTAGCCGGCTACAATCACAGAAACCTACGTATTGTGATATTGTTTCTTGCTTGCAGTCCAGTGTGAGTAGGACCAGTTGCAGCAGAATATCATTGCTGTTTGCCTTACTGTTGCTATTGGCGACTGGCACCCAGCGGGGCTGTGTCGCTTATAATGTCAAGACTCTTTGGAGCTGTTTACCAACTTTGGTTGCATGCTGCAGCAGGCAGGGAGCCGTGTTGAGTTCCTTAAAGTCTGGCTCCAGCTGCCTGATTTGAGGGCTGTAGCCGGGTGAAAACTATGCTCAGCAACGAGTTTGGCTTGTGTGTGCTGAGGGCTGAAGCTGGATAGCAAACTCTGCTGCGCTATTTACTGCCCTGGCACACTTGTAGTAGCCATGTATGTGTATTTATACCCTGCAGCAGTGAAGTGGTCCTTGTTGGTGATAATGTTAAGCTGTGAAGCATTCAGCTTCATTGTGGCTGCAGTATTTTATTTTGGAAGGCCCACCGCTGGTACTGAGGAGGGGGCCTCACTTTTTGTTGTCTAGGTGCGCCCTGCTGTAATGGCTGCCGCTGCTTGTAGCAGAGGCATTACCATTCTGTGCAGGCATGCAGGGGATGTTTGTGCACTTCCCCGCCGTCCTGCGTTCCTTTGTTAGCCCTAGTGTCGGTCCGCCCCTTGTCTGACGCTGGCCGCGTCATTCTCGTCATTAGGGGGGCAGACCGGAGGTGGGGAAAAGGCAGCGGCTTGAGCTAGGCCAAAGCCGCTGCTTCAATTAGTGTGACTGTGCCGAAAATGGTGCCTGGCCGGCGCGGAGGTCCAGGGATGGACCGAACCAGACCTGGACCTCGCCAGATCTCCCGGGCAGTGCGGCGCTGTTGCGGTGGCAGCCCCAGTACTGGATCTCCTGGGATCCTATGGAGGTGCTCACAATGCCGGTGCTCAGCTGCAGGGCACAGGGGAGTCAGTGCTCCCGGGTCACCGATGGCTATAATGCTTGCTTGTTGTCCCCTGTCCCCATCAGGCGCCTGTAACAGGGCTGGTGGCTCCTGGCATGGTGTGTTGCAGCCCCGGACTGCGCATCACTGTGTGCACCTTATAAGCACTTAGGCTGTCTGAGGCAACTGGATAGTGCTGCAGTACACAGGCAGCGTAGCTGTTCTGTGCGTCCTACCTGTGGTGCCTCCACCTAAAATCCCCCAAAGGGGTGATTAGGGAGTGATGCTGCTATCCACTGTCCGAGGGCGCTTGCTTCGCCTCGACCTCAACCCAGCAACCCCAACAGTGGGATGCCGAGGAGGGAGCGGCATGTGGATCGACCCCTCAACTTCAACCAGGCGCCTCCAAAAGTGGGGGCCGAGGAAGGAGACCCATTATCTCAACCTCAACCCAGAACCCCAACAGTGGGATGCCGAGGAGGGAGCGGCATGTGGATCGACCTCTCAACTTCAACCAGGCGCCTCCAAAAGTGGGGGGCCGAGAAAGGAGCATGCCGGGAGTCTCGCCAGAGACCCACTTTTCTTCATCAGTTAAGAAAAAAATCAAAAAGTAAAACATTTTAAGAACACTAAAATTTAGGTGTTCCTCCTACCGACACTAAGCAAAAACTGGTGAAGCACTTCCTGCTCCAGGGGTGTATACTGCAGAGGAGGAGTCATTTAACTCTTTTACAGATTCTGCATATTGTCTCCTCCTAGTGGACAGCAGGATAACACCCATGGTCCTGTGTCCCCCAATGAGGCGAAGGAGAAAAATTTTTGCACAGTGTGTCATGAGTTTTTTGATTTTTTTTTTCACACCAGATATGAGTCGCACATCAAACTAATAGAAAAAGGCAACGTTCTTATGCTAGAAATGTTACTCCTGTCTCTGGTGAGGCACATGAAGGGTGCAATCTACTGATTCTTACATGAAAAATTCATCAACTGGGGACCAGTGTATAAAATGCCAGTCTTCATAAATAAGGGCCAAAGCAATGATTAGATATGCTTTAAAAAGTAACCACTTAATAATGGTCCAACCACAAAGAAAGAAGTAAAAGACTAAAATATACATAATTATTGAAGTTTTATAGATACAAGTTGCTTGCAAAGGAGTATCAAAGTAGGGATGAGCCTAGTGACACCATCAGAGCTCATTGAATTTATATACAATTATAAATGAAGAGACGTGATCAATCTGTATCTCTGCCGGCTGACACGTCCAGGCAGAATAAATGTCAGTTATACACAGGCTGATCCATCTCACTGTGAGTAAAGTCTTTATTTCCCTACTAGATGGCGGCCCGGGGGGCGTGGCTTAGCAAGGTATGTGAGTGGATCGCAGCGAGGAGTTCTCCCGCCGAACGATTCGCTGTACACCGGCACATACTGGCGTTTGAGGCCCCTTCCATCTCAGTCTGGTGGGAAGTGTTCCTGGGGACCAGCGGCAGACAGTCTGAGTCCCGGAGACGCTGTTATGACCCGCAGGAGGCAGCAAGATGTGGGAACGGGTGCTGGAGGAGGCTCCCAAGATGGCACCGCTGCAAGAGAAGCAGCGGCACAGGAGAATGCGGCCTGTCAGAAGAGGATGGCGGCAGCCGCTAGGCTGGAGCAGTTCGCCAGACAGACTGAAACCACGCAGGTCTGTGCGGGTGGTATGGGAGAGCGGGACATAGAGGAGGACACCCGCTCAGTAAGGGAGGCAGAAGAGCTAGAGGCAGCAGGCTCTGGGGTGAAGGAGGCTGGGGGAGACCAGGCAGAGTCGGTGCCCACAGAGGAACCAACCCTAAGAGA
The DNA here is from genome assembly GCA_033576535.1 of Allobates femoralis. Lineage (NCBI taxonomy): Eukaryota > Metazoa > Chordata > Amphibia > Anura > Aromobatidae > Allobates > Allobates femoralis. The sequence goes on from JARQOC010000003.1 coordinate 617,655,283, forward strand.
TGTATTCTCCCTGGTCTCATCCTGCAAGCAGACTAACTACTATGGCTGAACAAATGCTTAAAATGCAGGGGGACATGTCTAATATTAATGTGGCTGTGAAAAAGATTGAGAAACGTGTGATCGCTGTGGAGGAGAGGGTTGGAACAGCAGAGGATCACATTACAAATTTGCAGAAAGTGGAGAAAAAATATGCACAGCAACTGGCGGAGGTAACGGCAAAGAATGATGACCTGGAAAATCGGTCCAGGAGAAATAATCTCCGATTGTGGGAGTCCCTGAGAAAGCTGAAGGGAGGGACCCCACGGCCTTTATTGAGTCCTGGTTAAGGGACAAAATTGGGGAAAACTCTCTGAATAAAGTATTCGCAGTGGAAAGGGCTCAGAGTGCCAATGCAGCAGAGGCCACCTGGGTCGGAACCCCGCACAATACTGGCCAGGATATTAAACTACAGGAATCGGGACATTGTTCTGAGAAAAGCGAGGAATGCGGAAAATTTTACTATAGATGGGCAGCAGATTGGGAGAATAATCCGGGTATATGGCATAGTGCAGAAACAAAGAATGAAGTTTGCCGGGATCAAGAGGCGCCTGCGTGATCTGGGGGTGCAGTATTCGATGTTTTTTCCGGCAAAACTGAGGGTGGTCGCCCTTGATAAGGTTCAGTTTTTTCTAACTCCGGAGGAGGCCACGCAGTGGCTGGACACTAACGCCAAGAGACTTGGAGTGAAATACGGCTGAGGGGACGGTGTGGCTACTGGACGTCGGGCCTATGCACTGTTCCCTGGTTGTCTAAAGGGAGTGGCGGGTGCAGCTGTCTGATGCAGTTGGTGTCTAATTCATTATTAGTATTCTTAGTTTTTTCCTGGTACTTTGGTCTATGCTTCGGGCTGGAATAGGTTGTTTTACCCTGGAGGAGGGGACAACAGGGGTTTGATACAGGGGGTGCTGAGCTTTCAGTACTGGTGGCTGGGGCGGGGGGGGGGTCGGGTTGGGGACGGTGGGGTGTGCATTATTTTTCTCAGTAATTGTTTACTTGTTATATTTGTGCTCTTTATATTTGCTATAGAGTTAAATGTATACATTAAGGCGGGAAGCGGGAGGAGGTTAGAGAACTGCGGAACTGGATGTGGTGGTTGGTGGGTGCTAGGCTCTTCTAACTCTCCCTGAGAGTGAGTCTCAATTTTTGGGGGATCGGGGTGGGACAATTGTGGGAGAAGGAAGGAAGGGGGGGGCGGGGGAGGGGACGGGGGGACAGCAAGTAGGGAAGAATATTTCGATACTGTATGCCAATCCTAGACAATATGGGAAGCAGCATTAAAGTGCTCGGATGGAATGTCCGAGGGCTATCGGACGTAATTAGGAGGGCGGCAGTCTTGCAATATATACTGGACCAGAAGCCGGCAGTTATATGCTTAATGGAGACACACTTGGTCAAAGAGACAATTGAGGTCCTACAAAGGAGGTGGGTCAGGAGTCCTTCCATGCCACGTATTCCACATACTCCAGGGGGGTGTCCATACTTATTCCGAGATACACTAAATTTGAGCAAGTAGAGACTTTTTTGGATGATGAAGGGCAATATGTGATTTTAGTGTGTAGACTGTTTGGGGTCTTGATGGCTAAATACACCGCCATTTTCAAGCAAAACAATTAGGGAAGTAATGGAGAGGACGGGTCGATGGGGGAATATTCCTATATTACTGGTGGGAGACTAACAACGTACAGGACGAATTTTGGGACAGGCACAAAACTAATCGGTGTGGTCAAGTAGTCATATAACATCATTTGGCACTTATATTGAGGAGCTGGGTCTAAGAGATCTTTGGAGAGAGAGTAATGTAGGAGTTCGGTGCTTCTCTTGCTATTCAACCTCTTACAATGCCTTATCTCGCATTGATATGGCGCTGGGCAATGTCCAATTTGATGCTCTGGTGGCGAACGTTGAGTATCTACCAAGAGTAATATCGGACCACAGACCAATATGTATACACATTTCGTTGATGGAGATGAAGAGTGGGAGGACAGGAGGTTGGAGGGTACACCCCGCGTGATTACGTAGCATTGATATGGGAAATATATCCAAAAATATGGAGGAATTTTTTAGTATAAACGAGGGAAGTGCAGGGCCGCTGGTAACTTGGGATGCAATGAAGGCGTACTTACGGGGACTACTCATTAAGAAAATTAGCCAGTGTAAATTCAATATGAGACGGACGGAACAGGATATGTTAAGGGATTTGTGCACGGCGGAGGAAGACATGGTTAGGAGGGTTACGCTGGAGGCTCAGAAGAGGTTGCGGGATGCACAGGGGTCTGTGGACCAGTTTCAGTTGGACAAAGCACAGAAGAGGGGGAGTTTCGGAAGTTGGCATTTTTTGAGGAAGGAGAGAAAGTGGGTCATATGCTTTCGTTGGTGGCTTCCACCCAGAAGAAGACTCCTTTTGTCCACTCCATTTATAATGGAAGGGGTGAGTTAACCTCAGATAACATGGCAATTGGCTCTGTTTTTACAGACTTTTATAGGGAGCTCTATTCCTCTAGGGCGGAGGCGGACAATGAGGCACTTTTGAACTATCTGGGGGACATACGGTTGCCAAAGCTGTCAGACGCGGACAGAGATAGTCTGGGAGGCCCTCTGACATGTGAGGAGTTGAGTGTGGCTCTGGCCTCCATGGCTAATGACAAGGCACCGGGATCCGATGGGCTACCGATAGAAATATATAAACAAATGGAGGAATTGTTGGTGCCGAGACTTAAAGACGTTTTGGAAAGGTCAAGGGAGGGGGGGGGGTGCTGCCCGCATCCATGAGAGAGGCAATCATCATAGTGCTTCCCAAGGAAGACAAGGATCTAAGACTCCCAGAATCGTACAGGCCCATTTCACTGCTGTCGACTGACGTTAAGCTATTGGCAAGGGTGCTGTTGAGCCGCCTGGCTGGTGTCGTCACCACTCTGATACATCCGGACCAATCTGGTTTTATGCCGGGTAGATCGACTGCAGTCAAATTGAGGAGACTTTTTATGAATATGCAACTGCCGGGTGACGGCGCTGGACAGAGGGTGATCGCATCTTTGGATGCCCATAAGGCGTTCAACAGTGTGGATTGGGAGTATCTGTGGGCGGTGATGGAGAGGATGGGATTTGGGCCTCAGTTTCTATCATGGGTGCGGCTGCTGTATACTCGGCCGCTCGCAAGAGTAAGGGTTAATGGTACGTTGTCCCGGCCCATAGAACTTTGTAGAGGAACAAGACAGGGGTGCCCACTGTCCCCTCTTTTGTTTGCCATAGCAATGGAACCGTTGGCAGCTACACTTAGAGGAGGGGTTTAAATATGGACAGATTGAAGAAAAGGTCGCGCTCTATGCAGACGACATTCTGTTATTTTTAAAAAACCCGACAGACTCTCTGAGTGAGGCTATGAGACACATTAAAAGCTTTGGCTGTCGGTCTGGTCTACGGATAAACTAGCACAAATCCACGCTGTTTGCGTTAGATGCGGCAGCACCGACAGGGATTGAGACGGGAGGTCTTCGACTGGTGGATAAATTTAAATATTTGGGCATCTGTATATCTCAGCCAATTTCGGAATATCTCACCGAGAATCTGACCCCAATTTTGGGACTACTCACGGTGAAAGTGCGGGCTTGGAATAAGCTGCGCCTGTCAGTGGTGGGCCGTATCAACTTGATAAAAATGATCCTGATGCCCAAATTGCTATATGTGATGCACAATACACCCATTTGGATACCTCAGAGAAGGTTTAAGCAGATCAATTCTCTGTTCAGAAGTTTAATATGGGGGGAAAAAACAGGCGCGCCTGAGGTTGGAGCTACTGCAGCGCCCCAAGGACAAAGGGGGATTAGCCCTTCCAAACCCGTACATTTATTACTTGGCGGCCCAGAGTCAACATGTTAGGTGGTGGGCGCAGCCTGCCACTTGTCCGTCCATTCAAAGGGTACTGGAGAACTTGACGAAAAGGTGCCCTCTGGTGCGGAGTTTGGAAGACGATTCAATGGGACTGGTGGGCAGACCTTATCCGACCATGTTTTGTTACACAATTTGTGGGCAAAATTGAAGCAGGTATGAGGGGCGACGCTGTTGACTAAATATTCTCCTTTGTTGGACAATATTAATTTGCCTTAAATAAGGGTGATGGGCTGTTTGACGGAGTGGAGGGCCAGGGGAATCACTCAGGTATCTCAGATATGGGATGGAAGGGGATTGAAATCATTCACTCAGCTGAAGGAGGAGTTTGGTCTTCGGGACACGGGGATGTTCCAGTATGCACAAATGGTCCATGCCTTTGGGGCCCAGAATAAACGGAGGAAGACAGGTATACAATATGATATAGTTTTGGATTATGTGTGTGGTGGGGGAGCCACGAAGGGGGTGATTTCCACTACCTATAGAGACCTTTTGAATACATTCTTGCTTCGGTATACACCTCGAGCAAGAGCGAGATGGGAGGCGGAGGTGGGGGACATGTCTGAGGATACCTGATCTTCTATATTGGAGTGGTGCCCAATCTGTCGCTGAGTGAACCGGGCAGGTTGTCTCAGTTATATCTACTGCATAGGGTGTACAGGTCACCAGAGTCTTTGTTCAGAGTGAACCTGAGGCCCACCTCGAAATGCCCTAGATGTCGATCAGAGGACGCAGGCATAGTCCACATGATGTGGACATGTCCTCGATTATCAACATTCTGGTTGATGGTGTTGACTAGAATTGAGGGGGCATACGGATGTGCCATTCCAAGAGAACCGGTGGTGTGCCTCCTGGGGTATGTGGACGAACTCATTATGGATGGCAGCAAGAAGCTAGCAATTGCACGACTGTTATACATAGCTAGGAAACTTATTGCCAGACACTGGGTGAGGGAGGAGCCACCGACTAGAAGTGAATTTTTAGTGCAAGCTAGATTCATATCCAGATTGGAAAAATGTATATATTTTAAAAGGGGGAAATCTGGGCTGTATGAGAAGATATGGTTTCTGTGGCTGGATTATGGTTCATAGTTGCAGTAGGGGGAATTGTCAAGATTGTTTGCCTAGAGAGCAGGTATACTGTACTCAATGTAGCTTTGCTGGATACAATTTTGTATATGATTAATGGCTTAGTGTCATGCTTGCTGTCTATGGGGGAGGGGGGAATGGGGGGGGGAGGGGTTGGGGTTTATATGTCATTTATTTGTACCAATACGAAATGTGTAACTTGTGTACAACTTTTGGATGTCTGTTTACATGACGTGTGCCTTTGTTTTTATTATTAATAAAAATTATCTGATTAAAAAAAAGATGGCGGCCCGATTCTAAAGAATCGGGTAGTCTAGAATCCATATATAGTTTATTTACTAATAGTTAGGGGAGTGCGGTGAAATTAATTGTGTGTATACAGGTGGCTCAGTGGTTAGCACTGCGCGGTGGCTCAGTGGTTAGCACTGGGTGCGGTGGCTCAGTGGTTAGCACTGGGTGCGGTGGCTCAGTGGTTAGCAGTGAGTGCGGTGGCTCAGTGGTTAGCAGTGAGTGCGGTGGCTCAGTGGTTAGCAGTGAGTGCGGTGGCTCAGTGGTTAGCAGTGAGTGCGGTGGCTCAGTGGTTAGCAGTGAGTGCGGTGGCTCAGTGGTTAGCAGTGAGTGCGGTGGCTCAGTGGTTAGCAGTGAGTGCGGTGGCTCAGTGGTTAGCAGTGAGTGCGGTGGCTCAGTGGTTAGCAGTGAGTGCGGTGAGATTGGTCAGCGCAGCGCCGTGGGCAGAGTGGTCAGCGCAGCGCCGTAGGCAGAGTGGTCAGCGCAGCGCCGTAGGCAGAGTGGTCAGCGCAGCGCCGTGGGCAGAGTGGTCAGCGCAGCGCCGTGGGCAGAGTGGTCAGCGCAGCGCCGTGGGCAGAGTGGTCAGCGCAGCGCCGTGGGCAGAGTGGTCAGCGCAGCGCCGTGGGCAGAGTGGTCAGCGCAGCGCCGTGGGCAGAGTGGTCAGTGCAGCGCCTTGGGCAGTGGTCAGCGCAGCGCCATGGGCAGAGTGGTCAGCGCAGCGCCGTGGGCAGAGTGGTCAGCACACGCATACACACACACACACACACATACACACACTCCGCTATACTTACCACCGACCCCGCGTCTTCCCCGCCGCCTGGACCCTGAGTCAACATGTCGCCACCCCCAGACGACTGGATCCAATATGTCGTCCGGGTAGTTTGGCGAGACATCTTGGACGCTATATTTGATCCAGTAGTTCGGGGGCGGCGACATGTCGACTGAGGATCCAGGCAGCGGACACAGGGCCGGTGGTAAGTATAGCGGAGTGTGTGTGTGTGTACAAAGTGAGGGAAGTGCGGACAAAGTGACGGAAGTGCCTACATAAACACATATATACACATACTGTACATTGCATATGGAGGGGTGAGGAGAGCGGAGGCTGGAGGGGTGAGGAGAGCGGAGGCTGGAGAGGTGAGGAGGGGTGAGGAGAGCGGAGGCTGGAGGGGTGAGGAGGGCAGAGGACAGGGGAGGCTGGAGGGCAGAGGACAGGGGAGGCTGGAGGGCAGAGGACAGGGGAGGCTGGAGGGCAGAGGACAGGGGAGGCTGGAGGGCAGAGGACAGGGGAGGCTGGAGGGCAGAGGACAGGGGAGGCTGGAGGGCAGAGGACAGGGGAGGCTGGAGGGCAGAGGACAGGGGAGGCTGGAGGGCAGAGGACAGGGGAGGCTGGAGGGCAGAGGACAGGGGAGGCTGGAGGGCAGAGGACAGGGGAGGCTGGAGGGCAGAGGACAGGGGAGGCTGGAGGGCAGAGGACAGGGGAGGCTGAAGGGCAGAGGACAGGGGAGGCTGGAGGGCAGAGGACAGGGGAGGCTGGAGGGCAGAGGACAGGGGAGGCTGGAGGGCAGAGGACAGGGGAGGCTGGAGGGCAGAGGCTGGAGGGCAGAGGCTGGAGGGGAGGGTCTGGAGGGGAGGGGCTGGAGGGGAGGGGCTGGAGGGGAGGGGCGAGGCTGGAGGGGCGAGGCTGGAGGGGAGAGGCTGGAGGGGAGAGGCTGCACGGAGGAAGACCGAAACTTCCGAGAGCGGAACGTTCCTCCGCCGGTCCGTGTAGCCGCAGGGACGAAGGCCGGAACTTCCGAGAGCGGAACGTTACTCCGCCGGTCCCTGTAGCCGGGCGCCGCCCCGCTACCCCGCACTGGTGATGTCACCACCATGGTCCGGAGGCCATCACGGAAGTAACCTTCGGGTTTTCCGGAAGTGGCCTTCGGGTTTTATATTATAGATTATCTTAATAGGTCTATGAGACTTTGAAAGTTACAGTTGCCAAGTTTTATTTTACTCATTTGTATGGTTGGACCATTATTAAGTGGTCCTTTATACAGCTTATCTAATAAATACAATAGTCATGATAAATCAAGAGCACATTGGTCACACCGGTCTCTATGAGGGGGCGTTACAGTGAGTTGTAGGACAAGCAGAATCTAACCTTTCTAGCTGACTGAGATTGAACATTTAGCTCATCAGCCTGACAGGTTTATTGAAGGGCAGGAAGAGCCATGGAGCTACTGGAATACACTATCCAAACTGCCTTCTGATTGTTCTGTCAGGTTCAGTGAACACAGAAATGCACGTTCAGGATACCTGACAGAACGATGCCCTCACCAGGGTCTGTCTCTAGCAGACATCTTTACACAGCCCATCTTTACATGTGGGACGGCTGGGAAACTGCTGGGAGCTGACATATTTCAAATCCTGATAGTGCACTAACTAAATATTACTTTTTTGCTACATTTTTGTCTAATAAAGGTATTTAGTAAAATTTGTACTATTTAAATGTACTTTAGTTTACATATTTTTATTAAAGGGATCCTGTCACCCCCAAAACACCTCTAAAGCTATTAAAAGCTGTCCCTAGAGCATAATAACACTTACCCTACACTCCTTTTATTTTTTAATCTTTATCTCTGATTCAAATGCGCCGCCTCTCCGCTCTGTTATGCGTCGGCCGTGCTGCAGTGGGGCTGTGTGACGCGAATCGCGCCATTTTCGGCGCCGGGTGACGTATTACACCCGCGCCGCTCTGTTTGCTTCAAGCCCCGCACTGCGCATGCGCGGCACGCATGCGCAGTGCGGGGCTTGAAGCAAACAGAGCGGCGCGGGTGTAATACGTCACCCAGCGCCGGAAATGACGCGATTCGCATCACACAGCCCCACTGCAGCACGGCCGACGCATAACAGAGCGGGGAGGCGGCGCATTTGAATCAGAGATAAAGATCACGCCTATTGAGACGTGTTATCATGAAGAGGGAGAGCCTGGCTGGGTGACTATGTATACAATAGTCACTAATTATAATCACTAATGAGGTACTGTAATAACGTTTATCTTCATTCTCAGTAGATGCTTTTAGGAGCTAAAAGGAGTGTAGGGTAAGTGTTCCTATGCTCTAGGGACAGCTTTTAATAGCTTTAGAGGTGTTTTGGGGTGAGATCCCTTTAATGTCCCAGACTGCCCCTTTCATGAAAAAGGCGCATCTTAAAGTGGGTTTTCCCACAAACAAAGTTCATTTTTAATAAATAGATCGGATGCGTTTTAAAAAAATGTTCCTGTGCTGAGAGAATCCTATATCTCTGTTCCTGCTATGTACTGTGTAATGGCCGTGTCTGTCAGTATAGGGACCTGGTCTGATCATATTACATCTCCTATGCCGAGGACACAAAATAAAGTACACTAATTTAACCCTTCCCGACCCTTAATACAACGTCATATGTCGGGTACCCGCCTTTGATGTGAGCTCCGGGATGGAGCTCACAATATTTCTCCGACATCTCAGCTGATCTCATCAGCTGAGATGCTGGCCTTCCAGCACCAATTAGATACGGGATCCGATTGGTGCTGTTAATCCCTTGGATCCTGCTGTCATTAGCTGTTCCCCGCCTGCATCGGAGATCCCGGGATCTTTGATGCTCACGTGATAGCACCGGGTCCTGGTGTGAACCCGGAAGCTATCGGGGACTGCTTCCTGTCAGTGGTTTGCAGGCGCTGCCAACCACTGATAGTGAAAGCAAGTGCCATGTCCCGATGTGCTGCAGTTCATCGGAACATGGCACCCTGCAGCACTGTGGTGCCCTATAGGGCACTGTTAAATAAAGAATGAATTGTAAAATAAAGTTTTTTAAAAAGTATAAAAAAAAAAACACATATTTGGTATCGCCGCATTCAGAAATGCCCGATATATCAATATATAAAATCAATTTATAAGAGCTGTAAACTGTGTAACGGAAAAAAAAGTCCAAACGCCAAAATTATGCTTTCTTGGTCGCCGCAACATTGCTATAAAATGCTACAACGGGCGATCAAAACAGTGCATCCACCCAAAAATGGTATCATTAGAAACGTCAGTTTAAGCTGCAAAAAATAAGCCATCACACAGCCCCAGACCCCAAAATATTAGAACAGAGCGTGGCGCACAAAGTGTGATTTTTTTCCCCAAAAAAGTATACATGTTTGGTATCTACGAACTCGTACAGACCAGAAGCATCATACCATCACATCCGTTTTACCTTTCAGTGATCATGGCAAATAAAGAAAACAAACGCGTAATTGCACTTTTTTTTTTGCAATTTCACCACACTTGGAATTTTTTTCCCCCATTTTCTTTACACTATAATAAATGATTGCATCTGAAAGTACAACTCGTCTTGCAAAAAACAAGCCCTCATATGTCTATATTGCCTGAAAAATAAAAAAAGTATGCTCTTGGAACAGGGGAGCAAAAATGAAAACAAAAACAAAAAATCGCCAGTGGTGAAGGGTTAACAGCATGGATCATAGCTGACTTATTTTGGAGATAAAACATTGTTTGTAGGAGTATGCTCCAGTCTCCACAATCCAAAGACATACTGATGGGCTCACAATCTGAATTCCTAATAGGCACAGTGTTACTGATGTGTATAAAGCGCTCTGGAATTAATGGCGTTATATAAGTGATTAAACATTATTATTATTATTTCCCTTCCTATTTTCACAAAATGTCTTACCTCAAAGAAGGAATTATTTGTGATCATGTGCTGCAATGTTCGGATACGCTTTCCTGTGCTGTAATGTCTGTATACTCTTTTTCCTTCCTCCCCTGCACAGGAGGTGTGGTATGATCAGACCCTGTCCCTGTACAGTCAGACACATCCATTACACAGTACATAGCAGGGGCTATCCCAGCTCAGGAAAATTTCTTTAAACACATCCAATAGTGGAACTTAATTTTAATCAACAGAGCTTGAATAACTTTGTTCATGAGAAAAGCTCTTCAAACATGGCCTCATTACAAGTCAGTGACTGGGGTAAGATTTGTGGTAGCTCATCATAAATTGCATAAACATGCGTCACCAAGCTTTGTTCCACCCCAAGTCCGTCCTTTTTCACAGAGCTGGTCAAAACTGGGGTAAAACATTTTTGAACAACTCCATATTGTGCAAAGTTTTGGCAACTTTTCAAAGACTTGTACATCAGATTTCTAGCCTAATAGCTTTGATGAATGAGGGGGATTTTTCTGTGAAAATGTCTTGATTACTGTGAATACCTCTATTAATTAGCTATAGTTGTCAGTGATTTCTGGGCGAAAATGTAACATAAAGGAATAGGTTAATTTTTTTTATTTATATGCCATGCCTAGCAGATTACTCCGCTGTCCCCATAGAGGACACACAAGTGATCGGCCAAATGCCTCGTACCCCACTACTTTGTTATAGAATTTAGCAGCTAATGTAATTGCTTATGTAACTTCTTTCAATTAAGCAGATATTTCTATAGAAACATTTAGAATATTCACAGCTTTCAATTAAAAGTGACAAGAAAACATATCTAAATCAAGGCGGCAAGAATACATTTTCCTCTTACAGGAACTAATGTTAATGGATATAGATGGTGCTGTGCGCATGCAATGGAAACACGGTTAAGTAGGGAATAAAATCTGAAAGACATTTGTATGCAGAAGTGGTCTATAATAGACTAGTTACCTTTTTTTGCATTATCCGAAGCTCATCACTCAGATTGCTATTAACTTTCATTAACTGTTGAATTTTTGCTTCTGATGCAGTCAGAGCATTCTTAACATCCAGGAAATCTTGTACTGTAAACATCCCATCAGATAAGTCTGATTCCAAACTCTGGAGACAAAATGCATATATATACACAACTTCAAACAATATACAGATTATTACATGTAGAATATCTGTTCAATAACGTGGCTCTGCTATACAATTAATACAAATTTTGAAGACAGAGAAGGCTTGACCTATGTGCCTGAATGGACACCATGTAAATAGGCAGAACAAGTATGTATATTTCATACTTGCAGCCATCTGGCCACTTAGTCTTCATACTGCCACCAGAGAATCCTCAGTGTTGTTCACAAGATGTGAAGATTCACAAGTCTCCAATCACTTTTATGAATATCCTGGACAACCCCATTAAGACATTTTATTCTCTAGGTGGACTCAAAATGCTCATATTTATATCAGAATTATGCAGTCATTCTAGAATTTATTTACAAAATAATTGTATCAGCTTCATCAGGTCTAGTAGATCTATTTAATAAATTATACAGTCTGTATTGCGAAATCTGGTGACAGATCTGCTATGAGAAATAGTAGATCATCTCCTGCCTTTCCAGATGGGGAAAACAAAGGATTTGAAAATTCAAGCAAGATTCTCTATACCCTAATTCAACTAGAACCCAACAAGCCCAAAATCTTTGTAATGCCAAACCTCTGGAACACTCAAAGTAGCTGACTAATTGCCAAGATGCTATTAATACGATTATACTGATCCAACTTCTATAAAGTGTTTATACATAGTATTTAAAGAACCATTTATCATGTATTCACATAACAGGTGATTAGTGATGAGCGAACATGCTCGGCGCTATTCATTACTCGCACAAGTATCCCGGTACTCAGGATGCTTGGTGAGCACCGAGTACTGCCGAGATGCTCGGACTCTTCGCTAATAATCATCGATCTGACACAAATACACAGCTCCCTTGAGTGCACACAGTAAGCTGGCACCTCACAGAGAGCAGATTAATTGTTAGGGTCCCTCTGGGGGGGCACAGCAAGGTGTTGTATGCTGCGACGATTTGAAAAAGCCCCCTCCCGATCTTTCCCAGAAACACTTGTTTTATAGCCGGAAGTATGTGGGCGGAGCCTGTCACTAACTGACTTACATTGGTCTCGGTGCTCAGTCGAGCATCCGAGCATCTCGGGATGCTCGACCAGAGCATTGAGCACCCGAGCATTTTAGTGCTCGCTCATCACTACAGATGATAGATCAATCAACTCCAGATCTAACCACTAGGTCTCCAAATGATTACTAGAATGGGTACATCCTTTATTATGATGATAACACAAAAGCACTAAAGGATGCAGCAGACCCCCATGATAAAGGTGGGGGCAGCACAGGTGAACAATACTGATGAAACAACCACTCACAAACCTAGCATTTATGAAGGAGGTGGTTGCCTATTATTATAAATGCAAAATCCAGGGAAAACAGGAATAAAAACATGGTTAATCCCGGGCTGCTGTCGTTGAAGAAATCCAAATAAAATGAGAAGGTGAAAGTATAAGGTGGTTTATGTGAGATGTTTGAAAGTGAACTTCACTTCTTCAGGAAAGACCACCAAAATTCAGAGCAATATATATTATATATATATTTATTGTTACTACACACATACACAACAGATGCTTTACAAAAAGAACTCGCCAAATCCCCACATGATGTAACGGCAAATGTTCAAAGGATTACATCTGCCACGCCTGCTACATACATAGGAATAAAATGTGAAATATGACCTTTATTAGTAACAAGAAAGTCATCAGAGAAGAAAGGAAAAGAATCTAAAAAATGAGAAAACGACTTCCGGTTCCGGCGCCGCCATGACCAGCTGCATCTGACACAGCTCCGGGACCCGCCGCGGCAATCCGGCCCCATCCAAGCGCTCTCTGCGCACCCGATTCTCCCCGGACAACCGACTGATAAAGGAGAGGCGGGACACCCTCCTGAGGCAGTGATGGACCGGTATGTGATGCGGACGGGAGGTAGCGGTCGGTCTCTCCCGCAGCATGAGGCCGCGGAAGATGGCGCCCAGAGCGCGGACTCTGTGGATGAGCGGGAATGCAGTCCCGATCGGGAGGTAAACGTCACACCCGGGCACACTGCTGAGGGGCCGGAAAGAGCTAATGGGAGACAACACGAGGTGCTAGTTGGTTGCAGGCAGAAGGACACAACAGACCAACTCAGTGTGGGACAGCTGGGCACTACGGAGGACAAGTCACAGGGTCAGGCAGAGACAATGCTGGAGGACAAAGAACAGGAGACACACATAAGTAAGAGGCAAGAGGTGCAGATACAACCAATAGATTATAAAACACTGGCCAAAGAACTGGCCACACATATGGCTGACGAGTTCAAAACAGTAATAGCTGATATGGTGGCTGCATCCACTATAGAGCTCAAGAGAAAAGTAGAAGCTCATGACCAGAGATTAAAAGAGACAGAATCTAGAATCGGTTCGGCCGAAGACAGAATACTAGAGCTAGAAGATCAAGTAGAGACACTGCAAAAACGTTCTGAGTATGCTTTCTCAAAATTGGAAGACTTAGAGAACAGGTCACGACGGAGTAATCTCAAAATAGTGGGCCTGCCTGAATCTATCCCAGCACACCAGCTTGTGGAGATCTTTGAAGTAGACCTCCCCAAAGCACTGGGCCTACAACATAGATGTAAAACAGAACGTACCCATAGACTTGGCCCACCCAGAGACAATATGAATACTACAGCAGCTGCCTCAAGCAACCCTCCCCTCTCTGGAATTTCTAACAATAAGCCACGACACTCTATTGCAAAATTCCTAAACCACAGAGACAAAGAAGAAATACTCAGGGCTTATAAGGCCAGAAAACTTCCTCTGTCCCTACATGGTCAAAGAGTGTTAGTCTTTGCGGATTACTCGCCAGAAGTATCCCGTCGAAGAAGAGCTTTTAGCGAGGCTTGTTCCATACTGCACAAGAAAAATGTACGCTTTCAGTTGAATTTCCCTGCCACACTGAGGTTCAGGTCCAGAGAGGGGGTACTATTGACATTTACAGATCCGGAAGATGCAATGGCCGCGATTTCAGATAACACTCGCTCACCAAGAGATCGAACGCCTCCAAATGCGAGCGCAGACAAAACAACACCAACAAGACCAAGTCCGGAGAAGGAACCAGAGGGAGACCGAGATGCGGTGCGAACATACAGACTACGTTCAAATACCGGGAGCGAGGGTCCATCATCCAGAAGCGGAACTCCCAGACAACAGCGACAGTCAGGACCCCGTTGGCAAAAAAAGAAGTAACGCTGAAGCAACTATCAGAAAATACGAACATGTTGGTTACTGTGGTTGAGGAGATGCCTTGCTGAAACATCGGCCTCCGCCCTCACTCCCCGTGGGAGCTCCAAGTGACTACTGCTCTCGCCCTGCTCCCGCATTTTCTTCCTCTTCGCCCCTTCCCCCCCTCTCCCCCCCCCCCCCCTTCTTTTTTTTTTTTTTTTTTTTCTCTCTCTCCCCTCTTCCACTCTCTCCCTACAGGATTCTTGAGGCAAGCAGGGAGATGTCGGAGACGAGGAAGAGAGAAGTCGAATCGTCATATATGCAAAGGAGGACAAACTCTGACTCTTATCAGGTTCACCCTTGAGATAAACTTTATTGACTCCTCTATTATCCATAAGTTGATGACGGGGTGGGGGAGGGGGAGGAGGGTGTGATGGTCATCATTGATGATAGAACTACGGCACATGGCCGTTTGAGAATTCACTACTGTTACTTTGTCTATAATCGTACTAATTATATATTTTGGTATGAGTCCAGAGGGACTGAGGGGGGTGGGGGGGATGGAGGGGATGGGAGGGGGGGGATGAGAGGGAAGTGCAACGGAACACTAAGGGCGCATAGAAAAACAAGAATTTAATACTAACAATTTGCCGGTTGCTGTGGCGGGACATGATGTTAGATATATGGGCTGTATTGGAGGGAAGAAGAGAAGTCTTTCACTAGGACAGCAAAGGAGAAGACATGACAATAATTTCAGGGGGGAAACGTTGGGGTGGGAGGGGGCACCTAGAGACATACTTAGCAGAGCAAAAATGTATCAATGTATTACCTGGACCTCAATAATCTTTCCCTGGCTACGGTTGTGGGGAAAGATACATAGATGGCTTATGAAACACCACTTGACAGAAATATCGCAGAAGAGAAAACATGATGGTTAGGTGGGTCTCCTGGAACGTAAAGGGTATGCGCTCCCCAGCAAAGCGCATGATGATCTTGCGTCATCTTAAAAGACTCCGTACGGATGTTGCTTTGTTACAGGAGACCCACTTGACGTCAGAAGACTTTTTTAGACTTAAAAAGTTGTGGGTGGGAGAGGTTTATGGATCTGGAGCGGTCGAAAGGAAAGCAGGAGTCATAATCTTGATCCATAGATCTTTATCGCACAAGGTTTTGTCCACGCAAGTAGATGATACGGGTAGGATGATCCAAATGAGCATCCAAATTCAGTCAGACGTCTTCTCTGTATATAATATATATGCTCCAAACACGAATCAAAAACCCTTTTGCCAGGACTTGCAGGCTAGGCTATTGACAGACAAGGGACACAATAGAATAGTAGGGGGCGACTTCAACATGGTACTAGATGCAGAGGAGGATAGGAGACACTCAACGACCCCGAGAAGAGACCCCCAGACACCAGCGAGATCACAAACTGACAACTTTCTAGACACTCTCTTCACAGCTGTAAACATGACTGATGTATGGAGAACAATGCACCCCCTTGACAGAGAGTTTACCCACTTCTCCCACCCCCACGGGTCTTGGTCTAGAATAGACATGTTCTTCACATCTCTTAATATATTGCAGAGAACAACTGAAATAAAAATTGAGGATATGGTAATATCGGACCATAGCCCGCTGGTGTTGGAGTCCAAAGACATATATGAAAAGGGCACGGATTATCTGTGGAGGTTCCCAGACACATACACAAAAGATGAAAATTTCGTCTCCCTCCTCAGAGAATGGTGGTCGGCTTTTTCAAGGGATAAGGAAATACATCGCTCAGACTCGTGTTTGTTCTGGGAAACAGCAAAAGCGGTGTTGAGAGGCCAGATAATGGCATACAGCATGGGGATAAAGAAAAAAATAAAGGAGCAATTTATAGCAGCTAGCCTAGAGGTGAGAAAGGCTTACCCTCAATATAAAAACACGATGGCTGACCCCGACAAGGAAATTTGGCAACGGGCAAAAGACAAATTTGATATGTGGGCAAAACGCAGGGAAGATATATATAAAAGTAGAATGGAACTTAGTCTCCATAAATTTGGCGACAAAGCAGGCCGACTGCTAGCACGATTGTCACGCGGTAAACAACTATCTCCCCCAATCCAAACTATAATTGATAAACGAGGCAACACCTGGACCAACCCTAAAGACATCAGCCAGACATTAGGAAAATTTTATGCATCTCTATACTCGGAAACCGACTCGGTCACACCCATTCAGCCTGACTTGCTGCAATTGGTGAATTTGCCGAGTTTGACGGAAGAGGACAAACAATTTCTGAACGGTCCTATTACGGTGGAAGAGATAGAGAATGCTATACGAAACATAGACCCAGGTAAAGCACCTGGATCAGATGGCTACAATGGTGCATTTTTTAAGGCCCTCAAGGAACAGGTTTCCCCGATTTTGTGCAACCTATTTAATGACATACTTCAAGGAACCCCTATCCCAGATAGAATGAATGTGGCCCATATAAAACTCATCCCTAAACCAGGAAAAGCACTGACAGATCCAGCCAGCTTTAGACCGATATCCCTGATAAATCAAGACCTAAAACTTCTCTCTAAAATAATGGCAGATCGACTAGCGACAATCATGCCTAGACTGATACCTCCTCATCAAGCAGGGTTTATTAAAGGGAGATCAACTGCTACTAATATTAGGAGAACGATGCTCCTGTTAGACATCATGGGAAAGAGAGTGGGAACGGAGAGGGGGGACCCAGCCGTGATCACCTTGGATGCAGAAAAAGCGTTTGATAATGTAAGGTGGTCATGGCTGGGTAGGGTCTTAGACGCAACTGGAATAATGGGACCATTCAGACAATACCTCCAATCTTTATATAGTAACCCAAAAGCATGTATCAGTACACCCGGTTATCTGTCGGACTCTTTCTCCTTGCAGAAGGGGACGAGACAGGGATGTCCATTATCACCCCTGTTATTCAATCTAGCCATAGAACCTCTTGCTCTATATTTGGAGCAGAGCTCCATTTATGAGGGATTTAGAGTGGGAACCAAAGAAGTCAAACTATCACTATTTGCGGACGACATTGTTATATATTTGCAAAACCCAGAAAGGGATCTCCCTCACATTCTTGAAACCATTGACACCTTAGGTAAACAATCAGGCTTCCGACTAAATAAGGAAAAATGTGAGGTACTGTTCATCAACCCTAAAAGCAAACTTTCTCAACACTTACAATTCTGCGGTATCCCAATCGCTAAAGATAGCATTAAATACTTGGGGATCTACTTAGCTAGAAATCCTACTCAAACTTACAAACTGAATTTTACCCCACTTCTCTTAAAAATTGAAAAAGAACTAGCGGGTTGGGCTAATTTGCCACTTTCTTTGATGGGGAGATGCCATCTTCTAAAGATGATTAGCTTCGCTAGATTATTGTATCCGCTTCAGAACATCCCCATGCTGTTAAAACATTCCGATTTAACCAGACTGAATAAAGCCTTCTCGAAATTCCTATGGAGGGGGAGGAGACCTAGACTGGCTTTTGGTATACTGATGCAACCGAAACTAGAAGGGGGCCTTCAGCTCCCAGATATCCGTGGCTATAACTTGGCATGTATCCTGCGCAATGTCCTTGACTGGATCAGAGGCACCGGTAGGCACTCAGACACAGCCTTAGAGGGAGAGTTTGCTAGTCCCTGGGAACTGTCAGCTGTGCTACATACACCACTGTCTCAGCTGCCTAAAACTCTCAAAAACACAATTATATTTAGAGACACGATAGCAACATGGAAGGGGGTGAGGAAAAAAACTTAATCTGTCCTGGAAAATTTCTAATTCACTCAATCCTTGGAAATGCCCGGCCTTCCCGCTAGGTCGCGAGAACCGGCTGTTCGTGGCGTGGAGAGAGAAAGGAATCAAAACACTGAGAGATCTAATGATCCCAGGAGAAAAACGGTGGATGACTGAGAATGAAGTCCTCAATACGTACAATCTCCCTCAGTCTCAGGCCATGCAATATCGCCAGATTCACCATTATCTACTCTCACAATTGAATGATTTAACAAGAGAGGTAAGCGATAGTCCATGGTCCAAATTGCTGGCTATAAATGAAGAAGATATATCCATAACCTCTCTCTACGCTGACTTGCGGACGGTCTTGCGGCCAGCAAAGAAGGTTACCCTTTTCACAAAATGGAAAAAACACATGAAAGACCCTGACCTCGTACAAAAAATACTAGAGGGCTGGGGGACATGTAGACGCTTTATACATAATGAACGCTGGAAAGACTCTCAATTTAGGATTATTCATGGCACAATTTTGGCGTTTAATGTGCCCCTGACAGTAGGTGATAGGGAAAGGTGGATAAACTGCCCTAAATGTAAAGCTCACATGACAGATTTAGAACACGGACTCTGGTCCTGCCCGGCTTCTCAAACATTCTGGAAGTCAGTTGAGCAATGGGCGAGAGGAATATGTGAGGGATTGGAAAAATTAAATCCAATGTTATGGCTTTTTCACTACCATGATAGTTCGGCAGGAAAGAAACACCCACATATATTATTTCACTATATTTCAATAATTGCAAAGAGATTACTGCTGCAGTTCTGGCTGAACGATAAACCTCCTGATCTGTCACAGCTCAAACATACATTGAGAAAAACACAATCGAATCTTTAGACGCCACATGCAACCCTAGTAAACTAACAGCGAAATTTTTCAATAAATGGAGAAATTTTATTGAACAGGAATTCACTGCTGAAGAAATAAGAACTCTTATGATACCACATAGATCTTCAACGTGGTACGCTAATGAGGACTTAGGGAATACATTGGGTAGACTCAAATATGTTTGCTAGTCGTGAACCATATTGCGAAATTTATAGTAAAACCACATAACCACAATGCCTGCGATGATGTACTCTAGTAAGGGAAAAGGGTGGGATTAGGGGATACTAGTTATCTTTTTCTAAAATATTATCTTAAGAATACTTATGATAACAAAACACTATGTCACAATATGTTATGCCTTTTTTCTGTTGTTATCATTTGATGCTTACTGTTATTCTTATGTCATATGTGTCAATGCACATTTATGTATAATGTACAATAAAAAAGATGGTTCAAAAAAATGAGAAAACAGGGATTTTTGTGTACTCACCATAAAATCCCTTTTCTCCTAGCTCATCTTTGGGGGGGATGGAATGGTACACAGGACCATGGGTGTATGCTTTCCTGCCACTAGGAGGTGACACTTAGTAGAGATAAATTTTGAGTCCTCCTTCCTGCTGTATACACCCCTCTGTAGGCATAGCCAGGTTAGTACTAAAGCAGTAGAACACGTTAACATAATAAGGTACCAGAGGCGCAGGCCAAGGTTCTCTAAGGACGATTTAAGTTTGACAGGGCAGGTGCTGTGTCCCCCATTGATGAGATAGGAGAAAAGGATTTTACGGCGAGTACACAAAAAACTGAATTAGTCCTTACCGATAATTCCTTTTCTTGGAGCCTTCCACGACAGCATTGGAGGATGTCGTCCACGCCCTATTGGGGGACAGGAACACAGAGAGGTTAAAAGCCCCTCCCCTTCCTCAGTACTCCAGTGTTTACCAAGATCACCCTTAGCCATGGATTATCTGATACAAACCAGAACCAAACACCAACAAGGGGGGGAACTGATGCTGTCGTGGAAGGCTCCAAGAAAAGGAATTACAGGTAAGGACTAATTCAGTTTTCTCCATTCGCCTTCCACGACAGCATTGGAGGAATACCACAGATACTCCTCAGGGTGGGACTATTGCCTGTAGGACTCTCCTACCAAAGGACAGATCCCGACTGAAGGACAGATCTAACCTATAGAGGCGAGAAAAAGTGAGGAGAGGCTACCACGTAGCCGCTCTGCAAATCAGCTCCGATGAAGCTCCAGCCTGCTCTGTCCAGGGAGTAGCAACAGCCCGAGTTGAAGGAGCCTTCAACCCCACCCGAGGAGCAAGGACCGGAGCGACGTAGACCTCACAGATCGCCTTCTTGATCCAGGAAGTGATGGTAGCCTGGGAAGTCTTCTTCCCTGTATTATTCCCAAAAGCCGAACAAACAGGTTCTGAGCTAACCTCCAGGAAGCAGACTCTCGGAGATAGAGGAGGACAGTCCGACGAACATCCAAGGAGTGAAACACGGCCTCAGCCGCATTAGCAAGAGATTGACAAATTGAAGGCAGAACCACATCCTGGGACCGATGGAAAGCCGACAACTTTCAGAAGAAAAAATGAATGCAACCGAAGCGTAATACGAACAACGGACACCACGAGGCACGGAGCCCAGACAGAGTGCCTGCAGTTCTCCAACTCTGGGAGCAGAAGTGATGGCCACCAAAAACGCCACCGTGTGAGAGAGAGACGTAAGGGATGCAGCAGACAAGGGTGCAAAGGGACTTCGGGCAAGCCCTTGGAGAACAAGCATCAAATCCCAGGGAGGGACAGAAGGCCGAATCCGGGGACGCCACCCCCAAGCAGAAGTAAAAAACTACTTGAGCCATGGATGGGAAGCAAGATCCTGGGCAAAAACCGCCCCAAGTGCCGACCTCTGGACTTAAAGAGTGCTCGGCCGAAGCCCCAAATCCAAGCTACGCTGCAAAAATCCAAGAGTTGGGCCACATTAGGATGATGCATGGTCGGGATGGAAGGAGCACACCAGGACAGGAACCGATTCCAGCCCTTCCGTAAATAGCGTTTGTCACAGGCTTCCTGCTCTGCTGAAGCATGCGGATCACTGCCTGGGAGAGACCCTTGGTCCTCAGGATCCCGGCCGCAACAGCCAGGCCGCCTGAATGAGCCACTGAGGGCCCGGGTGAAACAGAGGACCCTGGGACAGTAGGTTGAGACTGGGCTAACATAATCGGTCCCTCCAGGCCCAGGTCTCGGATGGCGTCGTACCACGCCAGTTTGGGCCCCAGGGCAGCCACCAGGATAGTGTCACCCCCTCCGCCCGAATCCGTTGCAACGTCTTGGGAAGTGGCGGGATTGGAGGAAATGCATACACCAACCGGAAGTCCCAGGGATGGGCAAAAGTGTCCAGCCCCCGAGGATGGTCCAACCGCGTCAGGGAGAAAAAGGTTGGCACCTTTGTATTCGAGCCCGAAGCGAACAGGTCGATCGAAAGGACACCCCACCTGTCCGTAAGAGAGCGAAATACATCCGGATGGAAGCACCATTCTCCTGAGTGGACCTCCGTGCGGCTCAAGAATCTGCCTGTACATTGGCCATTCCCTTCAGATGTACTGCCGAGGAGGAGAGAAGATGGCGTACTGCCCACAAAAAGAACAGTCTTGCCAGCCCCTGCAAGTGTAAGCCACGAGTACCGCCTTGGTACCGCAAGAAAGCAACTGTAGTCACATTGTCTGACAGGACCTTGACATGATGACCCCGGAGAACGTGAGCTGCAGCAAGAAGCGCTTCCTCCACTGCCAGAAGTTTGAAGACTGGCGACTGAACGAGCGACTCCAAATCCCCTGGAACGGTGGGCGAACTACCATCGTGCCCCAACCGGAACCGCTGGCATCAGTGGGAACGGAGGTCACAGGACGGTGTCTGGGATTCATCCCCAGGAAGCGAGGTTACCACCCGCCCCGGGGTCCGGACCCGCGAGTTTAAGGAATCCTGACGTCTGTCCCAGGAACTCAGTATGTGTTCCTGGAGCAGTCGGGAAGGAGTCCGAGCCCATGTTACTGACTGAATGCAGGCCATCATGGCCCCTAACAGGGACATTGCTTCCCGCAAGGAGGGCGACCCCCTTGCCCGGAAGCAGGTCAGATTCACGCGGCGCAAAAGCTGATATGCCGCAGGAAGGAACGAGGTCTGTCTGGAGGAGGCAAGCAAGACTCCCAAAAATTGACGTCGGGTTGCAGGCACCCGTTCCGATTCCCGAAGATTGGGTACCCATCCCAGGGACTGAAGAATCTCCAATGTGTTGGAGACCTTTGTGCGCAGAAGCACTGCCGAAGGAGCCACCACCAACATGTCGTCTAAATAGGGAAGCATACATATCCCTGGGTCTGGATGAATGTGATCGCTTTCCCCATGAGTTTGGTAACCTCTGGGGCCGACGAAATCCCAAAGGGCAGCACATTAAGCCGAGAATGGACCGTCCCGCCTGCCCCGGAGATCGTGAATTGCAGAAAGCGCTTGTGGGACGGGTGAATGGGGACATGAGAATACGCGTTCTGGAGGTCAAAACAACTGATAGCCCCTGGCCCTGCTCTCCAGGAGGAACCGGGGACCCCACACCCGAATCCAACAGGTGTCGCAGACCCGACAAGAAAAACCGTGTGAGAGTCCCCCTGAGGAAGGGAGAGGACTCGAAGACACGGAGGGGCTGGCTCTCGAATTCCAAGCGTAGACCCTCCCAAATGGTCGAGAGGATCCAAGGGCACAAGGAGATTGCTTGCCACTGTGGCAGAAACCGCAGGAGCTGCCCCGCAATGGGGAAGGCGACCTTGTTTAGGGCGGCTGGTGATGCCGCTGCTGGGGGAGCAAGATATTACGGGTCTTGTTCCCGTACTGGAATGCCCAGCGACCAGACTTACCCTTCCCTTTAGACTGGGAGGGTTGACTGCGCTCAGGCCAAAGGACTGCCTCCGAAAGGGCTCCTGTTCCGGGAGACACCTTTTCCGGTCTGACACCTTTTCCAGGATGTCATCCAATGCCCTTTGCAAGGGGAGGCCACACAGCTGGAGCTTAGACGTGACCTCCCCATTCCACTTTGTAAGCCACACTGCCCTGCGAGCTGTGTTAGCCAACACTGCGCACCTGGCGCCAACGCGGAACGACTCAGCAAGGCATCGGCCAGGAAGCCCATAGCACGTCTCAGAAGTGGAATGGAGTCCAAAGCTCCTCCCTGGGAGTACCCTGCAGGATGAATTCTCCCAGCTGGGTGAGCCACTTAAAGAGAGACCTGCTCACATGTAGAGGAAATGTACACAGTTAAAGACATAGCTGCCGCCTCCCAGGATTTTTTGAGGACACTCTCCATCTTACGAACGAGGGGGTCCTTCAACCGGGAGGCCAAAAGGCAACGCGGTCTTATATGCTAAGCTTCCCAAATGTAATACTGCCATAGACCTTCATGTTAGAAGTCCCATTGACTTTATAGAGACTTCCATAGAGATTCCCATTGGGTCTCTCATGAGGTCTCCCATCCAGCCCGTGACCGAGGCTCCTGCTGCTTAGCTTCAACAGTGTGTCAAGGGCATGCACAATGGGTTTACAATAGCAGCTGATTGCTACCCTGGCCACCTGGATGTCCACCTTCGGGACCTCCCAGACAAAGTCATCACCCTCCAATCCACTCGGATGGGGTGAGCCGCTTAGCCTTCAGGCCTCTGAACATTTAGTCCTGCACAGAAGAAGGGGATTCCACCACCTCTACTCCCATGGTACAATGGGCAGTGTCCACCAATGCACCCATGGACTCCGTGGAAAAATAGTAGTGTCCAGATTCTCGTGTCTGGATAGAGGCAACAGCGGCAATATCCTCGCCGTCCTGCGAACGCTGAGCTCTGGCCAGCCTCTATGAGATCCACAGAGTTACAATCCTGGAGCTTCCTCTCTTACGGAGGGGAAGGACCGGAAGCTGCAGCAAAACCCTGCAGTGCCAAGATAGAAGCCTGCAC
Source organism: Allobates femoralis (assembly GCA_033576535.1). NCBI lineage: Eukaryota > Metazoa > Chordata > Amphibia > Anura > Aromobatidae > Allobates > Allobates femoralis. Next base: position 617,679,250 of record JARQOC010000003.1, read on the forward strand.
CTCTTCCCTAATGGATTGGAGCTCCTCAAGCAAGGATGGGGAGTCCATCCTGACAACCCTGTCAGTCATGGCCGACACCTTGTTATAGGAAGAGGGAAATTTTGTGCCGCAGCCACATTATTGCTCCCTTTCACAGACAGCCCTCGTCTCAGTATAGACAAAAAGGGAAGAGAAGGGGGTCACAGTGTGAGTGCAGGGCTTAAATAACTCTACCCCTTGTGACCAGAAACACTTACATGAGCTGGGGGAACGCTGGGCTCTGCAGAAGCAGAGATGGAAGCCTATCACCTTCCATGTTTCAGGGATCAGCCTTACCTGGGTGTAGCTTCCGGCGGGTACTTATCCAGAAGTACCGTGCCCCCAACGAGGAACACCTGTTCCCTCCCTCCTCCTGGTCACCGGCCGCGGGCAGTAGCACGCGAAAGTCCTGCTGGGTTCCCTGGAGCCACGCCCAGCCTGCCACAGCCCTTAAAGGAGCTGCCGCCCGATTCCGGAAGTGCCATCCCGGAACCGGAAGTGCCACACCCGAAACCGGAAGTGCCTCCGCAGCACCTCTGATGCATGCCCCAGGGACCGCAGCTGGAGGAGGGAGACGCCGGAGAGCTGAACAGGCCTCCGGCGTTGCAATACACGGCCTGCTTTGCCCCGTAGGACGCAGGAAGGCCGGATGGTCCCACCACGGGAGCCCCGAGAAGGAGGAGGAGGCCGCCCCCGACGTCCATCCCTGGCCCGGCTGAAAGTACACCCCAATGCTGCCTCTGCCGGCCTGACAGCACTGGAACCTCTCCATGCCCCAAGGGGAACAGGAAGACACTGGAGTACTGAGGAAGGGGAGGGGCTTTTAACCTCTCTGTGTTCCTGTCCCCCAATAGGGCGTGGACGACATCCTCCAATGCTGTCGTGGAAGGCGAATGGAGAAATCTCTGTTTCTCCTTCGCATAATTGGGGCACACAGGACCATGGGACGTCCTAAAGCAATCCCTGGGTGGGAATTAGCGGAGTAGCGGTTGAGCATCATGTGCTGGCAGCTTACAAATGAGCGACTTCTGCTTGTAAAATTTTCCTACCTAGGCTTGCGTCAGCAGAGGCCTGGTGTAGATGTTGTAATGTTTGGTGAAGGTGTGCAGGCTGGACCAGGTTGCGGCCTTGCAAACCTGGGTTTCCGAGGCCTGGTGGCGAATGGCCCATGAGGCGCCCACTGATCAAGTTGAGTGAGTCTTGATCCTGATGTGATTGGCATGCTTTTGACGCGGTAGGACTCTTGAATTGCTGTGCGGATCCATCTTGCTAAAGTGGACTTAGAAGCATCCATCCCTTTCCTAGGTCCTTCGGGGATGACAAACATCGTCTCTGTTTTACGGAATAAGGCAGTACGGGAGATGCAGCGTCTGAAGGCTCTTACTAGGTCCAAGGAGCTGCTTTTCGAAGCGGTGTACAGGAGCTGGACAGAAGGATGGTAGGACAATGTCCTCATTGAGATGGAAGTGGAACACCACCTTGGGCAAGAAGGACGGTGACGGACGGAAGACCACTTTGTCTCTGTGGAAAGATAAGAGGGGGGTGGCTAGTTCTGACACGTGCCTGATTGAGGTGATTGCGACTAAGAAGGCGACCTTCCATGAGAGGTGGGTTAGAGGTACTTCTTGCAGTGGTTTGAACGGGTGCCCTTGTAGGGCGCCCAGCACTAAGTTTAGGTCCCAGATGGACACGGGTGCATTTGTAGGGATGTCTTGACCTGTGGTTTGGTCGTGATCCTGTGTTGGAATAGCACGCTTAGGGCTGAGATTTGGCTTTTGATGGAGCTGAGTGCTAGGCCGGCATCAAGATCGGTATGAAGGAACTCCAGGATTGTAGGGATTGAAAAAAGAAGTGGGTTGCAGGCTTTACATCACCAGAAAAAGGTTTTCCAGGTACGGTGAAAGTGTTGAAGCGCTAGGCGATCGCCCGCAGTTCCAGGATGTTGATTGGGAGGTGTGACTCTTGGGGCGTCCAGCGGCTTTGGCCCGTGTGTTGACGATAAACGGCCCCCCAGCCAAGTAAGCTGGCATCGGTGGTTACGACTAGTCAATGGACTGGGAGGAATGATTTCCCTTGTGTGAGTAATGATGGCTGTGTCCACCATTTGAGTGCCTTTTTGACCTGTAAGGACAGGTGGTGTTTGCTGTCGAGGCTGAAGGGGCTTTTGTCCCAAGCTGAGAGGAGGGCTATCTATAAGTGTCGGAAGTGAAGCTGAGCAAAGGGAACCGCTTCCATTGCTGCTACCATCATTCCTAGGACCTCCATGCCGAAACGGATGGATTGGGGTGAACGACTGCGAAGAGCCTTGTCTCGAGGAAGTATGACTATTCCATGTGTGGTGTCTAGGATCATGCCTAGAAAATGTATTGTTTGGGCAGGCGTCAGGGATGCTTTGTTCAGGTTTATGAGCCACCCTAGGCGAGACAGCGTGTCTGTTGTTATTTGGATGCTTTCAAGCCATGTTTGCAAGGATGGTCTTTTGATTAGCAGGTCGTCTAGGTAAGGGAGGACGACTGCTGCCATGACCTTGGTGAAGACCCTGGGTGCGGTTGTGAGGTCGAATAGCAGAGCGACGACTTGGAAGTGGCGTTTTTGAAGTGAACCGTAGATATTTTTGGTGGGGAGGAAAAAATGGGTATGTGGAGATATGCGTCCTGTATGTCGACGGTGGCTAAGAACTCTCCTTTTTCCATTGACGCGATTACTGAGCGTAGGGATTCCATCCTGAATTGTCGGACCTTTATAAACTTGTTGAGAAGTTTGAGGTCTAGGATAGGGTGTACTATTCTGTCTTTTTTTGGAACGAAGAACAGGTTGGAGTAGTAACCCTTGAACCGTTCGTTGTCTTGCGCTGATGCTTGACGCCGGTTTTGAGTAGTGAATTGATAGACTTGAAAAACGATTGGGCGTTGGTTTTGGGGGGACACAAGAGGAAAAAACAAGTTGAGGGCTGGGATGAGAATTTTATTTTGTAACCCTGACGACACCGGTTCTCTAACCCAATTGTCGTGTACGACAGTGAGCGGCACCAGATATAGGGACGCTCAGTACTGCATCATGGAAGTACTGGAGGCGTCCGCCTATTATTCTGGTGTCCGGCGGGTGGGAAGGGAGTCATGGGTTGAACCTTTGAGGTCTTGCGCCCTTAGAGTGGGTTTGTTTAGGGCGGCTTTTCCAGGTTGAATTGGGTTTGAACGAGAGCGCGGTATTCTTGTCCCCACGGGTTGTCCGCCCTGCGCTTGTGTTAGCGTTAGAGGTGGACCATCTTGATGTTCCGTGGGGAACGTGAGATCGTGATTGAGGCTGTGGACGGCAAAAAAGGCTGCTTGATTTTTTTTTTTTTTTTCTCAAACAATAAATGTTTATTGAAGGAAGTTTCGAAGCTCTAACAACAGGGCAACAAGATCATAGTATACAAGAAAATAACACATCAGTGGAGAAGGAGAAGCGAGGATGAGGGGAAAAGTGGGGGGGGGGGAGGGGGGAGGAGGAAGGGATGAGTACCTGCCACAAACAGTAATTTCCAAAGAAATCTGATACAGTCGGATTACCCACATACCGTATTAACATTTGCCAAATAGAGCGTTAAGAGAGCTATTACAATTATTGCTGCATAAAAGTGTTCATGGGGGGGAAGGAGGGGGTGCGTTCAGGACCCAAGACTAATAGCTGTCTCCAAAACTTGTCACCACGGGGGAACAGGGAGGGCCGCCGGGTGCGATGCCCATAGGCTCCAACTCTCCGCAGCCCTGCGCCTGCAAGACTTATCCATAGCCAAGTAAAGTTCTTGCTGAAAAATCAGGTTGACTTTATCGATGACCTCATCTAAAGTAGGGGGGAGATGATTCTGCCATCTTTTAGCTACACACAGTCTGGCGGCCATAAGGATGGCTTCCACTATGCCTCTAAGGTTGTGAGGGTAAATATCTAGTCCAATATTTTAAATCGCCAGTTGTGGGAAAATCATCTGCCGTATTCCAGTCACAGACGCCACCAGACTATCAACCACAGCCCAAAAGGGTGTAATCTTCAGGCAGGACCACCACATATGGGACAAGGAGCCCAACTCCCCACACTGCCTCCAGCATAGGGGGAATAATTCAGGGTTAAATTTTGACAGCCTGGCAGGAGGCATATACCACCGCAAGTGATTTTTTTTTTAACATTTCAAGATGATTAATACATTTAGAAGCCTTCTGAACTTCCACAGTACTCCTATCCCAATCTTCTCTAGTAGCAGAGAAATTCAGATCAGATTCCCATTTAGACATATAAGGCAACCTAGAGGGAGCCTGGCGGAGGATCAGCGCCTAGTAAAGACCGGAGAAGCCCTTAGTAACCGCATGGCTTGATAATAAAAATTTCTGCAGGAAGGGGGACTCCAAGGCGCACTTCCTAACCTCTAAATAATCCCCAGAGTAAAGAAATCTCTTGACCAGCAGGTACTGCAGAAAAGCAGGGCAGGGCGTCACCCTCAAGCATCTCACCTAGGGTATACACGCCTGCCTCCCTCCAAACCCAAAGGTGCAGAGAGGGAATGTGTACTTTCAAGGCGGCGAGGGAAATCTGAGCGGGATGGGGGGGGCAGTCCACTCTCTTGGGGCTCCCCTTCAGCATCTCAGTAATGCTTTCATGGTTCCATGGGGGGGGGTCCCATTTTCCTGGGAAAAAACCCCCTCTGCAAAACACGACTCAGTCTGAACCCACCGCTTATCTGTAGAAGGCAGCCACCACGACTTAACCCCCTCCAATACCACCGCCCTATGTATATCTATTAGATTAGGGACGCCTATGCCACCCTTCACGATGGGAAGATACATGATTGCATTGGAACCCTCTGACGTTTCTGAACCCAAATGTGTTTATATATTAAGCTTTGGAGTTTCTTAAGCCTACTTCTGGGAATAGAGACTGGGAGACAGCGAAAAACATATTGGACCTTAGGGAGGAGCATCATATTAAACGCCTGGATCCTAGCGATCCAGAAGAGGCTATGGACAGGATGGTAGGATACGTCTTTAGCTATGGATTCAGTTAAACGGTCAAGGTTACGTTGAAGCAAAGACCTGGAGGGGCAGAGCAAGATACCCAGAAATGGAATCCCATCCGGAACTACTTTAAACTGGTATTCTGTCTTAAGCAAAGTCAATTCGCGTGAGGGATTCCAATAGGGAGAATGACTGACTTAGAAGCATTAACCTTGTAGTAGGAAATCCAGGAAAGCCACGACAGAGTGTCAATTATTGCCGGGAGGGAGGTGAGAATATCCGTACAGGTAATAATGATGTTGTCAGCATAAAGTCAAATCTTATGCGTGGAGGGCCCAACGGCTATCCCACTCACCAGGGGGTTACCCTAAATAAAAACAGCCAGCGGCTCAATCGCCAGGGTGAAAATTACCGGCAAAAGCGGGCAGCCCTGTTGAGTGCCGTTGGAGATCAGGAAGGCAGACGTGAGAAAGCCAGATGACAAAACTCTGGCGTTGGGATGAGTATATAAGGCCATAACCGCCAAGTGGAAAGGGCCTGTTAAGCCAAACTTCCGAAGAACAGCCTTAAGGTATCCCCAGTGTACCCTGTCAAACGCCTTTTCCGCGTCCAACGACAGGAATACACTGGGGGCGCCCGACCTCTCAGCCAACTCAACCAGATTAATCATACGTCTGGAACCATCCCCCGCCTGCCTGCCCGGCACAAACGCGACTTGGTCAGGGGTGTACCAGATCACCAACTACCTAAAATAATCATTTGGCCAATATTTTGGAAAATAACTTGAGGTCGCAATTTAAAAGAGAGATGGGCCTATAACTTCCTGGTTAATTCGGGGGTTTGCTCGGGTTGGGGATCATAACAATTGTGGCCTCTAAATTATTGTGCGGGATTGAGGTCTCTGTTTGGCATTTGTGAAAGATTCTAACGAGAAACGGGGCCAAGAGTCAGGAGAATTCCTTATAATATTAATTTGGCAATCCGTTGGGGCCCGCCGTGGAGTGACGTTTAGTGGACAGGACGACATATACAACTTCTTGTACTGTAAATGGGGAATTAAGTTTTGAGAACTGACCCTGGGATAGCCTCGGAAGGCTTAAACTATTAAAAAAATCATCTATTCCACCAGGGAGGACTGTAGAGTGTGAGGGTCCGTTTTTAAATTACGGTATATAACCTCTCATAATACTGAGCAAAAGCAGCGGAAATTTCCACAGGACTCCTGACAATCCTCCCCGCAGGGCCAGACATCTTATCAATAACTCCCCTCGCGCTCTTTTTCGTATTTTCCTCGCCAGCAGTGCTCCTGCCCTGTCTCCTGACTCGTAAAAAGCTGATTTAATACGTCTAAGGCGGCCGTCACACGCATCAATTTAATGCACGATATCGCTTAAGCGATCTGCTTTTTGATTGCTTAAGCGATATCGTTTGTGCATCGCTGTGTGCATCAAGCGATTTTACAATGTAAAATCGCTTGATCGTTAGATCGCAGATTTGTGAGCCGGAGCTCAAATCAAGTGATAAACGCTTGATCAATCTGCATCATCGTGGTGTGTGACACCACGATGAACGATCTCCCAGCGGCAGAGCCTATGCTGGGAGATGGTATCTATGGTAAACGTCGGGTTACCAAGCACCGCACGGCGCCTAGTAACCCGATGTGTACCATAGTTACCAGCGATCTCGCTGGTCCACATCGCTGGGGAGTCTGCTGTGTGACAGCTCACCAGCGATGTGAGCGATATTGTTAGCGTTCGCGCGTGCACGTGATCGCTAACAATATCGCTATCGATATTGAAGCGTGTGACGGCCGCCTAAGTTGTCTCTCATGTTGACCTAAAAGGAAGGCTCTGAGCTGTAACCTAGCTTCATAAATCAGGCTGGAGCAAAGAGGAGAGGGGTTTAATTTGTTTTCATCTTGCAAGAGCCGAATCTTTTGACTCAATTCCAACCTTCTAGTATTCCCCTCCCTTTTAATCCGGGATGCCTTTTGTAGGAAGATTCTGCGCCTCCCATATGGTGCCATCATTTACCTCCCCGTTGTCATTAAGATGGAAAAATTCCTCTAGGCTGTGCGAGACCTCATCTACTATTGGTAGGCGAGAGAGTAGGCTAACGTTTAGAGTCCACCTGCGTGAGGGAGGAAGGCCGCTACCCAAATCCACCTCCAAGGAGACAGGGGCGTGGTCCGACCACGTGATAAGACCCACCTCCGCACAGACACAGGTCAAAAGTGAACGATCGTCCACTAAAAAAATAATCAATTTTCGTGTACCACCTGTGTCTGTGCGAAAAGAAGGTATAGTCCCTCTCCTCCGCGTGGAAATATCTCCAAACATATATCTCATGCAAGCGCCTCTCTCTACAGACCATTTTGAGTTCACGGCCCACCTTGTTCCTCCCCCAGAGCAATCCATACCCCTATCCGGCATTATATTAAAGTCTCCACAAACATACGTAAGACCTACTGCAAATTCAGTTACTTTATCAAAAAATGCTCGTAGAAATTGCAGTTGTGATTTGTTAGGAGCATACACATTTGCAATAGTAACAGGTGCCCCCGCCAAGGTGCCTTTCACTATAATATAACAACCTAGAGTTTGAGAGTACATTTGCGACGTGGAAGGCAACCGAATTTTTAAAGAGTATGCATAACCCACCTTTTTCTGGGTGTTGTTTGCAAAAAAACCTAAGGTAAAACGATTGTGGTGTAATCTAAAATTATCGGCTTCAAGCAAATGTGTTTCCTGTAAACACAGGACATCAGCCCTGCAACTTATCGCCTCCTGCCAAAGGAAGGACCGTTTAGTCAAGGAGTTGAGGCCCATGACATTAATAGAGACTATCTTTACACCCATGACACATCTTGATAAAACTATACCGACTGAGGACTGGACGGAGGTGGCAGGGGGGAAAGGTACAACCAAAAATATCAGAGCGATACACAAACACACAAACAAACAAAAACAAGAATATGCATGTAAACAGGCAAATAGGCCAAGGCCTACAACGGGGGGGGGGGGGGGAGGGAGGAACTAACTCCCCCACGAATCCCCTGGCAAAAGGAGGGGGGAGAAATCCAGCTCCGGATGTTAAAGTCTGGACAAGTAGCCCACACAGCGGATCTGACATGCCAGACCCTTGGGGGGGAAAGGAAACCAAAAAGAAAAGTCAGCCGAATGGTCCGCAACCACCCGGATCCTAAAAATGTCAAAGTCAGCCAGCCTTCTCCCAATCTTGGGACACATTGCGGGCAAGGGTGTTAGTTCCTGAAGCGGAGCAAGGAGGAGTCTTTTCTTGACTCGGGTATAGGTTACCATTCTTTAAGGGCACGTCCCAAGCGACTCGGGGAACGTAACACTTGTGCTGAGCCTTTGTATCGAAACCTTAAATGCACAGGAGAACCCCAGCTGTACATGAAGCCCTTGTCCCATAGAATCTTGCAGTATGGGGCAAATTCACATCTCCTCGCCAAGGCTCCTGCCGAGAGATCTGGAAAAACAGACACCCCTGCAAAAGGAGCAGCGACAGTGGGGTTCAGTCTCATAGCCTGCAGCACTAATTCAGCCATTTTCGGTTTATTGAAGCAAACCAAGATGTCTCTGGGAAGTGATTTGCTAATATGTGAGGGTTTAGGGATCCTGAATGCTTTATCCATTTCCATGTCTCCCAGTGGGGAATTAAGTAACACTGCCTGAAGCATAGATTGTACAGTGCCTCTAAGGTCATCCGAGTCCTTTGATTCTGGGATCCCCCCTAATCCTCATATTTCCTCTCCGTGACTTATCCTCTAGATCACAGTTTCAGCTGAGCCCGCTTAAGGTCGTCCTCTATATGTCCATAGTCAGAAGCCAGCTCTTTCCGTGCTGCGGCATATTGCGCCATTTTGTTTTCTATATGCACCGTCCTAACTCCTAAAAGAGGAGAGATCCCTGCGGATTCGGATCTCCCCAGCAGGTCCCAAATGTCTTCCTGCAGGGATCGCCGAAGGTAGCCAAAAAGCCCACTGTGTAATCGGGGCTTCCTCCTCTCTCTCCTGTCAGTGTCCTCCTCAGGGCTGTGAGAAGCGCAGGAGCGGTAGGGAGAAGATCCAGGGGCCGGCGCCTCCTTTACAGGGGGAGAGCTGGGGCTGCTCTATAGCAAAAAAGTCTGTTACCTTTTTCTCGCTCCCCCGATTTCTGGAAGAGGCTCTCGGCATTCTCAGGTGCTGCAGGGGCAATCCGCCATCAGGAGCGCTATAGTTAAGGGCTGGATGGCTTCTATAAATGCCGCTTTTACTGGGTGATTTGCAGGAGCTCAGGCAGATGCGGCCAGCACCATGAGCTTCCCGGCCACGCCCCTGACAAAATGTCGCTGCTTGAATTTTTGTTGGGGGAGAAATTAGCTTTTTCCGCCTGTGGCTTCTGAGATGAGTTGGTCAAGCTTTTCACTGAATAGACGACCTCCTTGGTAGGAGAGGTTTATGAGGGATCTCTTGGATTCGGAGTCCGCGTGTCATCCTCTGAGCCAGAAAGTTTGGTGCATGGATATGGCATTTGCCGCTGCTAATGCGGAGCAGTTGGCTGTGTCTATGGACGCGAGCAAGAAGTACTTCACGGCCATTGTGAGTTGGTCGAGTAGTTCAGATGTGTCCTGTGTGGGGTCGGGGTCTTGTAGTATTGTGCGTAAGGAATGTATTCACGATACCGCTGCCTTTGCAACCCAGGCTGTAGCAAATGAGGGTGAGAGGGCTGCCCCGAGGCTTCAAAGACTGAGCCGCCAGATTATCCAACTGGCGGTCGTTGGAGTCTCGAGCTGTTGGGAGAGCGTAAGGTTCTGTTAGATAGGCATGAGACTGGAGGTCTACGGCTGGTAACTCAGCACATTATTTATGATGGTCTGACACGAAGGGGAATTTGGCTTCAATAGGGTTGCAACCTGCGAAGCGCTTGTCTGGCCGGTCCCTCGGATTATATCTTTAAAGTCATCGTGGTTAGAGAAGACTCAATGATATTGTTTTGCCTTTGTAAAGGAGAACGAGCTCTCTGGGGCAGTGGTGGGTTCGTCATTGACTTTTAATAACTTATTAACAGCTTCGATGAGGCTGGTAACCAATTTCTTGTGTGTCAGTGGTATTGTTTTCGTGAGACGAATCTGGCTCTGAGAGTTCCCCCTCAGAGAGTGACCCAGGCTGGTTGTGGGGTGAAGGAGAGCAAGACGTGTCACTTATGGGTGACGTGATGGGAGACCGCACTTAGGACGGATTTGTATGGGTACGTCTTCTGATTGTTAGGGGGGCAGTAGGTGGGGATGTTCTCTGCTGGAGTGAGAGCAGTGACGTTTTTTGTCACCAGCTGTATGGGACTGCATCATTTGGGCAAATGAGTCCACCCATTGCGTCAGTTGCGTCAGTGCCAGGACCACTCAGGGATGTCAGACGTACTGGGTGCTGCGTCAGTGGCAGCCTCAGTGGGGCATTCAGGCTCGCAATTTAGGCAAAGTGGGAAGTGTGTCCCCGTGGGAGCGCAGACTGGCAGTTGGTGCATGATGCCCTGTTCCCAGTATTGTTTTTGTTATTCTTTTTGGGCCCTTTGGTATCTGCCATAGTGTACCAGATTAGAGTTACAAATAGTACTGCAGTGTACTAAGCAGTTTAATATGGTGCATAAGACCAGCTGCCACTGGGCCGGGGGGCGTGAGAGCCTGCATGGAGGGGGGAGCTTTCCTGGTTCCTGTGTCCCCCTCGTCTGCCGACTGGAGAGGTGCTGAGTAGGGATGCTTATTACTTCAAGGGCACCAGAGAAAAGGACTGTGGACTGGATGTGGCCAGAAGTAGTGTGTGTGCTTCATGCAGCCCCTCCTTGGTGGTGAGGGAGGGAAAGGGGGGGGGGGGGAATTAGATAGCTTTTACCTGTGTTTCTGCGATGGTCTATGTCTAGATCCTTTGTGGGGCCAATCGCAGGTGGGCGGTGACGCGGCCTGATTGGGCGCACATCACGTGACCCGTCCCGAGTCAATCAGGGGCGGGCACGATGACATGTCGGCCGTGGCCCGTAGCAATTGTCCGCTTCATCTGTTATCAGAGGGCCTACGTATTGGGCTTTCATGAGGATGTCTTAATAGATATTTATCACCATGACATCCAATTCTTGTATAGATAATAATTTATCCATGCCCTCTGATGCCCATCCCCTGGATGATTGTCTCTGTATGACGCTAAACTTATACCTTGGAAGAAGTTCATGGCTATCCTATTGACATTGATCACCTTCTGCCCCATCGTCTTGCTAGCCCACTGAAACACCTTTTTTCCGGGCATGTAGAGACATGAGACTAAACAATATATATACACCCCAAAAGACTTCTGATGAGCCTTCTAACACATGAGAAGGCGAAACGCGTCAAGCGTTTGGTGGTTCCATTTGTATAAGCTGGGGAATCCAGAAAACTAAAGGAAGGTCACCAATCCATGGTGTTTCAGAATCCTGTTTGATTACTATACCAGGCTTTTGAATATTTCTGTTACTTTTCTCTTCCCATATATGATTGCCCGCTCTGGTGACATACTCTCTTATGACACCAGAACACTCATACAGGATATATTTTGAGGGTGTTTTTTTCCCTAATGGATTATACCTCAAATCCTTGTGGGTAAAAAGAGTTTGACCTTCCTATATAATATCTTACTGCATGTATGTACATCAATACGTATCTGGTTTCCTATTTTTGTAAATGTGTGAAAATGTTTGTCTATTTTTGTAGGTTTTTTATTTAAATTTTTTGATATGAATAAAAAGACATATTTTTAATGATAATAAGTTGGTATCACCTGGTTCTGATATATACCCATAATTTTCAATCGCCTGCTTCTTGATGGAGGAGGAGAGAGGGCATCATCCTCTATCACCTGGTCCTTGAATGTAGGAGGTGAGAGGGTTAGGCGACACTGCTTGCATTTCCGCTGTCATGCAGGGGAATGTAGCCTGCGATAAAGTCAGGGTCTTTGCTACTACAGTCCCCATGGTATAGGAGAGCGGTGCTCTCAGGGGAACCCGTCGCTTAATGTCACAATGAGTGAAGGTAAAAAGTAAGAATAAAATAAGGGGGAGCAAGTGTGACCTGAGAGACAGATCACATGTGCCTCCTTGCGACACTAAGCTAAAACCGACTATCTACGCCTACAGAGGGGTGTATACTGCAGGAAGGAAGACTCAAAAATTTATCACTACTTAGTGTCGCTTCCTAGTGGCAGGAAAGCATACACCCATGGTTCTGTGTCCCCCAATGATGTGAAGGAGAAAATTTAATATAAAACGGAGTATAAATGGAAAAAGAGGGATACAACTGGACTAGAATCTGTGAACAAGTGTTGATAAGTGTGATAATACTGTAATGCTGGTGCTAAATGTGGAAAGTGAAAAAAATGACAAGAGTATTAGAGAGAGAAGAGTACAAGCCTAAAGCTGGAAACACACTATCCGACTTACATGCGAGTCTCTCGGATGAGACTCGGATCACTCACCCTGAACGGCCTCCTCTTCTCTGGACGTGTCAGCTGCTTATGTTTTTGTGCAGCATCACACTCCCGTCATGACAGGGGGAAGGCCATTCAGGGCAAAGGATCTGAGTCTCCTCCGAGAGACTCGCATGTGAGTCAGATAGGGTGTTTCCAGCCTAATAAAAGCAAAAGTGAAAAGCGGGAAGAAAGAGTATGATGCAAAAATATGTCAGTGAAATGTATTTTACATGAACAAATAATAAAATATAAAAAATATGTATATGACTATGTACTATTTTGATGTATTTTTATTTTTAATTAAGGTCATGTTTTATATTTTATTTCTATGCATGTAGCAGCCGCGGCAATAGTTTTCCTTTGAACTTTTGCCGTTACATCTTGTGCGGGTTTAGAGTTCTTTTTTGTGTTACACAACCTGACTAGGTGAGTGGTTTGCCTCTCTTTCATCTATCTAGTATTTTTGGATAAGAGCCTATTTCGCTTTTTATCCTCAGATTTTCTCTTTAGTATTATAAATGCACAAAGATGAGGTTTGCATAAGGTGCCAGTCACACAGCTGCGCATGATGCACAGTGTCCAGCTGCCACCAATTTTATTATGGGCGTTTGCTGCATCCTGCAGTTGTTGGAATTGTCATCTGGTATTAGTAAGCAATGCTATATTTTTTTTCTAAAGAGATTTTATTTTTTTCATTTTCTGCAAACTGGCACTGGCGCCCCATATCTAGCTTCCAGGTTTGTTTTCATAGACTTTAAATAGAAGTACACAAAGCACCCCAACTCAAGTTATTAATGGGGGACAACAAATATCCATTTATTCTTTGCATAGATCATAAATGTTTTTATTAGGAAATCCATCTAATAGGTTCCAAGAAGTCTGAAAAATAAAATAAAAACATATGGACAACACAAATTTTTCTGTGTTAACTCATTGTTGCAGACTACTCATTATACAGTTCTCCATTATTATATTTCAATTGGACATATACAGTATGAATAAGAATATACCTTTTCCCTAGTAGAATTGGGCGGAACATTCTCCAAATCGGTTTCTTCATCAGATGCGACACTATCGTAGTCAGGCTGGTCGTTATCTTGACTTTCAATGCTATGCTGATTGCTTATACTTTTCAAGACTAGTTCCACATTATCTAGAATGGAAAACATATAATGTAATGTAGGAATCGATTACCTGCTATAAGATGCAGGAGCTGTGCTGGGAGGACATTTAGGTGAATGTGGTTCTAGCATGATGGGGTCAAACACCCAACAGTGTCAGCATGTCATATTGAAGACCCATCCTAAGGAACGTTAACTCTTGATAAAAGGAGCAAGTTTATCAAAGACCAAGCTGTCGCAGAAATCTAGTATTTAGGAATGTAAAGTGGGGGCAACATACAATTGCTCCCCAGAGCTCCTTAGATAAGAATAGGTGAGATGCGCATTGGAGCAGGAGATTGAGGCAAACAGCTTTTCCTTCCTTACTTGGAGAACCCAGGTCTATAACAACCTTTTATTTCCAAGTTTACCATGCAATTTCAGACAGGTATCCCCAATACCCATGCCTGGCTGGGACGCTAGCTTTTTGCATCTTACATATTGTCATCAATATTTAGTTATAAACGGTTACTATCTGCTAAATTTATTCAAGGACTTTATGCTTATGCAATAATTTTGGTGCATGCATTATGCACTTAATTATGTTTTTCCTTAATTTTCTTTCCCTGCTAGTTCATTGACACATAATTATTATATGTGTATATTACATATTAATTATTACATGCTTATATTACGTATTAAAAGTCAATATTTTTGCATATGAATGCTTGGGTAGATTATATTCAGTTAACATTCTAGGTTTGGGTATCTTTTTGTTCATACATCTATTTATGAATATATTTAATACTAGCTGTAGTACCCGGCTACACCTGGGTTAATAAATAACTGATGTTAGCTATAACAAAATAGAATTTGAATATGTCATATTAATGACCTGTAGGAAAATAGAAGCTGAGCTGTGATTGATTGCTATAGGCAGCCTAATGAATCTCCAGCCAACAGTAAACCCTCCCCCTGGCCGGGCAGTATATGTTACCTAACACATACACATAATAGACAGCTCATGTGACTGACATCTGCCTTAATTCCCTATATGGCACATGTGTTGCACATTGGCTGTTTTTAATCAGATGTTTATGTTTGGAAATTAAACATAGCACACGTATGAGGCGAGTTGTGTGAGGTGATTTGTGCACATCTGTGCCTGTCTGTGTGGTGTGTGTCCCTGGGGTGTGTGTATGTGTGTGTCCCTGTGGGGGGGGGGGGGTCTGTGTAGTGTGTGTCTCTTTGTGGTGTGTGTGTGTGTCCCTGTGGGGTGAGTGCATGTGTCCCTATAGGGTGTGTATGTGTGTGTCCCTGTGTGTGTGTGGGGGGTGGTGTGGTGTGTGTCTCTGTTGTGTGTGTCTCTTTGTGGTGTGTGTGTGTGTGTCCCTGTGAGGTGAGTGCATGTGTCCCTATAGGGTGTGTGTGTGTGTCCCTGTGGGGGGGGGGGGGTCTGTGTGGGGTGTGTGTGTGTCTCTGTGTTGTGTGTGTCTCTTTGTGGTGTGTGTGTGTCCCTGTGGGTTGAGTGCATGTGTCCCTATAGGGTGTATATGTGTGTGTGTCCTTGTGGGGGGGGTCTGTGTGGTTTGTGCATGTGTCCCTATAGGGTGGCTATGTGTGTGTGTGTCCCCGTGGGGGGGGAGTCTGTGTTGTGTGTATCTCTTTGTGGTGTGTGTGTGTCCCTGTGGGGTGAGTGCATGTGTCGCTATAGGGTGTGTGTGTGTGTGTCCCCTTGGGGGTGCGTGTGTGTCTCTTTGTGGTGCGTGTGTGTTTGTTCAGGTGCGTGGTGAGTATCCAATGTTGGGGCTGCACTTTAGCGACTATACACTTGCTGTTACTCTTTGTGTGCATGTGGTGCGTATACATGTCCCCGTGTGTGGTTAATATTTTGTGGCTATAGCTGACAGCTGTCGATTTTCCTCCAACACTTTTCCATTCACTTTTTCCCCATTATGTAGATAGGGGCAAAATTGTTTGGTGAACTGGAACGCGCAGGGTTAAAATTTCGCCTCACAACATAGCCTATGACGCTCTCGGGGTCCAGACGTGTGACTGTGCAAAATTTTGTGGCTGTAGTTGCGACGGTGTAGATGCCAATCCCGGATATACACACATACATACATACATACATACACACACATTCAGCTTTATATATTAGATTTATATATTCTTGACATATATTCTCTGTGTTCCTCCACCTCCTTAACTGGTCTGTGTCCAGTCATTTGTTATAAGCATTTACGGTATTCAATAAAAAAAAAATATACCTTATCAAATGTATATATTTTTGTGTATTATTTGATCCACGCTGGTTTATTGTAGGTGATCGGCACACAACACACAATCCTGGCTCAGACAGATACTGTATTACTAAAATCAGAATTGTGTCACATGATGAAAAAGCAGAGTGCTGTGCGTTGTATGTATCATGTGGGATACCGTATTTTTCTGACTATAAGAAGCACCCAGGTTTTAGAAGTTAAAAATAAGGAAAAAGGGGGGCGGAGCCTAGCACATGGAGGAGTAGGACACGCTGTGCCCGAGCTCCGCAACGCCGCTGCTAAATCCAGCCATTATCTGCAGATCCCGCTACCCAGCCACTATGGGTAAGATAAGAAAGCCCTCGGGGAGCCTTGGGGCGGAGGACGGAAGGTCCCAGGGCAAAATGGACCGGTTTCTGCGGTCCGGAGCAACTCCTGTCCCGGACCGCGCATCAAGATGGCGCCTTCCCGCTCACAGCAGATGGCGGGGGGGTGGGAAGAGAGGGAGAGGAGGAACGCAAATCGCTTTGCGGCCCTCGGCG
This sequence comes from Allobates femoralis, assembly GCA_033576535.1. NCBI lineage: Eukaryota > Metazoa > Chordata > Amphibia > Anura > Aromobatidae > Allobates > Allobates femoralis. The sequence goes on from JARQOC010000003.1 coordinate 617,695,657, forward strand.
GTGCCCAGGAGGGAGGAGGACTCGGATTATCCGGACTCTCCAGACACGTTGCCAGGAGGTGAGCTGAGTGAATATCTTAAGAATCTGCCCACCAAAGGGGACTTAGAGCGTTTTGTCCGCCGGATAGAAAACACATATAGAGAAGAAATGGCGGCTCTGAGGCAGGAGGTCACCTCGAGAGTGGAGGAGGTGGAAAAGGCGCAGGAGACAGTGCTGGACGAGTTGCAGGCACATAGAGAGATGTTATCCTCCCATGCAGCCCTTTTGGAGGAAATGGCGTATTCTCAAGAAGATCTGGAGAACCGCAACCGTCGCAACAATATAAGGATAAGGGGTCTGCCAGAATCAATCCCAGCCCTGGAACTTGCTACCACAGTGCAGGGGCTGTTTAAACAAGTCTTAGGAGACAACCAAGGTCCTCACATTGAACTTGATCGAGTACACCGGGCTTTGGCGCCAAGATCCCAGCAGGACACCAGGCCACGTGATGTGATCTGCAGGGTGCACTTTTATGCGATAAAAGAGACTATCCTATCTGCGGCCAGACAACAAGATAAGATTTTGTTCATGGACTCTCCTATAATATTCTTGCAGGACCTGTCCCGCCGCACGCTCCAGCAGCGCCGGGGACTACGTCCGCTCCTGGAGGCGCTGAGGGAGCGGGAGATAAAGTACCGCTGGGGATTCCCTTTTCAGCTTTTTGCATCGCATGGAGGACGTTCGGCATGTTTCAGACGACTGGCGGATCTCACAGCTTTCTGTAAGACTCTGGACATCCAGGAGATGGCTTTGCCGGACTGGCCTGCGCCCCCTGATCTGCCACCGGCCCCAGCGAGATGGCAGAGGGTGAGACGCCAACGCTCACCCAGGAACCCACCGGCCTGAAGAGGAGGGAAGCGGCTGGTGGTCAATCTGACCTCTTTTCTGACCCCCACGTTTTCAGGATAAACCGTAGACGCAGTGGACATGAGGACTATATGTGATGCCCATTGAATATAGGGCAGAGCGGAGCATCCCCAGGCTCTAAATGACTCTTGCCTATTGTCAGATACTGACCCCCCACTCACTGGGAGGAGGAGATAGAGCCATACTATGTATGAGTGCCTTCCTTTTGACACCTAGACCATGATGGGTGAATAGTATACACTCTTTCTTGGACATCCTCAGCTCTCTGATTTCTTTACCCACGTTTTCACTCTTACTTTTCTACTCTATTCCCCCTACATACTTGTATCACTGCTCTTTGTCACGACTATCTAGCTCCCTCTGAATCACCTCTTTTTACTCTGACTGCTGGTGACCTGAGTAGACCTGGGTTGGTTGGCTCACTCCTTTTTTCTCCCCTCTTTCCCCCCTCCTGCACATACATGTGGCCCTCTTCTCTATCCCTTGCTCCCTAGTTCAGCTTCTTAGGTTTCTGTTTCTGGTATCGTCTAATACCTTCATTTCTACTCCCTCTTGGGCTATGCCCCTTCCTGCTCTCCCACCTGTTCATCCTGTACCTCTCCTATCTAAAAACATGGCCATAATACTCTATTGGGGTTCCGAATGTGGGGGGGGAGGGGAGGAGGCCGATATTGGGATCAATACATGAGAAATAATAGAATTATTAATGTTATAATCTGTTCTTACTTTGTTTAAGTACAGCGATGATATGCTGGACAATAGTTAATAACGAATTCAAAGAGTTTAAAATGGCGTTGCGGAGGGAAGGCTGTTCTGGGCAATACACCCGTACCCCCAGTGCTGGATGGCATATGTCACCCATAGCCGCACGCAAAACCGCACCGGATGGTGCCCCTTTTCAGTTACTGTTTTTATGTTTCTGTACATTGGTGGGTTTTTCATTCTTTACCATGGTACCCCATTTTACCCCACTATACCCATCCCCGTCCTTAATTGTATACCGAGTGTCCAGATAATGATAGCCCAAAGACGATTGGTTCGGTCTGATATAAATGACTACGCTTAACTGTTGTTCGTTCAACGCAAATGGTCTCAATAAACCAGAAAGGAGGAGACAGATCTGCTATTCGTTTCATAAAGCTAGAATACATATATTAATGTTACAAGAGACCCATTTTCGCTCCGACAGAGTCCCTAGGTGTGAGACCAGGGACTACCCCCTGTGGTTTCATAGCACATTCGATGATTCTAAGGCAAGGGGGGTATCGGTGGCGTTCCACCGGTCCTGCACTCCACAGATATTAGCTCAGGAGGTTGATCCGGGGGGCCGCTTCATGTTTCTAAAGGTGAACATCTTTTCTTGTACATTCATCATTGCTAACGTATACTTTCCTAATAGGAAGCAATTGCGATTCGTCGCACGCTTAAGGAAGAACCTGGAGGCATTCGCCGGATCGGTCCCGATCATCATGGGAGGGGACTTCAATTACCCTGCTGATCCGGTGGTCGACACGTCGGCTGGTAAGTCGTTTCAACCTGCACCATCTCTCCATTACCTGAACAAACAGTGGGAGGGGATGCGCCTGGTGGACGCTTGGAGGATATTCCATCCCAACACTAAAGATTATACGTTTTTCTCACATGTCCACTCGAAATATAGTAGGATAGATAGGTTCTACATGTCGCACTCACTACTGGACCGGGGGGTGACAACTGACATAGGCTCGATACTATGGTCGGATCACGCCCCAATATATCTTAAACTGACCATGTCCACATTCAAGGGGAGTGGTTTCACTTGGAGACTGAATGAAAACCTGTTGAATGATCAGACATGTCACTTGGACCTTGAGACGACGATTAAAAACTTTATGATAGACCATTCCTCGGATCCGACTCCTAGTCCGGTAAAATGGGAGGCCTTAAAAAGTGTTCTGAGAGGGGTGCTTATTACTCATGGCACACGTCTCAAGAAACAGAGGTCATGTGACATAGAAGACCTGCTTGCCCAGATTGCCGAACTGGAGTCGAGACACAAGGAGGACCCAACCCCACAGGGCTCCTCCCTCTTATCTACCACAAGACATAAGCTACTATCTCTCTTGGACCAAAAAGACAGGGCGAACTGAGACTGGACTAGATCACGTTTTTATTTGTCAGGCAACAAAAGTGGAAAATTATTGGCTAGGACTCTCCACCCCAGGCCCCCCAGAACATATATACCTTGTATTCGGGATCCAGAGGGCACTACGCTACATAAAACCAGCGATATATTGAACAGTTTTAGAGATTTTTACTCTCTATTATATAACTTGGAGGCCCCCCGAGCATCTGAAGATGATTTTCTAGAATTTATCGGGAGGGCCGGTCTGCCCAGGCTGTCTCCTGAGGATGAGGCCCAGCTGTCTACCGATTTTACTCTGGGGGAGATTGAAGCCGGGATTGGGGACATGAAAAATGGTAAAAGCCCGGGGCCGGACGGATATTCCGCGGGTTTCTATAAAAAATATGCAGCCTTGTTGGGACCGCTACTCTTATCAGTATGCAACGATATTTCCTCGGGTGGATCCTTCCCCGCTCAAGCACTCATGGCACATGTGGTGGTTTTACACAAATCCGGGAAGGACGCGGCGATGTGTGGTAACTACAGGCCCATCTCTTTAATCAACTTGGATATAAAACTCTATTCCAAGTTGGTGGCAAATAGGCTTAAACACCTCCTCCCTGGAATAATACATGGAGACCAGGTGGGGTTCGTCCCTGGTAGGGAGGCTAGGGATAATACGATCAGATCTGTGGCCTTGATTGACGCCGCTCGTAGGCAGTCGACACCCATGTGCATCCTGTCAGTAGACGCAGAGAAGGCGTTTGACAGGGTGCACTGGGGATTTATGTTTGCAGTACTACGCCATTTGGGGGTAGGTGACATGATGCTTCACCGTATCAAGGCATTATACACACACCCAACTGCATGCCTGCGAATCAATGGCATATTATCAGACCCCTTCACAATTTACAACGGCACGCGCCAGGGGTGCCCGCTGTCCCCCCTACTCTACATTCTCTGTATGGAGGTCCTAGCCTGTGCCGTGAGGAATGACACGTCGGTACAAGGTCTTATAGTGGGACAGAAAGAACATAAGATCGCCATGTTTGCGGATGATCTGCTTATATACATCACGAACCCATTAATATCCCTTCCCCATATACTTGACAACATGACAGAATTTGGTAGATTGAGCAACTTTAAGATTAATCCCTCCAAGTCTGAAATGCTCAATATCACTTTGCCAGGATTGGTGGTTTCACTTCTAGCTAGGGACTATCCCTTCAAATGGAAGGAGAGATCTCTGGGATATTTGGGGATTAGGTTATCCAGAGACCCATCGCTTCTTTTTATACACAACTATTTGCCCCTGCTGACATCATTGGAATCAGACTTAGCCAAATGGAATAAACTTCCGTTGACATGGCTGGGCAGATTACATACCATACGTATAGACGTTCTTCCACGCCTTCTTTACCATTTTCAAACCATACCAATCCACTTGCCGGCCTCTTTTTTCTCCAGAATGAAGCAGGGATGGATCTGCTTCTTGTGGTCCCATAATCGACCGAGAATTTCCTTCAAGACCCTCAGTAAGACAATCGCTCAGGGTGGAATTGGCCTCCCAGACCCCTTATTATATCATTACGCTGCCATGGATAAGTGCCTTCTGGATCTCTTTAGAGAAGGGGGAGGGGGATGGGTAGATGTAGAGAGGGAGGGACTTCAATCTGATCCTCTAGCATGGATCTGGTCTCTGAACCCAAGGGGTCGAGAAACTCGCTCCTTCCTATCTCTGCAATTGCTTAACTCCTTCAGGGGACACGTCCGCTCGTTCCATCTTACAACAAGCCCAGGCCCTTTGACTTTCTTGTTCGATAACCCATCGTTCCCAATAGATTGGGGCTGCACCTCATTTTTGGGTCTCACTAAATCAGCTTACCCGACCCTCAGGGACTGTATATCCCAGACAGGACTCAAATCATTAGCTGACTTTCCAATCACGACGCCGCCATCTCAGGGGAATTGGTTCCAGTACGCTAGACTATGCAGTTATGTGAGTTCCCTGTCATTCTCCGCCCTCAGACGCCCCCTAACAGACTTCGAACAGTTATGCATCAAGCGGACGTACATACCACATGCGATTTCAGTAATCTATAACTTATTCCACACATACAGGAAGACAGAAATGGGAGATAGACCTGGGTATGTGGGACGATGGGAGGCAGACCTGAATAGGACATTATCTGTATTAGATTGGGAAAAAATTTATCTTTCCACCTATGGGGCGTCCCTTTCTGCTATATCGCAGGAAAGAAATTATAAGGTGATGGCGAGATGGTATAGGTGTCCTGTTGACGTGAACCGGATATTTCCAGAAGTCTCGGACCGATGCTGGCGATGCTTGGAGGGAGTGGGCTCATACACTCATATTTGGTGGGGATGCCCATTGATATCCTCCTTTTGGAAAGATGTGAACGATCTCTATATTCGGGTAACAGCTCTCAAGCTAACATTCACTATAGAAATGGCTTTATTGAATTTACACCCTATGTCCATCAAAGGTTTTAAGAGAGGTCTACTACGGTTCTTTTTGACGTCGGCCAGGCGCCTTATACCCAGATGGTGGAAGAAGCCTCGAAGACCATCACGGTGGGAGCTGGTAGCGGAGATCAATGAGGTGTGTAGGATGGAGGAATTGGCAACATACTCCTCACGAGACCCGGTTGCCTGGAAAGACATCGTGAGAGATGGACATCTTGGTTCGTTTATAGGGACTCTGCGGATCTTGAATCTTGGGTTTCCTCTGTGGAATGAGATCATGTACGTATGGCGTGGTTGATGTATCTGGCCAGATAGGTCACGACCTCGAAATTATCAGAAGGTGTGACACTCGGTAACCCTATCCCCTTCCCTCTTCCCACCCCGTCCTGAAATTTCTTTTTCCTGTTCTGATGTTTTTTGGTTCACTAATATGCTTTGTTGTATTTCTAAACTTTTTAGAGTGGTCAAAGTATGGCTAGAAACATGGCTGATGAGACATAAGGACCGAGACTGTCGCCACTCTATAGAATTTAATATAGCCTATAAGATACGACATTATACATAAGAAGAGGTGGACTATATTTGTTATAATGATTATTTGTCAACAGAATAACTACTTATAATTTGTCATGCTATGTGAATTACAACTGCAACTTGACATGTTTTGATGTAAAATGAATAAAAATATATTTACCAAAAATAAAAAAAAAAAGATTTTAAGCAAAACATGTGGTAAAAGGGGGAGATTGCATCACCGGACTGAATGGTGTTGGTGAAATAGAGTATAAAAATGACAGAAGTTGAATATAAGAACCGAGGGAGGGGGCTTATGTTTAAGGCGTCACTCCAGTGCTGAAGAAAAAACACTGGAGGCTGATTTATGATCTCATAGGTGCAATTCATATCAAGTGAGAACTATAACTCCCAGCATGCCAAAGGATTTGCAGGACATGCTGGGAGTTATAGTTCTCCATTGATATGAATTTCAACTGAGATCTTAAAGCAGCACTCCAATGTTTTTTCTTTCAGCACTAGAGTGGTGTTTTATATGTAAGCCCCTCCCTCGGTTCTTATACTTACATTTAAAGCACCACTCCAGTGTTGAAGAGAAAACACAGGAGTGCTGCTTTAAATGTAAGTATAAGAACAAGGAAAGGGGGCTTACATATAAAGCACCACTCTAGCGCTGAAAGAAAAAACATTGGAGTGCTGCTTTAAGATCTTAGTTGCAATGCATACCAAGGGAGTACTATAACTCCTAGCATGTTCTGCAGATCCTTTTTCATGCTGGGAGTTATAGTTCACCACAGGAGTGGTAGAAAGCCTGTATGTATAGTTCTTTATTAACAATTACAATTCATTCTAGACTTTTACACTTACCGTACATTAACTGCAGTCTCTGTCATCTTGCAGCTGATCTATAGCACTTCAATCGGAAATTGAAGGACCTGTGATGAGGTAATGAAGAGGGTGGGCTGGAGCATCACATGACAGCACTCCTTCACTACCTGTGATGCTCCAGCCCGCCCTCTTCATTACCTCACCACAGGTCCTTCAATTTCAGATAGAAGTGCTATAGATCAACTGCAAGATGACAGTGACTGCAGTTAATGTGAGCGCACACTATGCTCCTGAGGTATGTTGTCACCTCTGCCTGCTTTCCCCAGCACTGCTGGATCCAGCGCTGGGGAAACCACGTGGTTCCTCAGAGTGGAGGAATAGTCATTAGTTGCTCCCCACTCACTGCTCTGTGCTGACAGGTGGGCGGGGATGCAGCTAATGAATATTCCTCAACTCTAAGTAACAGCACCACATGGTTTCCCCAGCGCTGGATACAGCAGGGGGACACGGTCCTACCTCCCCCGTGCTCCCACTTCCCCGCTGCCCCCTCCCCACAGCCAGCCACAGTACAGTCATACCATAAGACACACCCCACACTTTCTTCCAGAATTTGGAGGAAAAGAAGTGCGTCTTTGGTGTGAAAAATATGGTACATTAATAACTTGAAGATTTTTTATTCTTTTGCAGATATTTCAGCATAGATTGCCCAGAGTCTTTACTGCAAATCAATCTCAGATGGAAGACAAGAAAAGCAGCCTGTCTCCCAAGGATTGAATGATGCTAAATTCCTATTGTCATCAATACAAGTTGCAATTTGAGCCTCACAATGCATCTCTTATTGATTCACTTTACATTAAACAGTCGAATCTATGCAATCTCCAGGAATCTAGGAGAAAGAGCACGCACATCGTTTTCTCTCCATTATGTGAGCGCCGTGCAGTCTGTGCTGCAATATCTGCAGAAGACGGAAAATAAATGACACAATTTATGAAATGATTGCACGTGGTGACAGGAGAGGTTTCTTAAACATGGTTATGATACTACCAAAACCAAAACATGGGACCAAACACTTAATAGTATAAGAGTAATGTGTAGGTACTGTGGTATAGCGGTCACGGACCGGGTCAGGTTCACTCACTTGGCAGCAATATTTAAACACAGTGACAGTTTCTCCATTTAATTAAAAGTCATGTTGGTTTATTATGTCAGCATAAACCACCTTCCAGCACATAAACAGGAGCCTTTCATTGGCTTACAGGTACAAACTGCCTGGTATACAGTCTATTGTTACCTCACACTCAGGGCTTCACTGCCATCCGAGAAGACTGTGGCTTCCATGGCAGGACATTCATAAAACAGGCAGCAGACTTCTGCCTGTGCAAAACACACCAGCCATGCACAATGCTGCCACTCACTACATCACAGTACACATACACACTGTGGTCATTAACAAATATAACTAAGAATAAATACAATGCATAGAAAACCTACAGAAAGTAAACACTAACATTGAAAAAAAATATAAAGACTTTTTTTAATAGAAAAAAAATCGTTAAAGCCATCCCACCAAGTCAAGGGGTCCCCTCATTTAGTGACTTGCCTCACTATGTGCCAACATACCTAAAATGTAAAAAATGGAAGCGAAGTGGTACCTGGGCCTGATTGTGTTTATCACCTGCCCGTGGAAAGCTAACAGGAGTTGTTTGTAGTTAGAAATGATGATTAGATTTCTGGATACAGCTCTTAGTTAACTGCATTCTCATCCAATACAATATTCGGCTGTCAGAGTAAACACAACATATTCCAGCATACTGTTTGACTAATTACCTTTGGGGGCAACTAATGAATTTCCCTGCTGTCGTCTTTTGGCGTCACTTAAAATGTCTATTACTAGAGTGGCGAATTCATGGGCATTGAAACGGGCCAACTTCTGCCTTCCCTAAAATAAAAGAAGCAGTCAGATTGCGGAAAAAGACACAATGACCAGGAATGTGTGTTAAAAGTATCTACAACTCATCAACAAGAAGTAAATATGTACAGTTTGGTCCAGAGAAATGTGGACAGTGGCTGAATCTTTGTGATTTGGGCTCTGCATGCCAATATTTTACATTTAAGATGAAACAAAAAAGATGCACCTGAAGTGTCGACTTTCAGGTTTAAGAAGGTTGAACAAAAATATTCTGTGAACTGTTTAGGAATTGCAACCATTTTCTATAAAGCCTCCTCATTTCAGAGGCTCAAAACTAATTGGACAAATTTACTTTGCCATAAATAAAATGTTAATTTTTAAGACTTTGCAAGCAATGACTGCCTGAAGTCTGGAAGCCGTGGACGTCCTGAAATATCGGGTTTCCTCCTTTGCGATGCTTTGTGGCCTTTACTGCAGCTGGTTTCAATTGTTGCTTATTTCTTGGGTCTTTCTGATTTATATTTTACATTGAGCATTTGAAATGCATTCTCAATGGGGATGAGATCTGGTGATTGACTCGGCCATTCCAGAAAATTCCACTTCTTTGCCTTAAAAAAAAAAAAACTCCTGAGATACTTCCGCAGTATGTTTTGGAGCAGTGTCCATCTGTACTGTTAAGTGCCGTCCAATCAACCTTGCTGCATTTGGTTGAATCTAAGCAGAAAGACTCGCCCTGTACACTTCAGAAATTATCCAGATGCTTTTTGTCTTCAGCCACAACATCAATAAACACTAGTGACCCAGTGTCATTGGAAGCCATGTATGACCTAAGCCAACACATTGCCTCCACCATAATTTACATAGGATGTGGTGTGTGATCCATCGTGAGCCATTCCTAGCCTTCTCCATACTTTCTTCTTCCTATCAATTTGCAACGGCTTGATCGAATGGTGGGTTTACACACACGGATATCGTTTACGATATCCTTAGAACAGTCACGTGTCTGAAATCGTACCAACGATATGTATATATCGTTCGTGCGTTGTCACACACGAGGATATCGTTAACAATGTTAACTTTGGTACCTCTCCAAAGTCGGACAGAAAATGGTCTGTCCGATGTCCAAAATGCAGAGTAATGGCGGTACAATAATGTGTCAGCGCTGTGACAGGCATACAATTATGTGGCAGTACTGCTAAGTCATTAATAAACTTTTACTTTATAATGCACTTATTTATTTTACATGTAAAGCCGCTCCTGCAGCTCTGTGGTACCTGTCGACACAGAGCTGCTGGAGCGGGTATACAAACCCAGTGTTTAAGGGGTTAATGTTATTGAGCTACATGGCCCCAGAGAGTGGCCACATTCCCCTGGAGCCATGTAGCTCAAAACATTGGCAGCTCAGGGGTTAAATCATGTATTTAGCAGAAGCTAAACACTGTCGGCTCTGCTAGAGTCAGTCATTCATTAAAATCCGGTGATTATTAAGCCGTGTTTAATGGGTTAATAATACTGAGGTACATGGCCCCACAGATTGGCCACACTCCCCTGAAGCCATGTAGCCCACAACATTGGCAGCTCAGGGGTTAATCTAGCCACTTTGCAGAAGCCGCACTATGTCGGCTCTGCCATAATCCTGCAGTAAAAGCCGGCGGCTACTGTCATTTGACAGTGCGCCGTGAAAATTTACTAAACAGCTTCATGAATAGGGAGATGGCCAGGGTACTAACGTTGAATGCATTCAGCACACGTCGCTCTCCGAGGTGCTGAGCATTTTACCACTAATAGCTGTGGCCCGCACACATTGAAACTGCGGTGCGCTGGCCATAGCTATCAGTGGTAAAGCGCTCAGCACCTCGGAGAGCAACAGGTGCTAAACGCTTTTAACGTTAGTACCCTGGCCATCTCCCTATTCAGGAAGCTGTTTAGTAAATTTTCACGGCGCACTGTCAAATGACAGTAGCCGCCGGTTTTTACTGCAGGATTATAGCAGAGCCGACATAGTGCAGCATTCTGCAAAGTGGCTAGGTTAACCCCTGAGCTGCCAATGTTTTAGGTTACTTGGCTCCTGGGAATGTGGCCACTCTCTGGGGCCATGTAGCTCAATAACATTAACCCCTTAAACACCGGCTTTATATACCCGCTCCTGCAGCTCTGTGCCGACATGTAGCACAGAGCTACAGGAGCGGATTTCCATGTAAAATCACACACGGAAAATGCTTTTAATACACTTTCGAAAATTACAGCAGCAGGAATAGGAGATTTTTGTACAACATCGTTCATAAAGGTGTCACACTGAACGATGTTGCTTCTTGAACCAATGTTAATTGGACAACGAACGATAGATTTGAGGTCAGGATCTCAAATCTTGGATGAACGATCCAACGATCTTTTCATCCTATATCGTTCATTTAGACGCAAGGATGCACAAACAATATCTTTGGAACGATCACATATCTGTGACGTTTCAAGGATATCGTTCAGGATATCCTAGCTTGTAAACCCACAATAGTTTCATCAGTCCAAAGAATACTTTTATAGAACTGGGCTAGCTTCTTTAGATTTTTTTTTTGGCAAAGTCTAATCTGGCCTTTCTATTTTTAAGGTTGATTAATGGTTTGCACCTTGTGGTGATCCTTCTGTAATTGCTCTCATAACATCTTCTAGTCTTTTCTCTTTATGATAGACTCCGGCTGCATTCACACGTAGCGTATTTTTCTTTTACGCAGCACTTTTATGCAGTTGCACATTTTTGCTGCGTATATGCGCAAAAAAGCGCAGCTGCATTCACACACTGCATTTTCGGAGGTGCTTTTCCCGAGCCCATTTTATAATGTGGGCTATGGGAAAAGCACGCCAAAAAAGGCGCAAAGAGTTGACATGCTCAGTCATTTTGCGGATGTGCTTTGCAGTGAAAGCACATCTGCAAAAATATGGATCATGTGAACGCATTTCAGCAAAAGCCACTGCTTTTTCTGGGATGCGTTACGCTACTGGATTTCACTGCATTTACACTAGCGCTAAATAGCGCTGCGTAAATGGTGAAATACGCTACGTGTAAACGTAGCCATAGATACTGAAACACCTACTTCCTGGACAGTGTTTTTCACGTTGGTGGATATTGTGTACAGGTTTTCTTCATCATGGAAAGGATTCTGCAATCATCCATCACGGTTATCTTCCAATGACGTTCAGGCCTTTTCGAGTTCCCATGCTCAAATGTGTGTTTTTTTAAGCAGACTGTAACAAGTTGATTTGGCCATTCCTAACATTTCTGCTATCTCTCTGATGTATTTCTTTTATTCCAGCCTAATGATGGTCTGTTTATCTTCCACTGAGAGCTCCTTTGGCAGCATGTTGTAGGTTTACAGGATCAGTGCAAATGCCACACCTTGAATCAGCTACAAAGCTTTTACCTGCTTAATTGATGATGGATTAATAATGGAATATCTCAAGCAGCCCATAAAAGAGCTTTTGAGATAACTGTCCATTTACTATTGGTTCTGTGAAAAAAAAGGCAACAATATATTAAACAGCTGTAATTCCTAAATTCTTATTCCAGTCAGGATGTGAATACCCTCAAATTAAAGCTTATAGTCTGCACCATAAACCTATGCTTGTCAGTAATCATTTTAAAGCAATTGCATGCTAAATACGTTACCTGGTTACGAGTTGAGGAATATTCGGGATTCACAGGAAGGAAAGGTACTACAGTGGTCTCGGTGACAAGTGTGCTGTGGTTCTGAGTAGCCAGCCAAACTGTAAGAAAATTACACATTTCAAGTGATATTAGCATTATTTGCCAAATGTTATCTTCAGAATTACACCACTAAAATAAAACAGACCATTGTTTTTTCTTAAAGGAAAGAGTGGATTCTGCCTGAATCTAAGGCAGCATGAATCAAGGACTGTCCCTGTAAGTTATAATCAAACATTGTGGTGTTTTACAGAAAGCATACCATACTTTTGAAAGCCGATGGGGAGAAGCCACCTTATACTAATCATGTGAGATGCATAGTCCTTGACCAGCTTCTCAAGGTATGTTTTCCCTTCAAGACCTTAGCATTTTAGAGTAAAACATTCAATACTGCAATAACACAGCCAGTGTCTAATTCATGCTGCCCATGGTTCAGATAGCATGAAAGGTTTATCAGGCTCTATTTAAAAGTGACCCTGGCAGCTTATTCCTACTACCCGGACCAGGCCCAGACTGACAGGCGGAACAAGCGGGAATTTCCCCGGTGAGCCTGTGGTAGTGTTGTGGCCAGGGGCCGATGCCCCCACTGCTTCAGCTGCAGGCTAGCTTTAAAGCATTTTGCCGGGCATGGTGGGGAGCCAGCTGCATAATTGGCTGGTTGCTCTGGACTTATGAATGCTACTGGCCTTTTAAGATTTTCTAATGACGCGTAGCCGCGATAGCGCAACCCCGCGCAAGCATATGCTTGCTGACGCCATCTTCTACACCGGCTCCTTTACTTCTGGCTGAGCGTGGGCATAGAGCGGGCTGCAGCCGCTGCATGCCTGCATCACACTGGCTCTATGAGTCAAGTAAATGGGGCCCACTACACTGCACCATGTAAATTCCTCAAGTCAATTTCTCAGGTGTACACCATACATTAGATAAGTATAGTCCAATTCTCAGTATATCCCATCTCATGTATATTCTTAGTCCCAATATGTCCCGTGTAATGTATATATATATATATATATATATATATATATATATATATATACTTGGACTCAAGAATATACTTTAGATAGGATATATTGGAGCTAAGGAATATTTATTAGATATATACTACTCCAACCTCAGTGTATCCTATCTAATGTACTGTAAAGCCCCAGTGTATATATAAATTAGACAAAATATACTGGGGCTGAGAAATATACAGTGCCTACAAGTAGTATTCAACCCCCTGCAGATTTAGGTGGTTTGATAAGATGCAAATAAGTTAGAGCCTTCAAACTGCAAACGAGAGTAGGATTTATTAACAGAAGCATAAATCTTACAAACCAAAAAGTTATGTTGCTCAGTTGAATTTTAATAAATTTTAAACATAAAAGTGTGGGTCAATTATTATTCAACCCCTAGGTTTAATATTTTGCGGAATAACCCTTGTTTGCAATTACAGCTAATAATCGTCTTTTATAAGACCTGATCAGGCCGGCACAGGTCTCTGGAGTTATTTTGGCCCACTCCTCCATGAAGATCTTCTCCAAGTTATCTAGGTTCTTTGGGTGTCTCATGTGGACTTTAATCTTGAGCTCCTTCCACAAGTTTTCAATTGGGTTAAGGTCTGGAGACTGACTAGGCCACTCCATCACCTTGATTTTTTCCCTCTTGAACCAGGCCTTGGTTTTCTTGGCTGTGTGCTTTGGGTCGTTGTCTTGTTGGAAGATGAAATTACGACCCATCTTAAGATCCTTGATGGAGGAGCGGAGGTTCTTGGCCAAAATCTCCAGGTAGGCCGTGCTATCCATCTTCCCATGGATGCGGACCAGATGGCCAGGCCCCTTGGCTGAGAAACAGCCCCACAGCATGATGCTGCCACCACCATGCTTGACTGTAGGGATGGTATTCTTGGGGTCGTATGCAGTGCCATCCAGTCTCCAAACGTCACGTGTGTGGTTGGCACCAAAGATCTCGATCTTGGTCTCATCAGACCATAGAACCTTGAACCAGTCTGTCTCAGAGTCCTCCAAGTGATCATGAGCAAACTGTAGACGAGTCTTGACATGACGCTTTGAAAGTAAAGGTACCTTACGGGCTCGTCTGGAACGGAGACCATTGCGGTGGAGTACGTTACTTATGGTATTAACTGAAACCAATGTCCCCACTGCCATGAGATCTTCCCGGAGCTCCTTCCTTGTTGTCCTTGGGTTAGCCTTGACTCTTCGGACAAGCCTGGCCTCGGCACGGGAGGAAACTTTCAAAGGCTGTCCAGGCCGTGGAAGGCTAACAGTAGGTCCATAAGCCTTCCCCTTCTGGATGATGCTCCCAACAGTGGAGACAGGTAGGCCCAACTCCTTGGAAAGGGTTTTGTACCCCTTGCCAGCCTTGTGACCCTCCACGATCTGGTCTCTGATGGCCTTGGAATGCTCCTTTGTCTTTCCCATGTTGACCATGTATGAGTGCTGTTCACAAGTTTGGGGAGGGTCTTAAATAGTCAGAAAAGGCTGGCAAAAGAGATAATTAATCCACACATGTGAAGCTCATTGTTCTTTGTGCCTGAACTACTTCTTAATACTTTAGGGGGACCAAACAGAATGCTGGTGGTTTGAGGGGTTGAATAATAATTGACCCACACTTTTATGTTTAAAATTTATTAAAATTCAACTGAGCAACATAACTTTTTGGTTTGTAAGATTTATGCTTCTGTTAATAAATCCTACTCTCGTTTGCAGTGTGAAGGCTCTAACTTATTTGCATCTTATCAAATCACCTAAATCTGCAGGGGGTTGAATACTACTTGTAGGCACTGTACATTAGAGAGGGTATATAGTATATATCTCATGCCTGTATATCCTATCTAATGTTTATACCTCAACCCCATATATCCTATCTAATGTATATTCCTCAGCCCCAGAATATCCTGTGTACACTGGGGCAGAGGTATACACATTAGATATTTCTAGCCTCAGCCACAATATATCCTATCCAATGTATTGTATAAACCTCAGTCCCAGTGTATACATTACAAAGGACATACTTAGGCTGAGGAATGTACATTAGATAGGACATACTGAGGCTAAGATATATAGAATATACCTCAGCCCCAGTAGATCCTTTCTAATATATATGCTTCAGCCCCATATATCCTATCCAATGTATAAATCCCAACCCCATATATCCTACCTAATGTACATACTTCACCCGCAGCCCATATATACTATCAAATATTATATACCTCAGTCTTGTATATAGTATCTAATTTATATAGCAACCCCATACATCAATAGGTACATATATGGACAGTTGCACCCAGTATACACAGTTTCACAATATACAGTCATATGAAAAAGTTTTGGGCACCCCTCTTAATGTTACTCATTTTTTTTTTTTTTGTTTAAAATTGGGATTTTGCAACAGCTATTTCAGTGTGATATATGTAATAACTGATGGACACAGTAATATTTCAGGATTGAAATGAGGTTTATTGCACTAACCGAAAATGTGAAATATGCATTATTTCAAAATTTGACAGGTGCCAAAGTATGGGCACCTCAACATAAAAGTGACATTAATATTTAGTAGATCCACCTTTTGCAAAAATAACAGCCTCTAGGCACTTCCTGTAGCTGTTAATGAGTTCCTGGATCCTGGATGAAGGTATTTTTGACCATTCCTCTTTACAAAACAATTCCATTTCAGCTAAGTTTGATGGTCGCCGAGCATGTACAGCCCGCTTCAAAACATCCCACAGATGTTCAATGATATTCAGGTCTGGGGACTGGGATGGCCATTCCAGAACATTGTAATTATTCCTCTGCATGAATGCCTGAGTAGATTTGGAGTGGTGTTTTGGATCATTGTCTTGCTGAAAGATCCATCCCCGGCGTAACTTCAACTTTGACACTAATTCTTGAACATTATTCTCAAGAATCTGCTGATACTGAGTGGAATCCATGCGACCCTCAACATTAACAAGATTCCCAGTGCCGTCATTGGCCACACAGCCCCAAAGCATGATGGACCCTCCCCCAAATTTGAAAGTAGGGTAACAAGTGTTTTTCTTGGAATGCTGTGTTTTTGTGGCGCCATGCATAACGCCTTGTTGTAAGACCAAACAACTCAATCTTTGTTTCATCAGTCCACAGGACCTTCTTCCAAAATTAAACTGGCTTGTCCAAATGTGCTTTTGCATACCTCAGGCGACTCTGTTTGTGGCGTGCATGCAGAAACGGCTTCTTTCGCATCACTCTCCCATACAGCTTCTCCTTGTGCAGTGTGCGCTGTATTGTTGACCGATGCACAGTGACACCATCTGCAGCAAGATGATGCTGCAGGTCTTTGGAGGTGGTCTGTGGATTGTTCTTGACAGTTCTCACCATTCTTCTACTCTGCCTTTCTGATATTTTTGTTGGCCTGCCAATTCTGGCCTTTACAAGAACTGTCCCTGTGGTCTTCCATTTCCTTACTATGTTCCTCACAGTGGAAACTGACAGGTTAAATCTCTGGGACAACTTTTTGTATCCTTTCCCTAAACTACTATGTTGAACAATCTTTTTCTTAAGATCATTTGAGAGCTGTTTTGAGGAGCCCATGATGCCACTCCTCAGAGAAGATGCAACTAGGAGAACAGCTTGCAAGTGGACACCTGAAATAGCTTTTCTCATGATTGGATACACCGGGCTATGAAGTACAAAGCTCAATGAGGTTACCAAACCAATTTAGTGCTTCAGTAAGTCAGTAAAAAGTAGTTAGGAGTATTCAAATCATGAAAATTAGAAGGGTGCCCATACTTTGGCACCTTTCAAATTTTGAAATAATGCATATTTCACATTTTTGGTTAGTACAATAAACCTCATTTCAAACCTGAAATATTAATGTGTCCATCAGTTATTACATATATCACACTGAAATAGCTGTTGCAAAAAAACAATTCTAAACAAAAAAAAAAATGAGTAAGATTAAGAGGGGTGCCCAAACTTTTTCATATGACTGTATACTACTAACACATAACTATGTTTTAGTATCTACTGTAGAGCTGTGTATATAGTATTATGGTAGTAGTATGGAGCTCTGTGTATATATCAGTGTACAATTTTTAGTGGGGAGTCCATACTGTATACTAGTATATATACACACTGCACAGTACCACTTCTGACCTGTATACTGGGTGTAATTCTTACTATCTGCATTATTTTGTATATGCATACTGCACAGTACCACTTTTCTTGTCTTGTATTTTGGGCTTAATTCTTAGTACATGCATTATTCTTTATATATACACTGCACAGTACCACTTTTCCTGTGGTGTATACTGGGTGTGATTCTCAGTATTTGTATTATTCTGTATTATTCTGTATATACATACTGCACATAACCACTTCCTGTTGTTGCAGAGGTAGCATTATTTTTACATTCCTATAGGCAAATAAAAACACATTTTGGAAAACCTGTTAAAATGGGATATCCCAAGCTTTGCAGTTATCCGCTATTTCCCGAATAGGGAATAACTTTACAATCACTGGGGATCCAACAGCTGGGACAACCCATGATCCGGAGAACGGCATCTATCAAGACATATAATTGGAGCTGTTGTCAATCATAAGCTCTGATGCACCATTCACATGTGGCTCTTCAGATAGTGATGAGAGGCGTGACAACGTAAAAGCAAGATTTCACTCATCAGAAGGTGGGGGTGTATATGTGGGCATTGTGTGCCAGGGCTATTTTTTTTGTCCCAGTCTGGTCCTGACCTGGACCATAGGCAGCATGAATAAAATACATACTCTGTTACTGCAGTCATCAAGGCGTTTCAAAGTAAAAATATTTAAAATAGTAACCAAGGAGCATGCAACCAACTATGTAAAAACATAAATAATGGACTGATCTTTTTTTTTTTTAGCTCAAAAAAGGGTATTCTTGGTGTTTTAAATTGCTTTAGTTAGTGTTAAACAGCATGAAAACAAGCAAGATTGCAATCAACTTGCTTTTACTATTTACCGTCATTCTCCTGCAATGGGAGGTTTTACCTTCCATCGTGCACAGTGGGCTATCATGGAGATTGGCCGCTAGTGCTTTCTCAGACCCTGGCAAGTATGAGTTTCAGTAGCTTTATTCCAGCAGAAGTGTTTCACTCCTCTACTAATACTATAAAGTGTCCATAGGATGTGCAATATGACAGACTATTTGGATCCATACTTATCCAGAGAACTGGGCCATACTGTATTACCAGATGGTCTGCTTTTTTACTCTTCAGATTACACAACTTTATTTGGCAATTGACAAAAACACTGGAACAAGCACTGCTTTTACAGTTGCTCTTTAAATTTAATAGCATTTTATTTATATAGAGTCAACATATTCTGCAGCAACTGCACAATTAATCGCAGGGGGGAAGAGGGGGGGTCAAAGTACAGGTAATAATGACAATACAAAGTAAAAACATACTGTAGCTCACAAGTTACATGAGGGGTGATGGCCCTGCTCGCAAGCTTACAATCTGTAAGGACATGGGGGCCATAGTAGGTAGGACATGCATGTGATGTCTGGTCCAGCCCTTATGATAAATATGGGTTTTCATATGAGTCTACGCGCCCCAGTCATCGGACAGTACTGTCTATATTGGTTTTATGGAGGATGTAAAGGCAGATGAATAGGAAAGATCAGGTTGTAATTAACATTTTAGAAGGATAGATAAGGGGATAGAGAACGTTAGGTTAGTGAACAGAGGTGATAGGTCTAAAGAGAGATGTTTTTAAAGCACGCTTTCAAGCATGAGAGCTAGGTGTTAGTCGCAACGTTTGGGGTATTGAATTCCACTGAACTGGCACATTAAAGAGAAATCTTTGAGATGGAGGTGTGAAGTTCAAATTATGTTTTATGTTAGTCTAAGATCAGTAGTAGAATGGAGGGCATAGGTAGGGTGATTGACATAGATGAGGAATGAGATATAGGGGGGTTCAGAACTTTAAAGAGCTTTTTATGGGCGAGAGAAAGAAGTTTGTATTGAATCCTGAATTGGATGGACAACCAGTGTAATGACTGGCATAAGGCAGAGGCGTTGGTGAAGTGGCTGGATAGAAAAAATACCCTGACTGCTGCATTTAGGATGGATTGGAAAGGAGAAAGTTTGGTTAGAGGAACACCGATCAGTAAAAAGTTGCAGTAGCCCAGACTAGATTGAATGAGAGCAACAGTTATGTTTTTGTAGTTTCAAAGTTGAGAAACGGTCACATTTTTTATATGTTTAGGTGCAGGTAACATGAGCTTGTGAGTGATTGGATATAGGGGATAAAGTAAAGTTCAATGTCAAATATGACCCCAAGACAATGAATATGCTGCTTGGGGAGTTATTGTTGACCCATTGAAAGTAATTGAGATGTCAGGAATCAGTTGGTTAGTAGACGGGGAAACACGAGAAAATCAGTTTCAAAAAGAGAGAGGACATGGCGTGGGAGACAGCAGACAGACAATCAATGGTATTTTGAAGTAATGCAGGGTTGATATCAGGAGACAATGTGTATAATTGAGGGTCATTAGCATAGACATGGTATTGAAAACCAAATCTGCTGATGATTTGCCCAATTGGGGCAGTGTACAGAAAGAAAAGGATCTCCAAAATCTCCTGTGCCCATCATCAGAGTAACTAGAGGACATAGGAGGAATTATGACTTACAGCTGTTTTCTAGATTATTGATTAAACTATGTAATCACTGAAAGTTCCAAAAGAACACTAAACAGAAAATTTGCAAAAAAAAAAACAACTACTCTTTTTTTCTACATATGTCCACCCCCTCCCACAAGCAATCATGCAGATGCCCCGAGTAAGCAGAGATCTGTTGAGTGCTGCCTTCTTCTTTTACTTATGAGTTACACTTTAAACCCCCCTCCCAACACCCGAAAGAAAAACAGCTGTGGATTACAATACTTGTCCTACTATACCACAGATGTCTGCCTTTGTAAATGTGGTCAAGACTTTCACTTACACTACTACAGAGGAAATTATTTAATGTGGTTGAAGGCCTTGGAATACATAGTCATGATCATTTCAACATTTACTTACCTGCATCAGTTTCTCGTCTGTCAACTTCATCATAAACATCCATTGCCAATTCTTCAAATAAGTGATTACTTAGCTGCAAAAACAACATGTTTTAGAAAAGCCCCAACTATAACCCAGAGCTAATTACCTCTAGCTATACTCACAGACTGAAGTTTTTTCTTTGCAGCTTTAGCCAGTTCTGATAAGTCTAGACTGCTGAAAACAATAAAAGGAGCCACCATGATTAAGTGAAAGACATGTATCGTGCATAAAATGGGGAACATAGTGAAAATCTGACATGTCAGAAGTTTTGACCATTGGTGGTCCAAATGCTAAAACTCCCACTCAAGGGCCACTCCTTGGGTAAATGGGGTTAGCTTAAACCGGCTCTTAAGACTTACTATTAAAAGGGAACCTGTCAAGCGAATTTTACCTCTATATTGCCTTAAGAGTGCATTATCAATCTCCTAATAATCCTCTTGCTATAATTAGGCATCACTTCAGTCTGTGCAAATCTAATATTTTATTTTGACATGTGGGTACCGGGACTAGTCTGGGAGATTCTAGATTATGTAAGGGAGAGGAGAAAATGGGATAATACTATTCCTCCTCGCTGCATATCCTGGGATATCAATCATGTCACTGCAAGCGTGATTCTAGCTAACTGCGGGGATAAAAGACAGTGGTCTTAGACTAGATGGCTGAAACATGTGTAAGGATTAAACATTGTTTTCACAAAATGACAGCAATGCTTAGATAAAAAGGGCATCGAAAAAATGTTCTTAGTCAGCTGATAGAGCACTACTAACATATTTTAGGGTTAAATCCCCATGACGGGTTCCCTTTCATAGGATTTAGCAAAGGTTGGTTTCCTATGTCTGCTAAACACTAGCTGTGCTCGAACTGCAACATCCAGTCCAGCTACTGGGGCTAAATTTCTCCAAGGCATATTTGAACCTCTACTTGTTGTTTCAGTAATCAGCTTCTTATGTCATTAACCACATATTCTACATATAGTATTTACAAATTGGAATCTGGTGTCTGAGGTTAAGGTGGAAAAAAAATTTTGGTTCCAGTGACCACCAATACTTATGCTTTGACATAAAATGTATTCCTGTACTACAACCAAAGTGTTAGATTTTAGAAACGCTGCTTTTACAAATGTTTACTAATTTCCTTGAAATTAAAGAATTATAAAACAGAGAAAAGAATGCCCATGGGGCTCTATTAAAGGCAATTAATCTATCAGTCAAATAAAGTATGAAGGGTAAAAGGAAGAAGAAAACACTAAAAAGAGTACTAGAGAAGCATAATATAATATATATATATATATATATATATATATATATATATATATATATATATATATATATATATATATATATATACTAGCTGTGAGCCCGATGCAAATGCATCGGGATTCTAGAATGTGCATTAATTTGATTATAGTAGTTATAGCTGTTAGCCTGATGCAAATGCATTGGGTATCTAAAATATGTTTATTGTTTTTTTAAAGATTTTTAAATAATAATCGCATCATCAATAGCAATAATATAAGCCATAGCATTATTATTAGCAGTAATAGCAGTATTAATAGCATTATTAGCAGTATTATGAGCATAAATAACAGTATTAATAGCATTAATAGCATTATTATTAGCATTAATAGCATTATTAATAGCATTATTAGCATTAATAATAGCATTAATAACATTATTAATAGCATTAATAGCATTATTATTAGCATTAATAGCATTAATAATAGCATTATTAGCATTAATAATAGCATTAATAACATTATGAATAGCATTAATAGCATTATTATTAGCATTAATAGCATTAATAGCATTATTAGCATTAATAATAGCATTAATAACATCAGTAATAGCATTAATAGCATTATTATTAGCATTAATAGCATTATTAATAGCATTAATAGGATACATATTAGCATTAATAGCATTAATAGCATAATTAATAGCATTAATAGCATTATTAATAGCATTAATAGCATTATTATTAGCATTAATAGCATTAATAATGGCATTATTAGCATTAATAATAGCATTAATAACATTATTAATAGCATTAATAGCATTATTATTAACATTAATAGCATTATTATTAGCATTAATAGCATTAATAATGCCATTAATAGGATAAATATTAGCATTAATAGCATTAATAGCATAATTAATAGCATTAATAGCATTATTAATAGCATTAATAGCATTATTATTAGCATTAATAGCATTAATAGGATAAATATTAGCATTAATAGCATAATTAATAGCATTAATAGCATTATTAATAGCATTAATAACATTATTATTAGCATTAATAGCATTAATAATAGCATTATTAGCATTAATAATAACATTAATAACATTATTAATAGCATTAATAGCATTATTATTAGCATTAATAGCATTAATAGCATTATTATTAGCATTAATAGCATTAATAATACCATGAATAGGATAAATATTAGCATTAATAGCAATAATAGCATAATTAATAGCATTAATAGCATTATTAATAGCATTAATAGCATTAATAGGATAAATATTAGCATTAATAGCATTATTAATAGTATTAATAGCATTAATAGGATAAATATTAGCATTAATAGCATAATTAATAGCATTAATAGCATTATTAATAGCATTAATAGCATTATTATTAGCATTGATAGCATTAATAATAGCATTATTAGCATTAATAATAGCATGAATAACATTATTAATAGCATTAATAGCATTATTATTAGCATTAATAGCATTAATAATGCCATTAATAGGATAAATATTAGCATTAATAGCATAATTAATAGCATTAATAGCATTATTAATAGCATTATTATTAGCATTAATAGGATAAATATTAGCATTAATAGCATTAATAGCATAATTAATAGCATTAATAGCATTATTAATAGCATTAATCGCATTATTATTAGCATTAATAGCATTAATAATAGCATTATTAGCATTAATAATAGCATTAATAACATTATTATTAGCATTAATAGCATTATTATTAGCATTAATAGCATTAATAGCATTATTATTAGCATTAATAGCATTAATAATACCATGAATAGGATAAAGATTAGCATTAATAGCATAATTAATAGCATTAATAGCATTATTAATAGCATTAATAGCATTATTATTAGCATTAATAGCATTAATAATAAGATTATTAGCATTAATAATAGCATTAATAACATTATTAATAGCATTATTATTAGCATTAATAGCATTAATAATAGCATTAATAACATTATTATTAGCATTAATAGCATAATTATTAGCATTAATAGCATTATTATTAGCAGTAATATCATTATTATTAGCATTTTTTTTTTAAATTATTATTTTTTATTTAATTATTTATTATTTTTTATTATTTTTTTTATTATATTATAATTATTTTTATTATTATTAAATTTATTATTTAGGCCGAGAGCCAGTTCTCTTTCAGGTCCGCTAAAGGGCTGATATAATTAGCATATATTTAATTTTTTTATTATTATTTTTATTGAATTATTTATTATTTTTAATTTATTTTTTTATTATTTTGTAATTATTTTTTAATTTTTTTTTTTATTATTTAATTTATTTATTTTTTTAAGTGAGAGTGAGACACAGTTCTCATTCAGGTCCGCATTTTTTTTTTTTTTTTTATTATTATTTTTATTTAATTATTTAATATTTTTTATTTATTTTTTTATTATTTTTTAATTATTTTTAAATCATTTTTTTTATTATTTAATTTATTTATTTTTTTTAAGTCAGACTGAGACACAGTTCTCATTCAGGTCCGGCTTTTTTTTTTTTTTTTAATTATTATTTTTATTTAATTATTTATTATTTTTTAATTATTTTTTTATTATTTTTAAATTATTTTAAAATTATTTTTTTTATTATTAAATTTATTTATTTTTTTACTTGCGAGAGTGAGAGACAGTTCTCATTGCGGTCCGCCTTTTTTTTTTCCCATTGACATACATTACCGGTGTGTCGGCGATTTTATGGCCGGCCACCTGGTTCTATTTGTCGGCCTTAAAATCGCGGACACACCGCTAATGCATGTCTATGGGCAGGCAGCTCGAATTCTGATTGGTCGGCGTTCAAGCCGAAATCGGGGTGAATGCCCATAGAGATGCATTAGCGGTGTGTCCGCGATTTTAGGGCCGACAAATAGAACCAGGTGGGCGGCCATAAAATCGCCGACACACCGGTAATGTATGTCAATGGGGAAAAAAAGGCGGACCGCAATGAGAACTGCGTCTCAGTTTTGAGGGGCTCTTCTGATTGGCTGAGGGCAGTATACAGCGACCAATCAGAAGAGGGCCTCAAATCTCATTAAGGTACAATGGCGGATTTTTCGTCCATTGTATCTTAATGAGAAGGAAGAGGACGTCGAAGATGGAAGTTATCGAAAAGAAGAGAGAAGACCCCCGGGGCCGGAGGAAGAGGACGCCTGGCCGGACGGAGGATCAGATGACAAAGAAGACATGTAAGTATGTGCGGACATGGGGGGACTGTGCGGACATGGGGGGACTGTGCGGACATGGGGGGGCTGTGCGGACATGGGGGGGCTGTGCGGACATGGGGGGGCTGTGCGGACATGGGGGTCGGGCTGTGCGGACATGGGGGTCGGGCTGTGCGGACATGGGGGTCGGGCTGTGCGGACATGGGGGTCGGGCTGTGCGGACATGGGGGTCGGGCTGTGCGGACATGGGGGTCGGGCTGTGCGGACATGGGGGTCGGGCTGTGCGGACATGGGGGTCGGGCTGTGCGGACATGGGGGTCGGGCTGTGCGGACATGGGGGTCGGGCTGTGCGGACATGGGGGTCGGGCTGTGCGGACATGGGGGTCGGGCTGTGCGGACATGGGGGTCGGGCTGTGCGGACATGGGGGTCGGGCTGTGCGGACATGGGGGTCGGGCTGTGCGGACATGGGGGTCGGGCTGTGCGGACATGGGGGTCGGGCTGTGCGGACATGGGGGTCGGGCTGTGCGGACATGGGGTCGGGCTGTGCGGACATGGGGTCGGGCTGTGCGGACATAGGGGGCGGGCTGTGCGGACATAGGGGGCGGGCAGCGATTTGCGGCTCAGGCAGCGCCTCGCAATGGCCTGGCGGCCATTGCTCGCACTACCTGAGCGGTAAATCGCTAAGGTTGTAGCCGAGGCTGTGGATGGATTTTGGGCCAGCGGCTTGCAATGGCCGCTTCGCGGCCATTGCTCCGCCTGGGCCAGCGACTTGCAATGGCCTCGCGGCCATTGCTCGCGCAGCATTGGGCGCTTCGCGCCCAATGTTAAATTCGTATCCACATGACGACATCGGAAAGTGCGCGCGGAGGGGCGCTTTTCCGATTCGCGATTATATAATAGATATATATATATATATTACACACCACACACACACACACACACACACACACACACACACACACACACACACACACACAGGGTGGGCCATTTATATGGATGCACCTAAATAAAATGGGAATGGTTGGTGATATCAACTTCCTGTTTAAGGCATATTAGTATATGGGAGGGGGAAATCCTTTCCAGATGGGTGGTGACCATGGCAGCCATTTTGAAGTCAGCCATTTTGTATCCAACTTTATTTTTTTCAATGGGAAGAGGGTCATGTGACACATCAAACTTACTGAGAATGTCAAAAGAAAAACAATGATGTGCTTGGTTTTAATGTAAATTTATTCTTTCATTAGTTATTTACAAGTTTGAACACATTTTATAAGTGGTCATAAAGTGCTGCCCATTGTGTCGGATTGTCAATGCAACCCTCTTCTCCCACTCTTGACACATTGATAGCAATACAGCAGAAGAAATGCTAGCACAGGCTTCCAGTATCCATTGTTTCAGATACTTCACATCTTGTATCTTCACAGTATAGACAATTGCCTTCAGATGAGTGATGAGGCAAACTTTTTGTGAATGGTGAAGTTATAAAACAAAACCACCACTATTGGTCTGACACTAACTCACAGTGGATAGATCCCTCCAAGACTGTTGGAACACAAAAATTGATGGTATGGTGTGGTATATGGGGTACAATGATAATGGGGCCATTCTTCATCAATGGAAACCTCAATGCCACTTGCCACTGGATATCTGAATCATGTAGCAATTTCAGATAATCCAGTGGCATTGAGGTTTCCATTGATAAAGAATGGCCCCACTATCTTTGTACTCCATATACCACACCATACCATCAATTTTTGTGTTCCTACAGTCTTGGAGGGATCTATCCATTGTGGGTTAGTGTCAGACCAATAGCCGTGGTTTTGTTTGTTAACTTCACCAGTCACAAAAAAAATTTGCCTCATCACTCATCTGAAGGCAAGTGTGTATGATGTGAAGATATGAGATGTGCAGCATCTGAAACAATGGATACTGGAAGCCTGTGCTAGTATTTCTTCTGCGGTGTCGCTATCAGTGTGTCAAGAGTGTGAGAAGAGGGTTGCATTGACAATCCAACACAATGAACACATTTTATAAGTGGTCATAAATTTGTAAATAGCTCATGAAAGAATAAAGTTATGTTAAAACCAAGCACACCATTGTTTTTCTTATGAAATTCTCAATAGGTTTGATGTCCCATGACCCTCTTCCCATTGAAAAAAATAAAGCTGGATCCTAAATCGCTGACTTCAAAATAGCCGCCATGGACACCACCCATCTGGAAACGTTTTCCCCCTCCCATATACTAATGTGCCACAATAAGAAAGTTGGTATCACCAACCATTCCCATTTTTTATAGGTGCATCCATATACATGGCCCACCCTACATAAGGATTGCAGAATGTCAAATTATAAGTAATAAACAAAAAACATCATTGAAAAGATTGTTTACTTACAGCCTCCTTTTTCCACATGAACGGCCGCAGAACAAAAGGAAAATTAACATTATGGGTGCATATTTAAAATGTAATAGAAGTAAGGAAAACCCTTCCACATTACCCTGAAAGCTGTCTACACAACAAAGCTGCCATTTACCAGAGCTTCCCGCAGCTGCCCCGCAGCTGTCTCTCACTTGAATAATGTAAAAAAAGAAAAGTCCTCCATAACAGCTGCAGTTACTGCTTACAATGACAGCCGCTTGTGGTACTTTGAAGTTAAATGGTTGCTCAGAATTATGCATATTATTTACTGGCAAGTATTTTGTTCTCCCAAATGATTGTCGAAGATGATGCATGCACTGTAACACGTCGTTTTTTAATCTTACGTATGACATATATGGAAGTTACCGAACAACTCGATTCAAAACATAAATTTCCTTATTCATGCATCAGTTAATTCCATTTTAATGTATCCTACTGGGATCTATAGTTAATTAATATATAAATTGCCTACAGTTTGCCAATTGATAGCTGAAATTGAGAACGGCTTTTAATAAGACAGACATAAAATCTATCCTTACCTATCTGCCATGTGGGGTATAATAAAGTGCTGTCCACTTCTGTGGTCTGAAAGAATTAAAAAAATCCAATACTTAGTATTTAATTATTAAATGGCATTAATGTATAATCCTTCCTAATGTGGCAGAGGGTGTAATGGAGGCTCTGTTCTTGCATTCTGTGATGCTCCCTAACAGTCTCCGCACCCTCCCCTCCTCATCCTGACCGCACAGTCCAGAATGTGGCCTAACACATGCAATGAACACCCAGCGACCTTCATGGAGCAACATGTGCTCATTACATGTACATGTGGGACCTGCACAAATTAGAGTAACATGTCACTATAACGCTTTCATCATCACAAGTTCGGGTCCTGGATATCCATCTAGTACATAAAGGATGCTGATGGACGTGTCACTTTACATAATCCGTCATCTCGGGGCATTTTCTGGAGAAAGTGACTGTAATTATATCGGTGAAAACATTGCTAAAAAAGTTGAGGTTTAGTGGAATGATAAAATGGTTTAAGATGAATCTGTCGGTAGCTTTTTGCTATATAATATGAGAGGAGCCTGATACAGTCATGATTCCAGTGATGTATCACTTACTGGACTACTTAGTGCAGTTTTTACAGAATCCTCATTTTGTCTGATGTACAGGTAGCAGAGCTAAGACTTCAATGCTGTGTATAATTCCACCCACACCCCTTACTGGCAACTTCCTGTGTACACTGAGTTGTCAGTAAAATGCCAATCAGTAGTGGGGGTGGGGTTACCCAGATTAGCCTGACTGCTGTGCACGCAGATCTAGTCCTCAAGTGATAATCTCCTGCTGATAAAACACTGCTTGTATTGAAACTACAACACACAGCCTAATAAGTGACACATCCAGGAAAAAGGCTTTATAGTGCTATATTATGCTGCTCTCAGGTTAAAATAGCAAAAGCCAGCCAACAGCATCTCTTTGATACCTCTAATAAAGATAAAGATATATTCATAAGATGCCTGTATTCTCCTTTCACACACATTTGTAAAATTATACATAAAGAGGTCAACCCTCTTAAAGTGGTTGACTAAAAATGTAGCTTCAGAATCTCACCCCTCCCTGCTTTTTTGATAGCAGTCCGCTCTTGAAGATTGACAGCCCAGAACAGCAGTATGGTTGCGCTTCTGGTCCAAATGAAGCTCTCTTCCAGACATCTAGAAGAGGTGGCTTTGTCTCTGCACCATGGAAGAATTGCAGGGTGGCTGATGCTGGTCAGATTCAGCAATCCAGTCAGCTTCAGAGTGGTATTAGAATGTGGTAAAACAGATGTCCCCAACTTTTCTCACCTTGATATGCACATTTAGCTCAGAGAGGGTCACGAGCAACATCGAGCTCTCACCCCCCTTACAGTAGTGATACCCAGAGCCCTCATTACCAACATAATGACAGCCAAAGCTTTTCCTCAGATACTACACTGAGGCAGTATACCAAGATCTAGGGGTTCCTACCTGACCCCCATTCGGATCTGCTTTTCTGTGTGGGGAAACTCATAAAAGTCACCATTTGGAGACCGACTTTTAATAGCCGTTTGCTTGACTTGGTGCTAATGCACCAAGCTGGAAGACAATTGTGAGACACAAATCATTGGCATACGGCTCCCCTATTCATATTCACATGTCGGGGACGCCTGCTCTAAAGCATAGAGATTGCTAGTGGTGCACATTCCTTGCTGAAGTAATGGTCTATGCTGGAATCGCAAATTGGCAGGTAATTAGGTAACAAGCTGTATGCTATGACATTTAAAAAAATAACTATTATTCAAAGCAAAGAGGTATATTGCAATAGTTTTTGCATGCACTTTGCAACTTTACCCATTTGTGAACTTCAGAAAACCCCTTAACTCATAATCTAAAATCTTGATTGTTAACTTCTTTAGTTACCTGGTTTCCTCCCACAAAGATAGAATGCTAATCTGTCGGTTAATTCATGTTGAATTTCCACAAGGCGATCAGCTAGTTCATGGTGGCCACCTTGCCTGTCAGGAGGGAAACAAAGTTTTACTACAGGTTGTAGGACTGTCTGATAGGTTTGGGGGTTGTACAGGATTGGAAAAATATGGCTGCTTTTTTCTCTTTGCCACACCTGTCTATGGATTGTGTCTGGTATTTCAGCTTTCCT
This sequence comes from Allobates femoralis, assembly GCA_033576535.1. Lineage (NCBI taxonomy): Eukaryota > Metazoa > Chordata > Amphibia > Anura > Aromobatidae > Allobates > Allobates femoralis. Next base: position 617,725,712 of record JARQOC010000003.1, read on the forward strand.
CTAATAAAGTGAATTGGGGTAAGTTGCAATACCACATGTAACCTGTGAACAAGTGTGGCATCATTTCTGAATAAAAAAAAAAAAAAAAAAAGAAGACAAATTTATACTTCTGTACAGCCTCTTTAAACATTTCCCATAAAGCCCTATATTGACAGACGCTATAACTAACACTGCAGACACACTTAATCCAAACTTTTAACATTTTTATAATTTTGCTGCATTTACCAAACTGCAAGAAAACTGCACATAGCAAGTAAGCTCTCAGCTTTCAGCTATTATGTTATTTTCTTTAAACAAATCTAATAAAATAAAAGGTGAGCTGTGATTGAATGCTATGATTAAGGTAGATAAAAGAGAGAGGGGAGGGGGACAAGAGGCACAATAGTGCCCTTATCACTAGACACTAGAAGTTTCAGCGGTGAACAATGCAATCCACTCACCTACTTCAGTTGTGTGACCCACAACTGGCTTGAAGGCATGTAGGATAATATCCTGATGGCTGCTGCTGGACCTCCACCGGCTCCACTCACGAGTGGTTATACCGAGAAATTCAGGGAAGGAAGGTGTGCTGCGGTCCGCGCTACCAGAATCATCAAGGAAGACCCAAGGCAAAGTTATAATCCAAACCTTCTTTATTCTCCTCCTACGCGTTTCAGTGCCCACCTGGCACCTTCATCAGGGATCCCTGATGAAGGTGCCAGGTGGGCACTGAAACGCGTAGGAGGAGAATAAAGAAGGTTTGGATTATAACTTTGCCTTGGGTCTTCCTTGATGATTCTGGTAGCGCGGACCGCAGCACACCTTCCTTCCCTGAATTTCTCATGATTAAGGTAGAAGCACACTAGCATAAGGCATCTGATGCAAGAACATCGGATGCATTATGCTAACGACCCTTGGCTCAGGCTCTGGTGCAAGCGTGAGGTGAGTGTCATGCAACTATGATCCTATCCTGTGATTGGCTCACAGCTGCGGAGAAGAGGGAGAAATTAATCTCCTTCATTGTCGGTTTCTGCATTTATCGCACCGAACTTGCATATGTGTCAGTGCAGTGCGATATTTCACACGCACCCATAAACTTTAATGGGTGCGAGTGATCAGAGACTCGCATACAAGCACAGCCTGGTGCGATTTTTTCCTTGTGCCGTATGAAAGTGAGGAAAAACTCATAGGTCTGTGCTGCCTGATTGATAAATGTTGGTTCGAGTGCAATGCAAGATTATCTCACATCGCAGTTGCGTGAGTTTAAGTGTGGCTTTACCCTAAAGGTACCTTTACACGCCACCACTGTGCTAGCAACCAGTATCAACCGCACATGCACGTTTTTGACGGTTGATACAGATCGCCGATGCCGCATGTACACGCCGCCATTGCGTTGTCAACGGAAGGTATCGTGATCCCCCGGAAGTTCCCACAGATCCTGCGGATAACTGCCTGTTGAATCCAGTCGCCCCTTCACACGCCGCAATCAGTAGGGAAATGTGGGCGTACATGTTCTGCGGCGCCAAAACAAAGGCGTCACGGAGTTGTGTATTCCGTGACGCTAACACGGTGATTGGACAACGCAATAGCGCCATGATTGGGCAGCCTGCACAGGAAGGCTGGCTAATACATGACGCCATAACAATTGTGTAGTGTGAATGGTCAGCTCTTTAAATATGGCGCCCTGTGAAGGGACAGCCAATGGTTACACAGTAGCCCCCACCAATGATCGCTGATGAGGCACAGTATCCATGAGGCTGTGTCACGCCCCTGGGAATTCACTAGGCGACGGTGATTCAAACCCTGTGCCCCGTTAAGACGCCACTACCATGGCAATTGTGCCTTTGTGTTGCCTTGGGTTTTTGAACACGGCTCAGAAACAGGTATCCAAGTCAACTGCAGGAAACCCGATCACTTTGCCAATTTACACACTTTGTAGCAATTTAAAGCAACATGCACAAAAATCCCCATTGCCAGGCAGTTGCTACCACGTAGTGGCGGCATGTAAAGGTACCTTAAGAGTTTTTCTTTCATCAGAACAATAAATCTGCTCCTAATATTAAAAAATATTCTAAAAATATTTCAAAGGCCAAGACAATATTCACACTGCTGCTACGCTCTTTTTCTTATAAAAAAAAACAAAAAGAACATTATGATCCTTCATGCCATAGCTCAATAATGGACTCTGAGTGCATACAAAGAGATACCGTATATACTCGTGTATAAGCCGACCCGTGTATAAGCCGACCCCCCCTACTTTTGCCCCCAAAACCTGGGAAAATCTATTGACTCGCGTATAAGCCGAGGGTGGACTCCAGCACAGGTATACAACCCCCAGCAGTGAGGTATACAGCAGCCTCCCCAGTGGTAGTATACAGCAGCCTCCCCAGTGGTAGTATACAGCAGCAGCCCCAGTGGTAGTATACAGCAGCCCCAGAGGTATATGCAGCCCCAGAGGTATATGCAGCCCCAGAGGTGTATACAGCAGCCCCAATATACAGCAGCCCCAGTGGTATTGCAGCCCCAGTGGTATTGCAGCCCCTATATACAGCAGCCCCAGTGGTATTGCAGCCCCTATATACAGCAGCCCCAGTGGTATTGCAGCCCCAGTGGTGTATACAGCAGCCCCTATATACAGCAGCCCCAGTGGTATTGCAGCCCCAGTGGTATTGCAGCCCCAGTGGTATTGCAGCCCCTATATACAGCAGCCCCAGTGGTATTGCAGCCCCAGTAATGCAGGGCCCCTATATACAGCAACTCCAGTGGTATTGCAGCCCCAGTGGTATTGCAGCCCCTATATACAGCAGCCCCAGTGGTATTGCAGCCCCAGTGGTATTGCAGCCCCTATATACAGCAGCCCCAGTGGTATTGCAGCCCCAGTGGTGTATACAGCAGCCCCTATATACAGCAGCCCCAGTGGTATTGCAGCCCCAGTGGTATTGCAGCCCCAGTAATGCAGGGCCCCTATATACAGCAGCCCCAGTGGTATTGCAGCCCCAGTAATGCAGGGCCCCTATATACAGCAGCCCTAGTGGTAGTATACAGGCAGCCCCAGTAATGCAGGGCCCCCCCCTCATGCTCCGGTCTCCTGTAAAGCAAATTATACTTATCAGTGCCCGCTGCCGTCCGCGCTCGCATCTGCCGACATCCCGATCCTCCGTCTTCATGCATCTTCTTCCTGTTTCCTGTGCGCGTCGCCGGTAATGACGTCATTGCCTGCGACGCGCACAGAAGCAGGAAGAAGATGAATGAAGATGGAGGATCGCATGTCGGCAGCGGCGGGCGCGGACGGCAGCGGGCACTGATAAGTATAACTTGCTTTACAGGTGACCGGAGCATGAGGGGGGGGGCCCTGCATTACTGGGGATGCGGGGGCTGCTGTATACCGCTGTATACAGCAGCCCCCGCACTGACTCGCGTATAAGCCGAGGGGGGTACTTTTCAGCCCAATTTTTGGGCTGAAAAACTCGGCTTATACGCGAGTATATACGGTACTTATTTCAAGATACACCCAAGATGGAATAGGAGTCATATGTGAATATATCAGCAGTCATTATAGCTAAATTGCAGTAACTAGCCACAGAGAATAAATAGCAGATCAGCATTAATCAACTAATGTAGAATTACTGGACATCCTCTGACAACTAAATGAATTACAATTGAATTTCGCTTTCAGCCTTCAGCCATACATCTTGCTCACTTCTCTGGCATTCATCCCATTTGTCATCAATACAACACACAAGTATGTGAAGAATTTGCAATCTGATATGTCTGACATGGAGAAACACATACGTGCCATAGATGTAAATACAAAAAATACCATTCACGCCTCAGAATAGAAGAAATGACCTGCCGCTACTTAATGGGCTACATTTATCTCCAGAAATCATCATTATTATTATTATTATTTATTTATATAGCGCCATTAGGTTCCATGGCGCTTTACATGACGATAAGGGAGACAAGAACAAGTACACTAAATCTAGGCGATTAGGACGTACAGGTACAGGAGGGGCAGGGATATTTTGTCATGTGATATTTTCAGTGACAACAGAATTGTGATGGGTCCAGTCCAGCGATAAGCTATTATATGGTCACTATAACATGTACATGTGTGGCAATAAAAAAAGAGAATTTTGTTTACGTACCGTAAATTCTTTTTTCTTTAATCATCAATGGGGACCCAGACAATGGGGTTTAGGGCACTGCCCTCCGGAGGTCACACTAGGTACTACAAGTTTGTAGACACTGCCTCCTCCGCTTATAAACCCCTACCGCAGGGAACATCCTCAGTTTGGTCCATAAGCTGCGAGGAGGAAATAAACCACACCCGAAACATCGGGACGAATGCCGTGCACAGACGGTTCGACAACCCGGCAAACACTGTCTCAACAGAGAACAGAACAAATGCAAAACATGCAACGGAACAACTGGGTGGGTGCTGGGTCTCCCATTGATGATTAAAGAAAAAAGAATTTACGGTACGTAAACAAAATTCTCTTTTTTCTGGTCATCATAATGGGAGACCCAGACAATGGGGATGTCCTAAAGCAATACCCCAGGGCGGGAAGAGTTCCTCAACAAGACGGATAACACATGGTTCCCTTTAAAGGTGGGCAACCGCCGCCTGGAGAACCCGCCTGCCCAAACTTGCATCCGCAGAGGCATGGGCATGCACCATATAGTGCTTAGAGAAAGTGTGCAGGCTAGACCAAGTGGCCGCCTGACACACCTGTAGAGCAGACGCTCGATGTCGCAAGGCCCAGGAGGCACCTACAGCTCTGGTAGAGTGAGCCTTCAATCCCACCGGGAGAGGCAAACCAGAGGCCCGGTAAGCCTCTTGAATGGAAGCCTTAATCCATCTGGCCAATGTCGACTTTGATGCCGCGGACCCCTTACAGCGACCTGTCGTAAGAACAAATAAGGAATCCGAACTCCTAAAGGAGGCGATCCTGGACACATAAATGCGTACCGCTCTCACGAGATCCAGAGTATGGAGGTCGCGTTCAACCTGATGAACGGGAGCAGGGCAAAATGATGGGAGAACAATCTCCTGGTTCAGGTGAAAAGTTGAAACCACCTTCGGCAAGAATTCTGGCCGAGGACGCAACACCACCTTGTCTTGGTGAACCACCAGAAAGGGCGACTTGCACGAAAGTGCAGCCAATTCTGAGACCCTTCTCAGAGACGTGATTGCCACCAGAAAGGCCACTTTCTGAGACAGGCGAGATAGAGAAACATCTCTCAGCGGCTCAAACGGTGGTCTCTGTAATGCCGCCAGGACCATGTTGAGGTCCCAAGGGTCCAGAGGTCTCTTGTAGGGCGGAACCATCCGTGACACCCCCTGCAGAAATTGACGGACCTTCGGGAGGAGCGCCAATCGCCTGTCAAACAGCACTGAAAGTGCTGAGACTTGACCTTTCAAGGAGCCAAGGGATAATCCTAATTCCAAGCCCGACTGTAGGAAAGCCAACAACGTCGGGATGGACAAGGGCCACGGAGACCGTCCACCAGAGGCACACCAAGTAAAAAAGATTTTCCACGTCCTGTGGTACATCTTCCTTGAGACTGGCTTCCTAGCCCGATTCATAGTGGCAACCACCGTAGGGGAAAAACCCTGGATGTCAGCAGCCAGGCCTCAAGAGCCATGCAGTCAATCTGAGGGCCTTGGAATTGAGGTGGAAGAATGGGCCTTGCGCGAGTAAATCTGCGCGGTCTGGAAGAGCCCACCTGTGTCCGCCTGACAGTTGCCACAGGTCCGGATACCAGGACCTCCTGGGCCAATCTGGAGCCACAAGAATGGCGACCCTGCACTCCGACCTGATTTTCCACAGCACCCTGGGAATCAGAGCCAGAGGCGGGAACACATACGGCAGATGAAATCTGGACCAAGTCAGGACCAGAGCATCCGCTCCCAGAGATTGGGGATCCCATGACCTCGCCATGTATTGCGGCACCTGATGATTCAGCCGTGAGGCCATCAGATCCACGTCCGGAGTGCCCCATCTGCTGCAGATGTCCCGGAAGACGTCCGGATGAAGAGACCACTCTCCGGCGTCCATCCCCTGCCGGCTCAGATAGTCGGCCTCCCAGTTTTCGACCCCTGGGATGTGAACTGCGGAGATCAGGCAGTTGTTGTCCTCCGCCCAGGATAGGATGCGGTGGACTTCGGCCAGAGCCTCTGCACTCCTGGTTCCTCCTTGATGATTTATATAAGCGACGGCCGTCGCATTGTCGGACTGAACCCGAATGGGTTGTCCTGAGAGGAATCTCTGAAACGCCAGGAGTGCCAGATAGACCGCCTTGATCTCCAGCACGTTGATCTGCAACGCCGACTCCGACCGAGTCCAGAGGCCTTGGGCCCTGTGGTGTAAGAACACCGCTCCCCAGCCCTTCAGACTGGCGTCGGTGGTCACCACTAACCATGACGGTTTGATGAAGGACCGGCCCCGAGACAAGTGGTGTGGCTGTAACCACCACTGCAGGGAATCTCTGGTCGGTTGGGAAAGGGTCACCAGCCGATTCAGAGAAATCGACCTTTTGTCCCACCTGCGGAGGATCTCCAGCTGGAGAGGACGGAGGCGAAATTGTGCAAAAGGCACCGCCTCTATTGCTGCCACCATGCGCCCCACCAGCATCATCAACACCCGTAGGGATGATTGTGGTGACAGGAGGACTGCTTGCACTCCTGATTGGATCGCCATCTGCTGGACTCGTGGCAGAGACACCAGGGCTGAGGCTGTGTTGAAGTCCATGCCCAAATATGTCAAAGACTGGGTCGGAACTAGCGTTGACTTCTGAATATTGAGGAGCCAACCGAACTGTTCCAGAGACCGCATGGTCACATCCAGGCTCTCTTGACAAAGGTGTTCTGATGGCGCCCTGACCAGTAGGTCGTCTAAATAGGGAATGACGGCATGTCCCTGCACGTGCAGGAGAGCCATCATAGAGGCCATCACCTTTGTGAACACCCGCGGTGCCGAGGCCAACCCGAACGGCAGCGCCACAAACTGGAAGTGTTCTTCCCCCACTGCGAATCTCAGCCAGCGCTGATGAGCTGGTGCAATGGGCACATGAAGGTAAGCGTCTCTGATATCTATGGACGCCAGGAAGTCTCCCTGTGATACAGCCGCGATCACGGAGCGCAGTGATTCCATGCGGAACTTCCGAACCAACACGTGATGGTTGAACAACTTCAGGTCCAGTACCGGGCGGAAGGATCCGTCCTTCTTCGGGACGATAAAGAGGTTGGAGTAAAAACCCCTGAACCTCTCTCCGGAAGGCACCGGTATCACCACTCCGTCTCTGCGGAGACCCTCCAACACCAGGTAAAAAGCCTGAGCCTTTTCTGGCGATGGGACCGACCGATGGAATCGGGATATCGGTTTTGACGTCAGCTCTATCCTGTAACCTCGCGAGACCACGTCTCGAACCCACTGATCTTGAACGTGAAGTAGCCATTTGTCCTGAAAGCGAGACAAGCGGCCCCCCACCTGTGGGGAGGTAGGAAGGGAGAGCGAGTCATGCAGAGGCGGGTTTGGGGGTGGCCGCTGCCGCCCCCGCCGGCTTCTTTGGACGACTCTTAGAGCGCCACTGAGAAGCGGGCTTTCCCCCTCGGTCCGTGCGAGCGGACGGTGCTGATGACTGCGAGCTGGAACGAAAGGACCACTGTTTTGGGTTCCTTTTAACGGTATACCGTGGCTTAGGCTTATTCTGTGGTATCTTGGACTCAGCAGAATCCTTTATCAGCTTGTCCAGTTCGGTGCCAAAAAGCCTGTCACCAGCGAACGGAAGATTCTGCAAAATCTTCTTGGATGTGGTATCTGAGTCCCAAAGACGCAGCCACAACAATCTGCGGATCGCTATAGCATTGGCCGAAGCCACAGCTGAGCGAGTGGCAGTTTCCAGAGTCGCCGTCCTGGCGTAGTCCGCATAGGCCCTTGCCCTCTCGGTAAGTGCCAGGACCTCTGGACTGGATCTTGCCAGGTCAGAGATACCATCCAAGCACGTAGTAATCGCTTGCAAGGTCCAGACCGTGGCAAAATTAGGGGCAAAGGAAGACCCCACAGCCTCATAGGAAGACTTGGCGAGTTGCTCAACCTGTCTATCCGTCGCATCCTTCAGCGAGGAGCTATCAGAGGCAGAGAAAAGGGAGCGTGCAGCAATCCTGGTCATGGAAGCGTCCACCTTCGGGGACTGCGACCACTCCTGAAGCACCTCTTGGGGGAAGGGGAAGCGATTGTCCTTGGGTTTACGGACATAACGCCGCCCAGGATGTAACCTGGGAGCTCTAACCACCCTTCCAAAATTCGTGTGGTCCATGAAGGAGCCACTTGGTCTAGCCTCTGGCCGCAGCCATTGATAGACCTCCTTCGGGTGTACCGTCACCTCCTCAGGGGTGTCACGAGACGTAAGGTCTCGTTGATAGAGGACACCAGATCCTCCACCCCGTCTGGTGGTTCAGATATAGACACAGACCCGAAATTTGAACCCCCATCATCGTCCTCACCATCAGAGGAACGCTCCTCCTCAGAGAGAGCCTGGAGCTCGGGTGACTCCTCACGACGAGCCCGCTTAAGGGGTCTCACAGCAGAAGAGGGAGACACCCGGGGGTAACTGGACGGAGTAGCTGGGCCATCCAGCCTCCTATTAAGTGCCTCCAGGGATTGCGACATGGAGGACAGCTGGGACAACAGAGATTCATTGATCTTATTCTGAGTCTCCCATGGCCCTGAGATCACCTGAACCTCAGGGTATAGCACCGGAGCCGCTGACTCAGCAGTGTCAGTCCGGGCCTCTGGGCGTCCGCAGTTATTGCAGGACCCCTCCACCAGTGTTCCATTGCATGTAGCACAGGTAATGGTGGTCTCTGCCACCCTAGCAGCACGCTTCCCAGCTGAGGACATCGCCGCAGTAGGGGAAAATAAGCCAAAATGCAGACAACAAAACCGGGAGTCCCGGTGGCTTACCGACCGCAGTAAAGCGGTATGAGGAAGCGGTGTGTGTGTGTGACCTCCGCGACGTTTTCCGGTCTCCCCTGGAGTGCAGGCGCACGCTGCATACAGATCCCAACCGGGAAGTGAGGGTAAAGATGGCCGCCGACAGTGAAACTGTGGGCGGCGCCGAAAACACGCGGGAAACACACACACACGCCCATCGATGACGTCACCGCACGGGCTGCTTCCCATCCTCCAAGCAGCCTCAGCATGAAGGTGCCGGAGCCCGCAGCGCGGGAAACAGTGTAAAATACTATACACAGACTGCATGTACAAACAAACATCCGCAGCCCACGGCCTCAGCCACTGTGACACACAGGGCGGTCAGCCAGGGTGACCCCAGCACAGGGTACACCCGCAGATCCGCGGACCCAAGGGTAACGCGCGGTCTGAGTGTCAGGACACATAAAGTGACAGACACTACCCCCAGGCACACAAGAGACACCGAGTGCCTCAGTGCCGGTCCGGTCTGTAAGCACCATTTAGGGAGGCCTCGGACGGGGGTGCAGCACCAGTCCGGAGTGTAAGCACCATTTAGGGAGGCCTCGGACTGGGCTGGCTCCAGTCCGGTCTGTAAGCACCATTTAGGGAGGCCTCGGACGGAGCGGAGCTGTGCAAGGCTCCCATCTCCCACTCTCCAGAGCCCCCCGGAGAGGGATGGAGAGGAGCGCGACAGCGTACCGGGAGGACACAAAGTGTCCAGGCCCAAGGCCCTCCGGTACCTCCACCTGCGTGTTCCACAAGGGTGAGCGGGGAGGCTGTCGCAGGTCCCGACCGGAACCATTTTACCTTGTCTTCAGACGCCATCACGTAAGCTGTGAGAATGCAGTGAAGTGCAAGCAAAGCGTGATCCTCCGAGCACACTAAGTTTAAAACTGGGGATGTTCCCGTCCTCTCCAGCTGGAGATCCTCCGCAGGTGGGACAAAAGGTCGATTTCTCTGAATCGGCTGGTGACCCTTTCCCAACCGACCAGAGATTCCCTGCAGTGGTGGTTACAGCCACACCACTTGTCTCGGGGCCGGTCCTTCATCAAACCGTCATGGTTAGTGGTGACCACCGACGCCAGTCTGAAGGGCTGGGGAGCGGTGTTCTTACACCACAGGGCCCAAGGCCTCTGGACTCGGTCGGAGTCGGCGTTGCAGATCAACGTGCTGGAGATCAAGGCGGTCTATCTGGCACTCCTGGCGTTTCAGAGATTCCTCTCAGGACAACCCATTCGGGTTCAGTCCGACAATGCGACGGCCGTCGCTTATATAAATCATCAAGGAGGAACCAGGAGTGCAGAGGCTCTGGCCGAAGTCCACCGCATCCTATCCTGGGCGGAGGACAACAACTGCCTGATCTCCGCAGTTCACATCCCAGGGGTCGAAAACTGGGAGGCCGACTATCTGAGCCGGCAGGGGATGGACGCCGGAGAGTGGTCTCTTCATCATCCGGACGTCTTCCGGGACATCTGCAGCAGATGGGGCACTCCGGACGTGGATCTGATGGCCTCACGGCTGAATCATCAGGTGCCGCAATACATGGCGAGGTCATGGGATCCCCAATCTCTGGGAGCGGATGCTCTGGTCCTGACTTGGTCCAGATTTCATCTGCCGTATGTGTTCCCGCCTCTGGCTCTGATTCCCAGGGTGCTGTGGAAAATCAGGTCGGAGTGCAGGGTCGCCATTCTTGTGGCTCCAGATTGGCCCAGGAGGTCCTGGTATCCGGACCTGTGGCAACTGTCAGGCGGACACAGGTGGGCTCTTCCAGACCGCGCAGATTTACTCGCGCAAGGCCCATTCTTCCACCTCAATTCCAAGGCCCTCAGATTGACTGCATGGCTCTTGAGGCCTGGCTGCTGACATCCAGGGGTTTTTCCCCTACGGTGGTTGCCACTATGAATCGGGCTAGGAAGCCAGTCTCAAGGAAGATGTACCACAGGACGTGGAAAATCTTTTTTACTTGGTGTGCCTCTGGTGGACGGTCTCCGTGGCCCTTGTCCATCCCGACGTTGTTGGCTTTCCTACAGTCGGGCTTGGAATTAGGATTATCCCTTGGCTCCTTGAAAGGTCAAGTCTCAGCACTTTCAGTGCTGTTTGACAGGCGATTGGCGCTCCTCCCGAAGGTCCGTCAATTTCTGCAGGGGGTGTCACGGATGGTTCCGCCCTACAAGAGACCTCTGGACCCTTGGGACCTCAACATGGTCCTGGCGGCATTACAGAGACCACCGTTTGAGCCGCTGAGAGATGTTTCTCTATCTCGCCTGTCTCAGAAAGTGGCCTTTCTGGTGGCAATCACGTCTCTGAGAAGGGTCTCAGAATTGGCTGCACTTTCGTGCAAGTCGCCCTTTCTGGTGGTTCACCAAGACAAGGTGGTGTTGCGTCCTCGGCCAGAATTCTTGCCGAAGGTGGTTTCAACTTTTCACCTGAACCAGGAGATTGTTCTCCCATCATTTTGCCCTGCTCCCGTTCATCAGGTTGAACGCGACCTCCATACTCTGGATCTCGTGAGAGCGGTACGCATTTATGTGTCCAGGATCGCCTCCTTTAGGAGTTCGGATTCCTTATTTGTTCTTACGACAGGTCGCTGTAAGGGGTCCGCGGCATCAAAGTCGACATTGGCCAGATGGATTAAGGCTTCCATTCAAGAGGCTTACCGGGCCTCTGGTTTGCCTCTCCCGGTGGGATTGAAGGCTCACTCTACCAGAGCTGTAGGTGCCTCCTGGGCCTTGCGACATCGAGCGTCTGCTCTACAGGTGTGTCAGGCGGCCACTTGGTCTAGCCTGCACACTTTCTCTAAGCACTATATGGTGCATGCCCATGCCTCTGCGGATGCAAGTTTGGGCAGGCGGGTTCTCCAGGCGGCGGTTGCCCACCTTTAAAGGGAACCATGTGTTATCCGTCTTGTTGAGGAACTCTTCCCGCCCTGGGGTATTGCTTTAGGACATCCCCATTGTCTGGGTCTCCCATTATGATGACCAGAAAAAAGAGAATTTTGTTTACGTACCGTAAATTCTTTTTTCTTTAATCATCAATGGGAGACCCAGCACCCACCCAGTTGTTCCGTTGCATGTTTTGCATTTGTTCTGTTCTCTGTTGAGACAGTGTTTGCCGGGTTGTCGAACCGTCTGTGCACGGCATTCGTCCCGATGTTTCGGGTGTGGTTTATTTCCTCCTCGCAGCTTATGGACCAAACTGAGGATGTTCCCTGCGGTAGGGGTTTATAAGCGGAGGAGGCGGTGTCTACAAACTTGTAGTACCTAGTGTGACCTCCGGAGGGCAGTGCCCTAAACCCCATTGTCTGGGTCTCCCATTATGATGACCAGAAAACAATGTATAGCTGTGACTTAATTTATTGGGAAAACATACTGAACACATTACCCTTCTCCCATTGTTTGTGATGGCCATGTTCACACCACATATATGTTTAGGGTATGTGCTGTATACCTGGCAAAGTTCACATCAAAGTTTTTGGTCATACAGCATTACACTTGGAAATGGCCATAATGGCTTCATCATCAATGAAATTCATGGTGCTATTGTGAAGAAAAAATAAAATCTCCATGTTGTCAGTTGGGCACTGTACAAACATCACTCAGCAACAGATTCCTGCCATTAAGAAGAAGAATGTACACTGCATGGTAAACAATCGATCCTGACCTAGCATAGTCAATGGGTGTTTTTCCAGCTGAATCAGGTGTCCCTGGATCCGCACCGTAAACTGTGAGCAGCTCAGCCTGTAGTATCTGACCAGCTTTGGCTGCCACATGAAGGGGGGTACTTCCCTTTTCCTGAAAAACATTAAAAAGAAACTCTTCAAATAACCATGAGAATGGTAGAAATGCAAAGTGTTAAGGGCCCTTTCACATCAACGGTTTATGCTGATGTGCGGCAGATCCGGCAGGTGGCGCCATATCTGCCGGATCTGCCACCTAACGGCCGACTTGCGGCCCGGATCCAGCAAGCCTCATCTATTGTCTATGGGACTTGCAGTGTGGTGCGGCAAGTGCGGTTCCCAACCCGGCGTTGCAGCATTTGTTTTTCGCGGCCACAAGTGCCGGATCTGCCGCATCCGGCACAACTGCACTTGCCGCACTGAACCGCAAGCCTCAGACAATGCATGGGACTTGCTGGATCCAGGCCGCAAGTCGGCCGTTAGGGGGCGGATCCGGCAGATGCGGCGCCACCTGCTGGATCTGCCGCACATCAGCGTAAACCGCTATTGTGAAAGGAGCTAAATGAGTATTCTCAAGTAATTTAACTGCTTTAATTAATTGGAAAATATCAATTGCAAACTTGCATATTTTCCTGTTCTCTATCTGCTGTTATTCTCCTGCAATGAGAGCTTTTATGTTTTATATAGTACAGCTCGTTTCCATGGAACTTAACCACTACTGCCTGGGCCAAACCCTAGCCCAGTGTACGCAGACGTCACATTCGAGAGGCGATAACTATTAACATCAGTCATATTTTCTCCAGCCCAATAAATTCTATAAAGGTACCTTCACACGTGGCAATATTGCTAGGCAATTTCACTGGCAATTTGCTGGTTGTAGTGAAATCATGGACACATTGTTCTATTTTGTTGCCGTGTACAAATGGAACAATGTGTCCATGATTTCACTGCAACCAGCAAATTGCCAGTGAAATTGCCTAGCAATATTGACATGTGTGAAGGTACCTTAAAACATTAGGTTGCTCATCCCCCTCTCCCTGCCTTTCAGCTCATGATGATTTGCTCTTATCAATCCTACCTGCATCACAACTCTCTGTCCTAAGGCTGGCTTCACACTTGCAGATGCATCTGCAGCGTTTTGCAGATGCATCTGCAAGTATCAGCATGCAGACCGCGGCCGTGGTGTGAATGCTCTCATTCATTCCTATATGTGAGCCGTAAGCAGGCGTATGCCTGCTTACAGATCACACTCTCCCGCCCGCACTATGGACGCGAGATGTTGCGTCCATAGTGCGGGCGGGGAGAGTGTGATCTGTCAGCAGGCATACGCCTGCTTACGGCTCACATATAGGAATGAATGAGAGCATTCAGACCGCGGTGCGCCCTATTATAAACATAGGGGCCGCGGTCTGCATGCTGATACTTGCAGATGCATCTGCAAAACGCTGCAGATGCATCTGCAAGTGTGAAGGCAGCCTAAACCATGTGCTTGGAAAAATACCCTTTTATCTCTATGTGTAAATAGAGTGCTAGAAGGTAGAGTCAGTACACATTACAGAGATGAATGTGTTACAGCAGTACTTGTGCTGCTCACAGAACTGTTACTCAAGGTCGAGTGCCTATCCTGCCATAAACCAAGCAGTAAAAGACTACAGATATGTGAAATGTTCAAGAGACAACTTGAGAATACCACTTTAAAAAGATTTTATCACCCACAACACTCAAACCGATCTATTTAAAAACATTAATTACTCAACTTCGTCCCTATAAAAATGATACTGGTACTGTAGATTTTACAAATTTTGTTTGATCACATTTTTACACCACGTGAAGAAAGGGCCTTGAGTGCACACTTGGCACGGCCAATGACTCAGTACACCATTGCACCCCCTCAATTACCCTCCCCTTAAGGTGATTGAGAACGTTTGCATTGTAATACTACCTAATCCAAATTTAAAACCCTGCGCACACTGACATGCAGGGGCCAAATGCATGAACACACAGTGTCAGTATTGTGCCCATTCTCATGGGAGGGATAAGAATGGACCTCCATTAAACAGCAGAAACAAGATTGCACTCACCGTGGTAATAGCCTATTAATTTTATTTCATCCAACCAAAGACATAAAGGGGAGGGGAAGTAGGCACACAAGGACGACGCCGGACTTTTCATGCCCTACTGGCGTTTCCACATGTCAGGACCCTTTGGGCGCAAAAAGGCCATCGTCGGCCTTGTATGCCAACTTCCCCTCCCTCCCCTGGCGTGTCTTTGTTTGGATGAAATAAAGTTAAAAGGCTTTTACTACAATGAGTGCTACTCTTGTTTTTGCTACTTATTGGATTTATGCATTGCTTGGACTTTATGAGGCTGGAGCATCAGCTGAACCTTGACTTGCCCCGCAGTTTCAGATGCAAAGCATTTAGGCAAAATATGCACACGCAACTTTTATAGTGGTGCCCGGGGTTCTTATATATTTGCATAACAATGAACCTGCAAGTACAGACATGTCAACATATGCATACTGTATATATATTTGTAATAGCTCAATATAGGTGGTTTCGACCACAGATAACAAATTCCTTAAAACTTAACCTTTAATTAAGGATGGTTAAAACTTCACAACAACATATATGGTTTAAAAACAGGTACAAGCACGTGCCGTCAATTAGGCTCTAATACTTAGTATAGACCTGGAGGGGCACAGACAAACAACACAACTAGACAAACATGTTTAGGTCAAACAATTACACACTGAAGATGATGCTCTAATAAGATAAGATAAGATAAGATAAACTTTATTGATCCCGGAGGAAATTACAGTATTACAGCTGCAGAACAAAGATCAAGAACATTACACACTTTACAAAATAAGTCTATATGGACAGCAGATGCGGGTAGACTGGTACATGTACCTCACCTATTCCCCCCATACCCTAGAACTTCACTTAGTCTTGGGATGCTTTACACTTATACATTTGTTAAACATCCCCACAGCTGTCGGAACAAACGATTTTCTGTATCTTTCCTTTTTACACATTAGTTGGATTAGACGCTTGCTGAATGTGCTCTTCTGCTTCGCAAACAGTTCAGAGAGCGGGTGTGTATTGTTGCTCATTATAGCCTTGCATTTCTTATTAATTCTATCCTCTAATACCTCCTCGAAAGTCCTAAGTTGTAGACCCACCGCCGCACTAGCCTTCTTGATAAGTTTATTCAGCTTATTAGCGTCAGCTGTGCGCACACTACTACCCCAGCATATTATTGCAGCAAAGATTGCACTCGCCACAATAGACTGGTAGAACATTTCAAGCATTTTGCTACACACATTAAACGACCTTAACTTCCTTAGGAAGTAAAGTCTACTCATCCCTTTCTTGCAAACCTTCTCCATAAGGCACCTCCAATCAAGCTTGCTGTCCAGGTGAACCCCCAAATATTTGAAATTCTCCACCATCTCCACATCCTGACCATCAATAGTGATAGGTAAGCAATCCTTCATGCACCTTCCATAACGCAACACCAACTCCCTGGTTTTCTTTACGTTGAGTTCTACATGGTTAGCCTGGCACCAGTCAACAAAGTCCAAAACCACCCTTCTGTATTCCTCCTCCCCCCGGCCTCTCTCAATACCTCCGACTATCACTGAGTCATCAGAGTACTTCTGAAGGTGACAAAGGTCTGATTTATACTGAAAATCAGCTGTGTATAACGTAAAAAGGAATGGCGACAGCACCGTTCCCTGAGGGGCTCCAACACTGCTCCGAACACTATCCGATATGGCCGCCCCCAACCTTACGAACTATGGCATGTCCGACAGGTAATCAATGATCCAATTCACGAATCCCTCATCAACCGCCATTTCAACCAGCTTTTTACGTAATAATAGTGGATGTAAGGTATTGAATGCACTGGAGAAATCGAAGAACATGGCACGCACAGTGGTTCCATCATTGTCCAAAAAGGAATGTACTGTTTGTAGCAGATACGCTACAGCATCGTCCACCCCCAGACTCTGCCGATACGCAAACTGAAGGGGGTCCGTAACAGCAGACACCCTCGGACACAAGTAGGCAAGTACAATTCTCTCCAAGGACTTCATCGCATGCGATGTTAAGGGAGCTCGGGAAGGTAGTCTTGGGAACCAGCACCAGGCAAGAAGTCTTCCATAGACCTGGTACTCTCTGTGATTGTAAGCTCCAGTTAAACAGGTGCTGGAAGACAGTGCACAACTAATTTGCACACACTCTGAGGACACGTGGACAGATACCATCAGGCCCTGCTGCTTTACCAATGACCAGCTTACTAAACTCAATTTTAAAGAACAGACGGCACTCACCGGTGTGATATTCGTGCGTTTATTTCAGACGGCACATTGCTTGATGCAGGGAGGGGAGGGAGTGCAGAGGAGACGACGGCACCGTTTCGCGCTTACAATGCGCTTCCACGGGTCACTGTCTGCCGCCGCTCCCGGGAGCTGTCACGCTCCGGTGCCCTGTTCCTACTGTCTACATTTCCAGCTTACTAAACTGTTCCCTCACATCATTTTCGGAGATCAAGAAAGTCTCTAACTTCCTCCCCCCAGTTGATATTGCTTGTCGCTCCCGGCCCTCTCCTCTGTTGACATTGCACATTTATTGTTGAATCTGTTGAAAAACTCATTCATTTCATTAGCCATCACAGCCGTCGAGCCTTGAACCAGTCAAGTCAGGCGGATGACAATGGCTCAGGGGAAAAGCTGGAAGATTGGTGCCAAAAGCTACATGTGGGTACCAGTTCTACACCTCCCCATCAAAAGCATGGAGTATACCGAGTAGTAAAAGAATATGAGCAGATATTCAGCAAACATCCGTTAGACTTTGGGCAAATTAAAGGGGTAGAGCATACTGAACCCACAGGTAACTATCAACCTATAAAAGAGAGGTACAGACCATTACCAACCGCTCACTACCAAACCACCAAAGACATGCTCAAAGAAATTAAAACTGCAGGGGTAATAAGAGACAGTTGTGGCCCTTGGCAAGCGCCTCTAGTGTGAGTTAAAAAAGACGGACGGGTGTCCTTAGGGGAACGCTAGTTAAACACGGAGCAAGGATTAAGAAACAACAATCTGAGCGGATGAGTGAATTGCTTTCCCAGATCGGCCGTTTGGAGGTGGCACATAAAACTTCTAGAAATAAAGGGGTGTTGGTTGAACTGGCATCTAAGAGATCAGAGTTGAAGACCCTCTTAGACAGCAAATACGACAGATACAAGGAGAGATCAAGGGCGTTTTTTTACAAGAAGGCTAATAGTTGTGGACGACCCCTAGCAAGGCTATTACATCCCCGGGGGGGCCCTGCGTTCATCCCCTCCATAAAAACGTCACATGGCAAGATGGTTCACAGCACGAAAGATATAGCAGGGGTTTTCCAAACCTTTTACGCTGATCTTTATGCCCTGAAGGGGAAGTTTGCAGACATGCATCCTGATGCCCTACGAGCTAAAATTCAGGCATACATTTCCGAGGTGAATGTCCCATCCCTATCTGACGATATCATGCTTTCTTTGGAGAGTGACATCACAGAGGAGGAGGTGACGAACGTAGTCAAGTCATCTCCGACGTCTAGATGCTCTGGCCCAGACGGTTACACTCCCATTTTTTATAAGACCCTAATTGAGGACTTGCTGCCTCACATGCTTTCAGCATTTAAAGCACTCTTTGAAGGGGGCAATCTCCCGCCGCAAGCCTTAGAGGCACACATTTGTGTGCTCCCCAAACCAAACAAGGATCTTACTGAGGCGGCAAGTTACCGACCGATATCTCTGCTAAACATAGATGTCAAGTTGTTTGCTAAGATATTGGCTGACAGATTATCTCTGAAGCTCCCCTCGATCGTCCATCTTGACCAAGTGGGCTTTGTTAAAGGCCGAGAGGCGCGGGACAACATCATTAGGTCTTTTCTCCTGATAGAGAAGGCTAAGATGTGGAAGTCCCCTCTTTGTCTGCTTTCCATAGACGCAGAAAAGGCCTTTGATAGGGTCCATTGGGGCTTCTTGTGGGAGGCGTTGAAGCACGTCGGCTTAGGGAGTAAATTCATAAATGGGGTTTCCTCACTGTACTCCTGCCCCTCTGCCAGGGTACGCGTCAATGGTAGCCTTTCTGGTCCCTTCTTTGTAAGAAACGGAACGAGACAAGGTTGCCCACTCTCTCCCCTGCTCTATGTCATTGTCATGGAGCACTTGGCAAAAGCTATTAGGGATAATGGAGGTATCCACGGGATTTCAGTGGGTGACACCCAACATAAGACAGCCTTGTTTGCTGATGACGTGCTTTTGTACGTCACTCGCCCTTCAGAGACCTTCCCCGCCTTGTTGCAAGAATTTAACAGGTTTGGAGACCTTAGTAATTTTAAGGTAAATTACTCCAAATCCGAGGCGTTGAACGTCTCCTTGTCTGCATCTGAGGTGTCCTCCCTTTCCAAGGGATTCTCCTTCCGTTGGAGACCAGGTCAGATCTCATATTTGGGTATCAAGTTGCCTGCTGACGTGCACGATGCCTTCCACTTGAACCACAAGGCTCTCTTAGACCGTGTTGGTACCTTGTTGGAGTCTTATAGGCCCTTGAGGATATCTTGGCTGGGGAGAATCCATGTCGTGACAATGGATATTCTCCCAAGATTTTTATATGTATTCCAGGCGGTGCCTATTTGGCCATGTGGGGCGTACTTTCGCACCATTCGAGGATTGATCTCTAGATTCGTCTGGAATGGTGCGAGGCCGCGTGTGGGCTTCGGGGTTCTGTCTTCCTTGAGGGAGACGGGAGGTGTTGGATTGCCGGACTTGCGACGTTATTGCTTAGCCGCCATTCTTGTGCGTCTGCTTGATTGGCATTACAAGGCAGACGTGAAACAGTGGATCCAGATTGAGAGGTCCGGTAGTTCAATTCCTCTATGCCATCTACAGTGGATCCCACTGGAGGCCCTCACTCCTTCTTGCCAATTGGCATATCTGACTGCTGAACTGCTGAAAGCATGGCGAGTGGCATGGGGAGACTCGAACCGGAAAAAAGTGGCCAGCTCCCTGACCCCGATCTTTCACAATCCGGCTTTCCCCCGGGGAATGACCCACCAATATTTTCTTCTGTGGCGAGCAGAGGATGATACCCGTGTGGGCCAGATTCTTCGCCATGGTGAGGTCCCTTCGTTTGCCGAATTGCAGGCATCTTCTCCAGCCGCGAGGCTGAAGTGGTGGGAGTACCTCCAACTCCGTTCTTTTGTGCGTTCTCTACCCCTTCCACAAGACCCGGACGTTACATTATCTCCCCTTGAGGCGATATTTGATACCAACCAGGGGCCTACTAGGGGTATCTCGGTCATTTATTCCATCCTCTCTAGAGCAGTTGTATCAGGAGCCCACGGTTATCAACGGGCATGGGAGGCCGACTTGGGGAGCTGCATTAAAATCTGCTAACTACTTTTCTACCCTTGATCTGACTAGTGGGTACTGGCAGGTTCCTGTGACAGAGGCTGATAAGGAGAAGACAGCGTTTACTATGCCGATGGGCCTCTGTGAGTTCAATTGTATGCCGTTTGGACTCTGGAACGCACGCGATACCTTCCAACACCTGATGGAGAGCTGCCTAGGCCATAAGAACCTTGAAACTGTCCTACTGTACCTAGATGACATCATAGTCTACTCCAAGACATATGAGCAACATCTACAAGACCTGGCAGAAGTGTTTGAGGCCTTATCCGGAACGGCATGAAAATCAAGCCATCCAAAAGCCACCTTCTCAAGCCAAAAGGTAGGTACAGTACCTGAGACACGTCGTGAGTTCAGAGGGAGCAGCACCGGATCCTGATGAAGTCACCGTGATAAGGGATTGGCCAAGACCTACTAATGTGAAAGAAGTGAGGCAATTCCTGGGCCTGGTAGGCTATTATAGAAGATTTATCAGAGGATTCACGAACTTAGCAGCTTCCCTGCAAGACATCCTGGTAGGACAGTCAAAAAGGTCTTCAACCCAGCGCTAAAGTGTCCGGTGACAGGAGAAGAGATCCTGGCATATACATACATTGCGGAAGTAAAATTAAGCAAGACAGGGGTTAAAAATAATAAACATCTATTTTCACCTGTCCACGAGTCCCCCGTAGTCTCCAGCACATTCTGCCTCTAGGACCTGCCGTGAGGTCACAGTCACATGACCGGTTACCGCGGTAACTGGTCATGTGACTGTGACATCACGCCAGGTCCTAGGATCAAAAGATATAGTTGGAGACGCCGGGGGACTCGTGGACAGGTGAGAATAGATGGTTTATTATTTTTTATTCCGGAGGAGAGGGAAACACTGGGGAGAAGCGGGAGCAAACTGATCCTGCAAAATGTCGGAATCGGATGCCTAATTGGCATCCGATTGCAGGGATCAGTTTGGATCCGATGATGTCTGATTTCTATCGGATAGCAAAAAATCGTAGTGTGAAACCAGCCTATTTGTTTGTTTTTCTACAGTACCGGAGTACGGTTATGATTTATAACAAATGTGTATATCCTTTTGCACCACACTGGGATGTTAATTGAAGATGTCCAGATAGTGCACTTACGTTAAGACATAATCTTCTAATCCCCTGATGATTTGTGAACCATTGAAACGCGTTGGAATACAAAGAGATTGAGATGACTAAAGCAGCGTGGCTATAAATGTGGTGACACCAGAAAGTATGAGGGGTCCCCATAGATGAAGGTCTTATTTGCTGGCACCAAATGAAAAAAAGGATCCCCAGAAAAGTGGTGAGATGGTTCTGAATTTCCATATATATGGCAATAGATATAAAAACATCCGTAAAATTGCTGATATATGGGGATATTCAGCTTTAGGATTATTTAAGCAGTTTTGAAGTATTAGAACATCATCTTCAGTGTGTGATCATCTGACCCACATATTGGGTCTAAATATTATGGTCAAGAGAATATGACCTAAACACGTTTGTCTAGGAGTGTTTATGTCTGTGCCCCTCCAGGTCTATACTAAGTATTACAGCCTAATTGACAGCATGTGTTTGTACCTGTTTTCAAACCACTTATGTTGTTGTGAGGTTTTAACCATCGTTAATTAAAGGTTAAGTTTTAAGGAATTTGTTATCTGGGGTCGTAACCACCTATATTTAGCTATTACAAATACCGGTAAATGATTGTTGGAGAGAACCCTAGCTGCTAATCTAGTGCGCATAAAGAGAATTTTGTTTACGTACCGTAAATTCTTTTTTCTTTAATCATCAATGGGAGACCCAGACAATGGGGTTTAGGGCACTGCCCTCCGGAGGTCACACTAGGTACTACAAGTTTGTAGACACCGCCTCCTCCGCTTATAAACCCCTACCGCAGGGAACATCCTTAGTTTGGTCCATAAGCTGCAAGGAGGAAATAAACCACACCCGAAACATCGGGACGAATGCCGTGCACAGACGGTTCAACAACCCGGCAAACACTGTCTCAACAGAGAACAGAACAAATGCAAAACATGCAACGGAACAACTGGGTGGGTGCTGGGTCTCCCATTGATGATTAAAGAAAAAAGAATTTACGGTACGTAAATAAAATTCTCTTTTTTCTGGTCATCATAATGGGAGACCCAGACAATGGGGATGTCCTAAAGCAATACCCCAGGGCGGGAAGAGTTCCTCAACAAGACGGATAACACATGGTTCCCTTTAAAGGTGGGCAACCGCCGCCTGGAGAACCCGCCTGCCCAAACTTGCATCCGCAGAGGCATGGGCATGCACCATATAGTGCTTAGAGAAAGTGTGCAGGCTAGACCAAGTGGCCGCCTGACACACCTGTAGAGCAGACGCTCGATGTCGCAAGGCCCAGGAGGCACCTACAGCTCTGGTAGAGTGAGCCTTCAATCCCACCGGGAGAGGCAAACCAGAGGCCCGGTAAGCCTCTTGAATGGAAGCCTTAATCCATCTGGCCAATGTCGACTTTGATGCCGCGGACCCCTTACAGCGACCTGTCGTAAGAACAAATAAGGAATCCGAACTCCTAAAGGAGGCGGTCCTGGACACATAAATGCGTACCGCTCTCACGAGATCCAGAGTATGGAGGTCGCGTTCAACCTGATGAACGGGAGCAGGGCAAAATGATGGGAGAACAATCTCCTGGTTCAGGTGAAAAGTTGAAACCACCTTCGGCAAGAATTCTGGCCGAGGACGCAACACCACCTTGTCTTGGTGAACCACCAGAAAGGGCGACTTGCACGAAAGTGCAGCCAATTCTGAGACCCTTCTCAGAGACGTGATTGCCACCAGAAAGGCCACTTTCTGAGACAGGCGAGATAGAGAAACATCTCTCAGCGGCTCAAACGGTGGTCTCTGTAATGCCGCCAGGACCATGTTGAGGTCCAAGGGTCCAGAGGTCTCTTGTAGGGCGGAACCATCCGTGACACCCCCTGCAGAAATTGACGGACCTTCGGGAGGAGCGCCAATCGCCTGTCAAACAGCACTGAAAGTGCTGAGACTTGACCTTTCAAGGAGCCAAGGGATAATCCTAATTCCAAACCCGACTGTAGGAAAGCCAACAACGTCGGGATGGACAAGGGCCACGGAGACCGTCCACCAGAGGCACACCAAGTAAAAAAGATTTTCCACGTCCTGTGGTACATCTTCCTGGAGACTGGCTTCCTAGCCCGATTCATAGTGGCAACCACCGTAGGGGAAAAACCCCTGGATGTCAGCAGCCAGGCCTCAAGAGCCATGCAGTCAATCTGAGGGCCTTGGAATTGAGGTGGAAGAATGGGCCTTGCGCGAGTAAATCTGCGCGGTCTGGAAGAGCCCACCTGTGTCCGCCTGACAGTTGCCACAGGTCCGGATACCAGGACCTCCTGGGCCAATCTGGAGCCACTAGAATGGCGACCCTGCACTCCGACCTGATTTTCCACAGCACCCTGGGAATCAGAGCCAGAGGCGGGAACACATACGGCAGATGAAATCTGGACCAAGTCAGGACCAGAGCATCCGCTCCCAGAGATTGGGGATCCCATGACCTCGCCATGTATTGCGGCACCTGATGATTCAGCCGTGAGGCCATCAGATCCACGTCCGGAGTGCCCCATCTGCTGCAGATGTCCCGGAAGACGTCCGGATGAAGAGACCACTCTCCGGCGTCCATCCCCTGCCGGCTCAGATAGTCGGCCTCCCAGTTTTCGACCCCTGGGATGTGAACTGCGGAGATCAGGCAGTTGTTGTCCTCCGCCCAGGATAGGATGCGGTGGACTTCGGCCAGAGCCTCTGCACTCCTGGTTCCTCCTTGATGATTTATATAAGCGACGGCCGTCGCATTGTCGGACTGAACTCGAATGGGTTGTCCTGAGAGGAATCTCTGAAACGCCAGGAGTGCCAGATAGACCGCCTTGATCTCCAGCACGTTGATCTGCAACGCCGACTCCGACCGAGTCCAGAGGCCTTGGGCCCTGTGGTGTAAGAACACCGCTCCCCAGCCCTTCAGACTGGCGTCGGTGGTCACCACTAACCATGACGGTTTGATGAAGGACCGGCCCCGAGACAAGTGGTGTGGCTGTAACCACCACTGCAGGGAATCTCTGGTCGGTTGGGAAAGGGTCACCAGCCGATTCAGAGAAATCGACCTTTTGTCCCACCTGCGGAGGATCTCCAGCTGGAGAGGACGGAGGCGAAATTGTGCAAAAGGCACCCCCTCTATTGCTGCCACCATGCGCCCCACCAACATCATCAACACCCGTAGGGATGATTGTGGTGACAGGAGGACTGCTTGCACTCCTGATTGGATCGCCATCTGCTTGACTCGTGGCAGAGACACCAGGGCTGAAGCTGTGTTGAAGTCCATGCCCAAATATGTCAAAGACTGGGTCGGAACTAGCGTTGACTTCTGAATATTGAGGAGCCAACCGAACTGTTCCAGAGACCGCATGGTCACATCCAGGCTCTCTTGACAAAGGTGTTCTGATGGCGCCCTGACCAGTAGGTCGTCTAAATAGGGAATGACGGCATGTCCCTGCACGTGCAGGAGAGCCATCATAGAGGCCATCACCTTTGTGAACACCCGCGGTGCCGAGGCCAACCCGAACGGCAGCGCCACAAAGTGGAAGTGTTCTTCCCCCACTGCGAATCTCAGCCAGCGCTGATGAGCTGGTGCAATGGGCACATGAAGGTAAGCGTCTCTGATATCTATGGACGCCAGGAAGTCTCCCTGTGATACAGCCGCGATCACGGAGCGCAGTGATTCCATGCGGAACTTCCGAACCAACACGTGATGGTTGAACAACTTCAGGTCCAGTACCGGGCGGAAGGATCCGTCCTTCTTCGGGACGATAAAGAGGTTGGAGTAAAAACCCCTGAACCTCTCTCCGGGAGGCACCGGTATCACCACTCCGTCTCTGCGGAGACCCTCCAACACCAGGTAAAAAGCCTGAGCCTTTTCTGGCGATGGGACCGACCGATGGAATCGGGATATCGGTTTTGACGTCAGCTCTATCCTGTAACCTCGCGAGACCACGTCTCGAACCCACTGATCTTGAACGTGAAGTAGCCATTTGTCCTGAAAGCGAGACAAGCGGCCCCCCACCTGTGGGGAGGTAGGAAGGGAGAGCGAGTCATGCAGAGGCGGGTTTGGGGGCGGCAGCTGCCGTCCCCGCCGGCTTCTTTGGACGACTCTTAGAGCGCCACTGAGAAGCGGGCTTTCCCCCTCGGTCCGTGCGAGCGGACGGTGCTGATGACTGCGAGCTGGAACGAAAGGACCACTGTTTTGGGTTCCTTTTAACGGTATACCGTGGCTTAGGCTTATTCTGCGGTATCTTAGACTCAGCAGAATCCTTTATCAGCTTGTCCAGTTCGGTGCCAAAAAGCCTGTCACCAGCGAACGGAAGATTCTGCAAAATCTTCTTGGATGTGGTATCTGAGTCCCAAAGACGCAGCCACAACAATCTGCGGATCGCTATAGCATTGGCCGAAGCCACAGCTGAGCGAGTGGCAGTTTCCAGAGTCGCCGTCCTGGCGTAGTCCGCATAGGCCCTTGCCCTCTCGGTAAGTGCCAGGACCTCTGGACTGGATCTTGCCAGGTCAGAGATACCATCCAAGCACGTAGTAATCGCTTGCAAGGTCCAGACCGTGGCAAAATTAGGGGCAAAGGAAGACCCCACAGCCTCATAGGAAGACTTGGCGAGTTGCTCAACCTGTCTATCCGTAGCATCCTTCAGCGAGGAGCTATCAGAGGCAGAGAAAAGGGAGCGTGCAGCAATCCTGGTCATGGAAGCGTCCACCTTCGGGGACTGCGACCACTCCTGAAGCACCTCCTGGGGGAGGGGGAAGGGGAAGCGGTTGTCCTTGGGTTTACGGACATAACGCCGCCCAGGATGTAACCTGGGAGCTCTAACCACCCTTCCAAAATTCGTGTGGTCCATGAAGGAGCCACTTGGTCTAGCCTCTGGCCGCAGCCATTGATAGACCTCCTTCGGGTGCACCGTCACCTCCTCAGGGGGTGTCACGAGACGTAAGGTCTCGTTGATAGAGGACACCAGATCCTCCACCCCGTCTGGTGGTTCAGATATAGACACAGACCCGAAATTTGAACCCCCATCATCGTCCTCACCATCAGAGGAACGCTCCTCCTCAGAGAGAGCCTGGAGCTCGGGTGACTCCTCACGACGAGCCCGCTTAAGGGGTCTCACGGCAGAAGAGGGAGACACCCGGGGGTAACTGGACGGAGTAGCTGGGCTATCCAGCCTCCTATTAAGTGCCTCCAGGGATTGCGACATGGAGGACAGCTGGGACAACAGAGATTCATTGATCTTATTCTGAGTCTCCCATGGCCCTGAGATCACCTGAACCTCAGGGTATAGCACCGGAGCTGCTGACTCAGCAGTGTCAGTCCGGGCCTCTGGGCGTCCGCAGTTATTGCAGGACCCCTCCACCAGTGTTCCATTGCATGTAGCACAGGTAATGGTGGTCTCTGCCGCCTTAGCAGCACGCTTCCTAGCTGAGGACATCGCCGCAGTAGGGGAAAATAAGCCAAATTGCAGACAACAAAACCGGGAGTCCCGGTGGCTTACCGACCGCAGTAAAGCGGTATGAGGAAGCGGTGTGTGTGTGTGACCTCCGCGACGGTTTCCGGTCTCCCCTGGAGTGCAGGCGCACGCTGCATACAGATCCCAACCGGGAAGTGAGGGTAAAGATGGCCGCCGACAGTGAAACTGTGGGCGGCGCCGAAAACACGCGGGAAACACACACACACGCCCATCGATGACGTCACCGCACGGGCTGCTTCCCATCCTCCAAGCAGCCTCAGAATGAAGGTGCCGGAGCCCGCAGCGCGGGAACAGTGTAAAACACTATACACAGACTGCATGCACAAACAAACATCCGCAGCCCACGGCCTCAGCCCCTGTGACACACAGGGCGGTCAGCCAGGGTGACCCCAGCACAGGGTACACCCGCAGATCCGCGGACCCGAGGGTAACGCGCGGTCTGAGTGTCAGGCCACATAAAGTGACAGACACTACCCCCAGGCACACAGGAGACACCGAGTGCCTCAGTGCCGGTCCGGTCTGTAAGCACCATTTAGGGAGGCCTCGGACGGGGGTTCAGCACCAGTCCGGAGTGTAAGCACCATTTAGGGAGGCCTCGGACTGGGCTGGCTCCAGTCCGGTCTGTAAGCACCATTTAGGGAGGCCTCGGACGGAGCGGAGCTGTGCAAGGCTCCCATCTCCCACTCTCCAGAGCCCCCCGGAGAGGGATGGAGAGGAGCGCGACAGCGTACCGGGAGGACACAAAGTGTCCAGGCCCAAGGCCCTCCGGTACCTCCACCTGCGTGTTCCACAAGGGTGAGCGGGGAGGCTGTCGCAGGTCCCGACCGGAACCATTTTACCTTGTCTTCAGACGCCATCACGTAAGCTGTGAGAATGCAGTGAAGTGCAAGCAAAGCGTGATCCTCCGAGCACACTAAGTTTAAAACTGAGGATGTTCCCTGCGGTAGGGGTTTATAAGCGGAGGAGGCGGTGTCTACAAACTTGTAGTACCTAGTGTGACCTCCGGAGGGCAGTGCCCTAAACCCCATTGTCTGGGTCTCCCATTATGATGACCAGAAAATTATCTATATTATATATATATGCATGCAACATAAGCAAGGGCATTCAATCATCATAAGGGGAGTATGGTCAGAGGATGGTAATTGAGAGGGCAAGATAGTGCAATACCAATAATCCCTTTGCCATGCTAAGAGTGCACTACAGTCCCTCATTTACATCTGCTGCAGAAGAGTATTAATATAAACGGAAGAGTAAAATCTATCAAATACATTTTATATGGGTCATGTCTGCTATATAAATGTCTAAATAGTTCAATTTCAGATTTGGGCGGTAACAGAGCAGATCAGATGAAAGAAATACACTTACTGAAGATGCATAAAGGCAAGATGTAATAAATTAATAAAATAACATTACTAGGAATAAAATTCATTACTGATGTATCACTGACATTATCTACAATAATAACTTTTCTAAAAGCAAAATATATAAAAGAAACCCATCAAGTTTCATTATTTTATTTTGCCTTGAAAGGGGAACTCCAGTGAGAGAAAACCTTTTAGTACAGTTCCTGCCCTCCTACATGATGAAGTAGAGCCGTACACTGCTGTTCTAGGATCTATAGATCTCTTATAATTTAATGAAATCATACCTGCACCTCTGCTCTGCCCCCACCTCAGCGAACCCAGAATTTAGAGCCTGAGAGCTTCATGTAGGAGCAAAAAGCAGGTAGTGTGTCAGGGGCGTTGATCCTGTTTAGTGAGGGGGCGTGGCAGGGGGCATGCAGAGATTTAGGTTCCCTGAGGTGGGGGCCAGAGCAGAGGAGCAGGTATGATTTTATTGATTTATAAGAGATCTATAGATCCTAGAACTGTAGTACGGCTCCGCTTCATTATGTAGCAGGGCAGGAACTGTACTAAAAGTTTTCTATCACTGGAGTTACCCTTGAACAGTGTTTTTTTTTGTGCTCAGACAGAATTGCGAAGGCTTCACCTGATCAGCAGCCATCAACATAGTTTATGTCAGGAGACCAGCGGTTGAAAACAGGGTTTATTCTTTCTATGCTGACTTGACAGACATGTGGCTGCTGTGGCCATTCAGTGGCTGTAGCAATGATTTGTTGGTTATCACTGCACAGAGCTGTTGGCTCCACTAGACTTATGTCTGTACAAATAAAGCAGGACGTACAGAACAGTGGGGGCTTAAATTTGAAACAGGCATAGAATGGGTGTATATGAGATGTGATAATTCCTTTTGCATTAACTCTGTTCTAAACATTTTGTAAAAATGAAAATATTCTGCAGCCAGGCAACTGCTTTAAATTATTTAAAAAATTAAATCGCAAAAAAAAGTGATAAGTGCCACTACTTAAAATCAAATGTACCTGGAGTAGATTCAATCTGAAATACTTAAAACAGAAGCAAAAACTTAAAATACAAGCTGCAACTTACTGGGTTAAAAAAATTTGCTTGTGCCCCTAGGGATAAAAGCCGTAGACAGGTTTCCAAATTACCAGTCCTAACACTTGAATGAAGTTGCTGGATGCATGGAAAAAAGAAAGAGAAAATAATTTAAGAGTCATACAACGTGCTATGTACACTGTCAACTGCAAAATATAACACAACATTAACAAACGTTCATCACTTGACATTTGCATGCAAGAGTGCCACATTGCAATACAGTATCCTGACTGTCCACCTCAAACTAAAGGCCGACCAGTCTGAAAACATACTGTACACATCAGATTCCCCAGACAGCATATCTATCTACAACACATTTTATAATCAGTACAAAAATGTGTTCCTTTATGACAAGTGTAACAACAAATCAGAAAATAGGAGTACAATCTCTGCACAGAATGAATGAATGAAAAAAAATAGAACAGGAAATTGTCACATCGAGGCTAGAGATACAGAACTGATCCAGAATAAATGGTAAATATGATGCATACTGTAAAAAGATATTAAGAGTAGGCACTATAACATGTACCTTTGAAACAAGAAGTTTACATACACTATATAAAAAGACACATATGCATGTTTTTCTCACTATCTGACATGAAATCAGAATAAACCTTTCCAATTTTAGGTCCGTTAGAATTACCATAATTACGATTATTTGCCAAATTTTAGAATAATGAGAGAAAATGTTTTAAGGCATTTTTCTTATTTTCTGAAAAGTCACAAGTTACATACACTAAATTTACTATGCCTTCAAATAATTTTGGGACAGCCCATATGATAATCTAATGTGTCTTGAGACCTCTGATTGTTTAACTTGGATGTTGCCAATAAACCTGAGACATTAGTATTTTAATGCACACCTGAAACACAGTGCTTCTTTGTGCAGCATCATGGGAAAGTCTAAAGAAATCAGCCAAGATATCAGAAAGGGAATTGTGGACTTGCACAAGTCTGGTTCATCCTTGGGTGCAATTTCCAGATAACCTAAAGGTGCCTTGTTCATCTGTACAAACAATTTTATGCAAGTCCAATTTTATCCAATGTCCAGCCATCATATTGCTCAGGGAAGAGACCGGGTTCTGTATTCCAGAGATAGACGTGCTTTGGTACAAATGCATATCAACACAATAACAAAAGCAAAAGACCCTGTGGTGATGATGATGGCGGAAGCTGGTGAGATTGTGTCATTATACACAGTGAAACAAGTACTGCATCAATATGGAGTGAAAGGCCACTCTGCCAGGAAGAAGCCATTACTCCAAAAGAAACATAAAAAGCCAGATAGATAAATGGCATCATGAGGAAAGAAGATTATGTGGCAATACTGAACCAACATCTCATGAAAACAGCCAGGAAGTTAAAGCATGGTTAGAAATGGGTCTTCCAAATGAACAATGACCGGAAGCATACTGCCAAACTGGTAACAAAGTCAATGTTTTGGAGTGGCCATCACAAAGCCCTGATCTCAATCCTACTGAAAATGTATGGGCAAAGCTGAAAAGGCAGATGCGAGCAAGGCGTCCTACAAACATGGCTCAGTAAGGGCCCTTTCACATCAGCGTTTTTTTGAAATCGCGGCAGATGCGGTGAAAAAACCGCATCTGCCGCGATTACCGCATACCGGCTGCACTTGCGGCGCGGTTGCGGTTTTTTCCATGCAAAGTATAGGCGGACTTGCGGCAGGTGCGGCAAGTGCGGTTTTGCACTTGCGGCAGGTGCGGCCGCGAAAAAAACCGCGGTTGACCGCGGTTTTTTTCGCTGCCGCACCTGCCGCAAGTGCAAAACCGCACTTGCCGCGTCTGCCGCAAGTCCCCCTATACTTTGTATGGGAAAAACCGCAACCGCGCCGCAAGTGGAACGGTTATGCGGCAAACGCGGCAGATGCGGTTTTTTCACCGCATCTGCCGCGAATTACGTAAAAAACGCTGATGTGAAAGGGCCCTAAGGCTGGCTTCACACTACGTTTTGTTCCTGTCCGTGGAAATCCTGTTTTTTGCAGGACCCCACGAACAGGAACGGACAGGTCTGGATTGGCAACTCCGGATGCCATTCTGTGTTCGGGTCCATAGGCCCCCATGTTAAGTGTCCCGGACCGGACTCGTTTCTGTCCGGTTTTGTCACCGGGCCCAAAAATGCTGCAGACTTCATTTTTGAGACCGGTGAAAAAAGGACAGAAATGAATCCGGGACTGAATACACAAAACCAGATGGCCAAATATGGACAATCGGCTTCATAGGGATATATGGGAGGCAAAAACAATCCTGTTCTCTTTTCAAAAACGAACAGAACAGGATCACAAAAAACATAGTGTGAAGCCAGCTTTAGGGGCCTTTCACACTTGCGTTTTTTTCCTGATTTGGAAGATCAGAAAAACACCCGATTCTTACAGGATTCATTTTTTTTGCCCATTCTCTTTAATGATTTCAGGAGAAAACATGAAGCAACAAGATTCTACCTGACAAAATTAGAGTGAATGGGCAAAATACTGTAAGAATCAGGTTTTTCCTGATCTTCCAAATCAGGAAAAAAACGCAAGTGTGAAAGGCCCCTTACACCAGTTCTCTTAGGAGGAATGGGCCCAAATTCCTACCAACTATTGTGATAAGCTTGTGGAAGTATATCCAAAATGTGTGACCCAAGTCATACAGTTTAAGGGCAATGGTACCAAATACTAATAAAATGTATGCAAACTTGTGACTTTGCAAAAAGTAATAAAAATGCCTTAAAACATTTTCCCTCTCATTCTGATATTTGGCAAGTATAAATAATTATGGTAATCCTAATTGACCTAAAACATGAAAGGTTTATTCTGATCTATTTATTCTGAACTATCATGTTAGTTAGAAAAACATGCACGTGTCTGATTATGTAGTGTATGTAAACTTCTGGTTTCAACTGTATATATGTATACTTTAGATTTCATTTAATAAGGCTGGCTTTACAGTGTTAGTATCCACAGTCCGAGTACGGCCCCCGATGTCCAGACATATACTAGTTCAGGTCAGGAGACCCAGAGCCAGTCTTGACATCCTGGGCCATACCGGACAGTAAAAAAATCAGATGTGTGGAAGTGACATAGCAGATCCTGAGCCCTGTTAAGGTACCTTTACACGCGGCAACTTTTCTAGGAATTTCACTAGCAACTTACTGGTTGCAGTGAAATCATGGAGACATTGTTCCATTTGTACACAGCAACAAGATAGAACAATGTGTCCATGATTTCACTGCAACCAGTAAGTTGCCAATGAAATTCCTAGAAAAGTTGCTCTCAAGGTGCTGAAGTTCAGCGCCGTCCGATGCTGAGCTGCAGCACCTGTGTCCAGGACACAGACAGATTCTCTGTTGGGTCTGGCGCGATCCGTCGCCCCCTGGACTCTCATGTTAGGGGGCGCCAGATCGCACCGGATACAGGAGGATCCGATTTTGCCAGATTTTTGCCCCGGACACAAATCTGCCAGATCCTCCCGGACAGGACAAAACCGGATGGCAAATAGCTGCCATCCGACCCTATTGGGAAACAATGGGGCCAAAATTGGATCCGGGGCTGTCCGGTTCACACTGGACAGCCCCGGATCCCTAAAACCGTGGTGTGAAGCCGACCTTAGGCTATGTGCCCACACTGCAGATTTTAAAATTACATTCTTCTAGATCACTTTAAGTGAACTTCTGGATCCCTCTAATTTTCACAGGGTGATTTCCAAATCACAAGACTATAAATGTCTGAGACTTCTCAAAAGAAGGCTCTCTTACACTTTGTTTGAGCGCTTATGCCCATTACCTCCGACTGCTCAGACAGAAGTTACATTCACATGATGGTTGCGGAGGACCAGAGTGACGTTTGGAACCACTTACCAGCACGGCTAGTAGAACATGGTTAGCACAACCCTCCTGCTGTACCCACTGTACTAGTGCTTCAGTGCTCTTGTCTATACATTTGTTATAATTAGTGTATTCATGTACACAAAAATAAAACAGAAATGAAAAAAAATGTACTAAGCATACAATATTGATTCACTTTTGACAACTTAGTAACCTTTGAGAACATTAAAAAAACACTCAAACAGTAGTGCCTGCAAAAATTGCCACCTATGCCAGGGATGTCAAGCTCCAAGTGCATGTTTTCGGGAATTCCTTAGCATTGCGCAGGGGATTGTAATCATCACCTGTGCAGGTGATTCATATATCACCTGTGCAGTGCTGGGGAAATCCTGGGGACCTACGCTGTTGGCGGCCTTTCAGGCCTGGAGTTTGACATCCCTGATCCTGGATAACTGTAAAGTGCCAATTAACCAAAAATAACTACTATTTTACAGACTATAAGTCTTGTGAATAACACTATCCGGGAAGTTTTTCAGAGGTCTTGGTCGAAGTCTGAGCGAAGACAGATCTCTGTGCAAAATGTTGATGTTGCATAGAATGTGCAAAATGGGCCCCCTCACTAAATTCCATCTGTGAAGGGAATGTGGGAACCAAGCGACTCACAAAAGCTACCTTAGCTTCAACGGGTGCATATTGCACACATGTGCTGGGTAGTCATTCTGTAATTTGAACTGGTGGTTTCTGTTTAGGCTTCTATAAATTCTCTATTGCCTCTACTATGTAAAGAAGGATGAGCTGCGAGGTTCTCATAGTAATCAAACATGATAGTGGAAAAAGCCATGCTTGAGGACAGCTTCTCTTTTCCCAAATCTTGGAGCCGACCAGCTAACTACACCCAAATATGTCATATGTGCCCTGCGGCGGATTGGCGTGTCTGGGGCCCACCAGGGAAATTAACTCCAGGGGTCCTCCCACCCGTGCCAACCCATTCTTCAGCTATATGCAAATACCTGTTATTCATTATACCCATTATAGTGGAGCGTGGACTGTAAAACACAGGCGGCTCCAGCACATCACTGTGCGCTCATCATTACTGCGATGTATCATCACTGTAGTTTGCAGTAAAGGTTTTTTTTGGTGAAAACAAGTTCTCAGCGATGCACAGGTTAGGAAGGTGATCACTTAGCTATTGGTGGAACCCGCACCATCAGAAGAATGTGGAGCTTTGAGTATCTGTTGAGTTTTTTACCTCAGTATTTGTAAGGCCGACTTCACACCACGTTGGGATCACGTCCGGGGCTGTCCGACGTGAATCAGACAGCCCCGGACCGGATTTTTGATATAATGCAGCCCTATGGTGCTGGACAGGGCTGGATGGCAGCTATTTGCCATCCGGTTTTGTCCCTGCCTGGCAGCATCAAGTTGCAAACGATTTTTGCCCCGGACACAAAAACGGAGCTTGCATCATTTTTGTGTCCGGGGCGAAAAATGTAAGCAAACCAGATCCTACTAGATTGTCCCGGTTCCAGCACGATCCAGCACCCCCTAACATGAGGGTTTATGGGGCGCCGGATCGTGCCAGACCTGACAGAGTCTGTCAGGTTCCCAGACGCCGTTGCTGCAGTTCAGCATGAGCTCCGCTGAACTTCAGCACCGGGAGCTGTCCCCTGTGAAGAGGTTCAGCACCATTTCAGTAGGGGACAGCTCCTGAAGCTGCACTCTGCAGAATCTGGCTACAAACAGGATCGGAGAGCAAATTAACCCTCCGGTTCTATTTGTCCGGACCTGTCAGGCTGTGTCCGGTGCCTCCTGCAAACAATGTGGTGTGAAGCTGGCCTAAGACAAAACCAGGAGTGGAGCAATCAGATGTTATTTTTTTATGCATTTTTCACTCACTCCTGGTTTTGTCTTATAAATACTGAGGTCACCAAATGCTCATCTTGCTTTCTCTGGCAAACCTCTGCATATCCACTGCTGTGTCACAGGACAGGGAGGGGTTAACCATCCAAGTATTTAATATCTATTGGAAATAAAATAGTTTCCACTTATTGATATCAAATAAAACAAATGACCGACCAAAATCCACTCTACCAAGACCATTATTACCAGATAGAAGTCAGAAACACCACCACACCGTGACCAAATCACATATTACCACGACATAGTGCCCAAATACCGCTACACCATGATGAAAGCACATAATACCACCACATAGTGATTAAATACTACCACATACAAGGTATAAATACTGCCACAACATGAGACCAAACATTACCACCACAGTGACCGAATAATACAAGGGACAAATACCGTCATGTCATGACCAAAAGCATAATGCCACCACATATAATACTAAATTAATGGAAATGTAAAAAAAAGCTCTATCAGAGTGTACGGGTCAGTGTACAGGTAATACAGTGATCACCAGTGACATCATACACAGGAGTTCAGTATATAGTGTCAGTGTACAGGTAATGCAATGATCACCACTGATATTATACGCATGAACTCTGTATATAGTGTCAGTGTGTGTGTATATAGGTAATACATGTAGCTTCTCCCCCCAAGTTCAATGTAGCTTCTCCTCCCCATCCATCCATGTTCCTTCTCCCTCTATTCCCCCATCCATCTATGTACTTTTTCCCCCATCCACCAAACCATCCATGTACCTTCTCCCCCATCCATCCATCCCCTTCTTCCCCCATCCATCCCATTCTGCCCCCTCTTCCAGGCCAACCCATCCATCCCACTCTGTCTCCCCCGGCTGCTATCTTCGGCTGTAATAGCGCCTTACCTGACTCCACACTCCTGATCCCGGCAGCTTCTTCCTCTGCGGCTCCCGGTCTCCTGCTTGCCGGCACCAGGCAGCTTCTTCCTCTGCGGCTCCCAGTCTCCCGCTCACCAGCACCAGGCAGCTTCTTCCTCTGCGGCTCCCGGTCTCCTGCTTGCCGGCACCAGGCAGCTTCTTCCTCTGTGGCTCCTGGTCTCCAACACCATGTACCCGGCAGCTTCTACCTCTGGGGCTCCCGGTCTCCGGCACCACGCAGATTCTTCATTTGTGGCTGCCAGTCTTCGGCACCAGGCACTTGGCAGCTTCTTCCTCTGCGGCTCCTTGTCTCTAGCACCAGGTACCCGGCAGCTTCTTCCTCTGAAGCTCCCAGAACCAGGCACCCGGCAGCACCACCAGGCACCCGGCAGCACCTAGCACCACCAGGGGCCTGGCAGCTCCAGGCACCACCAGGCCAGCACCAGCTACCACTAGGGGCCCGGCAGCACCAGGGTTCCGGCAGCACCAAGCAACACAAGGCACCCAGGGGCCCGGCAGCACCAGGGGCCTGGCAGCACCAGGCACTCAGGGGTTTGGCAGCACCAACCATCACCAGACCCCCAGGGGCCCGGCAGCACCAAGCACCACCAGGGGCACGGCAGCACCAGGCACCACCAGGCACCCGGCAGCACAAGGCACCACCAGGCACCCGGCAGCACAAGGCACCACCAGGGGCCAGGCAGCACC
This sequence comes from Allobates femoralis, assembly GCA_033576535.1. Taxonomy (NCBI): domain Eukaryota; kingdom Metazoa; phylum Chordata; class Amphibia; order Anura; family Aromobatidae; genus Allobates; species Allobates femoralis. The sequence goes on from JARQOC010000003.1 coordinate 617,762,169, forward strand.
AGGCAGCACCAGGCAGCACCAGGCAGCACCAGGGGCCCAGCGGTCCAGCAGCACCAGGATGTCTGGCAGCACCAGGCACCACCCACCAGGGGCCTGACAGCACCAGGCACCACCAGACACCCAGGGGGCCCGACAGCACCAGGCACCACCAGGGGCACGGCAGCACCAGGCACCACCAGGGGCACGGCAGCACCAGGCACCACCAGGGGCACAGCAGCACCAGGCACCACCAGGGGCATGGCAGCACCATCAGGCACCCAGGGGGCCCGGCAGCACCATCAGGCACCCTGGGGGCCCGGTAGCACCAGGGGCCCAGCAGCATTAAGCACCCTGGGAGCCCGGCAGCACCAGGGACCCAACACCATCAGGCACACTTGGGGCCCAGAAGCACCAGGGGCCCAGCAGTATTAGGCACCCTGGGGGCCCGGCACCATCAGGCGCCCTGGGGGCCCGGCACCATCAGGCGCCCTGGGGGCCCGGCACCATCAGGCGCCCTGGGGGCCCGGCAGCAACTGGCGCCCTGGGGGCCCGGCAGCAACTGGCGCCCTGGGGGCCCGGCAGCAACTGGCGCCCTGGGGGCCCGGCAGCACCTGGCGCCCTGGGGGCCCGGCAGCACCAGGAGCCCTGGGGGCCTGGCACCATCAGGCACCCGGCACCATCAGGGCGCCTGTTGCTGCCGGGCCCCCAGGGCGCCAGTTGCTGCCGGGCCCCCAGGGCGCCTGATGGTGTCGGGCCCCCAGGGCGCCTGATGGTGCCGGGCCCCCAGGGCGCCTGATGGTGCCGGGCCCCCAGGGCGCCTGATGGTGCCGGGCCCCCAGGGCGCCTGATGGTGCCGGGCCCCCAGGGCGCCTGATGGTGCCGGGCTCCCAGGGTGCCTGTTGGTGCCGGGCCCCCAGGGCGCCTGGTGCTGCCGGGCCCCCAGGGCGCCTGGTGCTGCCGGGCCCCCAGGGCGCCTGGTGCTGCCGGGCCCCCAAGGCGCCTGGTGCTGCCGGGCCCCCAGGGCGCCTGGTGCTGCCGGGCCCCCAGGGCGCCTGATGGTGCTGCCGGGCCCCCAGGGCGCCTGATGGTGCTGCCGGGCCCCCAGGGCGCCTGATGGTGCCGCAGCCCCCAGGGCGCCTGATGGTGCCGCCGGGCCCCCAGGGCGCCTGATGGTGCCGCAGCCCCCAGGGCGCCTGATGGTGCCGCAGCCCCCAGGGCGCCTGATGGTGCCGCAGCCCCCAGGGAGCCTGATGGTGCCGCAGCCCCCAGGGCGCCTGATGGTGCCGCAGCCCCCAGGGCGCCTGATGGTGCCGCAGCCCCCAGGGCGCCTGATGGTGCCGCAGCCCCCAGGCTCTACAATAACAAACAAATTGGGATACGAAGAACACACTAATGACATGACAGGTAATGACTGTAAGAAAGCTGCAAAAATCCTAAGATATTTCTTAAATACATTTTTGAAAGATGACCATAATGAAAACTTACCAATTTCCCATTGCAGCTTGGGTTCGATATCATTGTATTGGCGGCACAGGTGCCTACAAATCTTAATCCAGGTAGCAAGCTGATGCCTGTTACTGTGTCTGAACTAGTTTGCTTATTAAAAGAGAAAGAAGAGTCGGTAAAATTGAGTGTCCGGGGTGCATTGGAAAGAACAGGGAACATTGCTTTGGGAGTGGCCTCAGCCTGTGGGAGAAGGTTGCAGGTAACAGAGACAGGGTCTTTCTTTTTTGGAACTGCACCTTTTTCTGGCTTGAGATGTCCGCTACGGAAAGATATGTTAGTACTGTCACTACACACTTCCATTTGCTTTTATTGTCCTTGCATGTTTGCTTGCAGTGGACATTAATATCTGTAGGTGATCCTTTGCGATTATTAAAATTGTATTCATTTTGGCGTGGAGACACCGTGCTTAGTTATACTGCTCCCCTTGTCCACTAACTTGTACTCCAATTCCTTTCTCGGTCTCTTCAATAACTTTGTTGTAACATTCAATAGCTTGTTCCTTTTGATCTCTCTCCTGTTCATCTATACGGAGGGCCATAGAGATGTGTTAGACTGTTGGTATCGAAGTCATTATTTTGATGTTTTCCAGGTTCTGCTTTTTTTCTTTTTTGTGTTCTCACCTCACCAGTGGTTGGTAAGTTAAGGTGACGTCAACTGGTTCTCTGGTCCCTCTTGATGGTTATGGCTCTTGGAGCGCCTGGTCTACTCCCGCCTCACCTGTTTGTTACCTCTCCACTCACTCTCTTCTAGATTCATTTCAGTCTGGGGCCTACACTCTACAGAATATGCCCTCAAATTGACAGTGACATTCTGAAAGCAAAACGTAATTGTGACCACTCTGCTTATTCTTCTTGATCTCTCTGCAGCTTTTGACACTGTTGACCACCATCTCCTATTCGCTATGACCTGGTTCTCGTGCTATCTTTCTGACCATTTTTTCAGTGTATCGTTTGCTGGCTCCACTTCTTCTCGCATCCTCTCACTATTCGGGTCCCTCAGGGTTCGGTTCTTGGCGCTCTTCTCTTCTCTCTCTACACAACCTCGATTGGACAGACCATCAGCAGGTTTGGCTTTCAGTACCATCTTTATGCTGATGACACACAACTATACACTTCTTCCCCTGACCTTACTCCCGCTCTAATAAAGAACACCAATGACTGTCTAGCCGCAGTTTCCAATATCATGTCCGCTCTCTACCTGAAACTCAACCTTTCCAAAACTGAATTTCTTCTGCTCCCACCTTTCACCAACCTCCCTAAATCTTACATCTCCATCTCAGTGTGTGGCACCATGATAACACCTAGGCAGCAGGCTCGTTGTCTGGGTGTTATGTTCGACACTGATCTTTCCTTTACCCGTACATACAATCTCTCACCTGCTCTTGCTGCTTGAATCTAAAGAACATCTCTAGAATCTGCCCCTTTCTCACCATGGAAACAACAAAAACCCTCACCGCAGCCCTGATCCATTCCCGCCTTGATTATCATAATTCTTTATTAATTGGCCTCCCCCTCACTAGGCTTTCCTCTCTCCAGTCCATCCTTAATGCAGCAGCCAGGGTCACCTACCCGGCTAACCATTACTCGGATGCTTCTGATCTGTGTCATTGCATTGACTGCCCTTACTCTATATTATCCAATTCAAATTGCTTGTCATCACCCACAAATCTCTTCACAGTGCAGCACCTCCCTACCTCTCTTCCCTCATCTCTGTCTAACACCCAACCTGTTCTCTTCAGGTTGGTAGCAACTTTAGACTAACATCTGCATTAATCCGAACTTCCCACTGTCGGCTCCAGGACTTCTCCTGAGCTGCACTAATTCTAATTCTTTGGAATGCTCTACCCCAACAAATTAGGACTATCCACAACTTACAAATTTTCAGGAGCTCCCTAAAAGCACATTTTTTTTACGGTGGCCTATAATGCTCCCTAGTCAAAGTAATTTACACATAGCCTATTAACGCCACCAAACTCGAAAGAATTACAAATAATGGCTGGTGGCCACTCATGCAGCTTCTTATCTATTCCCCATTTTCTCAAATTGGCTGGACCATCATTGTAAATAAGCAACTGTCGTTTGTGTAACCCACACCTCATTTTACATTGTAAACTCTTATAAGCAGGGCCCTCATGTTTTGCTTTAATTCTTGTATTTTTTTTAGAACTGTTACTTATGACTGTTTGTTTATGATCCTCGGAATTGTAAAGCATTGCGGAATATGTTGGCACTGACACGCCTCTCCAGGGCCTTAGGATACTCAGAACCGGGCTTTGAGCCTTCACGAGAGTCACAGGGAATCGAGACCCGACTCCGTGACCCTGGAGTTGTCATTAAAAGTTCGGTGTGGGTGGCTCTCTTCTCTGGGGAAGGTCATGAGGCTAGGAGGGTTCTTTAGGGAAGGGATGACCAGACCTGGGGATAACTGTTTTACATGACGCCACCCGCAGGTTGTGGCTATAGATAGCCGCCACTGCACGACAGTTCCTCAGGGGGCCGATGGTATGGAGGCAGCAGTGTTGTAAATCTCTCTACGGGTAGGGCTGACCCACAGGGCAGCAGATGGTACTGAGTGAGATGGTAGTTATGTCTCTGGTGCTCACAACGCATCAAGAAATTTCACAGACACAGCGGGGTGCAGTCTTCAGATCTTTACTCACTGTTACTTGTGCAGCAGCCCGCTGAGTACTGGGTTCTCGGAGGCAGGGATCCAGCTACTCCTGGGTGGTAGGATGAAACGTAACCAGTACCCCTTCTCTTTCCTTCCTCAGTCGTTTTACACTGCGCTTGCTTCGCCCTCCTGCCTTGTGCCTCACCTCACAGAGCTCTGAGTCAGCTTATATGGGTTTTTCTTAGGGCCACTTCGTAGTATCTCCCTTAACCCTCTCTTTGCCACCTTTATAGCAGATATGTGCGGTTGTCGACTGTGTCACCATGGAAGTACCAGAGCCTCCGAGCAGCTAGCTGAACCTTGTCTGTCTTCTCCACTAGTCTTGGGGTCCCAGTACCCCTGTTTTGCGGCCTGGTCCCTCCACTACCTCCACCTGACAATGGATACGAGCCCCACAGGCAGATTGCTCACTGCCCGTACCTCTGGGACCCTCTCTTCCTCCCGGAGCCACCTGGTTCTCTTTCTCTGCTCTTCAGTCAGGCCTCAGGACAAGCTCTCACTAGCTCCAGTCCTCTGGAAACTTTTCTCAAGTTCATTCCTCTCTCTGACAGGTTTTCTTCCTCTAGCTTCCCTCCAACTCGACTCTAGCTGTTCAACTATTCTCTCTGCTGTTCAACTGTCTTTCTCCTCCTTCTAGATCTTTCCCACTCTATTTATACTCAATGTCACGTGTCCCATGTCATCTACATGTGTGCTTCCTAACTTCACTCCTTCCCAGGTGCTCCCTGTAACTACTTCCTCTCCACCCATCCCCACAACAATGGTTCCTCTTCCAGACAGGATCAGGGACTATGCTCTCCCGTAGGAGCAATCTCACCCTAACCCTGACCTGGACCTAGTGTAGTGCGTGACCTGGGTGTCCCGGCAGTGGTCTGTGCCCTCCTTACCCGAGAATGTGATACTACATCCTGACAGGGGTGCACTACCTCTGTGGTGACTGGATCCGCAGGGGCGGCACAGCACTATATAAAGATTATTATTAGCAGTGTGACTGGCTCGTGTAGATTTGTGTATACTACGGTACTTAAAGATAGCTAGACCATTGCACTGAAAAGGCACTTTTACCTCATGTCACCCCCATTTCCTCATAGATTGCAAGCTCTTGTGATCAGGGTCCTCACTCCTATTTGATTAGTTGATTAGTATGATAATCTGCCATGGCTCATTTTTTCTGTATCTGTACCCTATGAAATGTAGAGTGCTACATAATACATTGGACAAGGATTATTAATAGTTGTCTTCTAACCATGCAGCAAATCCAATAGAGTTTTTTACCAGGCTATTTGCGCTCCCAGAGGTCTATGATCCAAAACTTCTTGTAATTTTATAAAGAGTTTTTTATTATTTCTTAAGAAAAGCACATACAACGCGTTTCGACAGTAAAAAATGTCTTCCTTAGGTATATTGTTAAAAAAAACTGTCGAAACGCGTTGTATGTGCTTTTCTTAAGAAATAATAAAAAACTCTTTATGAAATTACAAGACGTTTTGGATCATAGACCTCTGGGAGCGCAAATAGCCTGGTAAAAAACTCTATTGGATCTATATTCCTATGGTAACTCGGTTTGAGCTACGTACTAGCTACCAGGGATTTGCAGCATACCGACCACTGAGGAAATCTACGCCTGGATACTTAATGGTCCCTAGTGACCGATACGTAAGTGAACAAGACCAAAAAAAGGTGAGTGCCATCCACATCCACCTACGATCTGATTATACATTTACATTTAGATCGGTGCGCTTTCTTCCTTTCCTTCTACCAGAAACCATGCAGCAGAAAATCAATATTATTAGAAGATTACAATTGTAAAGCTATTCAAAGTAACAATAGCCAAAGCAGAGACCCATCTGGAGACAAAACTATTGTATCAGGGCTTTGCCCTTCATCAGCACAAAGCAGGGTAGTAGCTGTCAGAATGAGATGCCTAGAAGCAGCTCAGCCTAGTCGTGGAGGGGGATAAAGGTTCATCAATAAGAGCAGATACCTCCTGAGCTACAATTATTGCTATCATTATAAGGAAGTGATAAGGATTAGGCAGTACATTAACATGTATTAAAAAAAACATTTATCCTATGAAAGTTTCCAGTTGTGGCCAAATATTTCTCACCATAGATTATTTTCTCATTTGATTGCAATATATTAGTTCACAAATTATGTGATATCATAAAGTGGTTGTCCACTACTCAGACAACAGCTTCTCAATTACTATACGCCCCATGGAAAATAATAACAGCCTATACTCACCTCCAGTACTGTTCCACTAACGTCAGAAAGGGGGATTTTGTGAGGTTATGTCCCATGAGCTGTAGAGCGGGTGGGCCAATTTATTTAGACTACGTTGAGCCACAACTGACATCCAGAAGTAAGAATTGATGCAGCTCTCCTACAATAATACGGGAAATATGGAGCCAACATCGCTGGAATCGCGCTTGCGGTGGGTTCAGGTTTTTATCTTCTATAAGGAGAATATCATTTGAGAAGTGGTTGCGTGAGTAGTGTACTTACTTTTTAAATCCATGTCAGAATGGCTGCATAATTTGTGTATTAAAATTTGCATCTTAGCATCAGGCAGAAAATCTTTTACAAAGAATTATTTCAGCTAATCTTTCATGAATTCATGATTATGTACACCAGCTTCATCAGGTTTAAGATATCTATTTAATAACACAGATTGTATTGTGAAATCTGCTGGCAGATCTGCATGTACAGATACACAAGATGTTAGGTCTTCAGGGGTTGCAAAAAACTGTCAGTTATCACATAACCTGAGATTCTGTATACACTGCTGCTCAACACAATTTTCTGTTCAGGTTTGATTGTGAATAAAGAAAAAATAAAGAAAGAAGCATAAAATAAAATGACAATGTTTTTCTCATGATGCTCATAATATTCTTAATATTGAACAGTGTATTTTGATGACCAAAAATTATCATCTTTTCCCTTCAAAGAATCACTGCCCTGTGTAAATCTGAACGTAACTGCATGGATTCAGATCACATAGTGCTGTCACGTAGATTATGCTAAAAATCGTTTCTTCATAGACCACTGAGCCAGAGAACAGGCTATTTGTTGTAACAAGACAGAACTGGTCAGACGTTCAGACAGAAGCAGGCCTAATTAGGAGAAAATGTTTACCTTACTAAGATCTTTGGCTGTAACACTATCATCATCTCGGCAGGGTAAGCGGTGAACAAATGCCAGCATTTGATATTTCGCTCTTATAAACTCAGCTTTGTTTGGGCTGCAAGCAAACAAAAAAATTAATTTAGGAACTTTTCACCAAGGAAACAAATATCGCATTGTCAGACTTTTCATTCTTTCCTCCAGCAAAGACAGTTAAGCATGCATTGCTTATGCATACACATTTAAAGGAATATTCCACTAAGAAATTATTACGTCTCCACATAATAACTAATAGATTGGTGGGGGGCTGACTGCTGCGACTACCAATAGCCAGAAGCAGCTATATATTTACCCCAAGTTTCTATAGTGTTGTGGCTGAGCATTCGGACTATCACTCCAACTATTGTCCATGAGACTGCTGGAAGAAATCAAGTACATCGCTCTATCTGGCATTTCTATAGACAATGAATGGAGTGGAGGTGTATATGGTCAACCACCATGCCATTTAATGGAGGGTAAGCCTGGTAGGTATCTTAGTGGTCTGTCCTACACATATGTAGAAGTTATCACCTAAATTATATTATTATTATTATAATAATAAATGATGTTCTAACAGGGACATGAGAACACTGCAGCCAATCAATGGCCATATTAGTGTCCACTTACGGCCAGTTATTGGTTGCAGTAGATGTGCCGAAATAGGAGCAGGTGAAATTGCATTAGCAGAAAAAAAATTATCAAAACAGGAGCAGCAGTGGAAGGGAGAAGTATTACCTATTTTATAGTTCTACCCAATGATTTGTCTTTTTAAAAATGGTGGAAGTTTATAACTCCTTTAATTATTCACCATTTTCAAGAAAGTTGGCTGGGCTCATATATGCAGTTACTTTTCTGTTTTTCTGTTCCACGTTAGATGTAGAAAAATGATGAGAGTACTAAATCTGCCGGACCGATCCCTTTGACATTTGGTTATTTTTCATGGTGTCTGTCACTTTGCCAGAAAACAAAGTGCCGCATGATACTCTATTTTTCCCACATTTATTAAATCATCTGCATTAGAGGGTCCAACACAGATAATAACTTACTGTAAGTCTTCCTCTGCCACAAGTAAATTAGAACATGTTGTAAAATGTGCCTGTATCCGGTCCTGGCTTCTCTGCTCTCTGGGCTATACTGGACCAATCCCAGACTGATCCTTTGTAGCAAAGCACCAACATGAGCTCATACTTTCACAGAGAATTGTCTACATTTTAATCAACTATATCTACGCCTCACTTATGCGTAGGATTAGGCCAAGTTCATGCCAGCATTTAAGAAGTGTTCCCGTTTCAGAAAACCCTTGGTCCCTGGCACAGTTTTTAATTAAACAAAATGTTCTTTACTCACCCTCTCAGGTTCCACCACACAGTCTCCACCATTGCTCCTAGTGTTAATCAGTGAACTCAATTGCTCTGGCTAGTGCTGTGTGCTCAGACAGAACCACTGAACTCGCTTAGGGCCACTTCACACTGCGGCATGATCCGGTCCGGGCTGTCCGGGAGGACCCTGACAGCCGCGGACCGGATAACCACACAGGACTGGAGGGCTATTATGCCCCCCGGTCCGGTGTGCAGCGCACGCAGCTGCAGCCGCTGACAGGTCAGGACCGCGGGCACTTATCAGCAGCGGGAACTGCGTGCGCTGCACACCGGACCAGAGGGCATATTAGCCCCCCAGTCCTGTGTGGTGATCCGGTCCGCGGCTTTCAGGGCTCTCCCGGACAGCCCCGGACCGCATCATGCCGCAGTGTGAAGTCGGCCTCACTGGCTGTAGCACAGTCTATGTGATGTGACGCAACGTTGGACCCTGAAAGGGCAAGTAAAGGAGCCAGGAAACCCTGTAAGGCCATGTTTACACGTTCAGTATTTGGTGAGAATTTTTTTACCTTGATATTTGTAGCCAAAACCAGGTGTGGAACAGTTAAAAGACAAGTATAATAGAAACATGTCACCATTTTGCATTTTTTTCCCCACTTCTGGTTTTGGCTTTCAAATACTGAGGTAAAAAACTCAAATAATGAATGTGTGCATGTGGCCTAAAGCATTGCATTGGTCCATGCAAGGCATACAATAGTGGGATATGTGGCAGGGTGTCAGATCCATTGCATGACCAAAGCCATGCTTTAAAAATAATAACATCCACCAAGTGTGAACCAAGCTATTTGCACCACTCTTCAGCATCTGCATATAAACAGCAGTTTTTCCTAGCAAACTAATATCTTGGACATGAAGAAGAAATTAAACATGTTGTTAATATGTTAGAAAGTGTTTAGGCTCTACACCAGAAACAATCTTTGTTCTGCCCTAGAGGCATTGTTTGTTAAAGCGAATCAGTCAGCTCGTTTTCGCTTCCTAACCTAACACTACCTGTCCTTGCACCTTCCTAGTACATCCCTAACCATCCCTGTCTGACCTAAATCTGTCCTATATTGGTTGTAAAAAATGACTTTGTTACTTACATCTCTGTATGCTAATGAGTCCTCTTGACTACAGTATGTAGTCACTCTGGGTGTTCTCCACGGCTCCATTCTCCCCCTTCTCCCTCACTACTGGCATTATGGCGACCGGGTTGATCACTCTTTCTGAAGTGAAGTCCCAATTCAAGATTCAAAGCTCCTTCTCCCGGGTATGAGGTACTGGCTGTGTGTCATTTCTGGTCCTGCACAGTGTGGGGGTGTATTGGCATAGAGGCCAGCTCCGAAGCATGTGCAGTGCGCACTCCGAAGCCAGCCTGCACACCAGATAATCCCTCTATAACGCACCAGACCGGAAATGACACGCAGCCAGTGCGTCATACCTGGAAGGAGGAGCCTTGAATTGTGTTTTTTTTTGGTGCCCGCTACATTGCTATAAAATGCAACATCAGGTGACCAAACTAGCGCATCCACCCAAAAATGGTATACGGTAATTAGAAACGTCAGCTCAAGACGCAAAAAATAAGCTGTCACACAACCCCAGATCCCGAAAGATGAGGATGGTACGGGTTGCAGGACAAGGCGCAATAAGTGCGATTTTTTTTTTCCTCAAACTTCAGAATTTTTTTTTTACCACCTAGACACCAGTAAAGGTATACATGTTTGGTATCTAGGAACTGGTACCGACCCGAAGCATCACACGGTCACGTCGGTTTTACCATATAGTGAACATGTCGACTAAAAAATAAAAAAAAAACGTGTAATTGCACTTTTTTGCAACTTCACTGTACACTATATGGTAAAAGAAATGACTGCATCTGAAAGTAAAACTCGGTCCGCAAAAAACAAGCCATCATATGTCTATAATGACGGAAAAATAAAAAATGTTATGACTCTTGTAAGCAGGGGAGCAAAAAAACAAAAATGAAAATTTTTGTGGCCCTTTATACTAGGCAAGGTGCCAAGTGGAGTGACCTAACAATTTTTACTAAAACTCTATTAGGAATGATATTTAACATTTGTCTGTACTCATCCTCAGGAGATACCAAAACCAAGACCTGGAAGCACCTCCAGCTATACAGAAAAACTATGAAGGCCACGTTACATACACAGCTTTTTGCTCAGATATTGGTCACAGATCTCTGGTTGCAGTGAAATCATGGAGACATTGTTCCATTTGTACACAGCCACAAAATGGAACAATGTGTCCATGATTTCACTGCAACCAGAGATCTGTGACCAATATCTGAACAGATATCTGTGTGTGTGTAACGTGGCCTTAGGAGTGAAGGAGACTGCTCAATCACTCAATCTGCTCAGTCACTTTTCTACATGCTCTATTTCCAAATAGCAGGACAGCGAGCTGCTCATACACATCTATTACCAGAATGAGGGCACCTTAATAGGCACATGAATGAAGTAAAGAGCCAGTATTGTAGAAAGACATTACATCCTACAGCCCTGCCTCCTGTACTGCATATGGGAGCCTAGGACATAGGGAAGCCCACAGCATGGACATCGGATGATGCCCGCTCTGTATAATTGGAGAAATATAATCCTTTATAGAATATAGATACCAAGGGGAGAATAAAAAAATAGAAAATAGCATAGACTTACTGTAACTTATCCTGGGGATTAGCCTTCCGCTTTCCACTCATTATAGATGCTGGGTCCAATAAAGAATGTTCCCATATTGAATTTGCCCCATTGCTATATAAGGTCTGTACCATCTAAATTACACAAAAATACATAAATTTGTGAATTATAACATTGCTGTATATTTTGGACGAAAAGGAAAAAAATAAAAGTTGATGTATGTATGATTACCGTATATTTTTATCAAAAGGAGATCAGTTCTCAGCATCTAGTCAGTTTTTAGGATATGTATCCTTCCCCTCTCTTGACGTAAGACCTGATTCTGAAAATGCACAGAAGTGATCTCCCAACTGTAATGTAAAGGGTCGTTCACAACTTATCACCTATCCGCACTACAGGTCAAGGGTGTGACTAGTGATCGGGGGTAGCCCCCTCCCAACCTGTATTGTCGACCCCATTTAGAGTGAAACTGTAGTGAGAGAGATATCAGATTCAGTCCTGTAGAAAGTGAATGGAAATAATACATTGACACAGGTAAAAACTATTAACCCTTTCCTGATTGCAGCAATAAGGGTGCAGTCACACGCTTCAATTTTATGAACGATATTGTTAGCGATCACACGCACGCGCGATCACTAACACTATCGTTCAGATCGCTGGTGAGCTGTCACACAGACAGACTCACCAGCGATCAATTGACCAGAAACATCAGGAGTCATTTACATACAGCGCGGGAGAGAATACAAAAGTTAATTTCTGAGGTATGCAGGGGGACGTCTGGGCATATACAGGGGTTACAGGAACCCCAATAGCACACTCATTCGATTCCCGATATCGGTTTGGCATCGTATTGGATGTTTACACATACAACGCACGAACGATATCGGGTCCAACGCACAAACCACGTGACTTTTGGTCGGAGTTGGACGCCGATATCGGGACGTGTAAACCCACCATCAGAGTTGAAGAAACAAAAAGAAAATATGCTTCTATTATCAGGGTCTGTGCAATTGTTTACTTAAACTAATGAGTTTATTACCCTGTGATTAACATTGCAGGACTTGAAAGTCATGCACATGGCAGTCTGAAACGCCCCCTGCTGTGATTGACACCCTACAGTCATGTACAATCTCTATTGAGAGCCTGATGTGGGCGGGGACATCTCTCCCAGCTCTGCCACATGCCTGAAACAAAATCCTTTCATTGTGTCAGAACGCTTCAGACAATAACCCCTCGTTGGATGCACAGTCTTTTTGCCTACATTATGTTGCAGTCAGACGAGATAGGAAAAACCTGCTGACAGATTCCCTTTGAAATGCACAGTGAAGATCTGAGAGGAGAAAAGGTATCTGAGCAGAAAGACTGCACTTTCGCAAATGTTCATGTCCCATGGCTTCTAAAGGTTATTCCTCTTAAAAAGTAAAGACATACTGCTGAGATATTTTAACCAGCAATCGTAATTTTTATCTGGTAGGTTAGTAGCTCTCCAGATTAATAAGACCACCCAATAAATTAAAGTCATCCCCATTTACTGGCAAGCAAGTGGACCAGAGTAAAACATGGCTGTGTAAAAGGCTAGAACCGTTACCTGCAGTAAGGTAGGAGGCCATGGCGTGTGTTTAAGATGTCTCACTTGTGAGATGTGTCTTCCCAGACTCCGGTGTACACTGCAGCATTCGTCACATATTAGAATACCTCTATTAACAGATGCCCAGCGAGGATCTGCAAATAAAAAAAAAATGCAGTTATGTGGAGCATCCCTTAAATGCTTACCGACCATTTACCATACACCCCTTTTGGGGGGCTCAGGTACACTAAACACACAGGTGATTTAGGGGCACTGTTTCAGAGCTCCTCCTATGTGATCCCATTTGCTCTGCTTCCTTTCCACTTGAACATTTGACATGTTATCTATCCTGACTGGTTTTCTCTGTACATGGTCCAAGTCTTGCGTTGCTTGAAAACAGCATATAAGCGCGAGATAGACACCATGGATGCCCATTCACACCACCTGTTAGAGGTCATGTACTATGCCAGTGGTCATGGGGTAAAATAATAAATAAAAAATAATAAAAAAGGGATCTGTGTGCAGAACATCTATATTGTAATTGGTTTTGGCATTTATACTGCCTGGAAAGATTTTTGACAATCCAGGTAAACCCTTTAAGGCTCAGTTCACATATCTAGTAATCATCCTTTAGATGGCATAAACATTGTGCAAAGACAACATTTTTGTCCATTTTTAAAAAATTGATTTGTGCAGGATACGTTCTTTCAACATAGGAGTCTATGGAGAATAGATCTGTTAACTCACTGCTATTTATCCATCCGATTTTCTTTTATTTGCAAAGGATCCGATTTTTTTCTTACACGATCTGTTTCATATTGGAGATAAATAGCAAATCAGTTAACAGATCTGTTCTCCATAGACTACAATGTTAAAAAAAAAATTATCCTGCAGAAATCAGTTATTTAACATTAGACAAAAAAGTTGTGTTTTCACGATTATCTGCCAACAGATCTCTGCAGGATCTGATCTAATCATTACTGCACATGTAAATTCAGGCTACGGTAAGTTTGTTTTGAGCAGGAAATCAAAAAACTGTTACACGAACCCACACAAGCAACTGTGTTCTTGCACGTGTTTCCCTTTACTCTTGAGGATATTGTGTAGCAAGATAAAAAGAACAAGAGGAAGTTTAAATCAGAAAAAAAATAGCAAATAAAGTTAGAAAGAATAAAATTAATGAGAAATAAAAATCATTAGATACAGGTGTCCGGGTGCTGCACCAAGCAAAGGGTATACGGTAAATAAGAAACCCTGTAAGGATCTGAACAAGGGTCAGGATAACAATCCCAGATTTCTACAAAAGATCTGTAACTGCTAAGGCCAATACAAGTCTATAAATCATGTACTAGTTTTCCTAGTGTTGTCAGACAAGGTATACTCCATACAGACAAGGCCTGAGATTTATTATCAGCTGGGGCATGTACGGAAATGACAGGTGCCTGCTTGCCTGCCTAAAGGTACCGTCACACGGCACGATATCGCCCGCAACATTGCTGAAAAATCACAGGTTCAGCGATGTTGGGGCGACATCGCAAGTGCATTGTGCTGTGTGACAGCACAATGCAACTGTGATAAATAGCTGGTTGCTAGTTGCCAGGTTTTCCGACATGTCGGCTCTTGCACATATCTCTCAGCTCTCGGGCATAATCCATGACCTCTGCCCTAGAGCTGAGGTCACACTATGTCGGAACATTGCGCCTGCGTATAAGGCAGGCACGAGATCCCGCTCTGTGTGGTCTCATGCTTTATGCAGACTGCAGGGCTGGGAATCTGGCACCTGCGGAAACACCATGACCATAACCTGTTTCCTCCTCCAGATTCCCACGCCCCGAAGCGTGCAAAAAGCATGAGACCACACAGGGCGGGATCTGGTGCCTGCGTGATATGCAGGTGCAATGTTCCGATATCATGTGATCTCAGCTCTAAAGCAGAGCTCATGGAGTATGCCCAAGAGCTGAGAGATATGCGCAGGCACCGACGCCGCTTTCAAGGAAGAGAGGAGGATGGTCTCGGAGGGTCAAGGAGGAGGGGTAGCAGCAGCAAGGTGTTTAGTTCCTGGGAGGGGAGTATACCTCCCAGACCTAAACTAATTGCTTAAAAAAATCATTATTTTGGTGTCCCGGGGTGTAGGGGGACAAGAGCCACCTTCACAAAATGCAGCATAGGTGCTGCTGAAGGTGTCTTAGTTTAATAGGCCCTGGTCGGATCACTTTAATGTGTAGTATAATGGTTGAAAAAAACGCTTTTTATAGCTTCCATTTTTCCCCCAGTTATGAGGCATCATCTAGATGAGTGGGCGTTCTCTCCGGGTCCATTTTCCCCTCGCTCCATGGTTATCACACCTTTTTTCGAGACCAAAACGTATTTTTCTGGTGATGGAGCCGTGTGAGGAATTGTATTTTGCACACCAAGCTGTACTTTTTATTGATAGCTTTTTATGACATTTATAGGATTACATTTGAACTGTTTAAATATTAGATTTTGACAGATCAGACGTTTATTGAATCTGTTTATTTATATTTTTTATTATTCAATAAGAAATAGACAGGGGATTTAAACTTATTTTTTTTATTTTAACTTAGCGCATCAAGATTCACACCAAGAGATGTGCCAAATTAATTAAAGTGAACCTGTCACCTAGATAAAGCACCCCAGGCTATCATTACCTGTCCTTGCACCTATTACTATTCTAGCTATCCCTCTCTGTCCTAAATGTGTGGTGTGACTGTTTTATAAAATGTTTTTATAACTTACTGGCTAATAAGTTAATGAAGCGGGGGATACCGTTATTAGGCCCCCTAGGCGTCCTCTTTCTCTCCCTCTCGCTGCCTCCTGCAGTCTTTATCACGCCCCAATGGGCGTGATATTGAAATTCCAATGTGTGCCCCCAGCCTGCCTCGGAGCGCTTTTTAGAGTTCCGGGTATGACGCCAAACGCATCATTTCCGGAACTGCTGGGTCGATACACCTTTTAGGTGTAGCGCTCGACTTCAAGCTGCGCATTGCGCATGCTCTATGGAGCACATTACGTTTGCTCATACTTTTGTAACTGAATTTATATTTATTTATTATTTTAGGTAATCCCCTTGGACAATTTGAAGAATTCCTTTTTGCCCTGTTGTAAATTACATTTACGGCGCCACCATTATCTTATTGTGATTTACCGTATTTGATGTTTTGCCATCACATGTTTTCTCTTGATCACACTGCTTTTCATTGTTCTTTTATGGGGTGGTTTTATGTTGTCTTTAATGTTTGTGTATCATAATTTATTAATAAAATATATATTTACTATTTTTTGTGGTATTTTTCTGTATAGTTAATTGGTGGTCAATTACATGATTCTTTCTTAAAATATGGTATTTAATTGTAGTAAAGGTTTTTGTATCCTATATTGGTTAATTATGCACTACACCTGCCTGAAAAGAAAGCCTTTCTCCATTATGCCTGAGCGCAGCTCCCAGAATGGGGGGAAAATAAACTAGGATGCGGGGACATATATACCTGCAAGAGGACCTGGATGGGCGACATAGATACCAGGAAGGATCCCAGGATGGGCAATATATATATATACACCGCATATATAATTCTAAATATATATACAGTTAGGGCCAGAAATATTTGGACAGTGACACAAGTTTTGTTATTTTAGCTGTTTACAAAAACATGTTCAGAAATACAATTATATATATAATATGGGCTGAAAGTGCACACTCCCAGCTGCAATATGAGAGTTTCCACATCCAAATCGGAGAAAGGGTTTAGGAATCATAGCTCTGTAATGCATAGCCTTCTCTTTTTCAAGGGACCAAAAGTAATTGGACAATGGACTCTAAGGGCTGCAATTAACTCTGAAGGCGTCTCCCTCGTTAACCTGTAATCAATGAAGTAGTTAAAAGGTCAGGGGTGGATTCCAGGTGTGTGGTTTTGCATTTGGAAGCTGTTGCTGTGACCAGACAACATGCGGTCAAAGGAACTCTCAATTGAGGTGAAACAGAACATCCTGAGGCTGAAAAAAAAGAAAAAATCCATCAGAGAGATAGCAGACATGCTTGGAGTAGCAAAATCAACAGTTGGGTACATTCTGAAAAAAAAGGAATTGACTGGTGAGCTTGGGAACTCTAAAAGGCATGGGCGTCCACGGATGACAACAGTGGTGGATGATCGCCGCATACTTTATTTGGTGAAGAAGAACCCGTTCACAACATCAACTGAAGTCCAGAACACTCTCAGTGAAGTAGGTGTATCTGTCTCTAAGTCAACAGTAAAGAGAAGACTCCATGACAGTAAATACAAAGGGTTCACATCTAGATGCAAACCATTCATCAATTCCAAAAATAGACAGGCCAGAGTTAAATTTGCTGAAAAACACCTCAAGAAGCCAGCTCAGTTCTGGAAAAGTATTCTATGGACAGATGAGACAAAGATCAACCTGTACCAGAATGATGGGAAGAAAAAAGTTTGGAGAAGAAAGGGAACGGCACATGATCCAAGGCACACCACATCCTCTGTAAAACATGGTGGAGGCAACGTGATGGCATGGGCATGCATGGCTTTCAATGGCACTGGGTCACTTGTGTTTATTGATGACATAACAGCAGACAAGAGTAGCCGGATGAATTCTGAAGTGTACCGGGATATACTTTCAGCCCAGATTCAGCCAAATGCTGCAAAGTTGATTGGACGGCGCTTCATAGTACAGATGGACAATGACCCCAAGCATACAGCCAAAGCTACCCAAGAGTTCATGAGTGCAAAAAAGTGGAACATTCTGCAATGGCCAAGTCAATCACCAGATCTTAACCCAATTGAGCATGCATTTCACTTGCTGAAATCCAGACTTAAGATGGAAAGACCCACAAACAAGCAAGACCTGAAGGCTGCGGCTGTAAAGGCCTGGCAAAGCATTAAGAAGGAGGAAACCCAGCGTTTGGTGATGTCCATGGGTTCCAGACCTAAGGCAGTGATTGCCTCCAAAGGATTAGCAACAAAATATTGAAAATAAAAATATTTTGTTTGGGTTATGTTTATTTGTCCAATTACTTTTGACCTCCTAAAATGTGGAGTGTTTGTAAAGAAATGTGTACAATTCCTACATTTTCTATCAGATATTTTTGTTCAACCCTTCAAATTAAACGTTACAATCTGCACTTGAATTCTGTTGTAGAGGTTTCATTTCAAATCCAATGTGGTGGCATGCAGAGCCCAACTCGCGAAAATTGTGTCACTGTCCAAATATTTCTGGCCCTAACTGTATACATACATATACACCTAGAAGGGGCCCAGGATGGAAACATTAGTACAGATTGGGAAATACTTCTACAGAATTAAGGGGGGTGACACGTATGCCTTTATAGGATTTAATACACTATAGGGAGCTATACATCTCACCAACATGCAGGGGGAAGACGGGGGGAGGGGGGTTCGGCAAGGTCCAAGTTTTGCACCAGGGCCCATCGGACTCTAATTATGCCACTGCATTGGGGATTTTTTTCCAACCTATAGGCAGGTCTTCATAATTTATTATTAAGCCTAGAAAAAACAGTGTCAGCTCTGCAAGATTCCCGCGTATTTTGTCACGATCTTATTGTGGATATACTGCAGATCTGTCACAAATCTGCAGCACAGTAATGTGCAAGCAAAGTGTATGTAAACGCAGAAGACCTGTGCCCATGCTGCGGGTTGTCACATGGTAGAAATGCCACGATTGTTATTGCAGGAAGATCTGGGAAACTCGGTCAGTTTTGGGTCTCTCCGTCAATGTTCATTGCAGAGGATCGTGGAATATATGGGAGTAATAAAGATGGAATTGAGGTATGTGTTTGTGCTTTTTGTTAAAATAAATTGATTTTTCTCTGTGTTGTGTATTATTTTCTATTTACTGTTGATTCCTAATGGCTGGGTCTAATATTGGCAGGACATTATGAATCTCGGGCTTATTGCCAGCTGGTAATATTCAGCTGGCATTAATCCTTTATTACTCAGTCTGCCACCACCACAGGGACGCTGGAAGAGTCGGATACAGCTCCAAAAAAAGGAGCTACAAAGAATGCGTCATTTTCTGGGATAGCTGCAGGCTCCAATTCGCAGTGTAGGGGGCCCAGAATGCTTGGGCCTCCCCACACTGAGGAGTCCAGCCCCCAGCTGCCTAGTTGTACCTGGCTGGAAACCAAAAATACAGCAAAGCTCCATGTCGTTTTTTTTTTTTTTTAATTATTTCAAGAAATAAAGAAAAAATGGCTCTCCTGTATTTTGATTACTAGTCAGATAAAACTAGGCAGATGAGGGTTGGTGGAAGCCCATGGCTGCCTGCTGTACCTTGGCTGCTGAGCAAAAATACAGCCCAACGTCACATTATGACACCTTGAAACCTTTTTTTTCCACCCCTAACCTAGCTTTAATCACAGCCACAACAGTGAACAAAGGGTAAAAAAAAAAAAAAAAATCACAGCAAAATCTGCATGAAAAAGTGTAGCACAAATGTACCATTGGCACAAGTATGTTTTGGTTACGTATTTCTGACAGTAGGTGCAGATTTTTGACGTCCAAAATCTGCACCACAAACTTAGTGTTGGCACATAGCCTTACTGCGTATAATCCACAGAGTGAATTCACAGTAAATCTGCAGTTAGGCTGCCTTCACAGTTGCGTATGTGTCTGCATGCAGACGCAAACGCAGTGCAACACAGCACATACTAATGTGAACGCAGCGGAGAATCTCCACATGCGTTCACATAAGTGTTTTGCCTGGGCAGCCAATCAGCTGTCTCTGAGGGCGGCCGGGAGGAGGAGATCAGCGGCAGAGATCTCCTCCCGGCACAGCTGATCTCCCGCCGGTGTCAGCGGGGAGAAACAGCTGATCTGTTTAAATCTCCCGCGCTGACACTGATTAGGGTGATATCAGTGTAGGAGATATGAAACAGCTGATCGCTGCTTCAAATCTCCCGCGCTGACATCACCTATTCGGTGTCAGCGCGGGAGATTTAAACAGCTGTCAGATCAGCTGTTTCTCCCCGCTGACACCGGCGGGAGATCAGCTGTGGCTCTGCATGATCTCCCGGTGGCCGCTGGGAGAGATTTCAATGTGATCCGGAGCGTTCTCCTGCGCTGTCATGTGGAGGACTCTGCGGATCCATTGAGATCCATGCACTGTTTGTGCGCTTGCAGGCGCTTGCAGATAAAGCAAGCGCCCGCGACCGCACAAAAAATGCAACAGGCTGCGTTCGGAGGGCGCACAAATTGTGCGCATCCGAACGCAAACAAAACCGAACGCAGCCAATACGCAGGCACATGCGTTCCCATGTTAAACATAGGAACGCAGTGTGTAAGCGTTTGGCTGCGTTGGTACGCTGCACTTGCAGACGCAAGTGTGAAGGCAGCCTAAGTTACAGCACAATGCATGCAAATGTGGATTTGAAAAAATGGAAGTGCAGTAAAAAAATAAAAAAATAAAAGCATGCTGCATATTTTCAGATAATTAAATTTTTGGAACGAAAATACAGATTGCTTTTAAGGTAAATGTAATTTTAAGGGGAGACACCAAATACTATAAGTTGTCCAAAAGGAAAAGGAGTGATAGGGAAAAAAGAAGCTTATGGAGCAAAACAGATTGAAATGTGAGCAGCAAAACTTCAAGTGTAAAGACTTCTGCAATCTTCTTCCTGTCTTGACCAACAATGTGCTGCATATGCCACTTATCTGAAACTGCACGAGAAACTGAAAAATACTGTGAAATTGGAAGGTGGTATTTACTGTCCTCAATACACGAGTACGCAAGGATTCCCTCCTCGAAGTGAAAAACAGACCTAAAAAGGGCAGATTTGTGGCATCTGCTGTCAAAACACAAAGAAAAGACAGTGCAGTACAACAGGAAGACAGGATGTCGCTATCTCACCAAGATTTCTGCAGCTCACCAAACAGACTTTACATGTCTCCTCTCTGCAGGGAGCGTGGCGCACACAGTGCTACAGGGTGACTATCCCCTGTATGACATTTCCAGGTCTATATGTGACACACTGAAAAATGACAGCAACACAGACCAATCAAAGCAGTGGAGGTTTATTAGAAGGGTATTAGCTTATATAGGCAGCTGTGACTGACAACATTTCTACACTATTTAACCCTTTTTTTCTTTTGATTTTTCCTGCCAATCTTTTCATATCTTAGGGCCACGTCACACACACAGATATTTGTGCAGATATTGTTCACAGATCTCTGGCTGCAGTGAAATCATGGACACATTGCTCCATTTTGTGGCCGTGTACAACTAGAAATATGTGTCCATGATTTCACTTCAACCAGAGATCTGTGAACAATATCTGCACTGATATCTGTGTGTGTGACATGGCCCTTACACATATACACACAGGAGGGCCCACAGATATTAGAGGGCCCCTGTACAAGAGTGATTTGCCAATCAATAAGGCCCACGTGCACACGTTGGGTACTTGGTGAGTTTTTTGCCTTAGTATTTGTAGCGAAAACCAGGAGTGGGTTCCCATCTTTTAATCATATATTTTTTCTGATTGTTCCACTCCTGGTTTATGCTTAAAAATACTGAGGTAAAAACCTCACCAGATACTGAATGAATGCACATGGCCTTACAAATACTAAGGTAAAAAACTCACCAAATACTGAACATGTGCACATGTCCTTACAAATACTGAGGTAAAAAAACTCTCCAAATACTGAATGTGTGCACATGTTCTTACGAATACTGAGGTAAAAAAACTCACCAAATACTGAACGTGTGCACATGGCCTTACAAATACTGAGGTAAACAACTCCCCAAATACTGAACATGTGCACATGGCCTTACAAATACTGAGGTAAACAACTCCCCAAATACTGAACGTGCACATGGCCTTACAAATACTGAGGTAAAAATCGCCAAATAATGAACATGTGCACGTCCTTACAAATACTGAGGTAAAAATCACCAAATACTGAATGTGTGCACATGTCCTTACAAATACGGAGGTAAAAAACTCACCAAATACTGAACGTGTGCAGGAGCATTTATTAATACTGAGGTAAAAAAACTCACCAAATACTGAACGTGTGCAGGAGCGCTTATAAATACTGAGGTAAAGAACTCACCAAATACTCATGTGAGCATGTGGCCTTACAAATACTGGAGTAAAAAACTCGTCAACTACTGAACATGGCCCTACAAATATTGAGGTAAAAAAATCTCACGATCTACTAAACGTGTGCACGTGGCCTTACAAATACTGAAGTAAAAAAACTTAACAAATACTGAATGTGTGTACATGGTCATAACTCATCACAGAGCACATTTCCATCTGATTTAGCAATAGAAGTCAACGCCTTACCTCTTGGGCCCCTGTATTGATGCACAGGTTGTACCAATGGTATGTCTGCACCTGATAAATACTATATATATTTATGGTATTTCTCTAGATGGGTTGATACGTTGCAGTACTTCAGGAAAAGACATCCGTCATCAGACTCAGAGGAAGGCATGCAGAGTTGGCACAACCTAATGGTACCCTGCGACTGCATCAAGGTGGGTGGGGGAGGGAAGTAATGGGAAGACAGTGCTCCATTCCTTTGTCTAACTACTTACATGTCACAGTTATTGACTGTAGCACATAATGGGTTAAGTAGAAAAGTACACCTTCCAATGAAATAAAAAAAAAAAAAACAACATAGTTCAAACAAGCATTTAAAGAGGACCCCCCCCCCCTCCCGATGCTTTCCAAACTGAAAGCACCACTGAATGCAGCGTGTCAGCTGCATTCAGAGAAGGGTTCTCCCATGTCTTTAGCCCCCGTGTGAGTTGTACAAAACATTTTATGCCTGTTGCGCACATCCGTGTCACCACGGACATGTGAAAGAAGGCTGTTTGGGGGCAGGGCATACATCCATGTGTCACGGACGCGAGACACAATTGGTGCTGTCAGCCTGTCATTACATACTCACCTCCCTCCAGTGCCGTTGCTCCTCTCACTTTTGGGCCGCTCTCAGGCTCAGTGAATATTCATGAGCCTAATGAGCGGCGCCTGAAGAGAGAGGAGCTGTCAGCGCTGGAGCGAGGAGAGTATGAAATTCTTTATGTTTAGGATTATATCTTTTGTCCGTGGTCCGTGCACACTGATGTCACACGGATGACATCCGTGTGCATGGACATTTTTGTCAAAAAGCGGTCTGTGCCTCCGCAAAAAAACGGACATGTCTCCGTGTGGAGCACACGGACACGCATGTCCTCCACACGGCAAAACGGTCCGTGCGGAAATACGGACGTGTGAATGGGGCCATAGGGGAACATGTGTCCCCATATGTCCGTGCCTCCGGCATGTGTCGGCACAGACTGCACACGTGCCGGAGGCAAGTATGTGTGAATGAGGCCTTAGAAAGTGTAGGTAGAGTGCGGAGGGACTTACTGATTATGCAGTCATCACTGTCCTCCTGTGTCTCCCCCGCCCCCTTCCTCTCTGTTCTGCCTCCTGGCTCTGTGAGTCTACCCTCCTCACCCGCTCATGCGCCTCTGCATCTGAAGTCATGCAGGCGCAGAGCGAGCAATGGTTTGGAGCAGGTCCCCGGCGGCTGAACTGCTACCTGCCCGTGACATCAGCGCCGGAGCCCACCCTGCTCCAGAATATGCTGTATGCATACAGCGGGGTGGGCTCCGGTCACGTCACCAGTAGGAGGCATTTCAGCTGCCAGGACCCGCCACCAAACCATTGTTCGCTCTGTGTCTGCGTGACTTCAGACGCTGACAAGCATGAGCGGGTGAGGAGGGGAGACACACAGAGCCAGGAGGTGGAACAGAGTGGGCTGGAGGCGGCACAGAGAGGAAAGGAGTGGGAGAAAACACAGGAACAGTGATGACTCCATACTGAGTGATGGCCGCTTTAAACGTCCCAACATCGTTTCGATATTGTATACAACGGCACGGGAGCACGCACTTTTTGGCTGAAATCCAAGATCGCATAGGAGCTGTCACACAGGGAGATATCGGCAAGCAACACAACTGCGATGTCTGCGCGAACCAGGGAACGACCATTTAACATGGAAGTGAATAGGGGAAGTTGTTCTCCAAGTCTTTGTTGGGCTGTCACACAGCACGATCCTGCCAGATCGCCCATCCAATATCGGGCAGTTGGAGAGCCTGCTCATTTCTCCCCCGATATCGTTTTGGCATCGTTCGTGCATCGAATTGGTCATTTACAGCACACAACGCACAAACAATATCGGCGCCAACGGACGAACCACGTGACTTTTTATCGAAGTTGGACGATGATATCTGGAAGCGTAAAGCGGCCATAAGTCTCTCCAGACTCGTTATCAATACACTTTCTAAACTGTTTTGTACAACTTACAGGGGGGCTAGAGACATGGGAGACCCCTTCTCTGAATGCAGCAGACACGCTGCATTCAGTGGTGCTTTCAATTTGGAATGCACAAGGGGGGGTGACTGGTCCTCTTTAAAGGAAATCTGTTAGAAGGTTTTTGCTATGTAATCTGAAGACAGCAGGAAATAGAGGCTGACACATGGAGTTCAACAATGTTTCATTTAATACCCTGTGTACTGTTTACTTATAGCAAAGGTTTTATCACCTAGGATCAACAATAATTTGGACTGCACAAGTCTAATCATTCCCCCTCAGCACTCACTGTTTATAGACTTTGTACATACAGAGTCCGATGTGGGTGCGACTAAACTTTCTAAGCTCTGCTGCATTGCTAAATCTAAAGGTACTGTCACACGCCGCCGTATCGCCTGCGAGATCGCTGGCAATTCGCTAATTCGGCGATGTGGAAATCACATCGCATGTGCGTAATGGCGTGTGACTGGGTAATTACACGGCGAGAAATCGCTGGTGGAGCGTTGCCTGATTGCCCTGCCCTGCAGTGAAATCAGGAGATATCCACCAGGGGATTTCAGCGGATCGTGCCGTGTCACAGGGCGATAGCGATGTACACAGCAATCCTGAAATGAATCCCGTAGGCGTGCTTGGATGTTGATTTTTCACGCTGCACCTGCAGCGATTGGTGTGTGATACTGCGTTCCGATTGGCTGGCCGTGTCTGAGGCGCCTTATTTGATGACCTGTGCGTTCACGCAAAGCTAACCAATGGGAACGCAGTTCTGTCCACCAATTGCAGTGATAGGGGCGCGGTGAAACCCACTCTAGCACGCCCCTATCAAAACAGTATGCCCACATCGCTGCTACGATTGTGGCACGTGAGGCGGCAATGTGTGAAGGGAAGATCGCTTCCGGTATTCTGCAGGCGATTTCTGGAACGCAGAATCGCCGGAGATCACACACAAGATCGCTACGTGTGACAGCTCCACAGCGATCACAAAAAAGTGCCTGAAACGTGAGCGCTCACGTCAAATCGCCAGCGATATGAAAGCCATATGGCGGTGTGTGACGGTACCTTAAAAGCCCACTACTGAACCAAGTAAACTAAGTGACACATTGTTGGATTCAGTCTCTTTGTCTCCATCATGCTGCTCTCAGATGAGGTAGCAAAAACCTGCTGTCAGATTCCCTTTCAAGGGTTATTCCCGTCTTTAGCAGTTATCATCTCTCCATAGAACACATGATGTCTATACAGATCAATGGGAACCAACAACAGAGCCTGAAAACAGGGCTGTGCAAAATCGTCATCTGAATGGACAGGAAGCTGAACATGTGCCCCACTGCTCCATTCATTACATGAGAGCTAGAAAAAGGGAGAGCTATGCAATCTCCAGCAGTTACAAAGAAAATGAATGGAGTGGTGGGGCACTTGTATGACCTCCACTCCATTCAGACCCCCACAAATCAGCAAATTCCCTTCTAACCTAAGAATAGGCTATATATTACACATGAGAATAACCCTTTAATGGAAAACGGTCACCAGATTTTTGCTAGCCCATCTGAAAGCAGCTTGACGAAGGCGCAGAGACCCCGATTCCAACAATGTGTCACATACTGTCAGTGTTTTATCTGCTACATGTCCACCAGTTCTCTGAATGCTGAGCTCTACATAATTGCATCCACATTACTTATTGGTAGTTTTCTGTGTGTACTCTGCATAGACAACAAAAATGCAAATCAGTAGAGGGGCCAGGATATATAGAACACATACAACTATGGAGGACTACATGGCAACAGGTTTCCTAGTACTCTACTGATAATCACCTGCTGATAAAACTTATCAAAACTAGAGCAAGTAGTCCAGCAAGTGATACCTGGCTGGCATCAGGGTCTCTGTCTCTATATCATGCTGCTCTCAGGTTACATACCAGAAGCCTGGTGACAAATTCTGTTGAATGGAATGGCCTGTAACCACTCTTTTCTAATGACTGCCCTTGTGAACATTCCACAAGATGAATGAGCAAAACTCTGATGTCAACCAGGGTTCTGTATGCTAATTATTAGAGATGAGCGAGTACTAAAATGCTCGGGTGCTTGTAGCTCGGGCCGAGCGTCCCAAGATACTCGTGTACTTGGCCCAAGCCCAATGTAAGTCAATTAGTGACAGGCTCCGCCCACAGACTTCCGGCTATAAAACAAGTGTTTCTGGGAAAGGGCAGGAGGGTGGACTTTTTCAAATCGCCGCAACATACAACACCTTGCTGTGCCCCCCCAGAGGGACCCTAACAATTAATCTGCTCTCTGTGAGGTGCCAGCTCACTGTGTGCACTGAAGGGAGCTGTGTACGTGTGTCAGAGCGATAATGAATAGCGAGGAGTCCGAGCATCTCGGCAGTACTCGGTGCTCGCCGAACATCCCGAGTACCAAGATATTCGTGCGAGTAACGAGTAGTGACAAGCATACTTACTCTTCCCTACTAATTATGCTAACTCCCAGGGTAGGAGCTGAAATGGTCGCCATATTGGTTGTCACTGTAATTCCCTATATTATTTTACAGGTTTCCAATATGTCAAACATTTTGACTTTGACCATGTCAGGGATCTCGTGTTCATGACATGATGGAGAATCCGGGGAGTGGTGGACAGTCACATGGAGGCATCGCATGGCAAAACTAATCAGATGTAGGTGTAATGGCGGGTTTACACGTCGCGATATCGCAGTACAATTTCAATCAAAAGTCACGTGGTTCAATCGTTGGACCCGATATCGTGCCTGCGTTGTATGGTGTGAACGTCCAATGCGATGCAGGAACGATGTCAATGCGATATCGGGGATCGAATGAGCGTGCTATTCAATGCCCCGATATTGCATAGCGATTGAAGCCAGATCGTGCTGTGTAAACACCCAATTACGATGCGATTTGATACGTCACCCATTCACTCCCATGTTAACTATGCGATCCTGGATTGGGAGGCGGAGACATCGCACGGACGTTGTATTACGATATCGCAGCGTCTAAACAGTCAATGCGATGCGGGTGAAACGTGCACTAATTGCGCGCTCCCGCGCCATTGAGTTGCGATATCGAAACGATATCGTGGCGTGTAAACCCACCATTAATGTCAGGGCACACAGCAATACCCGGGGGAGAACAGGCCACAGGGTGATACCACAATATCACCGCTTGTAGTCATGGTGCCATCATTATGGTCATTGTACACAGATGGCCAATGGATGCCATATTACGTCATGGGCCTAAGACGCCACGATCATTGCCATCTCTGTCACTAACTTACATGCCACCACATGAGCTCAGGTCACTGGTGACGTCCAGGACTGACATCCCCACCAATCAAGGGAAGGAGCTTGCGCACTCTGATGCCCCTTCATGCCAATACCACCTTGGCCATCCACAGGATACACGACCACTTACATCTGAAGGGAAATTCATGAGAACAGTCCTGAACTGGCACAAGTGCCCCATCAATATGTGTCCTCCTCTGCAGATCAATACTGTGCTGGGCACTGTGCCAAGCGCTCAGAGTGGAAGTTTATTTCTGTTCCAAGTCATAATAATGGGGCAGTGAATAGCAGGACATACCAGCTGCACATGTGAGGGCAGCAGGCAGTGCCAGGGGTGCCCTGGTAAACAAGACACAGCTGTGCGGCATCAGGACACCAGCCAGCACCCACAGTGCCCAAAGCAAGGGGCAAACCAGTGCCAGCAACATGGAGCCACCGTAGAGAACACCCCAGCCCAGAAATACATCATCTCCTAATATGTGCCCATCCCCAGCACACACCCGGTGCCCACCATGGTGCCCCTCACCCAGCCATGACAGCCGCCCGCTTACCCTGCACGCTGCAGTCTGCGCACACCTCCAGGCTCTTCAGCCGCTTGGACATGGCGGAGAGTAGAAGCCTCTGTGGAGATGATGGCACCGACACTGCGGGTGCGGGCCCGGGACACAAAGCCGGGTGTAGGGCGACACCACACAGCCCGGACTGCCTGGCTGACGACTAGGCCCCGCCCACACGGCCTGGACACGCCCCACCCACTTCATGCGCGTGCTTCAGGACTGAGAGCGGGAGCGCGCACTGTCTCCTCCCCCGGGAGCGCGCACGACCCCTCCCCCTACGGGCGCAGCACCGGAATGTGTTCCTGGTGTAAATATAGAGGGTGACGGAAAGCGTCCCCAGCACTGTGCCACCTCATGGGACAGGAAGCTGCAGGGTCCATGATTCAAGGGACTTTCTGGGATTTGTAGAAAATCGGCTAAGAGACAAAGAAAACACAACAAAATCGAATTCACCTCTTTGTTTCCCAGACAGAGGCCCAACTAGGGGCCCTGCTCAGGGGTCAAAACATCTGGGTGGGCCCTAACCAGATAACCGTGGGGGTGGTGCACCCTAATCGTGGGCAGGGTTGGCACTAGGAATTTTAGGGCCCCATACTAGCAACATTTTTGGGCCCCCTTGAGACTGCCCAGGCTCCGCCTTCACCCACTTCCACAGTCCCACCACCAGTGAGGTCACGATGGTGCGGGCTCTGCGGAGCTGAGCGTGATGGCTGTCTTAACGCGCAACGTTTCCGGCAACATCTCCAGCAACTGAGGGGCATGGCCAAGTTGCGGCGACATCGCCTGAGAGGTGTCCTGTATAACAGGGTGATTTCAACAGCAATAGTTGCTTCAGCAACATCGCCTGGTTTCCCAACAATGTTGTGAAACCAGGTGATGTTGCTCAGGCAATGTGCCTGCATCGCCCAGTCTGACGCAGCAACAGCGATGTTGTCGGCAACTTCCCTCATAGACTCCCATGTTAAGGATCACTTCCAGGGTTGAGTTTAACCCTGGCAGTGATAGTTGCTAGCAACATTGCTGATGAGTTGCCGGCAATGTGTCCTCGTCTGACAGCTCATCAGCTATGTTGGAGAGCAGCCAAAAACTCTGTGTACTCCGGGAGTTGCTGACGATGTTGCCCCGTGTGACGGGGCCTTTACTTCTTTGCTGCCTTCTCTCGTCTGTGCTCTCTCCTTTGAGCTGTCTGCCCCCTGTGCGCTCTCCCTCCTGTATGCAGCCTCTCTCCTGTATGCGGTCTCTCTCCCTCCTGTCATGTCTTCTCTTTTTTAAGCTGTCTACCCCTTTGTGCACTCTCTCCCCCCTGTGCACTTGCCCCTCACCCTGTGAGCTTTCTCTGCCCCGTTTGCTCTCTCTGCCCTCTTGTCCGCTCACCCCCCTTGTGCTCTCTCCCTCCTGTGGTATCCAAAGATGGCGGCGTCATAAGTGCTCATGTGCGCATCAGGTTACGCTACCTCCATCTTTGTATACCCAGGTGTCTAAAGATGGCGATCGGCCGCTTGAGTAAGTGTGTAAGTGTGCATGCGCGTCAGATATATGCATGCACACTTACTAAGGCTGGTTTCACATTGCGTTTTTATGCAATCCGACGCTGTCCGTTGCATTAAATGCACACCTGAAACACACTGTTTCTTTGTGTAGTATCATGGGAAATTGGCAAAGGAAAAAAGATCATGCAGAAGCAAATTGCACACCCTTAATCACAAAAATGATTTTATTGGTAACAAAGTGGGCGAACAACACATATATTACAAACATCTAAAACCAAGTAGGTCCCAGCATACCAGCTGCCTATAATATACCATAACACATCTAAATGGCCAATGGGTGCGGATAATACAGGGAATTTGTCACAACCATATCTCAGATTAAACAGTGATTCCTTTGGATAATCAAAATTTATAGATAACCAAAGCAATTTAATGATATGTAAAGCTTATCCCAACAGAAGGCAAACCTCATATAACATAGATCATACCCAATTAGATGCTGCAACCTTGGTGACTGGGGGCCCATGTATCATGGGAAATTGTGAAGAAATCAGCCGAGATATTAGGAAGAGAATTGTGGTCTTGCATCCTTGGGTGCAATTTCCAGATACCAGAAGGTGCATCATTCATCTGTACAAACAAATGCAAGTACAAACAAGATGGGAATGTCCAGGCATCATACCGCTCAGGAATGAGACAGGTCCCAGAGATAGACATGCTTTGGTCCAACATGTGCATATCAACCCAAGAACAAAAGCAAAAGTCCTTGTGAGAATGATGGCGGAAGCTGGTGAGATTGTGTCATTATCCACAGTGAAACGAGTTCTGTATCAACATAGGCTGAAAGACCACTCTGCCAGGGAGAAGCCATTACTCCAAAAGAAACGTAAAAAAAAGCCACATTCATTTTTGCAAATGCACACAGGAACAAAGATCTACAGTTTTAGAGACATGTCCTGTGGTCTGACTAAACTAAAATTGAACTGTTTGGCCATATTGACCAACGTTACATTTCAAGGTAAAAAGGAGAAGCTTGGAAGCCTTAGGGCCACGTCACACGCATAGATTTTCAGAACAATATCGCTTGAGCGATCTCCTTTTTTGATCGCTTAAGAGATATCGTCGATGCGTGTACATTGTAAAATCGCTTGATTGTATGATCGCAGATTTGTGAGCAGGAGCTCAAATCAAGCGATAGTCGCTTGATCAATCTGCATCATTGTGGTGTGTGACACCACGATGAACGATCTCCCAGCGGCAGAGCCTATGCTGGGAGATGTTAACTATGGTAAACTTCAGGGTACTAAGCGCCGCGCGGCGCCTAGTAACCCGATGTGTACCATGGTTACCAGCGATGTCGCTGGTCCACATCGCTGGTGAGTCTGCCTGTGTGACAGCTCACCAGCGATGTGAACGATATTGTTAGCGATCGCGCGTGCATGTGATCGCTAACAATATCGTTCACTAAATTGAACCGTGTGACGTGGCCCTAAGAATACCATCTCAACTGTGAAACACAAGGTGGCAGCATCATGTTGTTGGGTTGTTTTGCTGCAGGAAGGACTGGTGCACTTCACAAAATAGATGGAATCATGAGGAAAGAAGATTATGTGGCAATACTGAAGCGACATCTCAAGAGATCAGCCAGGAAGTTAAAGCTTGGGCAGAAATGGGTCTTCCAAATGGACAATGACCCAAAGCATATTGCCAAACTAGTTACAAAGTGGCTTGAGGATAACAAAGTCAATGTTTAGAAGTGGCCATCACAAAACTCTCATCTCAATCCTGTTGAATATTTATGGGCAAATCTGAAAAGGCAGGTGTGAACAAAGTGATCTACAAACATGGCTCAGTTACACCAGTTCTGCCAGGGGGAATGTGCCCAAATTCCTACCAACTTTTGTGAGGCTTGTGGAAGGATATTCAAAATATTTGACCCAAGTCATACAGTTTAAGGGAAATGGCACCAAATACTAATGAAATGTATGTAAAGTTGTGACTTTTCAGAAAGTAATAAAAATGCCTTAAAGGTCCCTTTACACGCCACCACTGAAAGGTAGCAACTGCCTGGCATTGGGGATATTTATGCCTGTTGCCATGAAATTCATACGAAATGGCGGCGTCTAAATAGGGAAATTCCTTCCTGTGTCCTGCAGTTGACTCAGATAGATACCTGTTGCTGAGCCGTGCTCAAAAACCGAAGGCAACACAAAGGCACAATTGCCATGGTAGTAGCGTCTAAACGGGGCACAGGCATGGATGTTGCGTCCCCTAGTGATTTCCCAGGGGCGTGCCACAGCGTCATGGATACCACGCCCCATCAGCGATCATTGGTGGGGGCTGCTGTGTTACAATTGGCTGTCCCTTCACAGCCCGCCATATTTAAAGAGCTATCCATTCACAGTCCACAATTGGAATGGCGTCATGTATTCGCCAGCCACCCTGCGCAGGCTGGCCAATCATGACGCTATTGCGTTGTCCAATCAGCGTTTCAGCGTCACGGGATACACAACTCTGTCACACCTATGTACTTGCGGCGCGAAAGATGTACGCCCATATTCCTTGGAGGTAGCGGCGTGTAAAGCGGGGAAGGTATTCAACAGGAAGTAAGCCGCAGGATCTGTCGGAACTTCCGGGGAACAAAGATACCTTCAGTTGACAACGCAATGGCGGCGTGTATATACGGCATTAGCGATCGGTATCCACCGTTAAAAACGTGCGCGTGCACATGCGGTGGATACCTGTTGCTAGCCACAGTGGCGGCGTGTAAAGGTACCTTAAAGGGATCCTGTCACCTCCAATACGCCTCCTAAACTAGCAAAACATGTCCCTGCAGCATCCTATCACTAATCTCACACTTCTTTTGTCTCCTAAAAGCATCCTGTGTAAGTGGATAAAAACGTTTTAATACTTACTCATTAGTGATTATAATTAGCAGGGGCTATATTCTTTAGTCACCAGGGCATGTTGTTTTGCAGCCTCGAGGATCCACCCCCTCTCTGTCTGTGCTGCTGTGATGTGGAGCTGAAGGCAGGACTAATGATTTCCATTCTGTGAGTGATAGAGAGGGGGAGGGCAATGCCTGCACAAGCAGAGCACACACACAGAGACAGGGTGGATCCTGGAGCTGCAAAACAGCCCGCCTTGGTGACTAAAGAATATAGCCACTGCTAATTATAATGACTAATGAGTAAGTATTAAAAGGTTTTTCTGCACTTTTACAGGATGCTTTTAGGAGACAAAAGGAGTGTGAGATTAGTGATAGGATGCTGCAGGGACATGTTTTGCTAGCTTAGGAGGCGTTTTGAAGGTGACAGGATCCCTTTAAAATAGTTTCTTTCATTATTCTGGCATATGGCAAATTATAATAATTATGGTAATCCTATTTTACCTAAAACAGGGAAGGTTTACTCTGATTTCATGTCATATGAAAAACATGAATATGTGGATTTTTATATAGTGTATGTAAACCTCTGATTTCAACTGTATGTATAATATGTAAAGTGCCATGGAATAAATTGTGCTATTATAAATAATATTAATAATTGAGGCCGCATCCAACTACACTGACAAATCCACGCTGAAGACGATTCCGAGGAATCTCAAATGACATCATAACTCTAAGGGCCACGTCCACACACACAGATTTTTGTGCAGATATTGGTCACAGATCTCTGGTTGCAGTGAAATCATGGACACATTGTTACATTTGTACACAGCCACAAAATGTAACAATGTGTCCATGATTTCACTGCAACCAGAGATCTGCGAACAATCTCTGCACAGATATCTGTGTGTGTGACGTGGCCCTAAGACTGGAATCACACTGTCCGTGTGACATGCGTGGCAGTCGGATGTGTATCGGATCAGTCACCTGGAATGGCCTCTCCCTGTCAGGACGGGAATGTCAGCTGCTTGTATTTCTATGCAGCTTCACACTCCAATCCAGAGAAGGGGAGGCTGTTCAGGGTTAATGATCCGACCCTAGTCCGAGAAACTCACCTGTCAGTTGGACAGTGTGTTTCCAGCCTAATAGTAGACTTCTAAAGGCCCCGTTACACCTAGCAACATTCCAGCAATCCCGAAAACGATACGACCTGGCAGGGATCGCTGGAATGTGCCCGCTGGTAAGATGCCACACAGGCAGATCTACTAACCAATGCGGCGACCGCTGACGGTCGTTGGGATCTGTCACGGTCACGGGCATATTATGGATATCGTTGGTCGTTTCCCCAGTCACACACACCGATGCAGCATGGCCAGCGGAAGACCGACACTGAAAAAATGGTCCAGACCATTCCGTAACGATCAGCAATCTCTCAGTGGGGGGCCGCTCGCTGCTATGCGTCACACGCAGTGATATCACTGGCGAGGTCGCTGCAATGTCACAGAACCTGTGACGTTGTGGCGATATCGTTAGCGATATCGCTACGTGTAACGGAGCCTTAAGAGTCAGGGGGATTGATGTATTGGATGTGAGCTTTAGAGGAGGTAACATCAGTCAGCGTCTGGCTCAGCATGAGACCAAGTGGATATGGACTTTAGAAACTGTTCATCCTGTTGGTCTCAATGAAAATATAAACTTTGTCCCCTTTTAATAATTTACTATGTAACAAATTTTTATTTATTTTTTGTTCCTGGGTATAAAGTGTGTTTTCCTAACCTGTTATGCCTAAAACAAATAGAAAATTGTTGTTGTTCAACAAAAACTTTGTTTCTGTGATCAGGACAATAAAATTTTGAAATTTGTCTGTTTCCGGGAAAATTCTCGATTCGTATTCAATACTGAGTAATCTTCTAGAGTATTCTTGAACTGCTAAAATTGTGCAAACGTTTCTACAATTTTCCAGAATTATCTAGGAGTTTCTAGAAACTTTTAGAAATTTCTAGAACGTTCTCAGACTGTTGAATAGTAGTAATACAAGTATAAAAGCACAGGTGACTCGAACCAACATTTCTATTTATGTTATTGCTGAGTAAGAAAATAACGAATCATAGTTAAATAGCAATTATTTGCTTTAGATGGCATCAAGAGGTTGTTTGCACCCAGCAGATGCATTTTGCTACGTGTGTGGACAATTTATAAAGACGAGCAAGAAAGTATTCCGTGAAAGCATGTCATAAAATGTGCGAGGCCTACAAGGCATATTTCGGCATGCCTGTCAGGGATCAAGACAAGTCCTGGGCATCTCATTTCACATGCGAATATTGCAAGAAAACTCTTGAAGGTAAGGTGAACTGTTGCTCGATTAGATGGAGGTGCTTTATTTAGTAGAATTTCAATTATTTAGATCTAGTACTGTTTAAGGAGTTGCAATTGACAAAATGTTCACATATGTCAATGCACTATAGTAAAATATGTATTAAGTAATGTGTAAAATTTCCCGCTTTTAAATTTATATAGTCAATTATATCTGCTATGTTACAGGTTGGTACAGGGGAGAAAAGAAATTCATGAAGTTTGCTATCCCGTGAATTTGGCGGCAACCGACCGACCACTCAAGCAACTGCTACTTCTGCATGGTGGATCCTGCCAAAGGTCGCACAGGCAGAATGCGCCTAAAATCGTTTATCCAGGCATTCCCTCTTCCATTGCCCCAGTACCACACTGCCCCGAGCTGCCTGTTCCAACTCACTGAAGAGGGAACAGCCATCTTCAGGAAAAAGCAGCAAGTCAGACAGTGAGGAAGATATTGGAGATCAAGATTACGTTTTCACAGATGCGGTTGAGGAAAGAAGGCCATACTTTCCTTACCAAAAAGACGTCAACAAACTGATCAGAGACCTTCGTCTTACCAAGTCCAATGCTGAGCTTCTGACATTCAGGCTCAAGCAGTGGAACTTGTTGGATGAAAGTGTGCAAGTCACAGATCAGAGAAAGCATCACCAAACATTTTCCAACTTCTTCAGTCGGGAAGATGAGTTGTGCTTCTGCAACAATGCAGCCAGTCTTTTTGAGGCTATAGGTATGACCTGTAACACGAGTGAATGGCACCTATTCATAGACAGTTCATCCCGGAGCCTCAAACCCGTGCTGCTTCACAACAGAAACAACTACCGTCTTTCCCTATGGCTCACTCTGTGTATCTCAAAGAGGACTACACCAGTATCAAAATGTTGCTGAGTTCCTTGAAGTATGACAACTATGGATGGGAGGTCATTGGAGACTTCAAAATGGTGTTATTCCTGATGGGCCTTCAAGGCGGTTTGACAAAATTTCCTTGTTTCCTTTGCCTCTGGGACAGCCGTGACACTAAGGTGCACTATCACAGAAAGAACTGGCCACAGCAGACCGAGTTCTCTGTGGGGAAGAGCAACATCAAGTGGGAGCCGCTGATAGAACCTCTGAAGGTACTGATGCCACCACTGCACATCAAGTTGGGCCTCATCAAGCAATTTGTCACTGCTCTTGACAAGGAGTCAGCAGCTTTCAAGTACTTCCAAGATCACTTTCCAAAGCTGTCCGAGGCAAAGGTCAAGACTGGTATCTTCGTCGGACCGCAGATCAAGAAGATCATGGACTGTGATGAGTTTGCCAAGCTGCTGAACAGGATGGAGAAACCAGCTTGGGACAATTTTGTTGCAGTGGTCCATGGCTTTCTGGGTAATCACAAGGCTAAAAACTATATGCAGTTGGGTCAGATTCTCATATAGAATTATGCCATAATGGGATGCAGAACATCTCTCAAAGTCCATATTCTTGACACTCATCTTGATAAGTTCAAGGAGAACATGGGAGCTTACTTAGAGGAGCAAGGCGAGCGCTTTCATCAAGATATATTGGACTTTGAACGATGTAACCAAGGACAGTATAACAAAAACATGATGGGGGACTACATTTGGTGGCTTCTTCAAGAAAGCGATTTGTAGTACACTTGCAAATCTAGAAAACCTACTCATTCCTGAACCTTTTTGGGTGATTTTTGACTGTCTATGTCTATTTACCATGCAATCAGTGGCGTAACTAGAGTCTGGCGGGCCCCGGTATGAAACTTAGACCTTGGCCCCCTTCCCCCCCGCATGTTGATGAAATGTATGGGCCTCATGTAACGTTCTAAATCCCTTAAAGACTCACAAATTGACCCCTCTCCCCCTTCATTATGTATTAATGTCCCTCATTATGCTATATATGGTCCTCCTATGGCCCTTAGCGTGGTATATATGTCCCCATCCTGGTTTACATGGTCCACCTCCTCCTGTCACCATAGTCGTCCAATTATTATAATGCATCCCCACATTCCTTCATATATTACAATGTATCCCCATAGTCCTCTATGTATTATAATGGATCCCATAGTCCTCCATTCATAAGGTAGCCCCCATAGTCATTCAATTATTATAATGAACCATTATCCTCCATATAATATAATGCAGCCTCACATCCCTCCATATATCAGAATGCAGCCTCATAGCCCTCCTTATAGCATAATGCAGCCTCATATCCTCTCCATATAGTGTAATACAGCCTCATAGCCTCTCCATATAGTATAAGGCAGCCTCATAGCCTCTCCATATAGTATAA
This sequence comes from Allobates femoralis, assembly GCA_033576535.1. Lineage (NCBI taxonomy): Eukaryota > Metazoa > Chordata > Amphibia > Anura > Aromobatidae > Allobates > Allobates femoralis. The sequence continues at coordinate 617,799,268 of JARQOC010000003.1, forward strand.
TACAGCTTCATAGCCATCCATATAGCATAATACAGCCTCATAGCTCTCCATATATTGCAGTCTCAAAACTTTCCATATAGTGCAGCCTTAATACTCTCCATATAGTATAATACAACTTCATAGCCATCCATATAGCATAATACAGCCTCATATCTCTCCATATAGTGCAGCCTCTAAACTCTCCATATGATGCAGCCTCATAACCTACCATATAGTGCAGGCTCATAACTTTCCATATAATGCAGCCTCAAAACTCTCAAATAATGCAGCCTCATATCTCTCCATATATGCAACCTCATATCTCTCCATATAGTGCAGTATTTGGTGCAGCCTTATATCTCCCATATAGTGCAGTATTATGTGTAGCCTTATATCTCCCATATAGTGCAGCATTATGTGCAGCCTTATATCTCCCATATAGGGCAGTATTATGTGCAGCCTTAAAGCTCCCATATAGTGCAGTATTATGTGCAGTCTTATATCTCCCATATAGTGCAGTATTATGTGCAGCCATGTATCTCCCATATAGTGCAGTATTATGTGCAGCCTTATATCTCCCATATAGGGCAGTATTACGTGCAGCCTTATATCTCCCATATAGTGCAGTATTATGTGCAGCCTTATATCTCCCATAGAGTGCAGTGTTATGTGCAGCCTTATAGCTCCAATATAGGGCAGTATTATGTGCAGCCTTACATCTCCCATATAGGGCAGTATTATGTGCAGCCTTATATCTCCCATATAGTGCAGTATTATGTGTAGCCTTATATCTCCCAGAGAGTGCAGTGTTATGTGTAGCCTTATAGCTCCAATATAGGGCAGTATTATATGCAGCCTTATATCTCCTATATAGGGCAGTATTATGTGTAGCCTTATATCTCCCATATAGGGCAGTATTGTGTGCAGCCTTATATCTCCAATATAGTGCAGTATTATGTGCAGCCTTGTATATAATACCCCCCCAACCCTTTGGCCATACTGCACTGACTTATTAAAAAAAATATCTGTACTTACCTCTCCTGATTCCCTCGCTGCTCCGGCAGTCTCCTCTTGCAGAAACTGCTGATTCAAGTGGCAGGAGAAGGAGGAAGAGGTGCCACCGGCCTGCATTCTACTGTGCACTCAAGTAGGAAATGGGAGGAGGCAGCACAGTGGAACGCAGGCCAGGAAGCCGGCAGGTCAGGGGAGGGGCGGGAGCAGCAGCAGGAAGTAGGAGGCTTCCTTCCCCTCCTCTCCCCGACACACGGGCCCTATCTGCCGCGCTGTCACATGGATGTGTGTCCTCGGGGACACATTTTTCCAATAAAATTTACAAAGCCGCTTTTTTTCGTGACCACATCACATTTGAAGTCATTTGAGGGGCCGATGTGACAGAAACTACCTAAAAGTGACAACATTCCAAAAACTGCACCCCTCAGATTACTTAAAATCACATTCATGAAGAGCATTAACCATTCAGGTGCTTCACAGGAACTAAAGCAATGTGGAAGGAAAAAAATGAACATTTTATTTTTTCCAACAAAAATGTTGCTTTACCCTCAAATTTTGCATTTTCACAAGGGAAACAGGAGCAAATGGACCCTAAAACTTGTTGGGCAATTTCTCCTGAGTACACCGATACCTCATATATGGTCATAAACCACTGTTTGGGCGCACGGCAGGGCTCGGAAGGGAAAGAGCGCGATTTGACGCTCCAAGCAGAAAATTAGCTCAAATCGTTAGTGAACACCCTGTCGCATTTGGAGATTCCCTGATGTGCCTAAACATTGAAGCTCCCCAACAAGTGACCGCATTTTGGAAACTAGACCCCCCAGGGAACCTATCTAGATGGGTGGTGAGCACCTTGAGCCCCCAGGTGCTTCAGAGAATTATAAAAAGTTGAGCTGTGAAAATGAAAAAGTCCTTATTTTTTCCACAAAAATGTTCTTTTAGCCTCAATTTTTTAATTCTTACAGGCCAAGAGGATGCAATGGATCCCAAAATTTGTTGGGCAGTTTGTCCTAAGTACGCCGATACCTTATATGTGGTGGGAAACTACTGTTTGGATGCATGGCAAGGCTCTGAAGGGAGGGAGTGACATTTTGGAATGCAGACTTTGATGGAATGGTCTGTGGGTGTGATGTCATGTTTGGAGAGTCCCACTGTGCCAAAACAGTGGAAACCCCCCACAAGTGACCACATTTTGGAAACTAGACCCACAAGGAATTTATTTGGATGTGTGATGAGCACCTTGAATCCCCAGGTGCGTCACAGATTTTTGTAAAATTGAGCTGTGAAAATGAAAATATGGAGACCAAAACAACATTTTTGTAGATAAAAAAAGGATTTTTCTCCCTTCGCCTTCCACAACAGCATTGGAGGATGTCGTCCACGCCCTATTGTGGAACAGGAACACAGAGAGGTTAAAAGCCCCTCCTCTTCCTCAGTCAGCAGTGGGGTGTACTTACAGCCGGGCCAGGGATGGATGTCGGGGGCGGCCTCCTCCTCCTTCTCAGGGCTCCCGTGGTGGGACCATCCGGCCTTACTACGTCCAGGGCAAAGCAGGCCGTGTATTGAAGTGCCGGAGGCCTGTTTTAGCTCTCCGGCGTCTCCTTCCTCCAGCTGCGGTCCCTGGAGCGCGCACCGGAGGTGCTGTGGCAGCACTTCCAGTTTCAGGACGGCACTTCCGGTTTTGGGATGGCATTTCCAGTTTCGGGCAGCGGCTCCTGCTCGGGCTGCGGCGGGCTGGGCACGGCTCCAGGAGACCCAGCAGGCCTATCGCACGCTACTGCCCGCAGCCGGTGACCAGGAGGAGGGAGGGAAGAGGTGTTTCTCGTTGGGAGCACGGTACTTCTGGATAAGTACCCACCGGAAGCTACACCCAGGTAAGGCTGATCCCTGAAAACATGAAGGGTGATAGGTCTTCCACTTCTGCTTCTGCAGAGCCCAGCTTTCCCCAGCTCATGTAAGTGTTCTGGGGGTGGTCACTAGGGGTAGAGTTAATTAGGGCCCTGCACTCACACTGGGACCCCCTTCTCTTCCCTTTTTTTCTATAGGGAGACAAGGGTCCGCCTGTGAAAGGGAGCAAAAACCCGTCCAGGAAATGTGGCATCTGAGGCACGAAATTTCCCTCTTCCTACAAAAAGAAGTTGTGTCAGCCATGTACTGACAGTGTTGTCAGGGAAGAATACCCATCCCTGCTTGATGAGCTCCAATCCATGAATCCATGGTTAGACATGAAGTTCAAGCGGTTAGGGAAGAGGTGCAGGCTTCTATCTCAGCACTGCCAGTTTTTGCTGCAGCATCCAGGCCTTCCCTTCCGAAAAAGAGGAAGCTCCAGGATTGTGACTCTGTTAATCTCATGGAGGCTGCCCAGAGTTCAGCGTCAGAGGACAGCGAGGATACTGCCTCTGTTGCCTCTGTCCAGGCACGAGAATCTGGACACTACTATTTTTCCACGGAGTCCATGGGTGAATTGCTGGACTCTGTCCGTTGTACCATGGGAGTAGAAGTGGTGGAATCCCCTTCTTCTGTGCAGGACGAAATGTTCAGAGGCCTTAAGGCTAAGCAGCAGTCGGGCTTCCCTGTCCATTAGGTCATCCGGGATCTCATCCGCCGGAGTGGGAGTCTCCGGAAAATAGGCTGATCACCCCATTTGAGTTGAAATGGAGGTTTCCTTTTGGAGGGTGATGACTTTGTCTGGGAGGTCCCAAAGATGGACATCCAGGTGGCCAGGGTAGCAAAAAAGACTGTGTTACCTTTTGAAGATTCCTCCCAGTTGAAGGACCCCCTCGATCGTAAGATGGAGAGTGTCCTCAAAAAATCCTGGGAGGCGGCAGCTATGTCTTTAAAGGTGAACATTTCGTCTACATGTGTGGACAAGACCCGTAATATCTTGCTCCCCCAGCAGCGGCATCACCAGCCGCCCCCTAAACAATGACACCTTCCCCATTGTGGGGAAGCTCCTGCGGTTTCTTCCACAGTGGCAAGCAATCTCTTCGTGCCCTTGGATCCTCTCGACAATTCAGGAGGGTCTGCGCTTGGAATTCGAGAGCCAGCCCCCTCCGTGTCTTCGAGTCACCTCCCTTTCTCAGGGGGACTCTCACACTTTTTTTTTGTCGGGTCTGCTAGACCTGTTGGATTCAATCTAAAACTTCTCAATCGCCATGTCCTCTACAGGCGATTCAAGATGGAATCGACCCGCTCGGCAATCCCCCTGATCAGTCTCGATTAGGAGATGGCCTCCATCGACCTCCAGGACATGTATTATCATGTCCCCATTCACCAGTGCCAAAGCGCTTTCTGCGATTCACGATCTTCGGGGCAGGCGGGACGGTCCATTATCAGTTCAATGTGCTGCCCTTTGGGATTTCGGCGGCCCCCAGAGTTTTTACCAAACTCATGGGAAAGTGATCACATTCATCTAGACCCAGGGGATATGTGTGATTCCCTATTTAGACGACATGTTGGTGGTGGCCCCTTCGGCAGAGGTTCTGCGCACACAGGTCTCCAAAACGTTGGAGATTCTTCAGTCCCTGGGGTGGGTGCCGAATCTTCGGAAATCCGAACTGGTGCCTCCAACCCGTCGTCAACTTTTGGGAGTGTTGCTGGACTCCTCCAGACAGACCTCGTTCCTGACCCACTTCTGGGCAAGGGGGTCGCCCTCCTTGCGGGAAGCAATGTCCCTGTTAGGGTCCATGACGGCCTGCATTCAGTCGGTAGCATGGGCTCAGGCTCATTCTCGACTGCTCCAGGAAGACATACTGAGTTCCTGGGACAAACGTCAGGATTTCTTAAACTCGCAGGTCCGGACCCCGGGGCGGGTGGTAGCCTCGCTTTCCCGGTGAATGAATCCCAGGAACCTTCGGACGGGGATGGCCTGGCTGCAGGCTCCCGTGACCTCCGTTACCACAGATGCCAGCGGTCCGGTTGGGGTGCGATGGTGGATCGCACACTGTTCCAGGGGATTAGAAGTTGCTCGGTCAGTCGCCAGTCTTCAAACTTCCGGGAACTTCTGGCGGTGGAGGAGGCGCTTCATGCTGCAGCTCACGTTCTCCAGGGTCATCATGTCAAGGTCCTGTCAGACAACGTGACTACGGTTGCCTTCTTGCGGCACCAAGGCGGTACTCGAGGCTTACACTTGCAGGTGCTTGCAAGATGATTATTTTCGTGGGCAGAATGCCATCTTCTCTCCTTATCGGCAGTACATCTGAAGGGAACGGACAATGTACAGGCAGATTTCTTGAGCCGCACGGAGGTCCACCCAGGAGAATGGAGCCTCCATCCGGAAGTATTTTGCTCTCTTACGGACAGGTGGGGAGTCCCTTCGATCGGCCTGTTCGCTTCGGGCTTGAATGCAAAGGTGCCGACCTTTTTCTCCCTGAAGTGGTCAGATCATCCTCTGGGGCTGGACGCCTTCGCCCATCCCTGGGATTTCCAGTTGGTGTATGCATTTCCTCCAATCCCACTGCTTCCCAAGACGTTGCAAAAGATTCGGGCAGAGGGGGTGACGGCTATCCTAGTGGCACCCTTGTGGTCCAAGCGGGTGTGGTACGGGGCCATCCGAGACCTGTGCCTGGAGGGACCAATTATGTTGCCCCAAAAACTCGACCTACTGTCTCAGTTTCCTCTGTTTCACCCAGACCCTCAGTGGCTCATTCTGGCGGCCTGGCTCTTGAGGCAGTCATCTGCACGCTTCAGCAGAGCAGGAAGCCTGTGACGAACGCTATTTACGGGAAGGTCTGGAAACGGTTCCTGTCCTGGTGTGCTCCTTCCATACCGGACATACATCATCCTACTGTGGCCCAATTCTTGGATTTTTTGCAGCGTGTCTTGGATTTGGGGCTTCGGCCGAGCATTCGTAAGGTCCAGGTATCTGCGCTTGGGGCTGTTTTTGACCAGGATATTGCTTCCCATCGATGGATCAAGAGGTTTTTTACTTTTGCTTGTAGGCTGCGTCCCAGGATTCAGCCTTCTGTCCCTCCCTGGGATTTGAACATTGTTCTCAAGGGGCTTTCTCGCAGTCCCTTTGAACCCTTGTCTGCTGCATCCCTTCCGTCTCTCTCTCACAAGGCGGCATTTTTGGTGGCCATCACTTCTGCTCGCAGAGTTGGAGAACTGCAGGCACTCTCTGTCCGGGCTTCGTACCTTGTGGTGTCCGATGATCGCATTACGCTTCGGTTGGATCCATCTTTTCTTCCAAAAGTTGTGTCAGATTTCCATCGGTCCCAGGAAGTGGTTCTGCCTTCGTTTTGTCAATATCCTGCTTATGCGGCTGGGGCCGTGTTTCACTCCTTAGATGTTCATCGGACTGTCCTCCACTACCTCCAAGAGACCACTTCCTGGAGGTGAGATCAGAACCTGTTTGTTCAGCATTTTGGGAAAAACAAAGGGAAGAAGGCTTCCAAGGCTACCATTGCTTCCTGGATCAAGAAGGCGATCTGTGAGGCCTACGTCGCTCAGAACCATGCTCCTCCGGTAGGGTTGAAGGCTCATTTGACTCGGGCTGCTGCTACATCCTAGGCGGAGCGGGTTGGAGCTTCATCGGAACATGACATCCTCCAATGCTGTCGTGGAAGGCTCCAAGAAAAAGAATTGAGTGATATACTAAATAATGGGGCCCCAGTCACTGCCCAGGGGCCTTAGGCAGCACACAGGGTCCCCAGGCTGTGCACAGGAGCACCTAGGCCAGATTATACCCCTCTGGGCCAGAATATACCCTGGGTACAGTGGCGTAACTTCAGGCCCAGGAGCCTCGATACAAAAGCTCCAATAAGGGCTCCTAATAATTGCAAATCTTTAATAGTATTAGTCTTTTTCTATAGGCCAAAGGACTTCTGGGGCCCCCTTAGGCTGCAGGGCCCGGGTGCGATCGCAACCCCTGCACCTGTTGTAGCACAGGGGGGCCCCAGGCAGCATACAGGAGGTTAGAGACAGTGGACGAGGCACCAGGCAGTGCACAGGGCCTCAGGCAGCACACAGGGGCCCCAGTCAGTGATCAGGGGCCCCAGGCAGCACACAAGGGCCCCAGGCAGTGCACAAGGCTCCAGGCAGCACACAGGAGACCCAGTCAGCGCTAAGGGGCCCCAGGCAGTGCATGGTGCCCAGGCAGTGCACAGAACCCCAGGCAGTGCACAGGGGCCCCAGGCAGCACACAGCCCCCCAGGCAGTGCACAGGGCCCCAGGCAGCACACAGGGGCCCCAGGAAGTACACAGGGGCCCCAGGCAGTGCTCAGGGGCCTCAAGCAATGCACAGGAACCCCAAGCAGTGCATGGGGCCCCAGGCAGGACACAGGGGCCAGAATCAGTGCTCAGAGGCCCCAGGCAGCACATAGGGGCCCCAGGCAGTGCACAGGGGCCCCAGGCAGCACACAGCCCCCCAGGCAGTGCACGGGGCCCCAGGCAGCACACAGGGGCCCCAGGCAGCACACAGGGGTCCCAGGCAGCGCACAGGAGGGCAGAGACAGCAAATGGGGTCCCAGGCAGCACATGGGGACCCAGGCAGCTCACAGGGCCCCAGGCAGTGCACAGGGCAGCTGAGAGAGCACATGGGGTCCCAGACAGCACAATGGGCCCCAGACAGCACACGGGGCTCCAGGCAGCACACAGGGGTCCCAGGCAGTGCACAGGACCTCAGGCTGCTCACAGGGGGGCTGAGAGAGCACATGGGGCCCCAGAAAGTGCAAGGGGCCTCAGGCAGCACACGGGGCAGAGACAGCATGCAAGGGTGGGAGAGACACTGCGCAGGGCCCCTGTGCACTGTCTCTTCCCCCTGTGCAATGTCTAGGGCCCCGTTCTTGAGTATATCACTCAATCCTGTGTGATGTCTGGGGCCCCTGTGTGATATGCGATGTCTGGGGCCCTGTATGCTGCCTGGGGCCCCTGTATGTTCCTGGGACTCTTTTGTGCTGCCTGGGGCCCAAGTGCTGCCTGGGGCACCTTTGTGCTGCCTGGGGCCCCTGTATGCTGCCTGGGACCACTTTGTGCTGCCTGGGGCCCCTGTATGCTGCCTGGGACCCCTTTGTGCTGCCTGGGGCCCCTTTGTGCTGCCTGGAACCCAGTGTGAGCCTGAGGCTCTGTGCACTGCCTGGGGCCCCTCTATGCTGTCTGGAGCCCCTGTGCACTCCCTGAGCCTCTGTATGCTGCCTGAGGCCTCTTTGTGCTGCTTAGGGCCCCTTTGTACTGCCTGGGGCTCTGTGCACTACCTGGGGCTGCTTTGTGCTGCCTGGGGCCCTGTGCACTTCGCGGGGCCCCTCTATGCTGCCTGGGGCCCCTGTGGTGTGCCTGGGTCCTGTGTATGCTGCCTGGGGCCCCTGTGTGCTACCTGTAGCCCTGTGCGCTGTCTGGGGCCCCTGTGCGCTGCCTGGGGCCCTGTGCACTGCCTGGGGCACCTCTATGTTGCCTGGGGCCCCTATGCCCTGCCTGGGGACCCTTTGCATTGCCTGGGTCTTTCCTCTCTTCACTCCACTGGAAAGGAGGATTACGGGTTGAAGACCTTTTCGACTGTCCTACCAGGATCTCTTGCAGGGGAGCTGCTAGCTTCGTGAATCCTCTGATAAATCTTCGGTAATAGCCTACCAGGCCCAGGAATTGCCTCACTTCTTTCACATTAGTAGGTCTTGGCCAATCCCTTATCACGGTGACTTCATCAGGATCCGGTGCTACTCCCTCTGAACTCACGATGTGTCCCAGGTACTGTACATTTGGCTTGAGAAGGTGGCACTTGGATGGCTTGATTTTAATGCCGTATCCGGATAAGGCCTCAAACACTTCCAGGTCTTGTAGATGTTGTTCATATGTGTTGGAGTAGACTATGACGTCATCTAGGTACAGGAGGACAGTTTCAAAGTCCTTATGTCCTAGGCAGCTCTCTATCAGCCGTTGGAAGGTACCGGGTGCATTGCAGAGTCCAAACGGCATACAATTGAACTCACAGAGGCCCTTCGGCGTAGTAAACGCTGTCTTCTCCTTGTCGGCCTCTGCCACAGGAACTTGCCAGTACCCACTACTCAGATCAAGGGTAGAAAAGTAGTTAGCAGATTTTAATGCAGCTAATGACTCCTCAATCCTAGGTAACGGGTATGCTTCCTTATGTGTAATGCGGTTGATCTGCCAGTAGTCTACGCACATTCTCATGGTCCCGTCCTTCTTTCTAACCAACACTAAAGGTGCTGCCCAGGGGCTACAACTGTCCCTTATCACCCCTGCAGTTTTCATCTCTTTGAGCATGTCTTTGGTGGTTTGGTAGTGAGCGGGTGGTAATGGTCTATACCTCTCTTTTATAGGCTGTGAGTATAGTGTGCTCTACCCCTTTAATTTGCCCAAAGTCTAATGGGTGTTTGCTGAATATCTGATCATATTATTTTACTACCCGGTATACTCCATGCTTTTGATGGGGAGGTGTAGAACTGGTACCCACGTGTAGCTTTTGGCACCAATCCCCCAGCTTTTCCCCTGAGCTATTATCATCCACCTGACTTGACGGGTTCAAGGGCTCGACGGCTGTGATGGCATTGTTATCAACCGTAAACAATTTAGTCATGGTAGCTTACTTTGGTAATGTGACCTCATCTTCCCCGCAATTTAAAAGGCGTAATGGCACTCTTCCCCGGTGTACTTCAACTACCCCTCTGGCTATTAGTATAGAGGGTCTACTGTCTGAGTACACGGGTTCTACCAGGGCTTGATAGTCTTGCCCCTTAATGCCTATTGTCGTTCTACACCAAACCAACATTTCAGTTTTGGGAGGTATTACAATGGGTATTGGTTCACTTACTCGTACACTGCCGATTTCACCTCCGGATATGTCTACCTGTTGCTTCATCATCAGGGCTTTCATTTCCTTGTGCAGAAGCCTCTGTTGTCCAGTTCTGGCAGTCTCAGTGATCTGCTGTAAGACAGTAATTACCTCGGAAAAACACTTTTCAATTACATTCATTCCTAGTAATATTACTGGTTCACGTTCTCGCCGGTCAACATCTATAATTATAATACCCTGGTTCTGAAATTCTACCTTCCCAATCTGAATTGGTCATCTCTCTGAACCCAACTTGCGGTATTAGTTCACCATTACTAGCCCATAAATTCACTACAATGTCAGTTGGACCACTATTACTGTCTGAATCAGCCCAGTACCTTTTTGTATAGAACATGTGGAATTGATGCTATCTGGGACCCAGTATCCAACAAGGCACTAAAGGGAATGCCATCCAACACGATAGGGATGACTGGACGTCCTCCCATGAATCTGTCATAGCAGGCTGAAGGACCTCGAGAGTTCATTCTTGAGGAGCGGCCCTCCTTCCCAGGGGATCCTCGTTTAAAGCACATTCCCGGGCAAAGTGGCCTGGCTCCTTGCAACGGCGACAAATGGGCTGTCCATCAAGCTGATAGCGGTCGCTGGGTCGTCCTCTCGTGGCTTGGTACCTCCTGGGCCTCATCCATGGGACATCCTCCTTGCTGGTCGCCAACTCGATCTTGGGTGCAGTCTTGGATCCTCGCAGCTCCTTGATGACTTTAGCCATGGAAATAACAGTGTCTGTCAAGGCATCTAGCTTTTGGTTGAGGGCCTCATTAGAGATAGGCTCTCTGTGTTCAGCAGTAGTCTCTGACATGGCCGATGTCACTGATACTCCTGGCTGCTGGGGTACTGCTGTGGTCCTTGGATGAAGTTCAGATCCCGGGGCTCGTCTACCTGCTGAAGACGGATGGTTCTATATTTTAACTCAGCAAATGTCATTTCAGGATTCTGGATAATCATCATACTCAGCTGTCTTCTGTGAGAAGGTGATAAGAGGCCCTCTATGAACTTTTCAATTAGCATTTTGTCAGCTTCCGGGGCTAAGGCTGGTTCTGCCAGTTTAAGTGCTTTGAGTGCTTCCTGCAAGTTTAAAGCATAGTCTCTGGCACTCTCCTTAGGCTTTTGTTGGCATCCAAACAACCTCATTTTAGCCCGGGTGTCAGCACTGGATTCAAATCCTGCCTTTAGTCCAGTTACAAGATGCTCTACAGTGTCCTTATCTGTGTCCGGCCAGGACGCTACTTCCCGCCGTGCATTGCCGGTTAAGTGTCCAATAATCATACTGACATGCTGGGCTTCAGTAAGGGGGTACATCACATAGTACGCTTGGATTTTTGTAATAAAGTCACTAAGGGTGTTGGGCTCACCGGAGTATTGGGGCAACCACATTGCCCCCGGAGTGTACGGCATCAGGAGCGGCATGATGGGTGCTGCTCCTTTAGCCGCAGCACCGCCAGATGCTCCTCTGTTATCCAGTGCTGGAGCTTCACCGGGTGCTCCGCCGCTGCTCTGTGGTGCGGCATCTCCTGGTTGCGACATCCTGTGCCCCCTTAGTTAAGGTTGACCCTCCTGTCTTCCGCTTCCATCCGGATGTCTTCTAAAGGTTCCGCTGTGCACCAGGGATTCTCTTCCCTTCCGGATGACGTCAGAGCGCTTTGCCGAGTGCCTCCCACAATGACACGCCCCCTTTTCTTCCCGCGCGTTGCGTGCTCGGTAATGGCGGAATTTCAAAATTACAGTTCTTATGGCGCAGTTCAAATTCAGCTTGCCACGCGCTTTGCAAAGGCGGCAAGTTCAAAACAGTCACAAATCATGGCACACACTGCCCAGTTTACTGGGCACGGTAGATCCTGTTCGTAGACGCCAAGTTGTAGAGCCCACTCGGACAAGGTACTCGGTACCGGACCGGGGTACTGCTGGGGATATCACGACAGTCTTGGTCCGGACCGTGTCCCGGGTTCTGCAAGTAATGGGGGGATATTTACAGGGGAGTTTGTTGTGACGCCACCCACGGGTTGTGGTCAGGGTGACCACCGCTGCTGCAGAACCTCCGGGGATGATGTTTGGCAGCTGGAGATGTAACGGCTCTCCGCAGGTAGAGCTTGGTTCCCCGGGGCAGTGATAGTAAAAGTCTATGATTGATGCTATGGATGTTGCAGGATAGGGGTAGTAGTAGAAATGATAGCTGCTTGTGAGGGAACGTAGAGGCTGAGCACAAGGATCACACAGACTCACGGTTTTGAGGTTTTCCAAGGCTTTACTGCAGATGTTGGTAGCAGAGTACTGTCTATGGAGTCTGTACCAGGGCCTGGTTGCTCCCACCCTGACCAGGTCCTTGGCTTCCCACTCCTGCGCTTTGTGTGTGGCCCTCCTTCCGCTTTAGCTAAGCTGCTGGCCCTGTCTCCCATCACGGATACCCACTTGCTAGGCAACTTGAGTCTTAATTTTATGTTTCTGACCCCGCCGTGTTGCTTCTCTGTGATACAGTGAAGATATGAAATCCTCACTCATCCGGTGTTTACTGTGCTGCTTGTATCAGGCACAATGTCGGATCCGGTATCCGGTCTTTGCGCTTCACCGAGGTGACTTATAGGGTAACTCTGTGTCCCAGGTGTGTTCATCTGCTTCTCCTACTTCTTTCCACAGACCTTGGCCGGCCTGGAAGTGGACAGTGGACCGTGGGTTGGGCCTGACGCAGCCCTTTTACACCCAGGTCTTTTCCCTCAGTCCTCTCAGCAAGTGAACTAACTCCAACTGACTATCACTGGCACTCTGAGGTAAACAACATTAGCTCCTTCCAAGACTCTGCTCTTCCCCACTTCCTCTCCACACCAGAATATATAGCGAAGCAGCTTTAGCTCTCCCTTCCGGCCTGGAGGTGCTAGTGTAGTGTTGTGTGTTGTATGGGGAATTAACCCTTGATGATGTTACTGTGGCACATTAACCCCTGGGGTGCCACATTAATATGTAAAGCTAATACTAATGTGTATGGGGAAAAAGGACATGGCAGAAACTTCTTCAAAATATAGAGAAACTGAGAAACTTAGCTTATGCACTGGCGATTGCATGTGAGCCCGATAACCAACATCAAATAATATTGGGTCCCTAACCTTGTGCCTCTGTTTGTAGTAAAAAACTGCCTATATGGGTGTGTATGCCTCTGAGTGCAATTAACACCAGCGTGTATGGGTGTGACAAGGAACCTGGCTACAACAAGATGGTGGACTTAACATGGCTATTGGACCGGGGAAGGGTGCTCAGTCAGAAAAATATAGTACACTAAAAGTTAAGATCAGCTGGCGACACTTGTGTGAATAGCTTCTAGCTGGAAAAAGACATTATAGATGAGGTGAACCACTGCACACTAAACACTATGAAAAACGTGATATAGCATAATGGCTAACAGATGAATGGCAATGCTAATGTGTAAAGCTAATACTAATGTGTATGGGGAAAAAGGACATGGCAGAAACTGCTTCAGAATACAGAGAAAATGAGAAACTTACCTTATGCACTGGCCATTGCATGTGAGTTCGATAAACAACGTCAAGGTTCACCTTAGCTATGTTTTTTCCAGCTAGCACCTCTTCACATAGGTGTCACCAGTCGATCTTAACCTTCATGACGACGCATGGGTCAGTCATTGTGGACCAGTCTGTATCTTGTATCTGATTGGCTGCAAGATCCTTTTTAATCCATAGGAAAAGAAGATGGCGGCACTCGTGTTTCCTGGTTACAAACCGACTTTATTTGACCACGTGTGTTACATCCAAGGGAGCAGGGTGGGAGGTGCTGAAGCGACAGTCACCTTTTCGCGGATAACTTCCGCTTCTACAGGTACATCTTTATAACTGCTTCTGAAGATCCTTTTTAATCTTCCCCGTCCCCTCTTTGGTCAAACCCCTTGATGAAGGCATAATTGCCGAAACGCACAATTTGTGCGGAAGCCATTCCCAAGAGATCATTGAGCATCTATCTTATTTATGATAACAGGTATACATATTTTGTATTGATATTGTCTCCTTGGACACACCTAGTGTTGCTATGTTTTGGTGAAAATAGTTTCTTTATCCCTAACATAACTGGCTTTACAGATATTAATAGCATGGAATGATATGTGACTTGACGCCAATTGTGCTAGGTGATATATACTTAAATGAAAATTATCTGTATATGATATTGTTGCGACATGGATATCTTTACTATGTATTGGTAATAGGACTATTTATGCTGTGATATGGTAGATAGATATCTTCATTATACACCTGTAGTATATACAGTTGTGACCAAAAGTATTGACACCTCTGCAATTCTGTCAGATAATACTCAGTTTCTTCCTGAAAATGATTGCAATCACAAATTCTTTGGTATTATTTTCTTCATTTAATTTGTTTTCAATGAAAAAACACAAAAAGAATTGTCCTAAAGCCAAATTGGATAAAAATCCACACCAAACATAAAAAAGGGGGTGGAAAAAAGTATTGCCACTGTTAGAAAAATCATGTGATGCTTCTCTAATTTGTGTAATTAACAGCACCTGTAACTTACCTGTGGCACCTAACAGGTGTTGGCAACAACTAAATCACACTTGCAGCCAGTTGACATGGATTAAAGTTGACTCAACCTCTGTCCTGTGTCCTTGTGTGTGCCACATTGAGCATGGACAAAAGAAAGAAGACCAAAGAACTGTCTGAGGACTTGAGAAACCAAATTGTGAGGAAGCATGAGCAATCTCAAGGCTACAAGTCCATCTCCAAAGACCTGAATGCTCCTGTGTCTACCGTGTGCAGTGTCATCAAGAAGTTTAAAGCCCATGGCACTGTGGCTAACCTCCCTAGATGTGGATGGAAAAGAAAAATTGACAGGAGATTTCAACGCAAGATTGTGCGGATGGTGGATAAAGAACCTCGACTAACATCCAAACAAGTTCAAGCTGCCCTGCAGTCCGAGGGTACAACAGTGTCAACCCGTACTATCCGTCAGTGTCTTAATGAAAAGGGACTGTATGGTAGGAGACCCAGGAAGACCCTACTTCTTACCGCGAGACATAAAAAAGCCAGGCTGGAGTTTGCCACAACGTACCTGAGAAAGCCTAAAACGTTTTGGAAGAATGTTCTCTGGTCAGAAGAGACAAAAGTAGAGCTTTTTGGGCAAAGGCATCAACATAGAGTTTACAGGAGAAAAAAGAGGCATTCAAAGAAAAGAACACGGTCCCTACAGTCAAACATGGCGGAGGTTCCCTGATGTTTTGGGGTTGCTTTGCTGCCTCTGGCACTGGACTGCTTGACCGTGTGCATGGCATTATGAAGTCTGAAGACAACCAACAAATTTTGCAGCATAATCTAGGGCCCAGTGTGAGAAAACTGGGTCTCCTTCAGAGGTCATGGGCCTTCCAGCAGGACAATGACCCAAAACACACTTCAAAAAGCACTAGAAAATGGTTTGAGAGAAAGCACTGGAGACTTCTAAGGTGGCCAGCAATGAGTCCAGACCTGAATCCCATAGAAGACATGTGGAGAGATCTAAAAATGGCAGTTTGGAGAAGGCACCCTTCAAATATCAGGGACCTGGAGCAGTTTGCCAAAGAAGAATGGTCTAAAATTCCAGCAGGGCATTGTAAGAAACTCTTTGATGGTTACCGGAAGCGGTTGATCGCAGTTATTTTGGCTAAAGGTTATGGAACCAAGCATTAGGCTGAGGGTGCCAATACTTTTGTCTGGCCCATTTTTTGGAGTTTTGTGTTAAATGATCAATGTTTTTCTTTTTGCTTCATTCTCTTTTGTGTTTTTTCATTGAAGACAAATTAAATGAAGATAATAATACCAAAGAATTTGAGATTGTAATCATTTTCAGGAAGAAACTGAGTATTATCTGACAGAATTGCAGGGGTGTCAATACTTTTGGCCACAACTGTATGTATACTCAGGAAATGTGTGTGTTACTCTATTCTTTGTGTGTTTTTTTAGGCTGCACCTGATTCAGTAGAATTAATTTTGATATTTTTTATCAAAACTATGGATGTTTAATCGTATTTGTTTCTCTCTTTTTCTGCAGAACATCTAATAGTTTATAGTTCAGTTAGGCTACTTTCACATACCGATTTTCAGGGAGCCGATGCTGTCCGATATAAATCGGACAGCATCGGCTCCCTTCTGATGCCTGGAATCGGGTGCCAAATAGGCATCCGATTCCGGCATAAAATCGGTGCCGGGCTGCAAAAAAAGAAAAAAAAAAAAAAAAGTTTATTCTCACCTCTCCCCGAGCCCCCGCCATCTTCCGCCATCTTCCTTTAGGTTCCTGGTGGCTCTCGCAGGCTGCCGGTGTCAGCAGAGGTGTACCTCTGCTGTACACAGGACCTGCGATGATGTCACAGTCACGTGACCGCGGGTTCACCATGGTGAACCCGCGGTCACCTGACTGTGACATCACCGCAGATCCTGAACAGCAGAGGTACACCTCTGCTGACACCGGCAGCCTGCGAGAGCCACCGGGAACCTAGAGAAAGATGGCAGAAGATGGCGGGGGCTCGGGGGGAGGTGAGAATAACCTTTATTTTTTTTTTTTTAACACTTGTGCTCCTAGTTAGGAGCAGTTTTACTGTACTGAGCATGCTCAGTACAGTAAAACGGGGTCCGAGGAGACATAGATGTTTCCTCGGACCCTTCTCCATAGGGCCCCATGTTATAGGGATCGGACCTAATCGGATGTGCACTAAATGCCATCCGATTTGGTCCGATCCGAATCTGTCAGATTTTATTTTCGGTGCTAAAATCGGAGCAGGCTCCGATTTTAGCACCGATAATAAAATCGGACAGAATCGGATCGGACCAAATCGGATGGCATTTAGTGCACATCCGATTCGGTCCGATCCCCATAGGGATACATGGGGTCCGAAAATCAGTCCGATGCTGTCCGATTTTTTTCGGACAGCATCGGAAATGCGAAAATCGTTATGTGAAAGCACCCTTACAGGTAGTGACTTACAGCTGACATGTTTTGATGGAGTCGTTAACTTTTCTTTTCCACTCGGACCAGGCTAACTTGACAACTTCTGCAGCCACAACTCATCTGCAGAAATCACAATAAAGACACATCTGAGTTCCCAAATTTCCAGTCAATGGCATACTGCCAATGGTAGCAGACAGTGGCTAGGGTCACATTCCCGTTTTTTTTGTAAAATCCTGATCCGGTTTTGAGCTTTCAAAAAGCTCAAAACCGGACCAGGAAACGCTCCTCATAGGAGCCAATGCAAAACACCGGATGGCTTCACAAGCCATCCGGTGGCCGTATCCGGCACTGCTGCCTGCGTTAAAAATCATGCAGGCAGCAGTTTTCGCAGCGGTTCCCTGTACCGCTGTGCAGTAACCGGATGGCTCAGGATGTGTCATCCTGAGCCATCCGTTAACTGCATAGGTTGCTGATCCCGGCTATTGCCGGGATCAGCAAACTGTCCTATGAGTATTAAATAGTTGAAATAACTAACCAAAGTAATGTTTCAGGTCTATAGGGGGGTCTTAGACCCACCTATAGACCGGCCTCCCACTCCGGTGGGCTGCTACTACAATATCCCCGATGGCACGGGCTCCTTGGAGCTCCGTGCAAGTTCCCACAACTCCCGCCCCCCGTATCTGTACAGAGGGGTGCCTGCACCCCTCTGTTAGAATTATCCCTAAATGTGGCATCCAGAGATTACAGTAAGAAATTACTATAGTTACGTCATTCTTCATGTTCTGTCTCGATCCATCTATGGGCGGGGCTTTGTTCTTCTGCCGCCGCCCATGGAATGATGATGGCCGCCTCCTCTGGCCTTCTCCCTGTCTTTTCAGGGCGGCCGCGTCATGAAAGGGGCGGGGCTACGGTATGACGCGACCGTAGCCCCGCCCCTTTCATGACGCGGCCGCCCTGAAAAGACAGGGAGAAGGCCAGAGGAGGCGGCCATCATCATTCCATGGGCGGCGGCAGAAGAACAAAGCCCCGCCCATAGATGGATCGAGACAGAACATGAAGAATGACGTAACTATAGTAATTTCTTACTGTAATCTCTGGATGCCACATTTAGGGATAATTCTAACAGAGGGGTGCAGGCACCCCTCTGTACAGATACGGGGGGCGGGAGTTGTGGGAACTTGCACGGAGCTCCAAGGAGCCCGTGCCATCGGGGATATTGTAGTAGCAGCCCACCGGAGTGGGCGGCCGGTCTATAGGGGGGTCTAAGACCCCCCTATAGACCTGAAACATTACTTTGGTTAGTTATTTTAACTATTTACTACACATACTACAGTTTGCTGATCCCGGCAATAGCCGGGATCCGCAAACTATGCAGTTGCCGGATGGCTCAGGATTACACATCCTGAGCCATCCGGTTACTGCACAGCGGTAATCAGCACACATTTTGGTCAAAAAATGTGTGTGACCGGCATTGCGTTCACCGCATCCGGATCCGGATGCGGTGAATGCAATTCATGTTTGAAATGTGACCCCAGCCAGTGTGTCCGCTATGGGGCCCATTACTAAGGGGGACCCGATGCCAGCACTGGGCCCCCAACGCCCCTGCCTATCACTGCACTTTCAACTAAATCGGTATCATAGATTCCGATATAGTTGAAAGCAATAATGGAAGATGAAGCACTCCTTTACATCCTCTATTATTTTTCCGCTGTGTTTGCACTCTGACATCTCAGCGCAGCAAGCTTGGTAATGTCACTACTGTGCAGCGCTGTACTGAGATGTGCAGAGCACAGAATGCAGCGTGGCAAACCAGAGCAGCTGGGACCGAGGAGAGGTGAGTTCTTACTGATTTATTTTTTTAATCTGTGAGTACACATTGACCAGAAAACTATGGGGGTGCATTAAATGATATGAGGCCTACCTCCTAATACATGAAGGACTATAGGGACCACCTATTTTCAACCTGCACAAACTCCTCATCCTGCTGATACCGAATACTGAGCCGCTGCTGCCATATTTGTCCTTATTGCTGCACCTGCTGTGTGGTACAAAAACTGTGCTCCTCTTAAGTCCCACATAATAAAGCCCATCACTGTGCCTCTTACATGGTAATAAAGCCTCCTTTGTGCCCTCTAGATGGTAAAATTGCAAACTAGAAAATAGTAATGACTGTACAAGTGCCCTAGAAAAGTGTCCACATTTTGCCCCTAGAAAGTAATAATGCCCCATGCGCATATTTGACAGTCAAAAATACCCCTATAATACCCACAGCAGCCCCAACACTGTAATGTCCCTGACACTTTATGAAGGCTCCCATATTATATGGCCCTCTCACATAAGCTCAGACACTGTATAATAGCTCCCAAAGTAGTCCCCACAGTTTATGACAGCCCTCCACAGTAGCTCTCATGCTGTATAATGGTCCCCACATTGGCTCCCAAACTGTATAATGACCCCACATTAGCTCCCGTGCTGTATAATAGCTCTGGCATGAGCCCCCAAACTGTATATTGGCCCCCACTTTAGCTCTGACACTGTATAGTGGCCCCTGCATGAGCTCCCATGCTGTTGAATGGCCCCCGAATTAGCTCCCCCACTGTTTAAAGGCTCCCCCCATTAGCTTCCATGCTTTATATTGTCCCCATATAAGCTTCCAGTTAAAGTGTTTTCTTCTTTCATTTAATTTCTTTTATTAAAAAACAAAACATGCTTACCATGATAAAAATAAAATCAGCCTGTAGTTACCTTTTCCGAATACAGCTCTTTGACTCTGCCATTGCTCTGATGATTGTGTATAGGCTGGAGAGGTGACATCCCAACATAGTGCTGCAGCCAATCACTGAGCTAGCGACTCTGCTGACAACTCAACACTTATTTTTAAACAGATTGTCCATTTCAAAAAACTTATTAAATGGTAGCGCGGTCCCTGATTGGTAGTAGTGGTCTTGTTACGGCTGAGCTACAAGACACAGCTTCCTGGCTTTTTCAATTTCAATAAACTCCTACTGGTGTACATATCAGTTTGCTGGGCATGGATAATGCTACATGTACCATATTCAGGTTAGGTTCAGATGGTTGGATTTCATGATCTCTACATGAACTGCAATGCCTGAACTGACTGTGGGTATCCCAACCTGAACATATAGTCTCATCTGTCTATGGCGGCCGTCACACGCATCAATTTCCTGCACAATATCGTTTAAGTGATCTGCTTTTTGATCGCTTAAGCGATATCGTTTGTGCATCGCTGCGTGTAATCAAGCGATTTTACAATGTAAAATCGCTTGATTGTTTGATCGCAGATTTGTGAGCCGGAGCTCATATCAAGCGATAAACGCTTGATCAATCTACATCATCGTGGTGTGTGACACCACGATGAACGATCTCCCAGCGGCAGAGCCTATGCTGGGAGATGGTATCTATGGTAAACGTCGGGTTACTAAGCGCCATGTGGCGCCTCGTAACCCGATGTGTACCATAGTTACCAGCGATCTCGCTGGTCCACATCGCTGGTGAGTCTGTCTGTGTGACAGCTCACCAACGATGTGAACGATATTGTTAGCGATCGCGCGTGCATGTGATCGCTAACAATATCGCTCAAAACATTGAAGTGTGTGACGGCCGCCTATGAGGCTATAAGTCAGAGTTAGGAGGCTTACAGTCAGTCAGGGCTATGCAGTCCATATACGGAATGTGATATACATGTCTGAACATTATCTTATAAGAAGGCTTGTGAACGTAAAAAAAATTGGTGCATCTTAATTTTGCAAAGGAACCTGTCACACAATTCATGCTACCCAAACCAGCCAGGCATACTTTGTATGAAACGCTCCAATGATTAAAAGTCAAGATCAATAGAAAATCCCGGACGATAGGAATAGACAAGACTAGTCCCGTTCTATTAATGTTGGCTTTTCCCAGCACCACTCAAGTTGATTGACAGGTCTCCTTCTATGAGAAATCTCACACAATTTCATTAGGAACAAAACAGAGCAGACCGGCGCAGCGCCACTGTGCCAAATTATGCACTCACCTGTTGTCACACGCTTAGATTTCGCTAACTTTGCTGTATGCTGCTGTGTGTGTTGTGTTTGCTTTGAGGTTCCTTTCCCAAGTGGTGCGTAATGTAAACTTGAGCATAGAAACTCTCCATTAGTGTCACGTTGCCATTGGTCTCGGTGGCTAGTGTTCCTGCCTCGGCCGCTGAAAGGTGCCGGTGATAGGAGGGCCATGTCCTCATATGGGCCTGCTCCTTCGATGTCTGCCTCTGTCGCTGAACGCCGCTGTGTTTCTCCTGTGGGTGATGTTGGTTGCAAAAGAGTGGTTCCTGCAGAGGTGTCTGATAGGCGCAGCCTTCGTTCTTCTCTCAGAAGTGGGGTAGTTGGTGCCAGTCGTGCATCGCCGTCTGGCCTGGTTTTAGTGGCGGTCTGGATGAGATCATCAGGCTGTGAACTCCAGCCTATGGGAGGTAACCACGCCCTTCAAATACCTTGGAGCTTGTCTTGCAGGGCGCCAGATATAGTCTTGGTTCCCCAGTGATATAGTGTGTGTTTGGTTTTGATTCTGAACTTTGCCTGGATTTTTGACTCTGCTACAGCCTGACATTTTTGTACCTTAACTGCCCTCTTGGTTTTGACTCGGACTCCTGACTACGTTTTGCGGGTCTTGATTTTTTCCTTCCTGGCGACCTTCCTGCTCCCCCTGGGCTCTGCTGTAATTCCAGATCCCTGTGTAGGGGTAAAGGGTCTTAGGGTTTCTCGGGGTGCTGCCTTACCAGTGTCATGGCAATAAATAGTTAATAATTTATATAAGTTTATTGAAGCCATTCAGAAACCCTTGCTCTTCTTTCTCTCCATATCCTCCCCCCTTTTCAGAATTCCTCTGTCTCAGATTCTATATGTTTTGAGTTATATGTAGCAGTGTGGGAGCTCTTATCAAGATGTTCCTGTACCGACTGTACTAAACCAAGGCTAAAATGCTAACTAACGCACACTATATGATTGAATGTTTTTTTCAGAATAAAATGTAGATTCAGCATAATGTGATGCTAACACTCCCTAGAAACACCCCTAAGGAATGCCCCTTTAATGATAAGTATTAAAACTGCTAACCCCTCCTAAATTAAAGGTCTTTGTCATTAAACTCTACTTTGACTTGTTGTCAGCGTGGTTCTTATGGTGGCGTGCACACACTCAGACAAAACATCCAATTTGGCGGCAGACACTTAAGATGATAGCCCATCCGAAAGGTGTGTAGGGCATCCATTACACCAGCAGCTCAGCCTCATGGCGGATGGTCGTCAGAATCAGGAGGTTCTGTCCTGTCACCTCTTGGAGAACCTGCCCACTCCCATTGTATTGGGCCTTCCCTGGGTGAAGAAACACAACCCGGTGATTGGCTGGCAGGCCAGACGGGTTGTAGCTTGATGGGACTTTCTGTGTAAGCAATTGCCTGGCTACAACTATTTCTACCATACTGGTTGCACCACCTCCTACCCTTCGACCAGAAGTGGTTGGGAGCGAGCCCGGAAAAGGGGGTGGAATCCGGACTACTCCTCAGCTTAATGGTGGGTGTATGCATTGTTCCAGGAGGAGGGGCTGGGGAAGGGTGGTGGTTCCTACTGTGCACTCCAGGGAAGGGAGCCCTGGGCCCCAGGGAGATACTGCTGCTGTTTGCCGTTCTGGATATGTGCCCTCTGACTGTGACCCCGGACTTGGAAATAAACGTGCAGGTCCAGAACTGAGAGTGAACGAGTATATGTGGGTCTTGTCCAAATACATCAGGTGAAGGTGTGCTGCTTGGGGTCCTAGTTCCGGGGTTATAGGACTGTTTCGGATTTCGTCCATTTGCAACCCTGTGCTGTACCGACTTGACCTACCCTCACTTTTGGCAACCCGTAGCATCTTTCATGTCTCGTCCCTCAGGAGATTTGGATTCCCTTCTGAGGTGTCTGTAGTAGAGTCCGGAGGCCTCTCTGAAAAGAGGGAGTACTGTCACGCGACTAGATTGCACTAACTTTGCTGGATACTGCTGTCTGTATTATGTTTGCATTTCTTCAAGAGCTGCATGAGGTACAGATGTGAAGGTCTTGTGCTCAGCTGCTTGTGGAGGGGTTGATGTGAGACTTGGGTGTGACTCATTGGGAATCTCCTCCCCCTGGCTTTAAATAATTTTCCCTCTCTTCTATCAGACGCCTCTGATAAAGTTATTTACTCTTGGTCTTTGTGCCGTGCTGATGCTTTGTTGCTGTGCTGAAGTCTTTGCTTTGGGAGTAGCTGTGATTCAGGATCCGTGGGTGGAGGTAGGGACCCTCAGCCTAGGCCTAATCAGGAGCTCAGGAAAACTGGGGTGGAGACTCAAACCTCTTCACCATCAGGGGTACCTCCGAGAGCATGGCGAGCCAGGGACCCACCAGTGTAAGGGTTAGATTAGCTCCTCCTGAATCCCCTAGCCCCTCTCACCATTCAGTTACCTGATTCCCTCACCTCCTAAGCGTGACACCTGGGCTCAGATGTTTTCAAGCTTTGAACAAATAGCTCCCAGAATGATAAATGAACTGAAAATCCTGAAAGAATTCCAGATGGAATGGGTGTGCTGCTCACAAACAATACTATAGAGAAATTCTTCGAAAAACGAAAAATCCAATAACAAATTTGATAGGTTATGTAGAAAATAATCTTTTTGGATTTATAAATTAGGAACTCTTTCTCCAGAGGGGTTAAATCTGACTCTAGAAAAAACTTGTTAAAAATTTGTCCGAAAAACTTGCCAATAAAACTTGCCAATAAAACTTGCCAAAAAACTTGTCTAAAAAACATGTCTAAAAACTTGCCAATAAAACTTGTCAAAGAAACTTGTCAAGAAACTTGTCTAAAAACTTGTCTAAGATACTTGTCTAAAAACTTAGCTAAAAACTTGTCAAATAAACTTGGCTAAAAATTTGTCAAAGAAACTTTTCTAAAATACTTGGCTAAAAACTTGGCAAAGAAACTTGTCTAAAATACTTGGCTAAAAACTTGGCAAAGAAACTTGTCTAAAATACTTGTCTAAAAACTTGTCTAAAAACTTGGCAAAGAAACTTGTCTAAAATACTTGTCTAAAAACTTGTCTAAAAACTTGGCTAAAAACTAGTCAAAGAAACTTGTCAAACTTGTCAAAAAATGTCAAAAAAGTTGTCAAAAAACTCGTCAGAGAAAACAAGAGAAATTTCCTTGGTATAATGTGGACAGTGAAACCAGATATAGTAGTATAGGTGCCAAAAGATTAGGTACATGATCTCCTATGATTTAATTTTTATGGTTTTATTATGACTGTTTTTTTATATATATAGTATTACATGCCATTGTAATAAGTTTTTATCAGGCTCTCGATTGTGATTCTTATATGTTTTGGATTATTATGTGTTTTTATATATAGATATATAATGGGCAGCAGTGAAATAGTTACTAGTAACAAGCTTTTGTAATCTGTCACAACCATTATCCAATCTGGGGTGGGGGGTAGGTTTATAAGAAAGAGGTAATCAGGGATCCCTCATCCACTTGAGAAAGACGCATCTGTGCGTCGAAACGCGTTGTGGCATACTGGACCCCTGCTGTTCGTGCAATAAATTATCGGTAATTTAATCACCAACCCCTGGTTTCTTTAGCACTCCAAACCTCTGACACCGCTTGTTTTCCATTTGTTAATGACATGCTTGACATTTTGGTTACTCAATTGCATTGTTGTGTTGAGTACTCGCCATTTTGCACAAGGAATGCCAAAAGCACACTCGACGACACGCCGAGCACGGGTGTGACGGTTATTAAATACACACCTTGCATTTGTCCGGCTGCGCACTGGGTAGGGCCGCATCATCTGGGATGTAAGTTTAAACGCCTGGTCGCCAACCCAAAAAAAAGGTATAGGAGAGAGTGACGAGCCAGGTATGGCTTGGGTGGGGGGACACCCAGTTGGTTGTTTCGCATCCGCTGTCCGATGTTTGAGGCATTGTAGATATGGGAATCCCCACGACTGCCATATGCCCCGACATCAATGAGGACAAAACAACAATTATGGTCAGCTACTGCCAGCAAGACAACAGAAAAAAAGTGGTTCAAATTTAAATTCCAGGATCCGGAGTTGGGTGGCTTGCGGACACTAATATGCTTCCCATCAATAGCCCCGAGTGCGTTCAAATAAAGATGTGGTATTAGATTAGCGCTACAAACCACTCCAGGCGATCGTTCTGTATAAATTACCTTAAAGCTTTATTCAATCGATGTAGAATGCCCAGTCTCCACAACGCGTTTCGGCGCTAATTGCGCCTTTCTCAAGTGTCACTTGAGAAAGGCGCAATTAGCGCCGAAACGCGTTGTGGAGACTGGGCATTCTACATCGATTGAATAAAGCTTTAAGGTAATTTATACAGAACGATCGCCTGGAGTGGTTTGTAGCGCTAATCTAATACCACATCTTTATTTGAACGCACACATATCCTCCCATTGGGAAGCGTGGTATTCAGCAGCTGGGCACCTAGGACGCATCAGACGTCAATCACCACTTCTTTGGAACAAGCACGAGAATCAGCAGCGTGTGCATAGTGGAAATCACGCTCATCCCTGCTTGCAGCACACCGGCTGATGTGGAAACCCTTTGGGGTAACAAATCAGTGCATAAACTAGTTGTGCGGTCAGCACAACTAGAGAAGGTGAGCCCTAGATATATTCAACCGCTCCCATGCCATAAACATCAGCAGTTTGGCGCAACATTGTTTTTGTTTCTTATATTACATGATCAATAGCCCCGAGGCAGTTTGGGAAATGCGTGTTAAGCATAAAGCCATCAGCTATATTTCGCCACAGCTGGGTAGTGGGCTCAGGAAGGAGTTGGCCATGTAGACAATCCCAATTAGCTCTGCAAGTGGTATGCACAATTCCACCAATAGTTGTCCGTCCCAAAAGAAATTCCAAATGCAGTGCAGCAAATGACAGACCAGTAGATAGGAATCTGCCAAAAAAAAAACTAAAAAACAGATTGTCAATAACAGCCATTACACAACCACACCCAAACCCTACCACTATTACGCCAACCCATGACCAAGTTTAAGTCAGCAGGTTACATTGAGATGCAAATGATTGGGTCAAAACATTATCCAAAAAGCTCACAAGAAACACTAACATACACACCTTAGGGTCACCAACAGCCGCTCCTCAGGTGAAATACTGCGCCGCATAATGGTGTCTTGCCTGCTTATTTGTGGTCTGATCTGTTCAAGCAGGTAATCAAAAGTGCCCAGGGTCATGCGACAGTATTTGAAAAACCTATCAGGGTTTAGTCTAAAATGCCTGTCCAGACGATGGAAATTCCCTTTGGAAAGACGTTTTTGGTTCTAAGGATGCACCCCAAATCGACGGACAACACCACTGGAGCGTACAGGCATGGGCTCACCATAACGGCTATATAACACCCAGTGCAGCAAGATTTGCTCGGTGGGGTTAAGGGACAAACGGTAAGACATGCTTCACTGTTCAACAAAGCCTCAACACAACACAATGTGTAGATTGATGGTGGGTTTACACGTTGCGATATCGTTCTGAGATCGTATCCAATGGCGTGGGAGCGCGCATTTTTGGCCCGGTTTTCCAATAATCGGATCGGCGGTTTACACATCGCAATATCGGGATACAACGTCCCTACGATGTCTACACCCTCCGACCCAGGAACGACCATTTAACATGGGAGTCAATGGAGGACGGTGTACTACACATCGGAGTTGGCCTGTCACACAGCACGATCCGGCTCCAACCGGCATCCGATCTCGGGCCGTTGAATAGCACGCTCATTTGACCCCTGATATTGGTTTGCCATCGTTCCTACATCGCATTGGACGTTCACACCGTACAATGCACGAACGATATCGGGTCCAATGCACGAACCACGCGACTTTTGGTCGGAGTTGGACGCCGATATCGGGACGTGTAAACCCACCATGAGAATGGCGACCTAAATGATTCTTTGGATCAGTTAAATAGCTCCCAAATTGATCCTTGATTGGAATCTAAGAACAGCCTTGGTGCTGCTGGGCAGAGCTTGGGGCCAGGCTAATCACGCCCTGCCATGCCTCAAAAACGGATTGCTGTTTGTTACAGAAAAAACGCACTCGCATCGCACTCGCACTGCAAACGCACAACACTCGCACCGCACTCGCACACAACTCGCACCGTGATCGCGGACAAATCCGCGACGCAGTCGCAGAAATGGCTAGCGTACAAAACGCTTTGTTTTACACGCTCCTAGTGTGTCTCCACCCTAACTCCTAATATTCCACGATCCTTCACTCCTCTAAATATGTCAAGCATAAATATGGGATGTAGAGATATAGACGATCCTAGCACATATTTTTACATAATTGTGTGACTTTAGTAAGTCCCCCAAACTTGATATTGGCTGGTGGGATACATGCAGAGTTGTCATGTGTTCCACAATCTGAAAGATAAAATCATAAACGAAAATATAAGAGTATTGTCTTCCACCTACGATGCTGTCAGGCAAAGTTATGACCCATAATAGCTTTTAAATAATTCATATCACAAGCCAGGGGGTGGGAACTTCACGACGACCCCCTGGGTGGGAAATGGGTTGGACAGGGGCAGGCCTCTTACAGTATAAGAATGGCCGACCTCTGCTCCATTTTCTATTCTTCTGAAGAGTCATTATTATTATTACATCAAGCCAGAGTATATCCAGGAACTAGGTTGGCTCCACCCTACCCCTTGTGATGCCACCGGCATTAAGGTAACTGATCACATGTGTCTGTAATTCTGTGTACCCCATTTATCTTTTATTTGGATAACTGACTGTAATATCTGTAATATCTTAACAATACCTTTACATATTAATATCTAATGTGCCAAATGGTGCGATTAAATATATACATTTATTCTTGAGTTGTTCTTATTCTTGATCACGAATCCCCACGTCCGTGTGCTCTTTTAACGTTAACGCTACCTGGGTTAGTTTCTGACCCAATATAAACCCGATCAGAGACCAGACTTGTATAAAACGAAAAACTGGTGGCAGCAATTAGTGCTTTGGGTTTTTCACGGTCTCTGTCAGTGACGGGGTGGTAGTTATTATATATGCTTTGTCCTGTCACTGGAAGGCATATACTACACTCACTGAGGGGTGCCGTAATAAACCAGCACTGACAGGCCAGCTGCTATCCTTCTTTTATTCTCAGACAGTTCTCTCACTGGCCTGAGCATAGAGGAGGCGCTATAGAGCTGCCAGGTTTGGTGGTCAATTCGTCACACAAGCAAATTGCAATGTTTTTAGAAGCCTTTTGCATGTATAAGGCTGGCTTCACACTTGCGGTCCCCTCTGCAGCATCCTGTAGAGGGGAACCGCAAGCTGGTGCTCGGGTGCAGATTGGCGTGCGCACCCATTCACTGCCATGTATGATTTGTACGCAGACGGATGCTTGCGCACAAATCATACATTCTCGTCCGCACCTAACCAGGTATTGTTTGGAGACAACCTCTTGAATACTGTAATTGAAAACACAAGTTGGAGAAAACTCCCTTGTGTAGCATTTTATGAGGCTAGCTAAGCAATCACTAGATATATATTTGCATTGCACTGTGTTTTACAATAGCTTTTGACTATTGACAGATATAGAGCAGTATAGTTATTGTGATCTTCCTGCTCAAGGGCAAGAGTCCTTGTCTTCGCGCTGTGTGCACTGGTTTATTGTTCTGGTCCGGATTCATGCAGACCTAAAACTAACATTAAATTTATATCTCAAGGTAATCTCTTTCTCTTACACAGGCACTTAAAATGCAATATACATATTGGATGTTGAGAGAGTGATCAGCTTTTATCCTTGGCTTCTCCATGAAATAGGTTCTCCAGACAAAGTATAGAAGTGTTTGAAACCTCTATATTTTCATTTCTGTAAAAGTATAAATCAGGTGGCGGCCTTTTTCACATGTCCATGTTTCTAGTACATGTGGGATCTATTTTTTTCACGTATACCACGCATATTCATTATAAACTATTCACATGTCTGTGTTTTTAGATGGACGTTTCATCAAAGCTTTTATGCCAGAGAA
This sequence comes from Allobates femoralis, assembly GCA_033576535.1. NCBI lineage: Eukaryota > Metazoa > Chordata > Amphibia > Anura > Aromobatidae > Allobates > Allobates femoralis. The sequence goes on from JARQOC010000003.1 coordinate 617,828,086, forward strand.
CTGTTGTAAAACGCTGTGAAAAGTCAAAAAAAATTTCTCAAAGCATTTCTGGCAGAGTGCACGCCTCTGAGGATTCACCAAATTCATTAAGTGGCATGAACCTCTTAAGGCCGGGTTACACGCTGCAATGTCCCAGCAATCCGACCAATGATCGGGTCGCTGGGACATCGCTATATGATTGCTGGTGAGCTGTCACACAGGCAGACCCACCAGCGACCAGTGAGAACTTTGGTAACCAGGGTACATATCGAGTAACTAAGCATAGCGCTGCGCTTAGCTACCCGATGTTTACCCTGGTTACCATGTCCCAGCATGTACTGTGCAGCGCTAGACATCAGCCAGGAGGTCGTTGATCGTTGGTCTCCTGCTGTCACACATGCCTATGCTGTGCGCCCAGCGGGAGACCAACGATCGAAAAACGGCCCTGGCCATTCCGCAACGATCAGCGAGCTGATCACTGATCGCTGCAGGATGTCATATGTAGCGACTTCGCTACGAGTTCGCTGCAACGTTACAAGTTGCAGCGACATCGTTAACGAGGTCGACACATGTAAACCGGCCTTTAGTAAATTTGAATATCATACTACAGAGAGCCTTTCATTAAAACTGGCAAGGGCAAAGACAATCTTAATGATTCTGCCCCTCAGACAAATCAGATTACAAGAAACCATACTTTTCTTTGCCACATTATAGGAAAAATTTCATCCCCACCTTTAGAGAATTAGGATGGATGCCTCATGTGTGTGGTACATATCGGACTATTTATCTTACACAACAATTGCACAAGGTTAGTCGACAAAAAAAGAGAAAAAAGCGACTCAAGATCCAGATTGTATGCAAATTAGACAATTTTTATTTAGGATCAGGTAACGTGCACAAGTGCTCAAGCAATGTCAGAAAAAGTGCACGTTTCTAAGGAAGTATAGGTTACAATATAATCCAAAATTGTAATACAAAAATAACAGTTAACAGTGTTTACTCTTATTTGCAATGATGACTATGGTATATCTAATAATGGAATATAGACACATACGGCGCCATTTAAAGCCAACTGATTTTTGCAAGATTATACCTGGAGTAACTAGAATTAGTTATATACCGTATATACTCGTGTATAAGCCGACCCGTGTATAAGCCGACCCCCTAATTTTGCCCCAAAAATCTGGAAAAACCTATTGACTCGTGTATAAGCCGAGGGTGGACCCCAGCACAGGTATACAGCCCCCAGCAGTGTGGTATACAGGCCCCCCAGTGGTAGTATACAGATTCCCCAGCAACCCCAGTGGTAGTATACAGATTCCCCAGCAGCCCCAGTGGTAGTATACAGGAGCCCCAGAAGCCCCAGTGGTAGTATACAGATTCCCCAGCAGCCCCAGTGGTAGTATACAGGAGCCCCAGCAGCCCCAGTGGTAGTATACAGCAGCCCCAGTGGTAGTATACAGGAGCCCCAGCAGCCCCAGTGGTAGTATACAGGAGCCCCAGCAGCCCCAGTGGTAGTATACAGGAGCCCCAGCAGCCCTAGTGGTAGTATACAGCAGCCCCAGTGGTAGTATACAGCAGCCCCAGTGGTATACAGCAGGCCCCCGGGGGTACATATAGCAGCCCCCTGGGGGTACCCAGCAGCCCCCTGGGGGTACCAACAGCCCCCTGGGGGTACCAACAGCCCCCAGGGGGGACCAACAGCCCCCAGGGGGTACCCAGCAGCCCCCAGGGGGTACCAACAGCCCCCAGGGGGTACCAACAGCCCCCAGAGGGTACCCAGCAGCCCCCTGGGGGTACCAACAGCCCCCTGGGGTACCAACAGCCCCCAAAAGCTGGCACTGTCCCCCCTTGTAAGGCCTCCCCCCCGCTGCTTATACATTACCATCCCGGTGTTCTGATCGGCGCCGCTCCTCGGTGCTGCGTCTTCATCCTCCCGTCCGCGCTGGCTGCATCCAGGATCTCCGGCGGTCGCGCGATGACGTCATATCGCTGCGACAGCCGGAGAACCCGGATGGATGCAGCCAGCGCGGACGGGAGGATGAAGACGCAGCACCGAGGAGCGGCGCCGATCAGAACACCGGGATGGTAATGTATAAGCAGCGGGGGGGAGGCCTTACAAGGGGGGACAGTGCCAGCTTTTGGGGGGCCATATACACTGCTTCCCCCTGCCGCTGATTGACAGGGGGAAGCAGTGCATATATAATGAGCGGCCCCACGTGACGGGGCCGCTCATACAGCAGCCCCCCCCGCCTCCTCCAGCCTCCACAGCCCCCCCGTATATGACCCGTGTATAAGCCGAGGGGGGGACTTTTCAGCCCAAATTTTGGGCTGAAAAACTCGGCTTATACACGAGTATATACGGTAGTTAAAGCGGCCGTCACACGCTTCCATATCTTAAACGATATCGTTTAAGCGATCTGCTTTTTGATCGCTTAAGCGATATCGTTTGTGCATCGCTACGTGCGATCAAGCGATTTTACAATGTAAAATCGCTTGATCATGACATCGCAGATATGAGAGCCGGAGCTCATATCAAGCGATAATCGCTTGATCAATCTGCTTCATCGTGGTGTATGACACCACGATGAACGATCTCCCAGCGGCAGAGCCTATGCTGGGAGATGGTAACTATGGTACACGTCGGGTTACTAAGCGCCGCGCGGCGCCTAGTAACCCGATGTGCACCATAGTTACCAGCGATCTCGCTGGCCAACATCGCTGGTGAGTCTGTCTGTGTGACATCTCACCAGCGATATGAGCGATATTGTAAGCGATCGCGTGTGCATGTGATCGCTTACAATATCGTTCAAGATATGGAAGCGTGTGACGGCCGCTTTAAACAGGTGTCCTTTGTTAGTGGATATGGTCAATTCACACCCAACAACCTTAGGCTGGCTTCACACTGCAGTTTTTCACTGATCAGTGTCCATCAATGTTTGGGTGCCAAAACCAGGAGAGGAACCAGGAAAGGAACTTGCAGAGAAAAACTATAATTGAAAGATTGACACCTGTTCTGAGTTTTGAGACACTCCTGGTTTTGTCACACAAACTGGGTGGACACTGATCAGGGAAAAACTGCAGTGTGAAGCCAGCCTTAGGCTGCTTTCACATTACGATTTTCGGTCATCTGATTGTATCCGTTTCAAAATGGATACAATCGGATCCGAAATCGGATCCCATGTTCCCCTATGGGAATAGGATCGGATGTGCCACTATTGGCATCCTATTTTGGCACCATCCAATCCGAACCGATTTAATTACGGGCACAAAATCGCAGCCTGCTACGATTTTGTGTCCGTGACTCAAATCGGACAGCATCGGATCACTGCTGATCTGAGTGCCCACAACATGTGAGCCTATGGACATCGGATCCGAATTCACCTCGGATCCGATGTCGGCTCCATATTCCCTGCCTCTCCCTGCTGCTGCCTCCTCCACCTTCTTCCCTCTGCTATTCTATGCTGACTCTCCCTGCTACTCTATGCTGTCTTTCCCTGCTGCTGCCTCCTCCATCTTCTTGCCTCTGCTATTCTATTCTGTCCCCCCGCTATTCTTTTCTGTCCACCCGCTCCTCTATCCTCATCTAATCCCTATCCTGTCCCCTCTTGTCTTCCCTGTGTGTAAAAACAAACAAACAACTCCTCCCGGAATATACATCACCTGTCACTGGCTCCCACGCTGCAAACACCATCAGGACTGAAGAGCCTGTGATGATGTCAGAGAGCCGGTCAGCTGACGGGTCATGTGACCGGCTCTGTGACATCATCACAGGTCCTTCAGCCCTGATGGTGTTGCATCGTGGGATCCGGTGACAGGTGATGTATCCCCCGGGAGGAGGTTTTTTTTTTCTTTACACACAGGGAAGACAAGAGGGGACAGGATAGGGATTAGATGAGAATACAGGAGCGGGGGGACAGAATAGAATAGCGGGGGAAGAAGATGGAGGAGGTAGGAGCAGAAAAAGCATAGAATCGGATCGGATGGCTATTTGCCATCCGATTGCAGGGATCCGTGTGGATCCGTGCCTGTCCGTGGGATCCTCCTTCAAAGTCGGATCCCACGGACAGGCACAAAATCGTAATGTGAAAGCAGCCTTAGATTGTATAATATAGCCTCAGATTTGTTATCAAAAGCGGTCTAAAGGTTAGATTAACCATGGGACCATCAACCTTTAATATATGCCTTTACACAATCCTTAGTCAGGTCTCAAAGACCAAACACTATGTATAGGCCCCGTCACACACTACGATATCATTAACGATATTGTTGAAACATCACAGGTCTTGAGACGTTTAAACAATGCTGTAACGTCGTTGTAGCGTGTGACCGTCATGTTCATCTCATTGTGTGGATTAATCTATTCGTCCAGCCTTATATATGATACGTGTCACTCTATATAGTATACCAAATGAGCTAACAACTCATGTTAGCCTGTTAGAATTACCCTGTGAAACCCGGTATATTTGGCCAGGGTCAGAAAAAAGGAAGGAAATTCGGTCTTAACTTATTATAAAGCAGTCAGGTTTTAAATATACCTTCAATCTGCACAACCTGTCAAAGATGTCCTCACACGTGCACGCCGTGCGCCCCATTGCACATATTGGCTTCTCCTTCGTCAGACAAATAAACAGTTGAAGACAAGGTAGTCTCAACAAGCTTGCCCTCACTAAAAGTAACCTCACAAGTGGTTATGGAAGAGCAAAAAAATTGTTTCTTGTCCCACAATTTTCAAACTGACTACATCTTAAAGCAATTTCATGATTAACAAGTGTTCTGTTTTAAAAATGTAGTAGCCGAAGGGGCATGTCCTGGCCATGGTGGGAGACAGTCACTAGTCCGTGAGCTCTGTCCCCTCAGCCTTTGCTAAGCCTGATTCCTCGCTCCCCAGCCCAGGTGAGACTCACTATATGTCGGTGAGAAGGAAGAGCACCCGCCGAGCAGTGACAGCGGGCCCTCCTCGCCCGAAATCCGGAGGTATAACCCGGTTCCTGAGGAGTTCTTGCAGGCCTCCTGGGGATACAGCAGCACGCAAGATGGCGGATCCCGCTCCCCTGCCGGCCAGAGATGCACATGGTGAGGAGAGAGGCTTGCACACGCCTGAACACCCGGGCGAGCTGGCTCCCCCGTTCATCCCACACCGGAGGTCCCGACATGGATCAGCTCGAGACAGCGGAGGCCGCGCAGCAGATAGCGGCCACCGGGGGCGATGACTTACCGGGAGGTTCCCCTGGAGCCTTCCGGCCTGTGTCCGCCGCGGAACTCCCGAGGGAGGTGATGGATGTCGGGGACAGACAGAGGCATTCGACACAAGAAGCAGCGGTAAGCAGAGGGAGCCGGAATGAGGGCCACCGGGTGCTGCCTATGCAGCCTTCCAGCCCAATCACCAGGTCATTTTGGATAAAGTGGGCGTCCTGTTGGAATCATATAGACCCCAGCGGCTGTCATGGTTAGGTAGGATCCATGTTGTAGGGATGGATATTCTCCCAAGGTTCCCATACATCTTTCAGGCTGTGCCCATATGGCCTAACGGTGCGTTTTTCCGCGCCCTCAGATCAGTGATCTCACGCTTTGTTTGGAATGGTAAGAAGGCAAGGGTGAGCTTGAAAATTTTGGCCGCTCCCAGGGAGTTGGGAGGAGCGGGTCTCCCGGATATACGTCGATATTGCTTGGTGGCCATTTTGGTTCGTCTTATAGATTGGCACTTTAAAACCGACTCCAAGCAGTGGGTACGTATGGAGCAGGAGGGCGTCTCGGTGCCCCTTTGTTATTTGCAGTGGATCTCCTCGGGAGCCCTGGCCTCCTTGGATCCTCTCTCTCTATTCACTGCCGAAACGCTCAAAGCGTGGCATATGGCTAGGAGGGAGTTGGCGGAGGTACAGTTCGCCAGTCCTCTGACCCCGATTTTTCATAACCCGGCCTTTCCCCCGGGGATGTCCAGCCGGACTCTTCTGGGGTAGAAGGATGCAGATGATACTCGAATTGGGCATATTTTGCATAACGTCGAGCTTCCTCCCCCCCTTAGTGCCCTTCAGGCCGCCGCTCCATGTGTTAAACTTAAGTGGTGGGAATATCTACAGCTGAGGTCCTTCATAAGCTCCCTCGCGATATGGAGAGTTCCGGTTCTGTCACTCTTGGAAGAGGTCTTTCTGGCCGACGAGACGCCCCCGAGAGGGATCTCGGCTGTTCACGGGATCCTGTCCAGATCTGTAGGTACTAAGGCCCCAGGATATCGGAAGGCTTGGGAGGGGGAACTTTGTAGGGTGCTCCCTGACTTGGAGTGGGAAAGGTGCTTCCTAACGGCTCACAAATCATCTGGCTCCTGCGAGACTTTGGAAAAGAGCCTCAAGTTATGCTACAGGTGGTATTTCACCCCAGATAAGCTGCATAGATTTTCCCCGGACACCTCACCTCTCTGTTGGAGATGCGGCATCGAGACAGGCACTATGCTGCATATATGGTGGAGCTGCCCCTTGATCCAGGAGTTCTGGTTGAATGTGTTCTGTAATTATAACTAAGTCATGGGAAAAAGCCTGGTAGGCACTCCTGAAATGTCCTTGCTCTCTCTGCTCCCTGGCTTTAAGAAGACCCAGAAGAAGGATATTCTTCGATTTTGCCTTGCCGCGGCCCATAATGTGATCCCCCGACATTGGAAGGAACGGGAACCCCCATCCATTTTACAATGGTATTCGGAAATGGAGAAGCTTCGTAGGTATGAGGAATTGTCGGCTGACTTTTCTCAGACCCAACGGGCATATGTGGTTACCTGGACTGAGTGGATTTTGTTTGGTGACGCTCCTAACCATAGGGACCTATTTACCTCAGAGCATTGAGGAATCGTGCGCCCTCCTCCTCTGGATATGTATCCTGTACCGCTGCGCCTTGCACCTCTTTCTCTTTCTTTGCCACACCCTCTGTCCCCCTCTTGTTTCCTCCTCACCTTCCCCTCTCTTCTCCTAGCTTCCTCATCTCTACGATACTCCCCCCTGGACGATTATGGTCTGTTTTATTATGTAAGTTAATAGATGTTTTGAAGTTTATACCCTACAACACTCGGTGCCGTATTGGAACAGGGTGTACCCCTCTTTTGCTTACAGCTAGGGATGGGGTCACCGCCTAGTGTTTGTGGGATGGACAAGGAGAGATATATATAGTCTATAGTTTACCGTAGGCACCTACTGTGCCGTGTTGCTTTTTCGCTCCGTATTATTTCTCCTTGTCAATGTAATGTGACATTTTCTCCGGATTATTCTAATGTTTGTTTTGTTTATACTTGAAAACTTTAATAAAGATGTATTTACCAAAAAAAAATGTAGTAGCTAAAAGGTTTGATCTCTTTGAAAATGGTCTTTCCGCTCCAGTGATGATGCTTAGCTGCTCCACACCAATCTTTGTTGACATGTAGGACAGACAGGGCATGCCTACTGTGACAGCTGTCAGGGGCCCGGCGATGAGTCATAGGAGAGGGGGCCTGGAGAAGTGAGGGGGAGGGCCCTGATCTCCTCTGGGCCAAGCCCCCTCAGCTCTTCTACGGGCCCCTTCTCCTTTAATCTCATCTAGACGCCGCTCAGGGCCAGCGTGACAACCGGCGCAGGGATAACAGTGCATCTGACATGGTCGCATTCCTGGTACGGACGAGAGTGGTGTGATTTGTGCGCGGGCATCCGCCTGCGTACAAATCACATATTGCAGTGAATGGAAGCGCACGTCATGCGCAGAACTGCGCATGACCGTGCGCTCCCATTATAAACATAGGGGCTGCGGTCAGCTTGCGGATCCCTTCCGCACGATGCTGCGGAGGGTCCGCAAATGTGAAGCCAGCCTTAGTGCTACATACAGTGCATTACACATAGTGCATTAATGCCATCTGGCGTTTTATACTGCATTTCTCCAAGTTATCCTATTTACTCATGTTCCCAAATTAAGTCTCATAACCGCCCATACAGTGTATACAGCATAAATTGCCCTCAGCTGCCTGATATCATGGTTTAATTCAGCTTGATTATCGCAGAAGCACTCACAGTTTGCCTTGCTTCTCCATTCTCCATTCTGAATTATAGTGTTAATAGCATGCAGATTGGTTTGAAGTGGAAGTGGATTTATTTAAGTTTTTTAGGAACATTAAAGGACTGTCACCAAATCACCTGTAGCTGTATAATGTCTGAGCATTACACAATCTCATCTTTGTGTGTTTAGTTCAATTAAAGTGCACTTAGTGTTGCAAACTTACTAAATCAGCAGTGGGCGTTCCAAGCTCTTTCTGCGAGGCGGTTCCGGTGCCTGTATTACGCCTAAGGCGTTTTAAATTCTAGCGGCACGATTTAATTGTGCGCATGCACGGTATGATGCCGGACGATTCGGGCTGCGCGCTTCTGACGCATGGCAACTCAGCGCATGCGAATCGTTGTGAAGTCGCCGTGGGTAGAAGCAAGCGACCAGCCCGAATGACGTCACGCATACATGACCGTGATGATGCGGAAATTATGAATCGTGCCCGCGAGAAGTTTGAAAACGCATTAGGGCTATACAGCGCACCAGGGACGCTGCAGACAAGGGGCTTGGAACCCACTGGCATGGATTTAGTAGTTGCAAACGATAAGTGCATTCTATGAACTAAACACCAAGGAGTGAGGACTGTTGTAATCTTAGACGTATTACAGTAAAGGTGATTGGGTGACAGTTCTTAAAAGTATGGTCCATGATAGAATTGTGAAACTAAGCTGAGTGAGTCACATGTCAGATTAAAATAGAAAAGCGACTTTGTGTGAGATAGAAAATCAGCGATAGAAGTACATAGGAGCAGTAACAGACATAAATATGAAGTATCAAGAGTAGTTTAAGCACATACCTAAGGGAATCAGCTATAGAACTACACAGTGACACATTGTATAGCAGGGCAAAGGGCTTGTCATCATGGATAAACAAGAGTATATAGGAGAGATAATGAGACAACTAAATGATGAGACAGTATATAGAAGATTGAATAAAGACCCAAAATTTGATATCCAAAGAAACATATCTAAAGTGTTGGGAGAGGCTGAGCTGGGTGGCATTATAGATGAAGATTTGGCAGATTTCCTCTATATAGAGCATCCAAAAACCCCGGTAATATATGTAAATCCCAAAATACAAAAAACCCTAAAACCCCTACCCCCCTGGAAGACCTATAGTGGCGGGAATAGGATCTGTATTCAGTAATATAGGGATATTTTTGGACAAAGTGATGAGCCCATTTGCAACCTTGGCATCTTCATACATCCGAGACACGAATTAATTTTTACAAAAATTGAGGGAAATTAAAGAAGTACAGAACTGTATACTAGTCTCATTTGAAGTAGTATCTCTATACACTTCTATTGATCATCAAAGGGGGGTAAGAGCAGTGGCCAAAAAGCTAGAAGGAACAACACATAGTGCATCAACGAAACAATTCATTATAGATCTTTTGGAGATAGTGTTAACACAAAACTATTTTCTTTTTGGGGACACATACTATTTGCAGTTAGGCTGAACCGCCATGGGGGCAGGATGGCATGTGCCTACGCAAACACCGTCATGGCGGTACTGGAGGAAGAAATGATCTATGTATCCCACCACTTCGCTAATGTGATGAAGTGGTGGAATACATAGATGTTACATTTGTCCTATGGAGAGGTACAGAAGAGGAGCTCAATGAATTTTTCAAATATTTGAATACGATAGATGGAACAATCAAATTTACTGAATTACATTCTGAGAAGGAAATACAATTTTTGGATGTACTGGTAAAGTTGAGTGGAAATAACATTGAGATGACCTTATATGTTAAAAAAACTGATAAAAATAAACTCTTACACTACACCAGCCATCATCCACTGGCCCTTAAAAAAGCGATACCAGCAGGACAAATGCAAAGGATAAAAGAATAGCAGCAATGAAAATGAGCTGGAGATAAAAACAACAGAGTTATTGGATATATTTATAGAGAGAGGATATCCTAGGGGATTATTGAACGGACAGAGAGACAAGGTATTGAATGAGGTAGGAGGTTCCAATAGGATAAAAAATGGCAAAAGAATACCACTGATATTGACATCTAATGAGGAAGCTCCAGATGTAGCTAAAATAATTAGAAAACACTGGCATATACTGGGAGACTGCATACTAGAAGTGGAGGAGTTTAAAAATAGTCCCCTAATGTCGTATAGAAGAAATAGGAAGATAAAACTGGAATGGTATCCACGGTCCGCGCTGCTGCTCTTTATCCAAGGAATCCACAAGAGGTTATTACCATCAAAAGTTCTTTATTTCATCACACCAACGCGTTTCGGTGCTGTCCCAGCGTTGTGGCGTTGGTGGAGGTTCTGCAGCAGCTGCCTTATGCTTTTAAACTGGTTGTGAGTCTCACAACCATAAAAGGTGAGTGGATACACTTATAATCCACATAAGAACTATAGTGTCTGTTTGATAGGGCACAATCTGCGCCTCTTGTATCTCCCTTCTTTTCTAGTATAGAAGAAATAGGAAAATTAAGGACAGGTTAGTAAGATCTGATTTTGGATCAATGAAAAAAAGTCGCCAGACCACTCTAACTATGGGTAACAGAGTAGGGTGTTACCTATGTGTCTCATGTATCAACTGCTCACATGTGTTGAAAGGAGCGAACTTTACACATGATGGAACAGAGTACAAAATTGAACACTTCTTAACTTGTAACAGCGATTATGTACAGTCATGGCCAAAAGTTTTGAGAATGACACCAAAATTATATTTTCACATGATCTGCTGCCCTCTGGTTTTTATTTGTGTTTGTCTGATGTTTATATCACATACAGAAATATAATTGCAATCATATTATGAGTACCAAAAGGTTATATTGACAGTTAGAATGAGTTAATGTAGCAAGTCAATATTTCCAGTGTTGACCCTTCTTCTTCAGGACCTCTGCAATTCTCCCTGACATGCTCTCAATCAACTTCTGGACCAAATCCTGACTGATAGCAGTCCATTCTTGCATAATCAATGTTTGCATTTTGCCAGAATTTGTTGGTTTTTGTTTGTCCACCCGTCTCTTGATGATTGACCACAAGTTCTCAATGGGATTAAGATCTGGGGAGTTTCCAGGCCATGGGCCCAAAATCTCTATGTTTTGTTCCCTGAGCCATTTAGTTATCAGCTTTGCTTTATGGCAAGGTGCTCCATCATGCTGAAAAAAGGCATTGTTGGGCGCCAAACTGCTCTTGGACGGTTGGGAGAAGTTGCTCTTGGAGGACATTCTGGTACCATTCTTTATTCATGGCTGTGTTTTTAGGCAAGACTGTGAGTGAGCCGATTCCCTTGGCTGAGAAGCAACCCCACACATGAATGGTTTCAGGATGCTTTACAGTTGGCATGAGACAAGACTGGTGGTAGCGCTTACCTCTTCTTCTCCGAGTAAGTTGTTTTCCAGATGTCCCAAACAATCGAAAAGGGGATTCATCAGAGAAAATTACTTTACCCCAGTCCTCACCAGTGCACTCCCTGTACCTTCTGCAGAATATCAGTCGGCCCCTGATGTTTTTTTCTGGAGAGAAGTGGCTTCTTTGCTACCCTCCTTGAAACCAGGCCTTGCTCAAAGACTCTCTGCCTTACAGTGCGTGCAGAAGCACTCACACCAGCCTACTGCCATTCCTGAGCAAGCTCGGCACTGCTGGTAGTCCGATCCCGCAGCTGAAACAGTTTTAAGATACGGTCCTGGCGCTTGCTGGTCTTTCATGGGTGCCCTGGAGCCTTTTTGACAACAATGGAAGCTCTCTCCTTGAAGTTCTTGATGATGCGATAGATTGTTGACTGAGGTGCAATCTTTCTAGCTGCGATACTCTTCCCTGTTAGGCCATTTTTGTGCAGTGCAATGATGGCTGCACGTGTTTCTTTAGAGATAACCATGGCTAACTGGAGAGAAACAATGATACCAAGCACCAGCCTCCTTTTAAAGTGTCCAGTGGTGTCATTCTTACTTAATCATGACTGATTGATCGCCAGCCCTGTCCTCATCAACACCCACACCTTTGTTAATGGAACAATCACTAAAATGATGTTAGCTGCTCCTTTTAAGGCAGGACTGCAATAATGTTGAAATGTGTTTTGGGGGTTAAAGTTCATTTTCTAGGCAAATATTGACTTTGCAAGTAATTGCTGTTACGCTGATCACTCTGTATGACATTCTGGAGTATATGCAAATTGCCATTAGAAAAACTGAAGCTGTAGACTTTGTTAATATTAATATTTGTATCATTCTCAAAACTTTTGGCCATGACTGTAATCTATATGCTGGAGTGTCCCTGTGGTTTAAAGTATATAGAGGAAACCACACTGGAACTTAAAATATGATTTAGCCAGCACCGTTACACTATTCGTAAGAAAAGGAAAGATCTCCCTGTACCTAGGCATTTTATTGAGCATAAGCACACTGAAAGAGATCTTAAGTTTAGATTGATAGACATGGTACCCCAACAAAGACGAGGGAGTGATAGAACAAGGTTGTTAAAGATTAAGGAATTAGAATGGATCCACAAATTGGACACATTAAAACCTAAGGGGACGAACATCGATTATAGATTAAATATTATGCTAGAATGAGTTAAAAAGGAGTCCTAAATTGGGCTGGATAACCCTAAGAAGAAGCGAATTTGATGCATTGTAGTATTAAGTAAGGAGCACTAGTCACAACCTTGTCACTACTTTAACACGAAAATTTAGTAGAAGATTAATTTTTTATAATCTTTGTACTCTGATGGATTTCTTATGATTCCTTATATATGCTTATGTCTATATATTTTGTTTCATGTTAAGGCAGATGGTGGATGTAACAGCTGAAAGATATCATGGCAACAGCAGCGAGAGAAGATAAGCCTACTAACAATAACAAAACTGCATATCGCCGCCATTAAAACCTTGGGCACATAATTAAGATATATATATATATATATATATATATATATATATATATATATATATATATATATATATATATATATATATATTATATATATATAACACACACCCTTTAACCACTAATATGAGTCACATAAAAAGAAGAGAAAAAAATGAGTAAAGCACTTTTTAAGTTAATAGTGCACTCAAGCACTTTTTATATATGGTGAATGGGTCATTCCATGTCAAGTGAACCAATGATTATTACCTCTATATTTTTAATTCTTTTGAGATTTTGTTATTTGATAATAGCATGTCAGACAATGCAAAATGTGAAGAGAAATTTTTTTTTTTAAATTTATTTATTTTTTAAATGATTTTCAAAGTTCGGAAAAAGTGCGAATTTCGCTGTTGCCTGCCTTTACGTTTCTCCTCATAACTAAGGCTAGGAATAAGATAGAGAGACAAAATAAACACCATTCTACTCAGAACTATACAGGCTGTCACCAGATATGTCACAGGAGGATCTTTGTTAATATTTTACCCATGTGATCACAAGCGCAAAACTTTAAAACGTATTTACGAAAAATCGGTGCGCTTTAAATATTTCAAAAACTGCCCATGTGTCTGCTTTGCTCTTAGCCACATATGTACCAAATTTCAAGTTGGGATCGCGATGGGATCATATTTTAAAATATTTTACTATTAATAGCGTCAATGGGTCATTCCATATCAAGTGATCTAAATATGAATATTTTTTTTTACCTGACGTCTTTTTATTTTTTTTCCTTTATGAAGTACTACTTTAGTTAATTACAAATTAAAAGTTTAGAATTTTTTTCTTCATCAGTTAATTTTTTACAGATTTTTAAAGTTTAAAAAAAGTGTGAATTTTGGCCTGGTATGACTTTACATTTTTTATCTTGGGCTAGAAATAAGATAGAAAACAAAATAAACACCATTCTACTCAGAACTGTCCAGGCTTTCACCAGATATGTCACAAGAATATATTTGTTAATTTAAATTTTTTACCCATGCGAACGCAACATTTTGAAACGCATTTCTGAAAAAAGTTTTAATAAAAATTTTCCAAAACTGCCCATGTGTCTTTTATGCTCTTAGCCACATCTGTACCAAATTTCAAGTTGGGATCGTGATGGGATCATATTTTAAAATATTTAACTATTATAGTGTCAATTCAAAAATCTTGAATTCATTTCTGTTCAACCTGTGGTCTAAAAGCGTGGGGTCTATATTTATCAAATCCATTATTTTTAGACATTACTGTATTATTTTGATATGTTACAGCTTAGAAGCAGGAGAGGACATATAGGAAAAAGCTTTGTTAGGGCTCAACCTGAGAAAGCACAGGGATAGACAGTGAATGCAGAGCAGATGATAGGCCAGCAGCTCTGTCAATTATGTTAAGTGTCTACCCACTGCATTCAGGAAGTAAGACAGCTCGTTCAGACCTTTCATGTCCTGACATGTCTGGACATCTTCACTCCTGAACAAACAATAGTCTGTACAAAGCCATCAAGGCTGTGTACTAAAATATGGGTGAGTAAATATATTAATAGTTTAATGCTTTTATTATTAAGGGCCAATACACACAGTGCTATTCTTAGGGATCATCATTCAGAAAAACAGCCCCATTGATTTCTATGGGGTTCACCACTGCAGTGTTTTTGGAAACACTCAAGAGTGAGTAAATCACTGCTTGAACTACTTTTTAATCGCTGCAATAAACGCAGCATTTATCATTTATATAAAAAAGCTGCCATTTTTTTCACTAGCGATTAAAAAAACTAACACATATGTGGTAAAAACTTGGTAGAAAAACAAGCTGCCAAAACTGCAGCGTGTATCTGCAGACAGAAAAAACTGTGCGCGCTAGCCCTAAAACTCACTTTATAGTAATACAGTTCTATCTCAAGTGTACTGTAAATCTTTATTTTTATTACCTATTTTCCTTACTTAAAGGGAACCAACCACCTCAGATGACGACTATAAGCAGTTAATACATGTCCCTGCACCCTACCTAGTACGTTCCACCTATACTTTTGTTAAGAATATTGATAATCATAAATCGAAATATACACTTTGTAAAAATACAGGCCTGGCGACTTCTGGGCGTCTCCCTCGGGCTGAGCTACTAGTGGGCTGTGTCTTCTATAGCATTACTGGCTGTTCTACCCCTCCCTCTTACTTTGCAGGACGTCACTGAAGGGAGTGATATTATCTGTCAGTGGGCGGGCACGCAAGACTGCTCCCGTCCCCGCACGTCATCGGAGGCAGACAGAGTCACGTGCACTCACATCGTCACTTCCTGTCGGCTCCGTGCAGTGACGTGCAGCTGAGGGATACCGTATGAGCAAAACGCATTGCGGCGAGCGGACGTAGTATCAGCTTAATGAAAGATACCACGTCCGCTCGCCGCAATGCGTTTTGCTCATACGGTATCCCTCAGCTGCGCGTCACTGCACGGAGCCGACAGGAAGTGACGATGCGAGTGCACGTGACTCTGTCTGCCTCCGATGATGTGCGGGGACGGGAGCAGCCTTGCGTGCCCGCCCACTGACAGATAATATCACTCCCTTCAGTGACGTCCCGCAAAGTAAGAGGGAGGGGTAGAACAGCCAGTAATGCTATAGAAGACACAGCCCACTAGTAGCTGAGCCCGAGGGAGACGCCCAGAAGTCGCCAGGCCTGTATTTTTACAAAGTGTATATTTCGATTTATGATTGTCAATATTCTTAACAAAAGTATAGGTGGAACGTACTAGGTAGGGTGCAGGGACATGTATTAACTGCTTATAGTCGTCATCTGAGGTGGTTAGTTCCCTTTAATGTTAACTGTATTTTTCCCACACAGCAATGGCTGCTACTTCTCAAGAAACAGCATTTTATCATAGACACTGTTGCAATCCTTTTGAAAAAATATGAATATGATTGGCGCTGGTGGCTGGCTACTGTCCTCTCCAAAGATTGTGAAAATGAAGAAGTAGAATTGACTTTATTGCATCCTTCTGGTCCAGCGCCATCCTTTGTGTATCCAAGAAAGCCAGACATTTTAAAAGTGCACAAAAATCAGATATTAACTCAGGCGGAGCCTAACACCGTGACAGGCCGGACATACTCTGACACACAAGGAAATGGCGATTGCTAGTAAGCGTTTATGGACAAGATTACATTTCACCCACTAGAAGGGACAAATTGATAAAATGCCACTTTAAAAACATACTATTAATTGTTTGATTAGTTCATAATTTATAGAACGATGATTTAACTACTGTACTATTCTTATTAAACACTTCATAAATCACATGTTTAGTGATAGAATAGAAAACAAATTTAGATGTATAAATAGGGGTTAACATTTTTGGTTCTTTTAATCTTGTTTAATCAAACTTGAGGATATGATCACCTTTCTTCTTTTGGTTTGTTCAATACATTCAAGTTGAATATGCTGAGCGTTGTGTTCTGATGATTAAGATGTATTTATCCTGGCACTTATGGGATTTGTTTTTTTGTGTTTCTTTTTTGTTGCATATAAATGTTTTATTCAATAAGTTGTCATAACTCATACAACCATAAAATAAAAAATATATAAATTTGACAGGTCCCAAGTTGAATCTCTGCACAAATATAACCAAGAACACAATCAGTCATTTTTTCACAATTGCCCGTCAATAGTTTGAATTTGATATAAAGAAACAGTCTTGTAACATCTCAGATGAAAGCTGTTACCGTTCTGAGTAAAATGATGCCTCTCCCACTTCATTATCTTATTTCTAGCCTGAGATAAAAAAATGTAAAGTCATACCAGGCCAAAATTCACCCTTTTTTTAAACTTTAAAAATCTGTAAAAAATTAACTGATGAAGAAAAAAATTCTAAACTTTTAATTTGTAATTAACTAAAGTAGTACTTCATCAAGAAAAAGAATAAAAAAAAATCTAAAGACGTCAGGTAAAAAAAAATATTCATATTTAGATCACTTGATATAGAATGACCCATTGACGCTATTAACATTTAAATATTTTAAAATATGATCCCATCGCGATCCCAACTTGAAATTTGGTACAGATGTGGCTAAGAGCATAGCAGACACATGGGCAGTTTTTGAAATATTTAAAGCGCGCCGATTTTTCGGAAATGCGTTTTAAAGTTTTGCGCTTGCGATCACATGGGTAAAATATTAACAAAGATCCTCTTGTGACATATCTGGTGAAAGCCTGCATAGTTCTGAGTAGATTGGTGTTTATTTTGTTTCTCTATCTTATTTCTAGCCCGAGATATGATAGAAAATGTAAAGCCATAGCAGGCCAAAATTCGCACTTTTTTAAAACTTTAAAAATCTGTAAAAAAATTAACTGATAACGAAAAAAATTCAAAACTTTTTTTTTGTAATTAACTAAAGTTGTTCTTCATATAGAAAAAAATTTTAAAAAATCTGAGGACGTCAGGGAAAAAAAAAATTTCATTTTTGGATCACTTGGCATGGAATGACCCGAATATGATATATGTATTATGGTAATATGTTAATAAATATCCAATTGAATTATATCAAAAGATTGAGGATATTATTTATGGAGTGTGATAAGGTTAGCCGAAATACTCATAACAAGATTACCGTAACTCTATTGATCCCATGATGAGTATACAGTAATACAGCCTAAAAACTGTTTGCTGCGTGCTGATAGGTGAACCTGTAATGAGCATCGTAGGGTGCTATAGCAGGGGAACCCTGGGTGAAGGGTGGAAATAATAAGCTAATGGAATATAAAAGGCAAAAACCTTAACATTAAAGAGAGCAACATTAAATAGAGGTAATATAAATCAATTTGTGGTATAAGAGTACAGAATTAACAATATGGAGCCAATAGTGTGAAGTAGTGGTATGTAATGAGGAGCGCAGTGTAGATGTAGTGTTAATAAACACCAACGATGGGTGCAGACCTCAAAGCAGGTACTGCGCATGCGCTGTAGTCTAAAGATGGCTCGGGGCGGATATCCGAGATATCCATAGCAACGGCCACTAACTATGCGCAATGCGCAGGAGTGGGCATCTAGCACATGGAGGATGGAGACGCAGACAAACTGTGAGTGCTTCTGCGATAATCAAGCTGAATTAAACCATGATATCGGGCAGCTGAGGGTAACTTATGCTGTATACACTGTATGGGCGGTTATGAGACTTAATATTGGGAACATGAGTAAATAGGATAACTTGGAGAAATGCAGTATAAAACGCCAGATGGCATTATTGCACTATATGTAATGCACTGTATGTAGCACTAAGATAAAGAGGTGTGTGTATATATAATGTAACAGGGAATTATTAGTTTATAAGATGAGCAAAGATAGATATATTATGTAAATGAGATGTAAGGATGTATAAAAGGCCCTGCTTTAGTTGTGGTTGGCTGCTGGAAGAAGGGAGACTTGTCCCGAAACGTTGCTGTACACCTGAAGGCCCAATAAAGGCAGACTGAATAAAGGAAAGGAGTGCTGCAGTCGATTTATTGAATACTGGAGACAGTGGATGGGAAAAACTGGACTGAATTGCACCCTGAAAAGCTGTGCTGCTTTCTTTATAAATATTTCTATTTTTATATATCATCTATCTATCTATTTCTATATCTATCTGTCTCTACACAGCACAATACTCTATATACAGGTCCACACTACATTCTATATTACAGTGTGTCTCTATATATTGTATGTATATAGTGTGGACTTGTATATACAGTATAGTGCTATGTATACAAGATAAACTGCCATCAATCATTAATGTGCATACAGCCAACAGTCTCTAATGTGTATACAGGCAGCAGGTTTGTGTATACAGCCAGTAGTCTCTGTGTATATGGCTGGCAGTCTCTAATGTGTACACAGCTGGCAGTCTCTAACGAGTACACAGCCAGCAGTCTCTAATGTGTACACAGCCAGCAGTCCCTAATTTGCATATGATCAGTAGTCTCTAATGTACATACAGCTGGCAGTCTTTAATGTGTATACGGCCAGCAGTCTCTGTGTATACAGCCAGAGTCTCTAATGTGTATCCAGCTGGAAGGCTGTGTATACAGCCAGCAGTCTCTGTGTATACAGCTGGCAGCCTCTGTGTATACAGCTGGCAGCCTCTAATGTGCATACGGCCAGTAGCCTCTAATGTGCATACAGCCAGCAGCTGTCTATTGTGTATATGGCCTGCAGCCATCTCCATTATGTATATGGTCTGCAGCCTTCTATTGTGTATACACAGCCATCTCCATTGCATATATAGCTCGCAGCCATTTCCATATGGCCTGCAGCAGTCTCCATTGCATATACAGTCAGCAGCAGTCTCCATTGAGTATACGGCCAGCAATATCTATTGTGTATTATCTTGTGTTTATAGCCAGCAGCAGTCTCTATTGTGTATTCTCTATTGTGCGTGCAGCCAGCAACAGTCTCTATTGTGTATACTGCCAGCAGCAGTCTCTATTGTGTATTCTCTATTGTGTACAGCCAGCAGCAATCTCTATTGTGTATAGAGCGCAAAGCAGTCTCTATTGTGTACGTGTGTGTGTGTACAGATATATGTACCGTATGTGCTTGAGGAAGGTAGTCACACCAAAATGTTGCACCACAGGGCTGAATAAAAATCCCTTTTTTCACTTTATTTTGGAGTGCTGCCTGATATATATATATATGTATATTTTGAGGTAGCACCCGGGGAACCCGCTTGCATAACGACAAGAATACGTGTTTATAATTTAACCAATGGCTACTCGTTTATTTTTCACATACTAATAACATAACCCGGGTAGCATGTTTGACACATTGCACATTGATTGTAAACACCATACATACATACATCATACATTTACATAGAACATTGCATAACACATATATTGCACATAACCTCATATAGTTACCCGGCACCTGTAACAACCTATCTGTCCCCATTGGAGCTCTACTGACAGCTACCGTTGTGATCACGGCCTCCGGCCTATCTACACTTTACACATACATTTATAAGTTTACCATATATATATATATATATATATATATATATACACATATCAAAGGGCCCTGTGGGTCCCAATGCCGGTACCCACCGCCTGGCGTCAGTCACCCAACTCAATGACTCCATATTTACCCCGTAGTCAGGATTCCTGCCTGACCGGGACCTTACATACCACATGTGATCCATCCTACAATATTCATAGACCCCATGCATCCTCACATCCGCTCACAGCCCATCATACTACATCCATGGACTGTGGCTCCTCCATGACCATAACAGGGACCTGGTCAACCGTAGAATCCGGGCTAACCTTGCGTCACCATGGCCTACTCACCAAGGTATGGGCCACCAGTCGCCAGCAAACCTCCATCTCATGGCAGGTCTCCAGGTCGACGACTGTACCCTGTGTCTGAGTAGCACCCTCCCGGATCAGCCATGGTTACCCTTCTAGGAGCCTTCGTGACCCCTGTGTCTGGCCACAGGCACACCCACACCATTAGAGGCCGTGGTTGAGGGACAGGTACCCGCTGCAAGCAGCAGGGCAAGCCTCCCTCTTGTCCCACAGGGACAGAACGCCTCCAATGCCATCCACTCCAGCTGGGGCTCTCCCACAGAATCCGCACATGCCCTTTCTATCTAAGCCATAACATATACACATAGTTCAACAGGTCCCTTACTATCTAGTCGGACCTAAGGGCGGCTATGCCCGCCTGGCACATTTCACGCACAAGGTGCACAGTTCACTCAAGCATTCGGGAACTGCTTTTCTTACCGGGCATGGATCCGGGTCTCGCTGCCTGGGTCACGGGTCCACCAAGCGTCCCCAAGGGCTCCTTTCCCGGACGTGTCTCAACCACACGCCCGGACCAGTCTCCACCTGGGTCAGCCCCGGCTTCCCCACTCCAGGAGCTGTAACAACACCGGTCCTAGCCAGCGGTATGGAGCTAGCACACTCCCATCATGTTCTCACACAGAGCCCTGGACTGCTCTGTACTCTGGCTGATGATCCAGCCCAACATGCTCTCAGGCTGCTCTCTGGCTGATAATGAATCTGATAATGATCTCCCAGTCTCTCAGCTGGCAGGTTCTTATCGTGCGTGCCACGCCCACTCTTACACATCCACCTGAGCTGCTACTACTCAGGACACACCCACCTGACACACCCACCTGGGCTGTCAGCAATCAGCACCCATTACATTCCTCAGGGCCTCATTGGTCTCATGAGCCACTCAATAGTCTCATGAATGTTTCAGCTTTACAGCACACACTATCACATTTAACTTACTTCTTTGAAGTTGCTGGGCACAGCTGCAGCTCTCTTCCCCTTTTGGATTTAACCACGCTCCAGGCTGGAGCTCACATGGACACCGCCGTCACACCGCCTTGCTGCTCCTGGTCATGTGTGGTGCACATCCGGTCACAAGGTCATTGCTTAGCAACGGGTATATACAGAGGCGGCAGCACTCACCAATCTTCAAGTCGATTCTTTATTGTACAAACAGCATAAAAGGCGATCATCAAAGGTGTTTACAGGGGATGCAGGGGGGAGGGTGGGATGTCCCTCAAGCGACGGGCCGTTTCACGCCCACCATAGGGCGCTTCTCCAGGCTATGGCACCTCACAGTCCAATATCGGGCTGTGTAAAACGGCGATGCGATGGCGGCAAAAGTGCGCTTAAAAAGCGCGCTCCCGCGTCGTTGGCTGCGATATCGGGACGATATCGCGACGTGTAAACCCACCATAAGAGTCACAGAAACACACTCAGCTTTTATGCACACACTAATTGCAAGCAAACAGGTCACAGGTGGGGATGTTACCTTTATTAGCCACTGAAACCCATTTGTGTTAACTTCTGTGCATGTTATTAGGCCAAATTCACCACATTTTCATCAGAATAATTTAGATGTTTTTGATTGTCATTATGATTTAAAAAGAGAGACCACAGTACTTTGACTATAAATGGCTTCACCCAACCACTAACCATGAGTGGAAAAAAAGTTTTTGTGTTATCATTCATATTCTCTGAAAAAAGGCCAAGAAAGCAAAAAAATCTGCCGCTGCATTTAAACTTTTGAGCACAACTGTATATTCACATATGTGTGTTTAAGACTTATTATAATCTGACAGAACCTGAAAACCCATCTCTTTAGGAAAGCTTACAGCCAGCAATGACCATTCTGCCGCCTCACTACCACTAGATCTGCTGCTTCACCTCCACCAAGAGCTGCTGCACCCCGACCTCCTGTTTCCTCCCCATTATCCTGTAGAAGGTAAGTCCGAAAGGACAGGGTCCTCTCCACCCTGTACCAGTTTGTCACTGATAGTTTGTTCATTGTATTTTTAACTTGTTTGTATGTAACCCCTTCTTATGTAATGCACCATGGAATTAATGGTGCTATATAAATAATAATACCGTAATCTGTACAACAGTAAGGCTGTGTTCACACATTGCGTATTTTGCCGCGCTTTTTTACGCGAGCTTTTCAAAATACGCAATGTGTTTTGTGTCTGCCAGCAAAGTGAATGGGAAATTCACTTTGCCGTGCAGACATTGCGTAAAAATACGCAGTGCTTTTTTTGGGAGAAAGCGCAGCTGCGTAAAGAATTGAGATGTCAATTCTTTACCCAGCTGCTCCTGCGTTTTCTCCCTGTGATGTCACGCCTTTTCCCGGTGTCCGCTGCCAAGAGATCTGTGTCCTGCAAGATCCTGCGGTGACGTCAGAGGGGCGTTCCGGCGCTGATTGGCTGCTCGCGGTCATGTGATATGTATCACATGACCGCGAGCGCCCAATCAGCGCTGGGAACGCCCCTTTTGACATCACCGCAGGTCCTGGCAGAAGACACCTCGCTTGGCCTAATTACCGGACACCGGGAAAAGGCGTCGGACAGGTAAAGTATTCATTCTTTTTTATTTTTCATACACTTGCCGTTGTTTAATTTAGATTTCGCAGTGTATACTAATACACTGCGAAATCTAATGGGGCTGTCACAGAGGGGAGGAGGAAGCAGGATTCTTCCTCCCCTCTGTGACATCACTGCACTTTCTGGGGTACAGAAAGCGCAGTGTGTGAAAGCCCCTGCGTATTTTGTTGCGCTTTTTTTGTGCGGCTGAAAAACGTAGCAAAAAAGCGTGCGCGAAAAAGCGCAACAAAATACGCAATGTGTGAACGCAGCCTAAAGTTTTTATGTACTTCACTCCTGTAAAGTGATGACCGGCCACTGCCAAGGCTGAACTGCTGGTAAGACAGCACTCCGAGAAACTCAGAGACCCTTTACCCCTATACAGGGATCTGAAATTACTGCGGAGCCCAGGAGGTAACTGCCTGTAGGTGAGCAGCAGATCAGAGCAGGGAGGTCGCCAGGTAGGGTCAAAGATTAGGAAGTCAGGGAGTTCAAAATCAGGATCCAAAAGAGAAGTCAGATGGCAGCGTCAAAACCGGGATCACAGCAAAAGTACAAAATCGTCAGGTGGTAGAAGAGTCAATGGCTGAGAGGCGCTGTGCATATAAGGCAACTTCCCCCTATGGAAGGTGCCCAAGCAACGTCTCCATTCCTAAGTGGCGTTGCTAGTTGTCAGGTCCCCAGTCCCTGTACCTAGCCTCTGTTTTGGGACCTTTATCTTGTTCCTTGAAACGTATGTTTGTCTCGCCATAGCGCCTGCTATACTGCACCTACCTACTATACTGCATCTGTCTGCACAGAGACTGCTACGTCTGTACCTGAACCTTATGGCTTGTTGCTCATGGCAACCACTGAACTTTTCCTCCTATGTGTCTGGATCTACCACCATAGACAGACATTGACTGTGATTATATCCATCTCTGTTCGAAGGACCAGCTTCCACAGCTCTCCTGTGGTTCAGTGCGTCCATATCCCCAATCTCATTGTCACACCATGGACTTGGAAGCATCCGGACACTGCGTGTGACAGTGGCGCACGGACCAACGATGTCCAGCACACTACCCACAACAACAGACTGGGGAAACACCGAGGAGGATGGGGGACAAATACAACGGGAGCCCTGCTTGTAGAGAACAGGGGAAAAGACAACTCCTGTGCTAACCTGCAACTGTGCCCTGAACTCCCTACCGTCATTATATGGGTTATTTCATCCCATCGACGAGCAGGATACCTATGCCCTTGCTGGCCCTGATGTAAACCCTCAATAGGGAGATGGCTGGCGGGACCACTAGTCCCAACCACTGCAATAAACAAGTCAAGAAGGGAAGACAGACAGGGAGACAAGGCAATTTAACGCCTCCTGCCACACTCCAAGGCAGCAGACGGCTTGGCTACGATCAGCTCTCTAGGGTACTACCTACACCTCATGTAGATAGGCCAGGAATGAGTTCAATCACCAGCAAGGAATGCTGGATCATGTGACCATATAAAGGAGATGGGAGTGATCACAAAGTAGCCATACCTGGAAAGAGAACTAGGGAGCTTGCTAGCAACAGAAACTGACATTAACTCCAACACTGCCAAAGGAAAGAAACACGTTAATAGAAAGCCTCAATACAGAAAAGAAACTGGGGTCCCAAACCAGTCACAAGTCTCCAAAGTAAGAGAGACCATCATGACACTCACATCCCCATGAGCGTAACAAGAAGTCTAAGACTATGTGATAATTTGACTAAAATAGGAGGAAGTCTACATAGCCATTTTGGACGATACTTGGTGCGTTCATTCATTAGGTTGTGTATATTTATTTCCCCTCCCTATTACTAGCGTAGCTGCACTTTATAGAGCAGCATAGGGTTATTTAAAGGGGGAGTCAACGTTGATACGTATGTGACTTAGGATGCTGACTTACCTAACCCCTGACATGGCTACTGTGCAGATATAGAAACGACCATTTTTGCATGCTATCTCAATTTTTCTCATATTCGTCTCCACGGTGGCTTTCAATAAAATGGTTCTGGAGATCGCGGTACGTGCATGCGCTAATTCGGGTGCCATTTTAAGAACGTCACAAACACAATGCCAATACACATACGCCGACAGAAGTGGCAGTGGCTGTGAAAAATTTAAAGAAAGGGAGGGCAAGCCAGGTGGAGGAACATATACGTGAGGACCCGACCCACAAAGGTCTGCCCTGCTGCACCCGTCAATCAAGTGCTGCATACATTTCTGCAAGTGTGCAAACATGCTAACGCCAGTATGGCACCGGCTTTACTTCCGAAACGAAAATCCTGGTGGTTGGTTTCCTTTAAGTGATCTCTCACAGTGTCTACTGGTGCACATCACCATCTGCTGGTTAGAGGAGGCAGCAGGAACTAGACTAGCGAAGTGTGTGTTTCCTTGAGGGAAGAGTTTAGAAATGCCAGATCAGGTGACAGTTGTAAAAGATTCGGCTGAGCCAAGTAGAGGGGGACTTGGCGCCAGAGCCTATGCCAGGCAGGTCATGTGGTCGCATAATGGCTTTACAGTTACCATCGCCACAGAAGGGATCGAAGGTGGTGATTCCCAGAGAATGCATTAACTATACCTGAACCGAGAGGAATGTCAGTGGCCTGACTTCAGAGGAAGATCAGTAACCTGAGCTAAGAGGAAGATCGGTGGGCTGAGCTGTGATTGGTGGCTTGTGCTCAGAGGAGTAAACGCTGTAGGTCAAGCACTGAAGATCCGCAGATGAAGCATGGAAGCCCAGCTCCTGTAGGACAGTGACCAGATCCGGCTGGAGCGGAGGACCGTTCACGTGGGCCGTTGCTGTCCTGCACTGACATACCGTACTGAACTAGAACCGCACTTCAAGGGTCCTCAATGTCTTGCGAGTGATTAAACTAAAAATAAAAGCAACTCACTAAAAATTACTAAACGAAAAAACAAATCACAGAAAAAAGCAGCCATACAATACCTGATCACCATATGAATGCCCTGCAGGATGCAGCAGACGCCCTTTAAAGGTGGAGGTAGCACAGGTGCAAACTGCTGATGAGACACTCACACCCCACCAGTACCAGCACTGTGGTGCTCCTCGTTATCTAATTGTATACTCACACCCCACCAGACATGATTGTTTATGCCCTTTACTCTAATTTAGTGTAGGGGCCCCCAGTGCAGGCAGTGAGCCCCTCCCCCATGTATGGTAGGTGAGTGTTCATCAGTATGTTACCCATCCTGCAGTGCACTGGGATAGTGAACAGTTTCCTGTATTGTTGATCCAGGATCCTTTCAGTGACTGCTGTTTGATCCAGGATTTGGTATCAATGTGAAGATGACACTGATCTAATCTGCAGTGGGTGAATGAGACCTAATAGCAGACTACAAGACAAGCCTGCTGCATCCAATCACATCAGGCGAAGCAGGTGTAGGCGTGGTCTGAACATTGTCCAGCGAATGAACGTCTAACGTCAGAGCTGCAATATGTCACTATAGCTCCGCCCACAAACAGCGGACGCACGTATTACGTATAGCAGAGCACGCACGTGAAACGCAAGTTTTGAAACGCAAGAGGTTGCATCCACTTCCGCATATCTTTCCTTTACCCGGCTGCCGCGGTAACGCTGTGACAGTATAGCATCATCATGCTGTGGGGGTCCTCACACCTGCGTATATGACGGGGGGCACGCCACCACTAGGTATGTAGCTACGGTTCATGGGACTGACACCTTGTAGGACCTCAGTAGTCGCGCCCAAAGCGGCCTCCGTCGTCTACGGAAACAACGGGGACCGGGACAGCTCCTCCCCGCACTATGACAATGGCCGCGTCCATCCCACGGAGCGCACCATCTGCACTCCTCCCAGCGGGGGTTTCCAGCTGCTGCTGTAGAATGCCGGCTGCTGCAGGGGAGAGTGACGCTGGGGTGTGGCGCACTCGTGTGAGCGGCTCTCACCCGCTCTGTGCGCCTGCGCCGGCTCGGAGCCTGTGCAGTGATGTCCTGTTTTTGTGTCCCCCCCTACAGCTGTCACTTGTGAGCCGCCCGGCACTTCCCTGTTCTGAAAAGTTGGATTGAAGATTCCGGTGTCCGCAGGGCGGCCCGACCCGAGGGGGGATCCAGAGTCAGGCCCGGAGCCCAGCCTGTGCTGAAGGATGAGTGCCGGAGAGGAGCCGGGGCAGAATATCCACTGCACATCCTGGTCTGGAATAATGACTTCCGAACCCTGAGGAGGGAGGAAGTAGGAGCTGGAGGGAGGAATGGTAAGAGTGCTGGGGAGCTGGAGGGAGGGAATGGTAAGAGTGCCAGGGTATTCTGCTGTACGTAGGGGAGCTGGAGGGAAAGGTAAGAGCTCCAGGTATTCTGCTGTATGTAGGGGAGCTGGAGGGAATGGTAAGAGTGCTGGGGAGCTGGGAGAATGGTAGAGTGCTGGGAGCTGGAGGGAATGGTAAGAGGCCAGGGTATTCTGCTGTATGTAGGGGAGCTGGAGGGAATGGTAAGAGCGCCAGGGTATTCTGCTGTATGTAGGGGCTGAGGATGGTAAGAGGAGCTGGTAGGGAATGGTAGTAGGGAGCTGAGGGAAAGGTAAGAGCTCCAGGGTATTCTGCTGTATGTAGGGGAGCTGGAGGGAATGGTAAGAGTGCTGGGGAGCTGGAGGGAGGGAATGGTAAGAGTGCTGAGGAGCTGGAGGGAATGGTAAGAGCGCCAGGGTATTCTGCTGTATGTAGGGGAGCTGGAGGGAATGGTAAGAGCGCCAGGGTATTCTGCTGTATGTAGGCGAGGAGCTGGGGGAAATGGTAAGAGCCCAGGGTATTCTGCTGTATGTAGGGAGCTGGAGGGAATGGTAAGAGTGCTGGGAGCTGGAGGGAATGGTAAGAGTAGATGCTGAGGAGCTGGAGGGAATGGTAAGAGCGCCAGGGTATTCTGCTGTATGTAGGGGAGCTGGAGGGAAAATGGTAAGAGCGCAGGTCCTGGGGGAGCTGGAGGGAATGGTAAGAGTGCGGGACTGCAGAGGAGGGAGGCTGAGAGGAGAATGGTAAGAGCGCCAGGGTATTCTGCTGTATGTAGGGAGCTGGAGGAAATGGTAAGAGCGCCAGGGTATTCTGCTGTATGTAGGGAGCTGGAGGAAAGGTAAGAGCCAGGGTATTCTGCTGTATGTAGGGGAGCTGGAGGGAAAGGTAAGAGTGCTGGGGTAATGGAATGTAGTGGAGAGCTGGAGGAATGGTAAGAGCGCCAGGGTATTCTGCTGTATGTAGGGAGCTGGGGGAAATGGTAAGAGCCCCAGGGTATTCTGCTGTATGTAGGGAGCTGGGGGAATGGTAAGAGGCCAGGGTATTCTGCTGTATGTAGGGAGCTGGAGGGAATGGTAAGAGTGCTGGGGAGCTGGAGGGAGGGAATGGTAAGAGTCCAGGGTATTCTGCTGTAGTAGGGGAGCTGGAGGAAATGGTAAGAGCCCAGGGTATTCTGCTGTATGTAGGGGAGCTGGAGGGAATGGTAAGAGTGCTGGGGAGCTGGAGGGAGGGAATGGTAAGAGTGCTGAGGAGCTGGAGGGAATGGTAAGAGCGCCAGGGTATTCTGCTGTATGTAGGGGAGCTGGAGGGAATGGTAAGAGCGCCAGGGTATTCTGCTGTATGTAGGGGAGCTGGAGGGAATGGTAAGCGCCAGTATTGCTGTATAGGGGAGCTGGAGGGAAAGGTAAGAGCTCCAGGGTATTCTGCTGTATGTAGGGGAGCTGGAGGGAATGGTAAGAGTGCTGGGGAGCTGGAGGGAGGGAATGGTAAGAGTGCTGAGGAGCTGGAGGAATGGTAAGAGCGCCAGGGTATTCTGCTGTATGTAGGGGAGCTGGAGGGAATGGTAAGAGCGCCAGGGTATTCTGCTGTATGTAGGGGAGCTGGAGGGAATGGTAAGAGCGCCAGGGTATTCTGCTGTATGAGTGAGGGAGTAAGGCTGGAGTGGAGGAATGGTAAGAGGATGGCTGGGATGGAAGAGCGTATTGTGTAGTAGGGAGCGGAAATGGTAAGCAGTGCTGGGAGCTGGAGGAGGGAATGGTAAGAGCGCCAGGGTATTCTGCTGTATGTAGGGGAGCTGGAGGAATGGTAAGAGCGCCAGGGTATTCTGCTGTATGTAGTGGAGCTGGAGGGAAATGGTAAGAGCTCCAGGGTATTCTGCTGTATGTAGGGGAGCTGGAGGAATGGTAAGAGTGCCAGGGTATCTGCTGTATGTAGGGGAGCTGAGGGAAAGGTAAGAGCGCCAGGGTATTCTGCTGTATGTAGTGGAGCTGGAGGAAATGGTAAGAGCGCCAGGTATTCTGCTGTATGTAGCGGAGCTGGGGAAATGGTAAGAGCGCCAGGGTATTCTGCTGTATGTAGGGGAGCTGGAGGGAATGGTAAGAGTGCCAGGGTATTCTGCTGTATGTAGGGGAGCTGGAGGGAATGGTAAGAGTGCTGCGGGAGCTGGAGGGAGGGAATGGTAAGAGTGCCAGGGTATTCTGCTGTATGTAGGGGAGCTGGAGGAAATGGTAAGAGCGCCAGGGTATTCTGCTGTATGTAGGGAGCTGGAGGGAATGGTAAGAGTGCTGGGGAGCTGGAGGAGGGAATGGTAAGAGTGCTGAGGACTGGAGGGAATGGTAAGAGCGCCAGGGTATTCTGCTGTATGTAGGGGAGCTGGAGGGAATGGTAAGAGCGCCAGGGTATTCTGCTGTATGTAGGGGGAGCTGGAGGGAATGGTAAGAGTGCTGGGGAGCTGGAGGGAAAGGTAAGAGCTCCAGGGTATTCTGCTGTATGTAGGGAGCTGGAGGGAATGGTAAGAGTGCTGGGGAGCTGGAGGGAGGGAATGGTAAGAGTGCTGAGGAGCTGGAGGGAATGGTAAGAGCGCCAGGGTATTCTGCTGTATGTAGGGGAGCTGGAGGAATGGTAAGAGCGCCAGGGTATTCTGCTGTATGTAGGGGAGCTGGAGGGAATGGTAAGAGCGCCAGGGTATTCTGCTGTATGTAGGGGAGCTGGAGGGAATGGTAAGAGTGCTGGGGAGCTGGAGGGAGGGAATGTAAGAGTGCTGAGGAGCTGGAGGGAATGGTAAGAGCGCCAGGGTATTCTGCTGTATGTAGGGGAGCTGGAGGACAGTAAAGAGTGCCAGGGTATTGCTGCTGTATGTAGGGGCTGTATGGAATGCAAAGGGCCCATGGTTGAGTGTTATGTATGGCTGTCACCTGTGTATACCTGCAGGGCCCACTCGGGTGAGTGTTATGGCTTCCTTACCTGGAACCATTGGCATTTCTGGAGCCCCTCCACTAGGCCACTATTTGGCCCCTCTATCCTTCAAGCTCATGTAATTTAAAAGAAACCTGTCGGGTCCTCTGTGCCCCCAGAACCATGAGCAGTTCTGTGCACATACCTATAATCCCTTCCTAACAGTCCCAGCATGTGCTAGCATTTATAGACCAATCTTTAGAAAAATTATTTCTACAGTATATGTTGCTCATCATCTTCCACACCCGATTTATCTATTATGGTAAACGGCATAACGCTTTCTCCCGAAATCCGCTGCCTCGGAGTAACACTCAACTCTGCCCTGTCCTTCAAACTGCACATTTAAACTCTTGCCACCTCCAGCGCAAAAATATTTACATAATCCGTCCTTTCCTCAGGCCTGAATCTACCAAAATTCTTGTACGTGCCCTCATCATCTCCCGCCTTGGTTACTGCAACATCCTCCTATGTGGCCTCTCTGCTAACACTCTTAAACCACTCCAGTCTGTCCTCAACTCTGCTGCCCGACTAATCCACCTCTCTCCTCCCTACTCACCGGTTTCTCCCCTTTGTAAATCCCTCCACTGGCTCCCAATTCCCCAACAATCCAGATCAAACTACTAACACTGATCTACAAAGCTGTCCACAACCTGTCCCCTTCCTATATCTCTGAACTAATCTCCCACTATCTTCCCTCATGTAATCTTCGATCCTCCCAAGACCTCCTTCTCTCCACTACACTTATTCGTTCCTCACACAACCGCCTCCAAGACTTCTCCCGAGTATACCCCTTACTCTGGAACTCCACGCCCCAACACGTCCAATTATCCACCACCCTCGCATCCTTCAGACGGAACCTGAAAACCTGTCTCTTCAGGAAAGCTTTCAGCCTGCAATAACCTAGCTGACGCCCCACCGTAACCTGACCTGCTGCACCCCCCAACCTACTGTCTTATCCCCAATATCTGTAGAATGCAAGACCACAAGGACAGGGTCCTCTCCCCTCTGTACCAGTCTGTCGTTGTTAATTTGTTTACTGTAAACTATATATAATTTTGTATGTAAGCCCTTCTCATGTACAGCACCATGGAATTAATGGTGCTATATAAATAATAATAATTAGAACTTTGACTAGACAAGGGGATATTGGTTTCCCTGAATAGTCGGCCCACTTAGCATGTTATAACACGCCTGTGGACGTGATAAAATGCTTTGCATAGCAGCGTCATCACGATACGAAGCCGCTTGTGCGGCTTTGAGCTTCTCTAGTGCCAGGTGAATGTGTCCCAGCTTCAGAGAGGCATAGTGTGCAAGATCGGAAGACGTCTGCATTTCCGACCATGCGCAGTGATCTCTGAAGGCGAGACGCATTCACCTGGTGCTAGAGAAGCTCAATGCTCAGGGGAACATGCTAAGTCAAGTTGTAATAACATGCTAAGTGGGCCGACTATTTGGAGGAATTAACTTGACTAGTCAAAGCCCTAACTAGCATCTCATAAATGGTCCTTAGGCTGGGGTCACACACACAGATATCTGGGCAGATATTGTTCACAGATCTCTGGTTGAAGTGAAATCATGGACAAATTGATCCATTTTGTGGCCATATACAAATAGACCAATTTGTCCATGATTTCACTTCAACCAGAGATCTGTGAACAATATCTGCCCAGATATCTGTGTGTGTGACCCCAGCCTTAGATATACTTTTTCTACAGATTGGGTTATGTATGCTAGTACATAAAACAGGGGTGGGGAACCTTTTTCTGCTGGGGGTCATTTGTAAATTTCAACCATCCTTCGAGGGTCGCACAAAATTATCAAATTACCTTGTTATATTTGGTTAAAGAATCACCTCACCCCTACGGTGGCAGCTGGAGCTGCTATTCTTTGGCGGTGCTGTGATGTTAGGTGATATTTATCATGTTGCTTCTCAACTACTTTTCTAGTCTTGCTAGGGCCATATACATCACTAAAGAGTCTAGGGGCATATATGTCACTGGGGAGGCTGAGGCTGGGGCATAGAGATCACTGGGGAGGCTGAGGATAGGGCATAGAGATCACTGGGGAGCTAAATTTAATGAGGACCTGTCACCCCCTGCTACATGGCAATCTAAATGCATCACTGAATGCAGCATGTCTGCTGCATTCAGTGAAGGTGTCCCCCATGTGTCTGCGTGCTGTGTACCCCGAGATATAGCCTTAGGAAAACTCACTGTTAGAAGCCATGGAGGTAGTCCCTGTGGCTGAAGTTAGCTCTATTCATGGGGCAATTCTCTCCCCCTGCCTCTGTACTGGTTCTTCTGTGCTAGCTCTGCTCACCTCCTCTCTGTCACTCATCCTGCCTCACACAGCATGCAAATAATTTGTCCTGATGTCAGTGCCAGATTCCTGCTCTGCTGTCTGAACAAAGCATAAACAGCACAGCAGGAGGCGGCACAGAAAGGTAGAGAGGGAGGAAATGGTCCCCTGTGAATAGAGCGAACTCCAGCCACAGGGACTGCCCTATGGCTTCTAACAGTGAGTTTCCTAAGGCTATATCTCGGGTACACAGCACACAGACACATGGGAGACCCCTTCCCTGAATGCAGCAGATATGCTGCATTCAGTGCTGCATTTAGATTGCCATGCAGCAGGGTGGGTGACAGGTCCTCTTTAAAAGGCAGTCTGTTGGCAAAACGCATCTGCTAGCCTGAGCACTGCAGTCACCAGGAATCTGCCTGGGGGCCGCAGAAAATGTCATTGAGGGCTGCATCCTGGGGCCTGAGGATCCCCACCGTTGACATAGAGGTACTGTTAGGTTGGGTTTATAGATATGGGCACAGAACTGCTCATGGTTTTGGGGCACAGGGGACCTGACAGGAATCTCTTTAGGAAAATCTAGGTCTACTTTGCCCCTTGACCCTCTAGTTATATTCTCCTTTTTCCTGAAATCCAACATGAAATGTTAAATTGATTTTTTTTCTTAATTTTATTTTATATAACTGACTTATGGTTTTGGCGCTGTCCTTGTCCCTATCCATAATGCAGTAGGATGTGCCAAATTCATTAAGTAGTGAGCATCTTAAAGGAGTTGTCCAGAATATTGGTGGCCCATCCTCACTGTCAGATCGGTGGCACCCCAATAATCAGCCGTTCCTGATGCTGCCAGCTAGCTATTTCCACAAATCCCACCCTCGCTATAGTTCACCTGACCGTAGAGCCATTTCAGCTCTGTTAGTTTTCGGACTTTCACATCTCCACAACATGTTCATTTCATGCTGCAGATTCAGAAGAGATAACCATCAAGTGCACGCAGGGAGAAGCCGCCCTGCACCCACCACAAATGGTGATTACAGGCGGCTGCAATCTCACGACGTGCACCCGCATGTTCCTGCAGGTCTGGAGGCACTGCGTCCAAAACACAGCACTTCCGGACTGTGAGCACATACCCTAAGGGTCATATGTGGTGCTGCACACTGCAGTCAGTGCCTCCCCGCTGCACACAAACACTTCCCATTTGTATGGAAAACGTTGCCTCCCCCCGAGTGTATATAAGTGGATGACAACAACCTCATTCGCAAGTCTCGCGAGTCAGAAGTCTCGCACCTGCGCAGTGGAATCTCACTAAAGGCCCTTTCACACAGAACGAGATCGCTGTTGCGTCACAAATTTTCTGACGCCACAGCGATCCCGTTAACAATCTCGTTCTGTGTGACACGCACCAACAATCTGGCCCCTGCTGTGAGATCGTTGATCGTTACACACTGCTCTGGGTAATTTCTACGTCATTGCGCTCCCAGTGGGAGCGCTACATCGTTGTGTTTGACAGGGACAATTACTAACAATCTCAATGCCACGATATGGAGTGAAAATTCCCAACGACCTCGGTATAATTCTAGATCGCTAGTGCCTCGATTTTCACATCGCTGGTGAGATACCTGTTTGACATGTTACCAGCGATGTGAAAAACGACGCACCAGCGATCTCTGCACATCGTTATCAGGATCGCTGGTGCGTCGTTATGTGTGACGGGGCCTTTACATACACTCAGGAGGGGCGGGTTTTCGATGCAGCCGGGAGGTGTTGGCATGGAGCGGGGCAGGTTTTCCATGCAGGGGGGAGGCTCTGACTACATTGTGCTACACCCCATATGACCCTTAAAAAGTCATTTGCATAGAGCGCAGGACATATTAAAAGTCATTTTCTGAGGTATGCAGGGGTACGTCTGTGAATATAATGAGGTTACAGGAACTCCAACTTCATCATGTATAAGGTGGTAAGTAGGGTTTAGCTTCACTTTAAGTTTTCCACATGATTCAATGATTATAGGCAGTGTTGTTAAGCGCTCATTATTTATTTATTTATGGTCTTTCCGAGCAGGGCTGTGGAGTCGGTAAGCGAAACATGCGACTCCTCAATTTCCCTGAATCCAACTCTCCGATTCGCTCATACATGGCTCATGTTTAAGTGATAAATTTATTATAGTACAATGGTATCATCAGGCTTTTGATCATTACTATGATACAATAAGATATTTAGAACATTAATAATATTCAGCACATTCTACATTGAACTACTGTACCCATATATATTTTAGGAGTAGAGTCGGTCCATTTTCTACCGACTCTGACTCCACAGCCCTGTTTCCGAGGTTGGTGGCTCTCGGGCATGTTGTTTGGGCTGCATGATAACCATATGACCACACCCCAGGAGTGAAGGCCATAAAAAGTTTACACTGAATCAAAAGACCTTGAATATCTTGAGCTGTGTAATAGATTAAAAACATAATACTTGGAGCAAACAATGGAAATAACATAAGAGGAAAAACTGTCCACTTGTGACCTGGTGAAAGGTTCTCAAAAGATAACCCATCACTGTAGTTCAGTGGAGGGTACACGGGTAGGATCCCAATCAAACATTCATAAAATGTAAAAAAAAAAAAAAAACCAGCGCTCCAAAAATAATCCAATATGTGCAAGTACTTCTCACCATTGTGTTGATCCTCATACCTGCCTCCATTGTAGTATGTATTCCAGATAAAAGTCTTGTTTAACTGAAACGTCAAACATTGTCATTCCTTGGATTACAATAAAGGCCCCGTCTCACGCTTCAATGGTCGAACGATCCGATCAACGATCCGAATTGACCTAGATTGCTTGAACGACGTATAATGATCGCTAGTAAAGTGCCACACGTACAGAGATCTTTAACGATGCAGCAACGATTCAGCTACAAGTGAATGATACTTGCGGTCATTTGAGCACTTATGGTGGGTTTACACACACCAATTTCTGTGTCCAATATCTGAACAGATCTCTGGTTGCAGTGAAATCCTGGACACATAGTTCCATTTTGTGGCTGTGTACAACATGGAGCAATGTATCCATGATTTCACTGCAACCAGAGATCTGTTCAGATATTAAACACAGAAATTGGTGTGTGTAAACCCACCATTATGTCCTTCAATTCTGAGTAGGCGAAGTCGTTAACAACATCGTTATCAAGTTGTCACACACACCCATGCTGCAGGTTGGATGGACAATCATCGTTTGGTTTAAGGTCCGGTTCAAAAACCTCCCATCAATGATCAGACGACTTATCGTTGATTGTTTGTACATGTCACACTGAACGACGTCGTCTGAACGACTGCAAACCCGTGACGTTTCAACATTGTGTGAGAAGGGGCCTTAAAAGCTACTTGTATTGTTTGTGATAACACTATTTTTTTTTTTTCTTTTCTAAACAGTTGAGACTCCCACCGTTTATTGGAATGGGAGACCCCATTCACCCTTAATGTCTCCTGGTTGTTTCCTCTGGTGCTTTGCATAGAACAGAAGGACACCTTCTCCATCACAGCTTCCCCCTAGCCGCCTTCGTGTTCCGGGGGGTATATTAATGGGTTGCAGACATTTCCAGTGGTTTATCTGCAGTGACAGCAATTTATTTCACAGATCTCATCTGCACGCTGTACATATTTTCTATACGTAAATTGACATGTGATGCAGACATTCAAACTTTCTTGTTGGTGTCCATCATGGATGTTTCCCCTATAACACATGGTAAAATATGTGGCAATACTGCAACACAATCTGAGCTAAAACCTGCATGCTACAGTTGCTTGTTTGGACGCGTCCGCCACAAATAAATGTCACTTATGGAGGGACTTTAGTGCAAACAGATCAAAGAGAAGGATCAGAAAGCTTTATCCTCTCTGGGCCTATTATTTTAGGGATTAAAATTGCTTTACTAACCTGGGGTGTGAAACCTCCCTTTGCTAATCTATTATAAGGGGGGGGGGGGGGGGACACTCAATTGTCCGACTTGTGGGGCCGGCTTCACACCACGGCAAGATCCGATATGGGGCTGTCAGTGGTGAACCTGACAGCCCTGGACCGGATCTAGACACAGAA
This sequence comes from Allobates femoralis, assembly GCA_033576535.1. Classification (NCBI taxonomy): domain Eukaryota; kingdom Metazoa; phylum Chordata; class Amphibia; order Anura; family Aromobatidae; genus Allobates; species Allobates femoralis. The sequence goes on from JARQOC010000003.1 coordinate 617,864,481, forward strand.
CTGGAGGGCCAATTATGCCCTCCTGTCCGATGTGCAGCCTGATGGCTCATTTGTAGCCGCAGCTGCTGATAATTCAAGATTGTGGCTAACGGGGAGCTAGCCGCGGTTCTGAATTGTCAGCAGGGGAATAGCTGGTGGTGCTAAAGTTCAGCGCCGGCTGGCGCTGAGCTTCAGCACCCTGCGTTCGGCTCCCAGGTGCGGCTCCGGTGCGATCCTGCGCCATAGACCCAGAGTCTGAGGGCGTCGGATCGCACCGGAACGGGAGCATACGGGAAGATCAGCTTTTTTCCCCTGGACACAGAAATGCTGCATGGAGCATTTTTGTGTCCGGTGAATTCTCCCGGACAGATGAAAACTGAATGCAGATAGCTCCATCTGGCCCCATAGCATACTATGGGGACGAAATCCGGTCTGGAGCTGTCAGGTTCCACCCTGACAGCCCCGGATCGGATTTCACCGTGGTGTGAAGCCGGCCTGATTGTTACATTGAGGGTTCGTTCCCACTTGCGTATAAATACGCCGTGTGCTATCCAGCAAAAAACCATATGCTAATCAATGAGGCAGTGCAGATCTGAAAGCTTATTTCTTCAGTTGTTTTCGGTCTCCGTAAAACTTTGCAGCATTCTATGTACGGTCAAGTAAAATCTGCATGACGTCTGTTATTTTTTTTATTGATTGACTAGTAAAAAGGCCCAATGCAATTGCATCGGGAGCGCGGTGAAATGAATTGTGTGTATACAGGCGGCTGTGTGGGTAGCAGAGTATGATATGCGCTGTGTGGGTAGCAGAGTATGATATGGCGGCTGTGTGGGTAGCAGAGTATGATATGGCGGCTGTGTGGGTAGCAGAGTATGATATGGCGGGAGGCTGGAGGGGTGAGGAGAGGTGCGGCTGGAGCGGCGACATTAGCGCTCTACGGCAGGAGGTGGCTGGGGCTGATCGCAGCCCCAGTCACGCAGCATTGTCCTCTGCGGCGGGGTGGGGGCTGCAGAGAGGGATCAGTCCCTCCCCTCAGGTCACACACGTGACCTGAGGGGAAGGAGCGGATTGGGCGGTCTGTGGTAAAGACAGGACGGCCATCCGATTGGACCAGGACACCGAGTCCTGGCCAATGGGATGGGTGTCCAGTGTTTAGAAGTCAGCGGCCAATCCACTTGCAGGGACGGCGGCAGCGGCCAATAGGAGTGAGCGGGGCGTGTCAGGCTTTGCAGCTTGACACGCCCCGCTCACTCCCATTGGCCGCCGCCGCCCACAGGACGATGTCACTGGCTCCCGGCACCCGCCCACAGCCCCCACACCGCTACTCCAGCAGCATGGCGACACCGATGCCCCAGCGGTGATAGAGCGGCGAGGGGCGGAAGCCAGCGTCGACCTCGCGGAGGCTGTGAGGCCGCTCGCGATGTCGCTATTGCGTCATCGCTCGCGGCGGGGCCAACGGTTGGCAGGTTGGCGGTGGTGTCAGCAAGTGCGGCTGCGGCTCGTGATGACGCTGTCCCGTCATCGCTCGCAGCGCCGCAAAGGATTTTGGGATTCGGCTACAGTGCCCGAATCCCAAACTCCCGATTTATATAAGTAGATTACCATTATGTAGCATAGAACACTGCAAATGGTCCTGTAAATGAATTTTGTAATAGCTGCTGAGAAAACCCCCCACATTGCATATGGATTCTAGGCAAGAAATAGTTCACACACTACTATGACATTGAATTCCAAACGGATTTCACTCGTTCAGCTTTTCTGGTTGAAAATCAGCATTACTATTTAGGCTACATTCACATGGGCTTTGGTCAGTTTTTCACAGTTTTTTAATTAAAAACCAGGAGTGGATGAAAAATACAGAAGTGGTATTTGAGTGTTTTACCTCAGTATTTGTAGCCAAAACCAGGAGTGGAACAATCAGACGAAAAGTCTAATAGAAACACCTGCACCACTTCTGTATTTATCTCACATGGCAACATAGGACCCACCCCTATGCTTAAAGCAAACCTGTCTCCCCCTCCAGGCATCTAAAGATAACATAGCCACCTTCTGCAGCACTAAGGCTGCATTCTGACAAGGTGTCTATAGCATTTATGCTCCCTTGATTCACTGAAATAAAGACTTATATAAGATCTGTTTCAAACCTGACCCAAGACCGGGAGGCGGGTTTTCAAGCGTCTATCTCCCTCCTCTGTGGTGTCAGTCATCCCTCTCTGCTCTCTGTGCACCGCCTCCAGGGCCATCTCCCTGCATTACAGAGCTGTGTCAGCTCTGCTACAACATAGAGCTGCTGTTATAGGAGACCCCACAGTAGTAAATCTAGCAGGAGGATCGTGAGCAGACAAAGCACTGCCTGCTACGTAGCAGCCTTGAGCTGAGCTGTCAGCAGTGCAGCAGAGTTGAGTTTGTGCTTTAGATCAGGGTTTGAGGACGGAGCAATGCTGCTGAGTACAAGAAACTGAAAGTGAAAACTGCTCAGCTCAAGGGCTGCTATGTAGCAGGCACTGCTTTGTCTGCTGTTCTGCTCACGATCCTACTGCTAGATTTACTACTGTGGGGTCTCCTATAACAGCAGCTCTATGTTGTAGCAGAGCTGACAAAGCTCTGTAATGCAGGGAGATGGCCCTGGAGGCGGTGCACAGAGAGCAGAGAGGGATGACTGACACCACAGAGGAGGGAGACAGACACTTGAAAACCCGCCTCCCGGTCTTGGGTCTGGTTTGAAACAGATTTTATATAAGTCTTTATTTCAGTGAATCAAGGGAGCCTAAATGCTATAGACACCTTGTCAGACTGCAGCCTTAGTGCTGCAGAAGGTGGCTATGTTATCTTTAGATGCCTGGAGGGGGTGACAGGTTCGCTTTAAAATACAATTAAACCCCATAAGATAAATGAGACATTCAGTCGTGTGTGGAATAAAAGTGGCCATGAAACTTTATTAAGGGTTACTTGAAATTTGAAGAATTACACCAAAGAATAACTCCAATTTTAATAAATAACTCCATTTCCATAAATAATTAAAAATATAAATAATCCTTTACACCATTTAACCAAAATCCGCTCATGGAAAAGAGCAATTGTGCCCACTCTAATAAAGTTGCATGACAAGAAAAAGAATGAACAAGAGAAAGAAAGACCACTAAAACAGGGCGGGCGGGCGGGCATCTTCTTGGCTTGCCACAGCAAACAATGCTTGTTTTCTGTCAGAAATTTGTTTATATAAGGGCTATTCTTGCCCAAAGCTTCCACCAATCAGGAGCTGTTACTAAGCTTCCTCATAAAGCTCCTCCAACTCATTGGCTACTCCAGTAGCTATGGTAACAAAAAGCCAGATACCTGTAGATATAAAACTTAAGGGCCACGTCTCACACACAGATAATTGTGCAGATATTGTTCACAGATCTGCATGCATGTTGCATTTTGTGGCCGTGTAGAAATGGAACAATGTGTCCATGATTTCACTGCAACCAGAGATCTGTGAACAATATCTGCACAAATATCTGTGTGTGTGACCCTAGCCTTAGAAACACAGTGTTAACCCTTTGTAATCACATAACACAAAGCATTGGTTCCATGTTGCCATGAAACCCCCAGCTGAAGGCTGATGCTTCTACACTCCAGGTTTTTACTTACAGATACTGAGGTAAAAAATTCTCCAAATCCTGAACAAATGCATGTGGCCTTACAAATACTGAGGTAAAAACTCACCGAATACTGAATGTGTGCACATGGCCTTACAAATAGTGAGGTAAAAATCACCAAATACTGAATGTGTGCACATGGCCTTACACATACTGAGGTAAAAATCACCAAATACTGAACGTGTGCATGTGGCCTTACAAATTCTGAGGTAAAAAACCCACCAAATACTGACTGTGTGCACATGGCCTTACAAATCCTGGGGTAAAAATCACCAAATACTGAATGTGTGCACATGGCCTTACAAATACTGGGGTAAAAACATCTTTCCAAATACTGAACGTGTGCATACACCAACTTATCTGTCCAACTTCTGAACAACTAGCTGGTTGCAGTGAAATCATGGACACATTGCTCCATTTTGTGGCTGTGTGCAAATGGAGCAATGTGTCCATGATTTCACTGCAACCAGTAAGTTGTTCAGAAGTTGGACAGATAAGTTGGTGTGTGTAAAGTGGCCATTACAAATACTGAGGTAAAAATCACCAAATACTGAATGTGTGCACATGGCCTTACAAATACTGAGGTAAAAATCACCAAATACTGAATGTATGCACATGGCCTTACAAATACTGAGGCAACAACTCACCAATACTGAATGTGTGCACATGGCCTTACAAATACTGAGGTAAAAACCTCACCAGATACTGAATGTATGCACATGGCCTTACAAATACGGGGTAAAAAACTCCCAAATACTGAACATGTGCACATGCCTTACAAATACTGAGTAAAAATCACCAAATACTGAACATGTGCACATGGCCTTACAAATACTGAGGTAAAAAACTCCCCAAATACTGAATGTGTGCACGTGGCCTTACAAATACTGGGGTAAAAATCACCAAATACTGAATATGTGCACGTGGCCTTACAAATACTGAGGTAAACAACTCACTGAACGTGTGCACATGGCTTTACAAATACTGTGGCCTTATTTTATTTTTTTTAATGCAGATGTCAGCGTAGCCATAATGAAGTGTTTTCACATTGCTGCACTCACATTTGCCCATCATGAGACCTGCGACTAGAACACTCCACCGCTATGGAAGGGGCTTTATAAATGATCAACATATTATAATGTCTGAATGTGCCAGTATCCACCCAGAATAGCCTCTGAGGACTGGTGAGGGTCAGTTATGCACTCTCCATGGGGTTGAAACCTTACCCCACCCTTCATTTTCCAGATCTTGTCCTAAATAATTAGTCTTAAGGCCACGTCAAACACACAGATATCTGTGCAGATATTGCTGGCAGATCTCTGGTTGCAGTGAAATCATGGACACAATGTTCCATTTGTATAAGGCCACAAAATGGAGCAATGTGTCCATGATTTCACTGCAACCAGAGATCTGTTCAGAAGTTGGTCACAGATATCTGTGTGTAAAGTGGCCTTTATGGGGATGTCACACGCGTCAATATTGCTGCTGCACATGACGTTGCAGCAATATTGATGTGTGCGACAGGGCGCATCAACCAGCGATAAATCACTGGTTGTTAGTTGCCAGGTTTTAGAACCTGCGCTAAAACCTGGCGATGGTCGCCCGGTGGACGCGCAGCATCGCTCCATGTGACACCGGGAGACAAGCGAGAAGCCAGCTCCCAGTGCCTCTAGGCAAACGCTGGGAGCTGGTATCCATGGTAAACAGTGGGTAACTAAGCGCCGCAAGGCACTTAGTTACCCGCTTGTTTGCATGGTTAACAGCGATCTTGCTGGTACTTATCGCTGGTGAGTCTGCCTGTGACAGCTCACCAGCGATCAGCCTTGAATGTCACCAGCGATGTGACGTCCTCATTATAAACATTTAATAACTTTTTGTTGTTGCTTATTTAGTTTAGATTCTGTTTTCACGTTTATCTGCTTCTCTAGAAGCCAATTATCCATAGATAAGCTCCCAGCATGTGACCTAGCAAGACTAATAGCAGGAGCCATGCAGGCAAAAGAATTCTCTCTGGTGCCCACGATCTTGGCGCCATCTCAGTGGCTGTAAATATGTGTGCTGCTTTCCAATTAGCATTGGCTATTATTTTCTTTTTCCTCCTTTGATGGCTCTAATTATTTTGGTAAAAAAACTCCAAGTAAGTGTATGCCATACTATCAGTTATTCCCAGATGGCATTATATATATATATATATATATATATATATATATATATAATATATATATATATATATATATATATATATATATATATATATTATTTTAATATAAAGAAAGAGATTTTTATTGTTTTAGTTACGTAGCTGAACAATAAAATGTCTGTGCTGAAAAGTGGCTAGCTGAAACTTCAGTTTTTTTATGAAGTGCAATGGTCACAAGATGGCGCAACGGAACAGGAATGGAGTCTGTAAGGTATTTAAATGCCAGAGGAAATAATATAACATACATCCGAAGTCCGCACCATGTTTCAAAGAAACACACAGATAGGGTGGTAGCCTCTCGGTGCTTTTTCTTTTGCCGCATTTTTTCATGCGGAATTTGCTGTTTTTTTTTTTTTTTTTTTTTTTTTTCTTTGTTTTTATTTTAAGCAATTGTTCACCTGTTGTGATTGACTAAAACTAGACCAAAGACTGGAAAAAAAGAGGCGGGGGGGGTGTTATTTATTAAAAATGCTGCAAAAACTTACCATACTCATTGCTTTCTTAGGCTGAAGGCACACTGTCGTGCATCAAACACAGCGTGCTGCTAGTGTGAGGTGAGTGTGAGTGTGCGTGTGATTTTAATGCTGTCCGTGGTCCTGAAGGACCCCGGATAGCATATGCGGTGATTTTAAACTCGCCGGCTCTCAAAGCCAGCAAGTTTTAATTTACCGCTTTCCCTGTACAGTAATGAATCATCTTGCACCACTGTGTCAGTGGTGCACGATGAATATTATAAACCCAGCTGCTGGGCACCTTTTTAATTTACAGGGTTAAACTGCATATGCAGCATCTGTGCGGCATATCAGCACAGATGCTGCATATGTGGCTATTAACCCAGTCAATGAAGGCTTAATGTGTGTTTATTATGTTGGCATCACGTCTGTAGCGAGTGTCCACACTCACTAGAGACATGGTGCCTTAATTCATTGGTAGTTAAGTAGTAGTTAAGGGGTTAATTGCTAAATTTCTGAGTAGCCGGCATTTCTAAATCATTAATGAAAGCCGTTTGCTTACACAGCAGTGCAAGATGATTCATTACTGTATCGGGAAAGCGGTTAGGAGAATTTAACAGCACATGGGTGCGACTATCGCACAGTGTGCTGTATGGGTGCGAGTTTGACTCACACCCATATACTTTTAATGGTCACTCGCACGTGGAAATCTCGCACTCGCATTTCCATCGCATTGTGAGTGTAATGCGAGAAAATCGCATTGATGTGACCTGTATCATTTAAAGATACAGGTCTGAGTGCAATGCAAATTTTTTTTTTCCCTCGTATTACACTCGCACAAGTTTTGTGCCAGTGTGCCTTCAGCCCTAGGGCCCAGACACTCATCCGTGAAACTCGTCCGAGTGTACTGTGCGGAAAAATTGCATTGCTCTCGTACGCATTTTCAGCATCCGATTGTCGGATTGCGAGTCAGTCACAACGTGCTGCCAACGTGCTGCGATTCTATGCGAGTCACGTACGAGACTCTCCAATGCATGTCTATGGGTCCGACAAAAAAAAGTACTGCACTTGGACCACACTCGGACCATCCGAGTCTGATGCGAGTTTTAATTGATACATTCTCATTTTGTAGCACAGACAACTGTACAAAATGTTCCTGTACACGAGTATACTGTAAATAGCTGCTGAGAAAAAACGGATTGCACTCGGACAGCACTCGCAAGCCACACTTAACCTAAAGTCGGATGACACTCGTCCGACTCTCGCATCCGTGAATCAGACCGTTTTTTCACTCGCATGTGTATCCGTACCCTTAGGGATCGGGCACACATCAGTGAAACTCGTCCGAGTGTACTGTGCGGGAAAAATCGCATTGCTCTTGGACCAATGTTAACTAATGTCCGAGAGCACATTTCCGTGTCTCGCACGCATTTTCCGCATCCAATTCTCGGATTGCGAGTCAGGTGCAACATGCTGCGATTCTATGCGAGTCACGGACGAGACTCTCCAATGCACGTCTATGGGTCCGACAAAAAAGACGTACTGCACTCGGACCACACTCGGACCATCCGAGTCTGATGCGAGTTTTAATTGATACGTTCTCATTTTGTAGCTCAGACAACTGTACAAAATGTTCCTGTACATGAGTATACTGTAAATAGCTGCTGAGAAAAAAACGGATTGCACTCGGACAGCACTCGCAAGCCACACTTAGCCTAAAGTCGGATGACACTCGTCCGACTCTCGCATCCATGAATCAGACCGTTTTTTCACTCGCATCTGTGTCCGTACCCTTAAGGTACCATCACACGCTGCAATCTCGCCTGAAAATCCTAAACGTGATATGTCGTCCCGGAGCAATTGCCATGAAATTGCCTCACAGTGGCGGCGTGTGATTTGGGAATTTCACGGCGATAAATCGCCCCTCAGCCATTGCTTGATTCCTGAACAGTGCTCAATAATCAGCCGCAATCCTTAAGGCGATAATTCCATGTTGTGGCTTGTAACAGGGCGATAATGATGGAAAGAGCGTTGTCTATAATTTCCCATAGGCGTGCCTCAGTGTGCTGCAGTCTGCGCCCCGTCTGAGATGATTGGTGTTGGCTACTGTGTTCCCATTGGCAGTCAGTTGACAGGGCGCCATATTTGAAGAGCTGTCCATTCAGCACCACACACATCTTCAGCTACACAACCGTCTGCAAACGCAGTGCAAACTCCGATAGACAATGGCGTCATGTATTAGCCAGCCTTCCAGAGCAGGCCGACCAATCGTGACGCTGTTGCGTTGTCCAATGAGCGTGTATGGGGCGTGGTGTATACCACTGTGGCACGCCTATCTTCTCGCCGCGCTGAACATGTACGCCCACATTGCCTTTGAGATTGCGGCGTGTGAAGCGGTGATGGAATGAGGCAAGATTGGTTCCGCTGTAGGTGAGGCGATTTCCGGAGCGACACATCGCCTTACCTTCAGGGTGATATTGCGGCGTGTGATGCCGCCATCGGCGATCTGAGGCGACCATTAAAAACATGAACGCGCACGTTAGATCGCCACATATCGCCAGGTGATATTGCGGCGTGTGACGGTACCTTTAGGGTCAAATCCTGAAAGAATTGACATGCTGCAGTAAAAAAACAATCAGTTTTCCAATTTACTTAGGGTACAAAAAAAGTGTGCATGACATTTCTGAAATCTCATAGCTTTTGCTGGTACTGTAAAAAATAGCCTTTAATTTGCAGTAAAAAAACACTGCAAATATGCAATGTATGAACATGGGTTAATGGGCACATTTATAAAAAACCGTGTTGGGGCAGAGGCACACTGTGAGATGCATGAGTCTCGCATGAGTCTCGCATGACTCTCACCCAGCACGGCCGCTGCAGCTAATCGCTGACTACCTGCTTGATCAACTTCAAAACTCCATGCTGAAAGCAGCGATTGTATCAGAATAGGAATAGCAGGACCCATGAGAGCAGCAGTACTGCTGCAATGGGAATTAAACAGGTAGCCGATGTTTAATTTATAGCATAATATAATTTTGTTAAATTTAGTAGAATCCAAGAAAGGTTTATTTAAAGGGAACCTGTCACCTGAATCCAAGTCCCTACACTATCATTAGCTGTCCCTACACCTTCCTAGCTGCTCCCTATCTATCCCTTTCTCATCTAAAGTGGCCATATGAAACCTCTCAAAAATAAGTTTAAACTTACAGCAGTCTCCGAGGTTGGGGGACTGGGAAGGCGTGGCCACGCTCCATTCACCACTCCTCCGTTGTGTAGTGCACGCCCCGCTGGGCGGCATTATTCTTTTTCCTCTCTGCCCCCACCATTTGGAATCGCCCGCCCTCTGTGACATTGTATGCATCGGCCGCAACGTCACATCCGGCGTGGTGCATTATGGGGCCGGTCACATGATCGGCCCTAGTGCATTATGGGTTTGATCACGTGATCGGCCCGGCTTCAATAAGCGCATTGTGCATGTGCGGAGCCGGGCCGATCACGTCATCAAGCCCATAATGCACTGGGGCCGATCACGTGATCGGCCCCATAATGCACCACGCCGGTGGACAGCACACTTCAGCAATGACTTTAAGGCTCCATGGGTGATAAATACAGTAATGGTGACGTATTTCTATTATACTTTTCCTCTGATTATTCCACTCCTGATTTTGGCTACAAAAACGGTCGAGCAAAAAAACAGACCAAAAATGAACAGTGTGAATGGAGCCTTACACTTTAACCTCATAATGGGCATGAGTTTTCAGGAACACAAATCCACTTTTCTGGAAATGTTAAGCGCAGTAGATTATCTGCACAATAGATGCAGGTGGCCTTATGGGGTTCTCTCCTTCCCAAAAAAATTTGCGCTGTAAGCTGCAGTAATTAAAAACAAACCTAGTACTTTACTCTCCCTAGTCCAGAGCCAACTCTCTGCCACTGCCCTGATCTGTTTGTCTGCAGCACTGACATCTTGTTAACAGCGCTGCGGCCAATCCCTGAGCTCAGTGACATGGGCCATCTACCCAGACAGTCGCTGAGCTCTGTGATTGACTTCAGCACTGACGACATAATGACTGAGCTGCAGCTAAAAACACCGACCGGTGGCAGAGAGTCGGCACTGGCCCTTGAGGGTAAATAATAATCCGCTTGTTTTTACTACCGATTCTTATGGCCTGAAGTTTTTTGAAACTGGAATACTCCTTTAATGTGTATGGTAAAAGTCCATAAAAACTAGGATATGATGGAGCCATCCAGGGTAGGAAGCTTTAGTAGTTTTTCTGGTCATCATAATGGGAGACCCAGACAATGGGGTTTAGGGCTCCGCCCTCCGGAGGTCACACTAGGTACTACAAGTTTGTAGACACCGCCTCCTCCGCTTATAAACCCCCACCGTAGGGAACATCCTCAGTTTTTAACTTAGTGTGCTCGGAGGATCACGCTTTGCTTGCACTTCACTGCATTCTCACAGCTTACGTGATGGCGTATGAAGACAAGGTAAATGGTCCCGGTCGGGACCCTCGACAGTCTCCCCGCTCACCCTTTGTGGAACACGCTGGTGGAGGTACCGGAGGGCTTTTTAGCCTGGACACTTGCTGTTCTCCCGGTACGCTGTCGAGCTCCTTCCTTTCCATCCCTCCATGGAGGCTCTGGAGAGGGGGAGCCTGGAGCCTTGCACAGCTCCGCTCCGTCCGAGGCCTCCCTAAATGGTGCTTACAGACCGGACGGAGCCAGCCCAGTCCGAGGCCTCCCTAAATGGTGCTTACACTCCGGACTGGTGCTGTACCCCCGTCCGAGGCCTCCCTAAAGGTGCTTACAGACCGGACCGGCACTGAGGCACCTGGTGTGTCTCCTGTGTGCCTGGGGGTAGTGTCTGTCACTTGGTGTCATGACACTCAGACCGCGCGGTTACCCTCGGGTCCGCGTTTCTGTCGGTGTACCCTGTGCTGGGGTCACTCTGGCTGACCGCCCTGTGTGTCTCAGGGGCTGAGGCTGTAGACTGCTGATGTTTGTTTTGTGCATGCAGTCGGTGTGTGTATGTGTATTGTTACACACTCTTTTCCCGCGCTGCGGGCTCTGGCACCTCCATTACTGAGGCTGCCTGGAGGAGGAGGAAGCAGCTCTTACGGTGACCTCACCGATGGGCGTGTTTTGTGTTCTCCCGCGTGTTCCTGGCCACGCCTATGACTTTACTGTCGGCGGCCATCTTCTCCCTCTCTTCCCGGCTGGGATCTGGCTGCAGCGTGTGTCTGCACTTTCCAGGGGAGACCGGAACTCGCGGAGGTCACACACGAACACCGCTTCCTCCTACCGCTTACTGCGGTCGGTAAGCCACCGGGATCTCCGGTTTGTTTGTTACAACTTGGCTTATTTCCCCTACTGTGGCGATGTCCTCAGTAAGGAAGCATGCTGCTAAGGCGGCAGATGGCACCATTACCTGCGCTACATGCAACGGTTCACTGGTGGAGGGGTCCTGCAATAATTGCGGACGCCCAGAGACCCGGACAGTTACTGTTGAATCAGAATCTGCGGGTCTGTACCCTGAGGTTCGGGTGATCCCAGGGACATGGGAAGCGCAGAATAAGATAAATGAATCTCTGCTGTCCCAGATGTCCTCCATGTCGCAATCCCTGGAGGCACTTCATAGGAGGCTGGAAAACCCAGCTACTCCTGCCAGTTACCCCCGGGTGCTTCTTACTTCTTCTGTGAGACCCCCTAAGCGAGCTCGTGAGGCCTCTCCAGAGCTCCAAGCTCCCTCTGAGGAGGAGCGTTCCTCTGATGGTGAGGAAGATGATGGGGGTTCTACTCTCGGGTCTGTCTCTGAACCTCCAGATGGGGTGGAGGATCTGGTGTCCTCCATCAATGAGACATTACGTCTGGTCACTCCTCCTGAGGAGGTGACTGTTCACCCCAAGGAGGTCTATCAATGGCTGCGGCCGGAGGCGAGACCAAGTGGGTCCTTTATGGACCACACTAATTTTGGAAGGGTGATTAGAGCACCCAGGTTACATCCTGGGCGGCGTTATGTCCGTAAACCTAAGGACCTTCGCTTTCCCTTTCCTCAGGAGGTGCTTCTGGAATGGTCACAGTCCCCTAAGGTGGACGCTTCCATGACTAGGATTGCTGCACGCTCCTTGTTTTCTGCCTCTGATAGCTCCTCATTGAAGGATGCTACTGATAGACAGGTCGAGCAACTCGCCAAGTCTTCCTATGAGGCTGTGGGGTCTTCATTTGCCCCTAATTTTGCCGTCGTCTGGACCCTACAAGCGATTACCTCCTGCTTGGATGGTATCTCTGATCTAGCTAGGGCCAGCCCAGAGGTCCTGGCACTCACCGACAGAGCAAGGGCTTATGCGGATTACGCCAGGACGGCAACTTTGGAAACTGCCACTCGCTCGGCTGTGGCTTCGGCCAATGCTATAGCGATCCGCAGGTTGTTGTGGCTGCGTCTTTGGGACTCAGATGCCACGTCTAAGAAGATTTTGCAAAATCTTCCGTTTGCTGGTGACAGGCTCTTCGGCACCGAGCTGGACAAGCTGATAAAGGATTCTGCTGAGTCTAAGATACCGCAGAATAAGCCTAAGCCACGGTATTCCGTGAAAAGGAACCCAAAACAGTGGTCCTTTCGCCCCAGCTCGCAGTCATCAGCGGCGTCCGCTCGCGCGGACCGTGGGGGCAAGCCCTCCACTCAGTGGCGCAACAAAAGTCGCCAAAAGAAGCCGGCAGGGGCTGCAGCTGCCACCCCTAAACCCGCTTCGGCATGACTCGCTCCTTCATCCTGTCTCCCCACAGTGGGGGGGCCGCCTGTCTCTTTTCCAGGACAGATGGCTTCTCCACGTTCAAGACCAGTGGGTCCGAGACGTAGTCTCAAAAGGCTACAGGATAGAGCTGATGTCACAGCCGGCACACCGATTCCATCGGTCTGTTCCATCCCTAGACAAAGCTCAGGCTTTTCATCTGGTGTTGGAGGGACTCCGCAGAGACGGAGTGGTGGTCCCAGTACCCACGGGAGAGAGGTTCAGGGGTTTTTACTCCAACCTCTTTATTGTCCCAAAGAAGGACGGCTCTTTTCGTCCGGTTCTGGACCTCAAGTTGTTCAACCGCCACGTGTTGGTTCGGAAGTTCCGTATGGAATCCCTGCGCTCCGTGATCGCGGCTGTGTCCCAGGGAGACTTCCTGGCGTCCATAGATATCCGAGACGCCTACCTTCACGTGCCCATTGCACCGGCTCATCAGCGCTGGTTGAGATTCGCAGTGGGGGAAGAACTCTTCCAATTTGTGGCACTGCCATTCGGGCTAGCCTCGGCACCGCGAGTGTTCACAAAGGTGATGGCCTCAATGATGGCTCTCCTGCATGTGCAGGGACACGCCGTCATTCCCTATTTGGACGACCTGCTGGTCAGGGCGCCATCGGAAGACCTTTGTCGGGTGAGCCTGGAGGTGACCATGAAGTCTCTGGAACAGTTCGGGTGGCTTCTCAACATTCCAAAGTCGACCCTGATTCCGACCCAGTCTTTGACATATCTGGGCATGGACTTCCACACGGACTCAGCCCTGGTGTCCCTACCTCAAGCCAAACAGCTTGCGATCCAATCAGGCGTACAGAATGTTCTCCTGTCACCACAATCTTCCCTACGGGGGTTGATGAAGCTGGTGGGACGCATGGTAGCGGCGATAGAGGCGGTGCCTTTCGCACAGTTTCGCCTCCGTCCTCTCCAGTTGGAGATTCTTCGCCGATGGGACAAAAGGACGATTTCTCTGAATCGGCTGGTGACGCTGTCACAATCGACCAGGGACTCCCTACAGTGGTGGCTCCAGCCACTTCATCTGTCACGGGGCCGGTCCTTTCTAAAACCGTCATGGTTAGTGGTGACCACCGACGCCAGTCTGAAAGGCTGGGGTGCGGTGTTCTTGCACCACAGGGCTCAAGGCCTCTGGACTCAGTCGGAGTCGGCATTACAGATCAACGTGCTGGAGATCAAGGCGGTCTATCTGGCGCTCCTGGCGTTTCAGAAATTCCTGTCAGGACAACCCATTCGGGTTCAGTCCGACAATGCGACGGCCGTCGCCTACATAAATCATCAGGGAGGGACCAGAAGTGCTCAGGCCCTCGCCGAAGTCCACCGCATTCTAGCCTGGGTGGAGGAAAACGGCTGCCTGATCTCCGCAGTTCACATCCCAGGGGTCGAGAACTGGGAGGCCGACTACCTGAGCCGACAGGGGATGGACGCCGGAGAGTGGTCCCTGCATCCAGACGTCTTCCGGGACATCTGCAGCAAATGGGGCACTCCGGACGTGGATCTGATGGCCTCACGGCTGAATCATCAGGTACCCCAATACATGGCACGATCGTGGGATCCTCAGTCTCTGGGGGCGGATGCCCTGATCCTGAGTTGGTCCAGCTTCCAGCTGCCATATGTGTTCCCGCCTCTGGCTCTGATTCCCAGGGTTCTGTGGAAAATCAGGACAGAATGCAGAGTAGCCATTCTAGTGGCTCCAGATTGGCCCCGGAGGTCCTGGTACCCGGACCTCTGGCAACTGTCAGGCGGACACCGGTGGGCTCTTCCAGAACGCGCAGATCTACTCGCGCAAGGCCCATTCTTCCACCTCAATTCCAGGGCCCTCAGATTGACTGCATGGCTCTTGAGGCCTGGCTGCTGACATCCAGGGGCTTCTCTCCTACGGTGGTTGCCACGATGAATCGGGCAAGGAAACCTGTCTCCAGGAAGATATACCACAGAACGTGGAAAATCTTTTTCTCCTGGTGTGCCTCTGGTGGACGCTCACCGTGGCCCTTGTCCATCCCGACATTGTTGGCCTTCCTACAGTCGGGTTTGGAGTTGGGATTATCCCTTGGCTCTCTGAAAGGTCAAGTATCAGCACTTTCAGTGCTGTTTGACAGGCGCTTGGCGCTCCTCCCGAAGGTTCGTCAATTTCTGCAGGGGGTGTCTCGGGTGGTTCCGCCTTACAGACGACCTCTGGACCCTTGGGACCTCAACATGGTCCTGGCGGCACTGCAGAAACCGCCGTTTGAGCCACTGAGAGACATCTCTCTCTCTCGTCTGTCCCAGAAGGTGGTTTTTCTGGTGGCAATTACGTCTCTGAGAAGGGTCTCAGAATTGGCTGCACTTTCGTGCAAGTCACCCTTTCTGGTGGTTCACCAAGACAAGGTGGTGTTGCGCCCGCGGCCTGAATTCTTGCCGAAGGTGGTTTCAACTTTCCACCTAAACCAGGAGATTGTTCTCCCATCATTTTGCCCCGCTCCCGTTCATCAGGTTGAGCGCGACCTCCATACTCTGGATCTCGTGAGAGCTGTACGCATTTATGTGTCCAGGACCGCCTCCTTTAGGAGTTCGGATTCCTTATTTGTCCTCACGATGGGTCGCTGTAAGGGGTCCGCGGCTTCGAAGTCGACCTTGGCCAGATGGATCAAGGCTCCCATTCAGGAGGCATACCGGTCTTCTGGTTTGCCTCTCCCGGTGGGTTTGAAGGCACACTCTACTAGAGCTGTAGGTGCCTCATGGGCCTTGCGACATCGAGCATCTGCTCTACAGGTGTGTCAGGCGGCCACCTGCTCCAGCCTGCACACTTTCTCAAAGCACTATATGGTGCATGCCCATGCCTCTGCGGACGCAAGTTTGGGCAGGCGGGTCCTCCAGGCGGCGGTTGCCCACCTTTAAGGGGGACCGTGTATTATCCGTCTTGTTGAGGAACTCTTCCCGCCCTGGGGTATTGCTTTAGGACATCCCCATTGTCTGGGTCTCCCATTATGATGACCAGAAAAAAGAGAATTTTGTTTACGTACCGTAAATTCTTTTTTCTTTAATCATCAATGGGAGACCCAGCACCCACCCAGTTGTTCCGTTGCATGTTTGCATTTGATCTGTTCTCTGTTGAGACAGTGTTTTCCGGGTTGTTCAAACCGTCTGTGCACGGTATTCTTCCCGATGTTTCGGGTGTGGTTCATTTTTCTCCTCGCAGCTTATGGACTAAACTGAGGATGTTCCCTACGGTGGGGGTTTATAAGCGGAGGAGGCGGTGTCTACAAACTTGTAGTACCTAGTGTGACCTCCGGAGGGCGGAGCCCTAAACCCCATTGTCTGGGTCTCCCATTGATGATTAAAGAAAAAAGAATTTACGGTACGTAAACAAAATTCTCTTTTTTCAGGACAGTGTTTCCTTTGTTAGTAGAGGTCAACTAGAAATTAGCAATCCTGATCGGGGCTGGCGTTCATGGGATTCACATTGTCAAAGTCCTGGAGCCTGGATCGCCATGGTCAGGCCAGTGCGAACTGCTTGCTGTGTGTAATAGGCTTGCACTGGCCCTAAAAGTAGAGTAATCCTCCATAATGTTATGCGTAACAATAAAAAACAAAATATGCCATCATAAAAATTACACTTATGGCTGGTAGGCTGTGCGGCTCTCTACCCACATACAATCTCAAACTAGCGATGACTACGGGGTCTTGTTCTCATCCTCAATAAGCTGCACTGTACCCCAATCTTCAGGGGTTCGCTCATCCCAAAGTGAAATCAGTGCATTATTGGAAGATTTATCTATTATATAATTGCGAATGGGTTTTTTTGCCCCTTCTGAGTCCGCTCGCGCTGCGAGTCAGCGTGGTCATGTGGATACGCCCGAAGCATTGGCCGCGCAGCGGCCATTGCGAGCAGTTCTAAGGCGACTCGCTATGCCCGCGCAGCGGGCATGGCGAGTCGCCTTAGCAGCGCGAAGCATTGGCCGCGCAGCGGCCATTGCGAGTCAGAGACTCGCTCTTCTAGAATCCCGATGCATGTGCATCGGGCACCCAGCTAGTTAATAATATTTTGGAATGCGTTTTATTCTTTCAATACTTTCATTCTATCATTACTGATTATGATAATTGTGCTATCTAAAACCTTCACTGCTGTGTTGTGGAAATCCTGCTAGGGTTTCATATTGCAGTTGTGCTGTATAATCAAGATGAATGTATTGGCAGGATTTGTATAAATGTGCTGACCAGCTTACATATGTTAAAGTTTCCCACCCCCTCTTAAATCTTCTTATGTTTGATAATGTAGTAATATTCCTAATTATTGTAAGCCTCTTACTATTACCCCGAACACTTTACTATTAACAAGCACTTAATTGCAATGGATTAACCAACATTAATTACGTCTTTAGTCTTATTGAGTTGGAGGTTTTTTATTTTAGCTCTGGCTTGTGTCCAGTTTTCCATCAGCGTAGGAGAAAATGCATACAGTATATTAGACTACTATCTTTATTTAAACCTTGGGGCCAGAAGATGAAGAACAGGTATTCAGAATCTACAGGGAATCTCAGAAATCTTATTGACTGCTCTGGGGATGGGGTTAATCATAAAGTCTGCAATGTGATCTCTGTACCAAAAATTCCCACACTTCTCCATTTTGCTCACGTTGCATCCAGAGCCATCATTGGAAAAGCATGGGAGAGATTACTCAGCTGCTAGGGAGATTGTTTAGACCTCTTGAAAACACACAAACCCTTTTGAGAGCCTCCTGCAGTGTATACTAGGTCAGTTTAGAGTAGTGAGGGAGAGATACTTGAGCAGGCACAGTTTAAAGCAGTGTTTCTCAACTCCAGTCCTCAGGACGCACCAACAGGTTATGTTTTCAGGATTTCTTTAGTATTGAATAGGTATTAGTTTAATCACCTGCAAAGGGGATAATTCGAACACCTATGCAATACTAAGGATATCTTGAAAACATGAACTGTTGGTGGGTCCTGAGGACTGGAGGTGAGAAACACTGGTTTAAGTGAATCAGTCACTAGCTCCATAATACCCCTCAAAAATAGCTTTTTTCAGAGCTGAAGTCACACAACAAACTCCAGGGTAGAGGGAGAGATTGTGGATTAGGTAAGGAGAGGTTAAAGTGTTCTTCCAGTATCCATCTTAAAACAGCTCTTGTTAGAGGCAAAGCTCTATTTTTTACAGCACACAGAGTAGTAGCATTTTTTGCTGCCTCTTTTTAAAAGCACCTGTCTATTTTCCCTGCTGTTTTGGGGGTCAGAGCCTGGCTTCTGCTGCCCACCTTAGTCCAGTTAATACGGTGTTAGTGCCCTAGCCAAAGCAGTAGTCAAACATTTCCTACTGCCTGTTATAAAGCACGTACCAGGCCATTTTCCCGACTCTTTTTTTTGGCTGTAACAGCTAGCTTGGCTTGTGCCATCAACATCTGAAAATTGTCAACAAAACCCAAAATGCCAAAAAAGCCTGTTGTTAAGGGACAGGGACGTGGTGTTGTCAGTGGTGGATGACAAGGCACTGAGTTTGTGTCAGGAAAGAAGAAGCTTGATGCATCCACTATGTTCCTGGAAATATTTCCCGGTCTGGAACGTAAATGAGTGTGGAAGCCAGAAGAGCGAGAGCAGATCTGTCTTGAATAGCAGACAAGGCCTCTACACATTTGTCAAGCAGCAACAAATCTTTCACGGCCACACAGTCTACTGTCGATACACAGAAGGCTGGCCCATCCAATCCTCAAGCTGATTCTCCTTCCTTCTGCCATTATGTCACAGGAGACATATGACCTGGGTTTGGCCACTCCGGTGATCTGTTTTGTACGTATCCTTTGGTTGGCTCTGGCTTCTCACCATGCAGCATAGAAGAGAGACGTGAGAACATGGTGTGTGTTGATGTTCTAGTATTTGAGGACCTACAGCTAGAAGAAAGCAACTTTGAGGAATGTCCTTTACTGTCTCCAGAGGTGGAAGCTGATGATGATCAGGTCAGCCTACAAACTCAACTGAAAAGTAGGATGAGAAAGAAGATGAGGTGGTCGATAATGAGTCCACTGATTCAACCTGGACCATTGGCAAGCATAGCCATCACAGATACACAGAGAAAGATGGATATGTAGCACCAACACAGGCACCAAGGGGCCATGTCGTGGTTTGCCCAGAGTGAGAACTGGGTTAACTGTTCCCAAGAGCACTCCCGCTGTGTGCCAATTCAGGGCAAGGGGGCGTTCAGCCACTGTGTGGAACCTTGGCTGGTTATCTGTGATAATGAGCATAACCTGGTGGCGCCTTTAAAGTTCGGCAAGCTGGTATACATTCCATGCATAACTCACGTGCTGAACCTAGTTGTTCAAAAATTTCTGAAAAGTTACCCTGCCTTTCCATACCTACTTGAGAAGGTAAGCCGTATTAGCGCCCTTTCCACCATTCCTCCATTGCTTTTGCTGGTCTTCCAGCGCTGAAAAAGAGCTTTAATTTGCCAAGTCACTGACTCACTTGCAACCTGCCCCCGCACTGGAACTCAACCTATCATATGTTGGTGAGGATTGGTGAGCAGCAGAGGGAAGTAGCTGAATACCAGCTTGACCATTCCAGTTACAGTCAGCTGCCACACATAACTGTTGAGTGGGTGTTGATCGCTGACATTTGTGAAGCTCTTGAGAACTTTGACTACTGAACCAACCTTATGAGCGGTAATCAGGTTATTATCAGTGTAACCATCCCACTGCTGTGTATCTTGAAACAATCACTGCATAATCTCAAAGAGGAAGCTTTTAGTGCCCAGCATGTTGGTATAGAGCCAGATTTCCCAATGGGTGATACTACCCAACCCAGCCAATATTCTGAGACATCTGAGGGTGATGAGGAGGGAGAGGACCTTTTCTTCTGCGTTACAGAGGGGACACCCAATCTTCAGGTCTATCCAGCATGGATGGGCTGGAGAGGGTGGAGGAGGAGGAGGACGCGAGTCAGCATGAGGAGAGGATGGGTACTGTTTCTACTTTTGGACACAGAACATTTGCCTTTTTGCAGCTTGGCCCACATGGCACAGTTAATTTGTTACTGTCTGGCAAATCGGTCTGGACCTAGCCACGTTCCGAATCGCAGCCGTCCCAAAAAATGGCACGTTCATAGAAGTGCCATTTTCTGGAGTTGTACCTGATCCTTACAGCTGCCCTTTGCTATTGGTAAGCTGGGTAATAAGGAGTGAGTGCCAGCTAAGTATTACCAGCTGGCACCAAGCCCGAGGCTCATAATAGCTGAGCCAATGTTGGACCTGGCCATTATGAACTTGTAAAGTATATAGTAAAAATTACACCACACAGAGAAATAATTTACCATATTTGTGAAAAGCGCACAAACACGTCCCTGTTTCTCCTCTTGATTACCCCTATAAAATCCCTCCACAGTAATCCTCAGTTACATCCGTTTATAGCGGGAACTGAAACGCACTGCCTGCTGTCAGTGCAGTAATGTCACATTCTGGTTTATCTGAGGTCAGCTAGAGTGACGCATCTGAGCTCTAACTTCAGATGAACTTTCTCGTGTCGCCTCGCTCCTCCTGTGAACGGACACCGCTGAGCATTATCGTGGAGGGCGAAAATATGGGAAAATTCGCAGCTTCGTCACATAGCCTATGACTAGTCGGGCTGTGTCTACTTTCCTACTGCGCAATCGGTACCCCAAGTAAAACTGCAGTCAGGTACTTGCATCCATCAAGTGTCCATTCCATTTTAACCTATTGAACAATACAATTCTATGTTAAGCTGACAGTAGACCTTTTACATAACGCGCCAGCAATGGTGTTCAATTATAAAAATTGCTTCCTATCACCAGGTACCACACAGCCAAGCAGGAAGCAATGGACTGGCTCACTCGGGTCACCCACAGCAGTTTGTTGTCTCTCTTTGGTACTTGACTTCATTGTCAAAACTGCAGGTCTTGACTGGCATGGTCTGCTGCTTGACCACGTAGTCTGGACTCAAGAGATTCTTCTTGTGTGGCACAGTACAGGTCTACTCGGAGCATCAATAAGCCCAGTTGTCTTAAGTACGGCGGTGAGTGCTCCACACTAGCCTTCAGTTCTGCTTTCTTTTTCTGATTGGTGCCAACTCTGGGTCTCCTCTGATGTGAAAAGCTTTATCTGTATGTTTATGCATTCCTCACTCAAAAGTATATGACAATTTGCCACAGTTGTAAATGTTATCTCGTTGGAGGTGTTATAGTGTGGAGGGAGTCTTGCCTAATGTCTGTTGCCTTCATCCTATTTCACCCCTGCTGTTCCTTGTAGTTGTTAATTACCTGATACCATGTTCCCTCCCACAATCCCCTTCATCTGAATCTGGTAGTGTGCCCCATAAATGTAGTTCACTCTTAAGGGGTACACGTGTGGGGGGTCGTACACGTGTGGCATCTCATGCAAAGTGGCATTGAATGCTAAGTGGATGCAGTTATTTCATGGCAGTTAGTCAGGGCAGAAGTCAGGTAAGCCACTCTATTTAAAAAAAAAAAAAAAAACTTTAACTTCTTTTCCTTTCCCCATCACCATGTCCTTTACTTCAATATCTATTGTTCTATGCGCTCTTGCTCTTTACCTTCACCGCCCCATCCCCCCTCCATCACCACTCATCCACATCAGCCCCTCTCTCCTGCCCTACCCTATGTACAGCTCCCACGCCATCTTCAGTTTACTGAAGATTCTCAGCCCACCATATTCTAACATTTGTCGTCATAAACAAAGTCCAAAATCCAAAAACTATCTGCTCTTCCTCTTTTTGCTGCTGCTCCTCTCAGGTGATCTCTCCCCCAACCCTGGTCCACCCTCTAACTTCAAACCCCTCTCCCACCACACATAGAAACCCCACTAACCTCATTACCATCACTTGCACTCCTTCATCTCCCTCTTTTAACTGCGCTCTCTGGAATCCACGATCTGTATGCAACAAACTTCCCTTCATCCACAATTACTTCCTTTCCAACTCTCTAAACCTGCTGGCCCTCACAGAAACCTGGATCCAGGATTCAGACACTGCTTCCCCGGCCGCTATTTCTCACGGCGGCCTACATTTCTCTCATTGCCCTAGACCTGGGAACAGACGTGGCGGTGGAGTTGGCCTCCTCCTGTCCCCACAATGTACTTTCCAGGTCATTCCTCCAGCCCCATCACTCTCATTTCCTTCTTTTGAGGTCCATACCATTAGGCTATTCCATCCCCTCCCCCTCAAAGTAGCAGTGGTATACCGCCCCCCAGGGTCACCTACCCAGTTCCTCGACCATTTCTCCGCTTGGCTCCCGCATTTCATGTCCTCAGATTTACCAACCCTTATTCTGGGAGACTTTAACATTCCTATAAACAGCCCCATCTCCCCATCTGCATCCCAGCTCCTATCTCTAACCACTTCTCTTGGCCTATCACAGCTCTTAACCTCTGAGACGCACGAAAACGGTAACACCCTTGACCTGGTCTTTACCCGGCTCTGCTCATCCTCCCTCTTGGATAACTCACCTCTACTCTCTGACCACAACATTCTCTCCTTCTCACTCACTAACCCTCGGCCAACACAGCCCAATCCTACCTATCACACATCCAGAAATCTACAGGCCATTAACCCTCAAGCTCTCACAGACTCCCTCATCTCATCTCTGTCCCCAATCTCTTCAATCTCCTGTCCAGATCAGGCAGTAAATCACTACAATGACTCTCTCAGAAGCTCCCTGGACCAAGTAGCGCCCCTCACCCTCAGAACCTCCAAACAGAGAACAAAACAGCCCTGGCTCACACCACAAACTCGATTCCTCCAGCGATGCTCTAGGAGTGCTGAACGTTTATGGAGGAAAACTCGCTCACCAGGAGACTTTATCCACTATAAATTCATGCTCAAAACCTACAACTCCGCCCTTCACCTTGCCAAACAGACCTACTTCACCACCCTGGTCTCCTCACTATCCAACAATCCAAAAAAACTCTTTGACACCTTTCACTCTCTCCTCAGTCCGAAAGTGCAGGCCCCCATCACTGACCTCTGTGCTGATGACCTAGCTTCCTACTTAATGGAGAAAATAGACAACATCCGCCAGGAAATCAGCTCTCAGCCTCCAAGCACTGCCACCCCCATTCTTCCCCACATCTCCTCCGGCTCACTCTCCACATTTGACCCAGTCACAGAAGAAGAAGTCTCCAGGCTCCTTTCTTCCTCTCGTCCCACCACATGCACTACTGACCCCATTCCCTCACACCTGCTCCAGTCCCTCTCTCCAGTCGTCACCACTCACTTAGCCACAATCTTCAATCTCTCCCTCTCTTCTGGCATCTTCCTCTCCTCCTTCAAACACTCGATCATTACTCCATTATTAAAGAAAACCACTCTCGACCCATCATGCACAAATAAATACAGACCAGTCTCCAATCTCCCCTTCATCTCTAAACTCCTGGAGCGCCTGGTCTATTCCCGCCTCACCCGTTACCTCTCCGCTCACTCTCTGCTAGACCCATTACAGTCTGGTTTCCGCCCCCTTCACTCTACAGAAACCGCCCTCATCAAAGTGACCAATGACCTTCTGACAGCAAAACGTAATGGTGACCACTCTCTGCTTATTCTCCTTGATCTCTCTGCAGCTTTTGACACTGTCGACCATCAGCTCCTACTCTCTATGCTGCACTCCATTGGCATAAAGGACACTGCTCTCTCCTGGCTCTCCTCCTATCTTTCTGACCGCTCTTTCAGTGTATCTTTTGCTGGCTCCACTTCTTCCCCTCTTCCCCTCACTATTGGGGTCCCTCAGGGTTCAGTCCTTGGCCCTCTCCTCTTCTCTCTCTACACAGCCCCGATCGGACAGACCATCAGCAGATTTGACTTCCAGTACCATCTTTATGCTGATGACACACAACTATACACTTCAGCCCCTGACCTTACCCCTGCGGTATTAAAGAACACCAATGACTGTCTAGCTGCAGTTTCCAATATCATGTCCACTCTCTATTTGAAACTAAACCTTTCCAAAACTGAACTTCTTCTGCTCCCCCATCCACTAACCTCCCTAAATCGGACATCTCTCTCTGTTTGTGGCACCACGATAACGCCTAGGCAGCAGGCTCGCTGTCTGGGTGTTATGTTTGACACCGATCTCTCCTTCTCCTCCCACACACAATGTCTCGTCCGCTCCTGTCGCTTACACCTGAAGAATATCTCTAGAGTCCGCCCCTTTCTCACCCTGGAAACAACAAAAACCCTCACCGTGGCCCTCATCCATTCCCGCCTTGACTATTGCAATTCTCTATTAAGCGGCCTTCCCCTCACCAGACTTTCTCCTATCCAGTCCATCCTTAATGCAGCAGCCAGGATCACCCATCTGGCCAATCGTTTCTCTGATGCCTCTGCTCTTTGCCAGTCATTGCACTGGCTGCCCGTATACTACAGGATCAAATTCAAATTGCTTGTTCTCACCCACAAAGCTCTTCACAATGCAGCACCCCCCTACCTCTCCTCTCTCATCTCTGTCTATCACCCCACCCGTTCTCTACGTTCCTCAAATGACCTTCAACTGACATCTGTACTAATCCGATCCTCCCACTCCCGGCTCCAAGACTTCTCTAGAGCTGCACCAAAACTCTGGAATGCTTTACCCCAAGAAATCAGGACTATCCACAACTTGCATGGCTTCAGACGATCCCTAAAAACGTATCTTTTTAAGGCGGCCTATCATACTCCCTAATAGAAGTCCTTTGTACTGTAGACAGTGAATGGGCTATCCCTCTCGATATTACTCTTCTATAAACTCCACCAAACCAAAAAAGGTCTACACAGATTGTATAATGACCATCCATGTAAGCTTATCTCTATGCCCCATTTCCTCAAGATGCCTGGACCATCAGTGCAATAAGCCCCTGTACCTTGTGCAACCCCTATCCCGTCGTAGATTGTAAGCTCTTTTGAGCAGGGTCACCTTCATTTCTCGCTTTATTTATTGTATTTTCTTTTTACATTGATTCTATGCCTATTGTTTTGTATCCAATTATTGTACTGTATTTGTTCTCTACTGTAATTACTTACTGTATTATATTTTCTGTACTCTAACCCTACATTGTAAAGCGCTGCGGAATATGTTGGCGCTATATAAATAAAGCTTTATTATTATTATTATTATTATTATTATTATTATTATTATTATTATTATTATTTATAATTTGCTGCTGCGCCACAACTGTCACCTGAACCGGCACCTTCCTGAAAAGTTTCCCTCGAGGAAAGAGATCTGTTAATCATTGATTCTGGGTTGTTTCTTTGAGCAGAACAGGGCAATGTTGTTCCACCAGCATCCTCAGATGTTCTTGAAGGTGCTGACTGTTGTTCCCTCTCCCTTACACATGCACATTGGCTACAAAAGCAGTATCCAGGGTCAAAGCCAAATGCATACAAATGGTTGCAGTACACAGTTGTGTCTTCTGTCACATCTAGTAATATAAATTATGTTAAAGGAGCAGTTTTAATTTTCTAATTTTAATATTTCTCAACAGGATATTGAAGCACTGGACCCACGGGGTAGGACACCATTGCACCTTGCGGTTTCCCTAGGACATCTTGAGTCTGCTAGGGTTCTTCTCAGGCATAAGGCAGATGTCACAAAGGAAAACCGGGATGGATGGACTGGTAAAAAATCAATCACACATTTTATTTATTTTTTGTCCCTTCTGTTAAACCTTTGTTCCCCATTAATTTGTGATAGAACATTTCTGTGCTGCCCATAGTCAGACACCTTAATTGATGACATCTCAATGCACACTCCTTTTAACATATGGTGAAAGTGTTTTTAATGCTGCTTTTAATCTTCATCAGGGTTTAGTAAAGTTGTCATTTAAGGGAAATATGTTTTTAGAGCTTATTATACTTTTCAGGATAAGCTGTTACATCAGAAATACCACTTTGTGCCCATTGCTTAATGTGCATTTTTTGTACGTTTTTCCGTCTGATAACAGTAACTTTTGTCTCTGAGCTAGTGGGTGAATATTTGTGTTTACCGTACAGAGACCATAGATATTTCTGCTATCACGTCTTTATGCAGCATCAGCATGCAAGATATTTTGCATCAGTACTGAGCAGTGTAGCTGAGTATTCAGCACTGGGGTGTTCTCAGCCTCTGTATTTTAGCTGTGTCCACTTTCTCTCTCTTCCATCTGTTTAAACGTCAGTACTGAGCAGAGATCTGACCCTGTTGAGATAAGTCCAGTTTTGAATAAGATCTTAGTAGTTTTTCAGAGTGAGTGAGTTCAGGAGGTGGAAGGGAATAAAAGTGGCTCTTAAGTGGGTGCATTTTTAAAACATCCTTTTGTATGGAATTGATTTATAAGGGACTATATAGTGATGCATCTTTGTTTTGTTTTTTTAAACCTGCTTGTAGAGTAAATGATCAGCCTCCATAGTCACTGATTGCATTCGTGTAGTAATGTGCCCATACACTTTTAGAGTACTTATAGTTCATTGTATTCCAGTTTTACATGAAGCGGTCAGCACAGGAGACCCAGAGATGGTGCAGATGGTTCTGCAATATCGGGAATTTCACAAGGCTTCTACTGCCCTTGGAGGAGTACCTGAACTACTGAAGAAAACACTGGAGGTGACCTTATCTTTTTACAACAGCATGCTTTAGGGCCAGGTCAACACTGTCCTGATACATTACTGTAAAGCCATGCAATTTATTCTTGTACTTTTATATATTTTATGTGCACGGGTAAGGTTGCACCTTTTTTTGCCCTATTATTATCACCCAATCTAAATGTATTCTAAAAATTGAGTACTGGTAGCACCCTATACATGCCTATTGCAGGCTCCTTAATTCTCATCAGGCAACAGATTTCTTTTCAAAAGAGACATATCAACGTTGGGGGGAGTTTATAAGAAAACCCATTTTTTCTTTACTTGTACCGGAAAGGCATTGTACTTTCTAATTGGTACAGTACCACTATGTACACCATCATATCTTCTTAAAAAAAACAAACACTGAGATCACTTATGTCCCTTTGGTAGGGATCCCATATGTAAAGGGGCTATCACACGCATCAATATCGCTGTCAATTTCGCTGCTGCACGTGACGTTGCAGCGATATTGACGCGTGTGACATGGAATATCAACCAAAGATAAATCACTGGTTGATGATCGCCAGGTTTTCAGACAGGACCGAAAACCTGGCGATGGTCACCCGGTGGACACGCAGCATCGCTGCTTGTGACACCGGGAGCGAGCGTTCAGCCAGCTCCCAGCACCTCTCAGCAAGCGCTGGGAGCTGGTATCCATGATAAACTGCGGGTAACTAGGCAGCGCGTGCTGCCTACATACCCGATGTATACCTTGGTTACCAGCCTTCTCCGCTCACCGGCTGGTATCCAAGGTACACAGCGGGTAACTAGGGTCCCTAGTTACCCGCTGTGTACCTTTGGATACCAGCAGGTGAGCAGAGAAGGTTGGTAACCAAGGTATACATCGGGTATCTAGGCAGTGCGCGCTGCCTAGTTACCCGCAGTTTACCATGGATAGCAGCCTGCTCCTGCTAACCGAAGCCTGGCAGCGAGAGCAAGACATAATGGAAACGATATTTAAATCATTTCCACGATGTCACTTGTCCACTGATCGCTGGTGAGTCTGCCTGTGTGATCAGATCGCTGACGACATTGACGCGTGTGACGACACCTTAAGTGTTATGCATTTAGTTACGTACTCACAGGTTGGTGTCCAGCTATTTCTTTTTCAGCCTTCCTTACGATCAGGTAACCACTTTTCTTACCTTCAGGATTGCTGTGTTCTCTGAAATTCACTTCTTTCAAGTGTATGTGTCTTGGCTACAGAGCCTCGTTCTGAATTCCCATAGGCTTCCTTTGGGAAGATTTAAAGGGACGAATTGACTGTTCAAACCAAGTACAGGCTCTCAATGCACCATGTTGTGGGCAAACTTTGTTTTAAAAAAATTATATAAAATCTATATTTTTTTAAATTAATAAAGTTTAACACATTGATGAATTCTTCACCAATACAAAGGTGCAAAGTAGGGGAAAATAATGGGGTAAAAACCGAACTTAGGCTGGCTTCAGACTTGCAGATGCATCTGCAGCGTTTTGCAGATGCATCTGCAAGCATCTGCATGCGGACCGCGGCCCCTATGTTTATAATGGAGCGCACGGCGGTCTGCAGATGCTTGCAGACCGCCGTGCGCTCTCATTGCCCGCCATTAGTGATCTGTGCGCACGCGGATGCCTGCGCACAAATCACACACTCCCGCCCGCACCATGGACGCGAGATGTCGCGTCCCTGGTGCGGACGAGAGTGTGTGATCTGTACGCAGGCATCCGCCTGCGCACAGATCACATATAGGAGTGAATGGTGCGCACGGCGGTCTGCAAGCATCTGCAGACCGCCGTGCGCTCCATTATAAACATAGGGGCCGCGGTCTGCATGCAGATGCTTGCAGATGCATCTGCAAAACGCTGCAGATGCATCTGCAAGTCTGAAGGCAGCCTTAGTGAGACAGACACTTATGCATACATAGCGAGAAAGAAGTAATCTTCTACCAGAGAAAAACAAATTAATATTAACCAGTTTCATTACTACTGATTGCTTGTCATAAGTTAGGAATATTACTGCGTCGCTTGCTAGATTTGGAGTATTGGAACCATTTTGTGGGCAAATTGAAGTGCACCTTTCCACCTGCTTGATTTCCATCTTTCTCCTGATACCTCTGGCTTTATAGAGGCCATCAAAGAACAGGGTGGGGGGTGATGGGAAGCTACACTTAAATGTTTGGCCCCGCCGTGATGCACCGAGCACCTGCAATTGCCTTGAACAGTCACTATGTGCTGACAAAGCCCCTTTTATATAAAAAGAAAAAGACCTCAGTCACATGGTGCCAGAATGGGCTGCAAATGGATGAAGACGCGGAGTATAGAACTTCATGCATTACGCTCGCCTTATATATGTGTGTAAAATATTTGTTACTGTTGGAGTGCCTCATTACACTGTGGATGGCACTGAAGACCAGCAGAACAAACTTATTTGCCAATAAAAGCTAAATAAGTTATTGTAGTAAGAGTCACATTATCTTTGTTTTTTCATCAGGCTTCTGATTTTTATGTGGAAATGAAGTGGGAGTTCACAAGCTGGGGTAAGTGGATACTGATTTTGCTTGGGAGATTTAGATATAAAATTATACTTCTAGTACATATTGGGTATTTAATGCTATTTATATTATCATTACTGTATTCTTTATATTTCTAATCAGTTTTAAGTGCTCCTCCAGCTATATCCGAAATAAGCTGTCATGTATTCACATGAGGAATACCATTATTTCTAGCCTTTTATGAATTATAGCCTACATTTCCACCATTTTTCCCCACTGCAGGCTTTCTCTTATTTTACAATTAGCCCTGAGCTGGTCAGAGGAGACTAGCTGCTAAGATGTCTCCATAATTGTTTAGTTAGCACACAGACAGAAGTAGAAGCAGCATGCAGGCAATTAAAGCTTTCAGCAGCACTGAGCTGTGTAAATGTGAATTCAGCTCTGAGGTGAGATACAAAGCTCAGCATATCTTTCTGTGCCTCCCTCTGCTAATTTTTCTCAATCTGCTATTCTCTCCTATTCTCCCCTACTTTGTCATTTTTTTTTAACCATTAAGATTTTTATTAGCATATAACAATATACTGAAAAACAGCATAAAAGCCATTCAATGGCCAATATAAAGGGGAAAAAGTTCAAGGGCGAGGTGGGAGAAGGAGATGGGGGAGGAAAGGAGGGTGGACATTAAAACACATAAAGCTACATAACGCTTGTCATCAATGTCAACATATATTGTACTCAAAAAGAATCAACACTCAGTCATTTTAACAGATAAAACGGAAAAGCATGGATAGAGGTGACCCAGGGATCCCACCAAGTAAGGACTTTATTCTTTTTAGATAATGATGAAGCGCTCAGGGATTCATAGCAGAAGTGAAGATTGAGTTTGTTGATCAGTTCTGCCCTGGAGGGGGTAGATGGGGTCCTCCAGTGAGCTGCTATGCTCTGCCTTGCGGCGACTAGAATATTAGATCTGCTAGGTCTCAAGGGCGAGGGGAAATCTACCAGAGAAATACCCAATAGCGCCAGCTGGGGTGTTAGGGACATCGGGATCTGCGTCACCTCAGCAATGAGCGACTCTACCTGACACCAAAAGTTCCTAATAGGGGGGCACTCCCACCAGACATGTGATAACGATCCAGATGAGCCACAACCCTTCCAGCAGGAGGAGGAGGAGGCCAGGTGGAGTTTGGCCAGACGGGCCGGAGTCATATACCATTGCAGGAGGGTCTTTCTAGCCTGTTCCACATCACCCACACAAGAGGAGAACTTGGCAGGGTGCAGTAAGGCCTCGGACCATTCCTCCGCTGAGGCAGTACCCTACTTTGTCATTTAAGCTATTATTGGAAGTGTAACCTGATATTCAACTAAGTTGAAAGTTCTCTTGTGCAATATGAATTTGAGCTTTCCTTTATGTCTTTTATTCAGAATACATCGTACGTTCAGGAGGAAGACTGAGTCTATGGGAAGTGGGGAAAGGGAGGAGTGAGAGTGCCTCTTAAAGGGACACTGTCAGGTCATTTTCTAGTATGATACTAATATTACCCTTGAATGGAATCATAGAATAAACTCAGAGACAGCTTTGACCCACTGTCCCCACAGCTTCCCCTATCCGCTACACTGCCCTCTCCTTCCATCAATTTCCTTCCATCATCTGCTTCTCCCCCATAACTGAAGATCAGCTCTCCTCCCTTCTGTCAAAGTCACACCTTACCACCAGCGCCCACGACCCACTCCCATCCCACCTCAGTCTTTATCCCAACTCTAACCCATCTCTTCAACTTATCACTACTGGCGTCTTCCCCTCAAACTTCAACCACGCCTTAATTACTCCCATCCTCGACCCAACATCTGTTTTTAACTATCGCGCCATATCTCTTCTCCCCTTCGCCTCTAAACTACTTGAATAACTTGTCTTTTCAGAACTGTCCTCCCAACTCTCCTCCTGCTCCCACTTTGACCGCCTACTATACGGTTTCTGACGCCACCACTCCACCGAAACAGCCCTAACCAAGGTCCCCAATGACCTGCTGATCGCCAAGAGTAAGCAACACTACTCCATCCTCCTTCCTACTCGAGATCCTGTAATCTCTTGGCATCACTGACCTAGCCCTCTTCTGGATCTCCTCATACCTAATGGACTGAACTTTGTGTCACCCACTCTCACACCACCTCTTCACCCTACCCCCTATCAGTTGGTGTCCCCCAAGGCTCGGTTCTGGGTCCACTAATCTTCTCCATTAACACTCTTGGCCCAAGACAACTCATTGAGTCCCATGCCCTTCAGTACCATCTCTACGCCTAAGACACCCAGATCTACCTGTCTGGGGGGCTCGACATCACCTCCCTACTATCCAAAATTCCACAATGCCTGTCCGCCATCTCCTTCTTTTTCTCTGCTCGCTTCCTTAAACTAAACATGACAAAACTGAGTTCATCTCTTTCCCCCCCCAAGTCGCTCTCCCCACTACCCGACCTATCCATCCTTGTCAATGACTGATCGCTCTCCCCAGTTCCCCATGCCTAATGTTTCGGGGTAATCCTTGACTCTTCCCTGTCCTTCAAGCCTCACATGCAGGCCCTCGCCACCTCCTGCCGTACTCAAGCTCAAAAACATTTCCCTGATTCGCACTTCCCTTGACCACGACACTGCTAAAACACTTCTTCATGTTCTCATCATCTCCTGCTTACCGGCCTCCCCGTTTCCTCCCTGGAACCTTTCCAATCTGTCCTAAACTCTGCTGCCCGACTAATCAACCTGTCTCCCTGCTACTCCCCTGTCTCCCCCCTCTGCCAAGCCCTTCACTGGCTCCCCGCTTCTCAGAGATCCCAGTTTAAAACACGAACCATGACATACAAAGCTATCCACAACTTGTCCCCTCCATACATCTGACATGGTCTCCCGATAGCTACCCTCACGCACCCTGCAATCTTCCCAAGAGCTCCTTCTCTACTCCCCTCTTGTTTAATCCTCTCACAACCGCATACAAGATTTCTCCCACGCATCTGTCTCACTATCGGCTATACTCTGAACTTTCCCCCCAACACTCATAGACTCTCCCTACCTGGGAACCTTCAAAGAACCTGAAGACCTCACCTTCCTTCAAGCCTACAACTGCACTGAACCCGTTTCACCGCACCGTCCACTACGCACTACCCATATTATATCCACCCATCCCTCTTAGACTGTGAGCCCTCGCGACTGGTTCTCTCCCCTCCTGTATCTATATGACTTGATTGTCAATATATATTGTACTTTCCTCGTCTGCCCTTTCCATATGTAAAGCACCATGGAATCTAATGGCGCTAATAAATAATGATAATAATCCGCGAGACTTCCCGGACGCCATCTGGACAACTATGTCGCCGCCCCCGAAGGACTGGATCCAATATGGTGTCCGGGATGTCTCGCGAGACTTCCCGGACGCCATATTGGATCCAGTCCTCCTGGCCGGCGACATGTCGGCGGAACGGAGGACTGAGGATCCAGGCGGCGGTGAAGACGCAAGGCCGGTGGTAAGTATAGCGGACAGTGCATGGAGGGTATGTGTGTGTGTGTGTGTGTGTGTGTGTGTGTGTGTGTGTGTGTGGGGGGGCCATATTAGAACACCCACAGTCAGTGTAGAGGCTACTTCAGCCAGGATGTGACATAGCATACTGTTACATCCTGACAGAAGTAGCCTTAGGGTTTTATTATAATAGATATAATGATTTATAGCTCTTTAAAGGTAGACCTTTCTAATCTCCTGCTTTCCATTACACAGTGATGGTTAGATGAGCGTTTTCTTTCTCCTTTTACCACATGAGGATGTGCACGAAGATCTGTTGTTCAGTTTGACGTGAAGTCTCCTTGAAATTTTTCTTCTATAATTATCCGGTTCCTTGTGATCACTCTGCAGCTCTCTAAAGGTACCGTCACACACACACACATCTCTGAGAGACATTGCTTTCAATTCTCTGGTTGCAGTGAAATCATGGACACATTGTTCCATTTTGTTGCCGTGTACAAATAGAACAATGTGTCCATGATTTCACTGCAACCAGAGAATTGCAAGCAATATATCTATGTGTGACGGTACCTTAAGTTCACACTGAGTCTTTGGTGTGGAGCGGTAGATGCTTCCCCAGTGTGAGTGATCAGTGATTTTCTTGTATTGGAGTTTCATCCAATTGGTCTGTGTCTGTTTTTTCCCATCAGTTTTTCTCGGATGTGAAAAAAAAGTTTCTCAAGTGTCTCCTATCGAACATAATTGAAAAATGTAAAGCACACAGTGGGCATCTGAGTGCTGTTATCCCTCCTCCTGTGTTGTCCGAGTCCCTCCTTCTCTCATTATTCGGAGCCGTGTCAGTGTGTTCTCTCAGCTCCCAGGCATTTCTGTGAGATCTGGCCCAGAGCTGAGGTCACATGGAATTGCGCAGCATTAGATCCCGCCCTGTGTGGTCTTATGCTTTATGCAGGTTGCGGGGATGGGAATCTGATGAGGGAAAACTCCTGCTGAAGGTGGGTCTTTTAGCTTAATAGGCCCTAGGGGGTGACAGGTTCCCTTTAAAGCACCACTCCAGTGCTGAAAGAAAAAAAAAAACACTGGAGTGTTGGTTTAAGATCCCATGGGAGAACTATAACTACCAGCATCAATATACAGAAGGACAGTGCCTCAAAAGTCGGTGGTGATTTTTAAATTCTCATCTTTATTCCGTCTCCCATGCGACGTTTCGAACCAAACAAGTTCTTTATCAAGCTTGATAAAGAACTTGTTTGGTTCAAAACTTCACATGGGAGACGGAATAAAAATGAGAATTTAAAAATCGCCACCGACTTGTGAGGCACTGTCCTTCTGTATATTGACGTCTGTATGCTGTCCAGGACGGACTCCTGGGCTGACTGGCGCCCTAACTAAGGGTAACTTTTGACAACCTGATTTTACCATAGGGTGCTGCGAACCAGTGTTGCATTTTGTATAACTCCCAGCATGTCCTGCAGATCCTATGGCATGCTGGGAGTTATTGTTCAAAGTAGTGGGGAAGTGGCTATTTTATGTACTATATTTTTTAAACTTTTTATTATTTATTTATATAAGAACCATGGTGCTGTACATGAGAAGGGGTTACATACAAAATTATAGATATAGTTTACAGTAAACAAATGAACAACGACAGACTTGTACAGAGGGGAGAGTTGTTAGTAATTTGTTGTTGTGAGTTGTGAGAATTGTGAGTAAGTTGTTAGTAATTTTGGTCAGGGCAGTTTCGGTGGAGTGGTGGGGGCGGAAGCCAGATTGGTAGTTGTCAAGAAGAGAGTTAGATGAGAGATCGGAGGAAAGTTGAGCATGGACATGTTACTCGAGGAGTTTTGAAGCAAATGGGAGAAGCGATATGGGGCGATAGCTGGGCATAGCAGTTGGGTCAAGATTTGGCTTTTTGAGGATGGCTGTGATGGTGGCATGCTTGAAAGCAGAGGGGAAGGTACCAGATGATAGCAATAGGTTCTTTCTTCTAATATGTGTCACCTCAGATGCAGGCTCTGCAGCATTCAGCCATGCTAGAAACAAGGGAGTCTTTCATCTACTTAAGGAACTTTGGTGATGTAATGAAGAGGAGGTGCTAGAGCATCACAGGACAGCACAGAGCCCTCCCCTCTTGATTTCATCACCGTAGTCCTCTCCTCCTGTTTTAGATAAGACTCCCTTGTTTCTAGTGCTGTGACAGTAGAACCTGCGGTGACATAATGAAGGAGGGCTCTGTCCTGTCATGTGCTGCTCCAGCCTGTCCTCTTCATTACGTCACCGCAGGTCCTACAGTTGACCTGCACTGATGTGAGCAGTCAGAGCCCTGACCACGCTGTGCTATCAGGTATGCCATGCCTGACCATATGTGACTGCAGTAATCCGCATTCCTACGGGCTGAGGCACGACTGTCCCTCCTATCTGGCACCCTGCTCCTGCCATCTCCTTTTCCACCGGACACATGATCTCTCCAGCAGCTGCAGGAATCCTGCGCTGAGGTGACCACGTGTATCTTATGTTTAAGTTAAGGGATATTCATTTGCTGCTCCCTCCCACTGCTTAGCGCTGGCAGATGGGCGGGGAAGTGGCTAATGAATATTACTTCACTTTAAGCATCAGGACCACATGGTTTCCCCAACGCGGGATTCCTGCAGCCGCAACCTGTTCCTGCCTCCTGCGATCCCAGGATGCCACTGCCTTCTTCCCACGTGTTACATTCGGACCATAAGACACACCCCACACTTTCTTCCCCAATTTGGAGGAAAAAGTGTCATATGGTCCGAAAAATACGGTACTTGCACTGACAAGTTTGATCCAAGACTTCATAGACTTACACTGTGATAGTGATTACCTGTCTGTACACGAACCCCTTGTGAGCTGGCTAGCCTGGTGTCAGATCTCATTAGCCATAAAAGGACTAGAGTGCTGATGGAATCCAGGAAACACAGCGATCTGTAAAGGTACCTTTACACGCCGCTACAGAAGGTTAGAAACAACCGGGTGTCTCCCGTGCACGAGCACATTTCAACGGTTCCTAACGGTACCTGATACCGCCTTTACACGCCGCTACAAGGTGCTCTACAGAAGGTTTTTTTCTACCCCTGGAAGCACCGTCGGGTGCCGCAGGTTCCCTTCTGTAGAGCACCTTCCCTCATTTACATGCCGCTACCACAAGGCAATATGGGAGGACCTGGGGCAGCAGGGACAACACATAGGCGTGCCAGAATTGTGGATTACGATACGGTCGTACGGTGATTGGCAAAGCAATAGCATCATGATTGGCCAGCCAGCGCAGGAAGGCTGGCTAATACATGAGGCTATTGCAATTGTGTAGTGTGACTGGTCAGCTCCTTAAATATGCCATCCTATGCAGCGACAACCAATCGTAACGCAGGAGCTTCCACCAATGATCGCTGAAGAGGGGCGGTATCCCGGAGGCTGTGCCACGCCCCAGGGAGTTCACTAGGTGTCACAAAAACCTTCCTGTTCCTCGATTACACGCCGCTACCATCGGGTTAAAACCAACCTGTTTTTGAGCACGGCTGAAAAACAGGTGTCGGCAGTGACCGGTGGCAACAACCTGATTTACACGCCGCTACCTCGCGGTGTTTTGACGGTGCAAGATACAATTGTCTCCGACACCCGGTTGTTTCTAACCTTCTGTAGTGGCGTGTAAAGGTACCTTTAGTATTTTAATAGACAATTAGTGTGGATTATGAAATGAAAATTTTACTGATGCTTCTAATTTAATACATCCATATGCAGTAAGGAAACCAGACTTTTCTCTATCTGTATAAATGATATGCTGGAAATTGGGAGTTCTAAAATTCACATCTCATAAAAAGCAACTTTTGCCGCCAAAGTAATATCATTTTGGGTTTAGGGGGGAAAAAAGTCCCTAATCCAAGATATAAATATTTTTCTTTTTCCCCGTTGTCTTGCAGTTCCACTGTTGTCCAGGGTCTGTCCCAGTGATATTTGTCGGATATGGAAAAGTGGAGCCAAACTTCGTGTTGATGCTACTCTGCTAGGTTTTGAGAACATGAGCTGGATCCGAGGAAAGCATAGCTTTATATTTAAAGAGGAAGGTGAGATCTGACAAGTGTTCATAATGACCTTATCTGCCAGGTTCTAAAATGTTTGCCAGTTTTGTTTTGTTTGCTTTTTTATATTTATTTTATTTTTTTCTCCTCCTCTGTTTTAGACTGGGTACAAATAAGCTAATCAGCTCTCTCTGTTGCCCAAAAAATTAAAAATGAAGCATCTATAAAGACAACCAATGATTTAAATAAATGTTTTTATTTTTTCCTAGTCAATGCAATGGGTTTCTTTGTTCCTTTTTGGAATGTGCACAGTGTGGTTGTGCTCTTGAGTCTTAAGGCCCTGTCACACATAACGAGATCGCTAACGAGTAACGTCACAGATTTTGTGACGCAACAACAATCCCGCTAATGATGTCGTTATGTGTGACACGTTCATACGATATGGCCCCTGCTGTAAGATCGTTGATCATGACTTATACTGCCCTGGGTCATTTGTATGTCATTGCGCTCCCGCTGGGAGTGCTACATCGTTGTGTTTGACGGACAATGACCAACGATCTCAATGCTACGCTATGGAGTGACAATTCCCAACGACCTCGGTATAATTCTGGATTGTTTCTGAAGTCGTTGGTGACATCACTGGTGAGATACCTGATTGACATCTTACCAGAGATGTGAAAAACCACGCACCAGCTATCTCGGCATATTATCGCTGGTGTGTCGTTATGTGTGACGGGCCCTTTAATCTACAAAGGAACACATATGGAAATAAGGAGTAAAGACACACATTACAACCTTAGGTTCCTCAAAGCACTCACTCCCCCCTTTAATCAGTTCACTAATTTACACACCCTGGGCATTTTCTAAAGCAACTTCCAGGTAGTTGCCTGAAATAGGTGTGGTTAGGTGATTCTGGCAACAATGTCATCTGACATTAGTAGCCTTTACACAGCTCAGTGGTGTGTTTTAGATCAATGTGTTATTGCAACACAAATGGTCTCATAAGTGCAAACCAGATCTGATGGCATGTCGTTGTACAATGAATGTAAGCCCGCAAGGGCAGAGTCCTCTCTCCTCTGTACCAGTCTGTCATTGTTAATTTGTTTACTGTAAACTATATCTATAATTTTGTATGTAACCCCTTCTCATGTACAGCACCATGGAATTAATGGTGCTAAATAAATAAATAACCAGATTGGCTGCAAAAGCATTATTATTAAGTGTGCCTTGAATTTGTATTAAGTCTCTCCCCACCTTTCACTCTTGATACAGTCGGACAACGCCACGGCAGTGGCATATATCAACCACTAGAGGGTCATCCGCAGCAAAGCCGCAATGCAGGGCATGGCTCAGACCCTCCACTGGGCCGAAACACACCATTCTGTGATCTTGGCGTTGCATATTCTTGGTGTCAATAACTGGGCGGCGGACTTCCTGAGGCGACAGGGCCTCGCATCGGGCAAATGGTCACTCCACAAGGAAGTCTTCCGGCAAATATATTGGTACCAGGGGCCCCGGACCTCATCGTATCCCGTCTCAACTTCAAAGTCCCCAGGTTCGTCGCTCAATCTCATGACCCTCCCCCACATGCCATACGGGCAGACGCACTAGTCCTATCCTGGAGTCGGTTCAGGCTTCTCTACATTATACCACCCCGACCATTGATCCCGAAGGTCGTCAGAAAAATCAAGGCAGATAAGGTCCCAGTAATCCTCATTGCTCTACACTGGCCCAGGCAAGCCTGGTATGCGGAACTCGTGCAGCTTCTCGACGGAACTCCCTATCGTCTATCAGATCAGCGAGACCTCTTGTCTCTGGGTCCGCTTTACCACCAGAACTCCGGAGCTCTGAATTTGATGGTCTGGCTGTAGTCTTATGTTGGCTTCTCTCCCTAGGTGATCTGTACCATAGTCAACGCTTGATTTATTACCACATGTGGAAGACTTTTTCTTCATGTGGTGCGAAAGTAATAGTACTACCCCCTACTCCTTTCCATTCCCGTCATCTTGACTTTTTTCCAGGCCTGGACGCCGGCCTGGACGCCGGCCTGGACGCCGGCCTGGACGCCGGCCTGGACGCCGGCCTGGACGCCGCGGCCGCTGGACGCCGGCCTGGACGCCGGCCTGGACGCCGGCCTGGACGCCGGCCTGGACGCCGCGGCCTGTCACTCAACACACTCAAGGGTTAGGTGTTGGCGTTACCTCAACCTTGTCCTGGGTGTTTTTCAAGATTCCTCCTTTGAGTTCATGAGTGAGATTGCCCTTTCTTGTTTCTCATGAAAGGTGGCCTTTTTAGTATCCATTAATTCTATCGGACACGTCTCACTGGCTGCTTTATGATTTTGTTCCCCTTTCCTGGTCTTTCACCAGGACAAGGTAGTGCTCTGTCCGTCTT
Organism: Allobates femoralis; assembly: GCA_033576535.1. Lineage (NCBI taxonomy): Eukaryota > Metazoa > Chordata > Amphibia > Anura > Aromobatidae > Allobates > Allobates femoralis. The sequence goes on from JARQOC010000003.1 coordinate 617,903,549, forward strand.
CCTTCCTTTCCTTCCTCCCAAAGGTGGTGTCCCCCTTCCATCTGAACAAAGAAATAGTGCTCCCATCTTTTTGTCCAGGACTCTCCCATGCTTTGGACAGATCACTACACAACCTGGACCTAGTTAGGGCCCCTCCGTCTGTACATTTTTTGTACAGCACCCTTTTGCAGGTCTAATATACTGTTTTTCCTACCTGGGAGCCATAAGGATGGCATGCTGGCTTAAGATCTGCTATCTTTGAATCTTGTAGTATCAGGAATAAATCCTCTCCAGGGGGAGTCAGGGCATATTCCACACACTTAGTTGTAGGTTCCTGGGTGGTTTGGCACCAAGCCTCTGCATATCTATAAGGCTGCCACTTAAAGTCTGCACACCTTCTCCAAATACTACAGGGTGCATACTCGTGCTTTCATGGACGCTGTTCTGGGAAGGAAAATCTTGCAGGTGTCAGTTGTGCACCTCTAATCTCACAGTGAACCATACCGGAAAAATCATTCAGCTGTATTTTTTGTTGATTGTTTTAGTTTTGGTTACCACCCAGGGACTGCTTTGGAGCATCCCATGGTCTTGTGTCCTCCAATAAGGTGAGAGAGAAATAAGGATCTTTGTGTACTCACCGAAAAATAGGTGAAGCTAACTTTTGTTTACTTAATGTCAGCCTCCTAAGACCGCAGCATACACCCATGGTCCTGTGTCCTCCAATGAAGGCTCTAAGAAAGTTTTTTCGGTGAGTACACAAACATCCTTATTTTTGTGTATCATACTTGATGATATCTTCAAGGGTCTAGCAGAGTAGAGTCTTGAGTCTGTGTCCATTTTAGTGGAGTCAGAATTCGGGGAAACTGAGGCGTCTGAGGTATTTTTTTACTAACTCCACAGCCCTGAGTTCTAGCAACTTTTCCAGATTTACTGACCATGTCTTAAAGTAATGAGACAATGCTGGTTTTCTTTACTTGAGAGGTTCTTGCAATATTTTGGTTTAAAACAATTGTCAAGAGTGTAGTACTGCATGGAATGTTGTAATGAAACTGCCTGTGTAAAAAAACACTTGAAGGTTGCAAACATTCTCACAAATGAACTCTTGACGAGTCATACCTGTTCATTGAAAGCCATTTCAGTTGACTATCTGATGAAGCTATGAAAATTGGTCATTGAAATAAAGGGTGGTAACTTACATTCTTCAAAGTTTTAATGATACACATGGTTTATTTACATGTATTTACTTGTTTTCATATACGTTCCCTCATGGTTTTGTAACTTCATTCTGAATCTGCAATGGCCACATTCCAATAAAAACAAGGAAAATCATTGTATGATCAGATTTAACCATATTTTTCTCATATCCTGTATATATCATTGGTCTGTGAATAGAAAAAAAGCTTGTGTGTCATAGTGTGCTGGCAGCTTTCTCTGATTGAGTGTAATTATATAGCATCCTACCCAATCACTGAAACAACTGCAGCTGATCAAGTCTTCCTCTCCAACACTGGCCTACCAGGGCAAGACAGAAGAGGAACCTTAACAGGAGCTGCATACATTTTAGCCATTCTACAGGCCCTGATAAGCTATACAATGGAAGAGGGCAGCAGGACTGTAGATCAAAGCTCCTAACTAGCTGGAGGACTTTCCATATGTCATAGGCATGTGATCAGACACTTGTATAGTTGTCTTTTCACTATTTCCCACACTTTCATCTGGTACTGAACTAGTATGATGTGGGATGCCTTCAGAGTATAAGTGTGCAGGACTTCGCACAGGGTTGCAAGACAGAGCTGTGACCTTAAAATAAATGAATCCTCTCCTCAGCAGATTGAGCATAAAGGAGGTGTGCTTGTGTGTGTGTGTGTGTGTGTGTTGTGTGTGTGTGTATATGTGTTATAATGTGTATGTACAGTGTTGGCCAAAAGTATTGACACCCCTGCAATTCTGTCAGATAATACTCAGTTTCTTCCTGAAAATGATTGTAATCACAAATTCTTTGGTATTATTATCTTCATTTAATTTGTCTTCAATGAAAAAACACAAAAGAGAATGAAGCAAAAAGCAAAAGATTGATCATTTCACACAAAACTCCAAAAATGGGGCAGACAAAAGTATTGGCACCCTCAGCCTAATACTTGGATTGCACAACCTTTAGCCAAAATAACTGCGATCAACCGCTTCCGGTAACCATCAATGAGTTTCTTACAATGCTCTGCTGGAATTTTAGACCATTTTCTTTGGCAAACTCCAGGTCCCTGATATTTGAAGGGTGCCTTCTCCAAACTGCCATTTTAGATCTCTCCACAGTGTTCTATGGGATTCAGGTCTGGACTCATTGCTGGCCACCTAGAAGTCTCCAGTGCTTTCTCTCAAACCATTTTCTAGTGCTTTTTGAAGTGTGTTTTGGGTCATTGTCCTGCTGGAGACCCATGACCTCTGAGGGAGACCCAGCTTTCTCACACTGGGCCTACATTATGCTGCAAAATTTGTTGGTAGTCCTTCAGACTTCATAATGCCATGCACACGGTCAAGCAGTCCAGTGCCAGAGGCAGCAAAGCAACCCAAAACATCAGGGAACCTCCGCCATGTTTGACTGTAGGACCGTGCTCTTTTCTTTGAATGCCTCTTTTTTTCTCCTGTAAACTTGTTGATGCCTTTGCCCAAAAAGAGAGAACATTCTTCCAAAACATTTTAGGCTTTCTCAGGTAAGTTTTTGCAAACTCCAGCCTGGCTTTTTATGTCTCGGGGTAAGAAGGGGGGTCTTCCTGGGTCTCCTACCATACAGTCCCTTTTCATTCAGACGCTGATGGATAGTACGGGTTGACACTGTTGTACCCTCGGACTGCAGGGCAGCTTGAACTTGTTTGGATGTTAGTCAAGGTTCTTTATCCACCATCCGCACAATCTTGCGTTGAAATCTCTCGTCAATTTTTCTTTTCCGTCCACATCTAGGGAGATTAGCCACAGTGCCATGGGCTTTAAACTTCTTGATGACACTGCGCACGGTAGACACAAGAATATTCAGGTCTTTGGAGATGGACTTGTAGCCTTGAGATTGCTCATGCTTCCTCACAATTTGGTTTCTCAAGTCCTCAGACAGTACTTTGGTCTTCTTTCTTTTCTCCATGCTCAATGTGGTACACACAAGGACACAGGACAGAGGTTGAGTCAACTTTAATCCATGTCAACTGGCTGCAAGTGTGATTTAGTTAATGCCAACACCTGTTAGGTGCCACAGGTAAGTTACAGGTGCTGTTAACTACACAAATTAGAGAAGCATCACATGATTTTTCTAACGGTGCCAATACTTTTGTCCACCCCTTTTTTTATGTTTGGTGTGGAATTATATCCAATTTGGCTTTAGGACAATTCTTTTTGTGTTTTTTTTTTCATTGAAGACAAATTAAATGAAGATAATAATACCAAAGAATTTGTGATTGCAATCATTTTCAGGAAGAAACTGAGTATTATCTGACAGAATTGGGGAGTCAATACTTCTAGCCAACACTGTGTGTGTGTGTGTGTGTGTTGTGTGTGTGTGGTGTGTGTGTGGTGTGTGATATAATTATATATACACATACATACAGTAGGTGTATGTATATATATAATCTAATAATGTAATGTTACCGGCATTGTGGGACAGACCTCCGGGTTGATGGTGGAACAGCGAGATGGTTACACACCCCGTTGGTGAGTGGGATCTCCAGGGCAGTGATGGGAATTGGAGTTGCAGGACCGTCTTTTATTTACATAGAGACACAGCTGCACCAGGCCTTGTCACTTGTTCTTCTCATGCTGCGGTCGGCGGACCCTCAGGCGTAGATAATAAATGACACCACACACCTTTACGCTCTGTATGGGTTTATTGGCAGGTCTTCAAAAACAGTCTTTTCGGGTCTGCCTGGCCTTGGTAGTCACTGGAAATTAGGATGCCGTACTTGGGTCCCTCAGTAGCATGCCTGCTGTTCCCTTCCTGCGCTCTCTCCTGTCTCCCTCAGCGCTCCCGTGCACAGAGCCTGAAGCCAGCTCCCACGGATCCCCTTTTTCTGAGCGACTCCTCTCCCGAGTCCGTGAGACCCTATGCGGTGCCTTTTTCTGGGTGCGCCGGGTGTCAGCTACGACTTCCTAAAGAAGCTCAGGCCTCCGGTTCGGGGTAGTCACCCATACTGTCTCGGAGCCGGTCCTCTGTTTCGGGACTGAATCCATCCGGTCGTAGTCGTACCGGGTCCAGATTCGGGCACACCGCAACACCTGGTGCCCCTAGGGTCACTTTTTGTTCTGACTGCTCCTCCGCCGTCTTCTACGCCTCACTCCCCAACAGAGCTCTTTCACTCACAGCTTGCTAATGCTCCTTCCACCCACTTTTCTATCCTGTCGCTCTTCTCATGGAACTGGGTCCTCCCTTTAGCGGTCAACCCACTGTCCACTATGTAGGGTGTGTGTGGATGTGTGTCATGACAGTCCTTTATGCAGCATTCCAATTTCTCAGCCACAGGAATACCACACACTCTCTTATTGGTGCAGTACCCCTCCGTGGCGTCCCGACCAGTGGGGCGCCACATTGCCCCTTGGTTAAACTCAGTTGTCCGCGAGTGACCCGACCCGGTACAGATTACAATTTTTACATTTTTATTAACACATAAACAGTAACCATACTCCAGTGCTTTTCTTCCCTTACGGGAGGTACTTTTACTTTCAACGTTACTGGGTCAATGGGACCAAAAAGAAAAATATGGAAAAATTAAACTGTCTGGGTGTCCCTTGGGGAGGTGAGCCTCCACATCTCTCCAGTTCACAAAGACCTCGTCATACAGGCCTGGTTCCTGGATGAAACCTCACCCATTGTCCAAATTAAAGCTGTCACCGTACCGTCCCGAGGCAGTATGGGTGACTACCCCCGAACCGGAGGCCTGAGCTTCTTTTGGAAGTCGTGGCTGACACCCGGCGCACGCAGAAAAAGACTGGGCCGGGTTACAGTGCAGTCCCGTAGTAGTGTCCTTCAGTTCTGCAGTGTCCATGTCACCACTGGGCTGCTGAAATGCACACATTATAGAGTCCTATGGCTTAACTGGTGACATTCCAGAGGCTCAACATATCAAACAGTTCACATACTGTCCATTGGCATCATAAGCAGCACATAACTATGTCCACTACTTTGTACACGAATAGAGCGTACCACCCTCTGGGTCCAAGGTGCTGCTCATAGTTCACTTTATCACAGCGATACCGCTCTCTGTCCGGGTGTCCCTTGGGGAGGTGAGCCTCCACATCTCTCCGGTTCACAAAGACCACCTCATACAGGCCTGGTTCCTGGATGAAACCTCACCCATTGTCCAAATTAAAGCTGTCACCGTACCGGTTTTTCGGGGCAATCGGTGGCAGTCCTTGAGCTCGGTTCCTCGCCAACAGGTTTACCTGTTCCTGGGCCCACCATCTCTCACGGCGACGCTGTCTTTCTGCCTGGTCTTCCAGGAATCTCTCTTCGGCAAAGTCATGCTGCACAAGGGCTGGAACTGGAGCTTGGTCCTGTGCCCCAGTTATGGCGGCGGCTCCGACCAGCCCGATCAGTGGGTGTTGGTGATGATCCCACCACAGAGAGCGGGGCCCGGATGCACCAACTTCCTCATCACTGCCGGCCTTGTCTTCCTCCTGATTCTTCCTCCAGGGATTCCGGCTGGCTGGATGGCTCTTTGATCACGACCTCCACCACCAAGTCTGACTCCCGTGGGACCCTCCAGGACATCATCTTTGGGCTTGGCTGGCTCCTCCGGCTCCACTCCAGTCACATAATCATTGGCAGGCACTTCGGGGACCTCTGGCTCAGTGCGGGGCTTGGATGTCCCAACTTCGTCAATGGCTGCTGGCCAGTTCTGGCAACCTTGGGCTCACCCATAGCCTGGTCTCTCGCCCTCTGTTCCAGCTCCGGGTCAGTGGACTCCCTCTGCACAGCCCGCCGGGTCAACTCGGGACGGACATGTGCTCCAAAGTTTCAGTCCAGGGTCTCGTTGCGGACGCAGCTCAAGTCTCTTAAGACGGCCTCCCATAGCACATCGTCGTCACTGGGGGACAGGAGTGAAGACGCACCCTGCTCAATCGTGCCAGGGCTGCTCACTTCTTCCACGTCGCGAGTCGGGTTTTTTATGGTTAGCTGTCGCCATTGCTCCAGACCCGTGAATCACACCTGTGCCTTGCCTTTGTCGTCTCTCTACTGCTGCACCCTTCCTGCCACCATTTGTAGCTTCCGGCAGGAGTACTTTGATCTCTGACCCGCCCCCTTGGTTTTCTGGTGGCAGTTGGGGCGGGCATGCAGTTTTGTGCCTTTGGCAAGGCCCTCCCACCATGAGGGGCCGAGGCACGCCCCCGGGCCTGCACATGTTGTTAAATCTCTGACCACGCCATCTTGGGGCCCAACAAATAGTCTTTTCAAACACAGTTCAAGGCGCACAGAACCTGCTTTTACCGGGACAGGGATCCTGTTCATGACTTCAGAAGCTGACCCGCCCCAGGGCCGTGGGGTACCTGGTCCCGGGCGTTGTACTTCGTGAGAGATGTCACGAGCCCTGTTGCCTGTTCCCGTTCCCCTGGTGGTCGCTGAAAAGGGAACAGTTTATAAAAATGGTGTTTCGTGACGCCACCTACAGTCCCGTTAATGTTAACAGCGAGTTGGTTACGCTCCCCGTAGGTGGTGCGGGATCCCCGGGGCAGTGATGGGAATTGGGAGTTGCAGGACAGTCTTTTATTTACACAGAGACGCAGCTGCACCAGGCCTGGTCACTTGTTCTTCTCATGCTGCGGTCGGCGGCCCCTCAGTCATAGATAATGAATGACACCGCATAGTCTTTACACTCTCTGTACGGGTTTACTTGCAGTTTTTCTAAAACAGTCTTTTTGGGTCTGCCTTGCCTGGGTAGTCACTGGAAATTAGGATGCCGCACTAGGTTCCTTCAGTAGAATGCCTGCTGTTCCTGTCCGGTCCCTTCCTGCGCTCTCTCCTGTCTCCCTCAGCGCTCCCGCGCGCAGTGCCTGAAGCCAGCTTGTACGGATCCCGTCTTTCTGAGTGACTCCTCTCCGAGTCCTCGGGACCCTATACAGCGCCTTTTTCTGGGTGCGCCGGGTGTCGGCCACGACTTCCTAAAGAAGCTCGGGCTTCCGGTTCAGCGGCTCAGGAGTAAACACGTATACCGCTCTCGGAACCAGTCCTCCGTTCTGGGACTGAACCCCTCCAGTCGGTAGTTGTAACGGGTCTGGAATCGGTCGCACCTCAACACATGGTGCCTTTAGGGTCCCTTTCTGTCCTGACTGCTCCTTCGCCGTCTTCTACTCCTCGCTCCCCAATGGAGCTCTTCCACTCACAGCTCACTAACGCTCCTCCCACCCTCACACTTTTCTACCCTGTCACCCCTCCCATGGGACTGGGTCCTCCCCATAGCAGGTCCACCCACTGTCCCCTACCTAGGGTGTGTGTGGATGTGTCGTAAGGGTCCTTTATGCAGCATCCCAATTCCACAGCCACAGGAATACCACACACTCTTATGGTACCTTTACACGCCGCCACAACAGGATGGATACCAACGGCAACTTCACGTGCACGAGCACGGCCGAACGGTTACCAACGGGAACCGCACCCTCTTCACACGCCGCCACAAGGTGCGCTACGCTACGCTACATTTACAGCTAGCTACATCGCCGGGTGTCTCAAGTAGCCATCTGTAGCTCAGCGTACCTCATTTACACAACGCTACAACAAGCTAATATGGGCGGACCTGGTGCAGCAGAGACAGCACATAGGCGTGCCACAATTGTGGATTACAAGACGTCCGTACGCTGATAGGACAAAGCCAGAACATCATGATTGGGCAGGCATCGCAGGAGGCTGGTTAATACAGCACGCTCGAGCAATTGTGTAGTGTGACTGGTCAGCTCCTTAAATATGCCTCTCCTATGCAGCGACTACAATCGCATGCAGGAGCTTCCACCAATGATCGCAGATGGGGGGGGTACACGGAGCTGGGTGACGCCTTAGCTACATTGCAGCTACATCGCGGGTGTCAGAGTTCCCTTCTGTGGGTTCTTTACACGCCGATACAGCTCGCTACAATCGGCGATGTGCCATCTGTTTATGGGCAGTGCACGGATACAGATGTATCTGTAGCCGGCTGTGTCGTTCCGTCTTCAGACGCCGCTACTACGGGCGATATTGGCGCGCAAGCTACATTTGTAGCCTGTAGCGGGTTGTATCCATCCGTTTGTGGCGGCGTGTAAAGGTACCATTAGGATGCTTTGGGTCACCCAGACAATTTTGTTTTTCCATGAAACTCATACTTTTATTTGTCAAATGAGTTGCAAAATGAATAGAAAATATGTTCAGACATTGACAAGGTAGAATAATGATTTGTATTTGAAATAATAATTTTCTCCTTCAAACTTTTGCTTTCGTCAAGAATGCTCCCTTTGCAGCATTACAACATTGCAGACCTTTGGCATTCTAGCTGTTAATTGCTGAGTAATCTCTAAGAAATTTCACCCATGATTCCTGAAGCCTCTGCCATAAGTTTCATTGGCTTGATAGGCACTTTTTGGTACTGACGATCAAGCTGCTCCACAACAGCTCAATGGGGTTGAGGTCTGTGTCTGCACTGGCCACTCCATTACAGATAGAATACCACTGCGCACCAAAGCCACCCCAGATCATCAAATTACCTCCACCATGCTTGACAGATGGTGTCAGGCACTCTTCCAGCATCTTTCAGTTGTGCGTCTCACAATGTTCTTTGTGTGATCCAAACACTCAAACTTTGATTTGTCTGTCCATAAAACTTTTTTCCAATCTTCTTCTGTCCATTGTCTGTGTTCTTTTGCCCATATTAATCTTTTCCTTTTATTAGCCAGTGTCAGATATGGTGTTTTGTTTGCCACTCTGCCCTGAAAGCCAGCATCCCAGAGTTGCCGTTTCATCGCAGACGTTGACACTGGCGTTTTTGCGAGTACTATTTAATGAAGCTGCCAGTTGAGGAGCTGTGAGGTGTCGATTTCTCAAACTAGAGACTCTAATGTACTTGTCTTGTTGCTCAGTTGTGCAGCGGGGCCTCCCACTTCTCTTTCGACTCCGGTTTAGAGCCTGTTTTGTGGTCTCCTCTGAAGGGAGTAGTACACACTGTTATAGGAAATCTTCATTTTCTTGGCAAATTCTCACATGGAATAGCCTTAATTTATAAGAATAAGAATAGACTATAAAGTTTCACATGAAAGTTCTCTTTCTGGCCATTTTGAGAGTTTCATAAAACAAACCAAATGTAATGCTCCAGATTTTAAACTAGCTCAAAGGACGGTCGATTTAATAGCTTCTCTAATCAGCCATATAGTTTGCATCTGTGCTAACATACTTGTACAAAGGTTTTCTAAACATCAATTTGCCTTCTTACATAGTTAGCAAACACAATGTACAATTAAAACACTGGAGTGGTGGTTGTTGGAAATGGTCCTCTATACACCTATGTAGATATATAGCGTATATTATATTTATAGATTTATATAAATAGATCTATAGCTCTCCTCCTTTATGCTCAGGCAGCCGAGGAGAAGATTAATTTCTTCTAATGTCACAGCTCACTCTGTATGTATGTATATAATTTATAATGTGTTTTAATCCAACCTCCATCCAAGAGGAAGCGGTGTCTATTTCTGTGAAGCTTGACCTTACGTTATCACACTCTTCATGATTGCTCTTCCCTGGCAAACAAGAAGTTGTGAGCAGGGCTGTGGAGTCTTTAAGTCAAACCACCAATTCCACAACTCCGAATCCTTCACACATGACTCCTATTTAAGTGATAAATTTATTGTAGTACAATGGTAAATCAGGCTTTTAATTATTATAATGGTACAATAATCAAGATGTTTAAATAGAACATAATAAAAATTCTTTCAAATTCAGCACATTCTGCATTTGCAATACTGGACCCTATTTATTATATAGTTTAGGAGTAGGTCCATTTTATATTGACTCCACCAAAATTGGAACCAACTCTGTCTTAACAGTCCTGGTTGTTAGGCAGAGTAGCTATGCACTTCTGAAAATAGAATGTAGAATAGCCTGAAGCGCTACTCCAGTGTTTTTGTTTTATCGCTGGAGTGGTGCTCCTAATCGAAGATGCCTGGCCCTAATCTTAAGGCGGCGTCATATGTGTCAACATCGCGAGCAACATTGCCGAAAAGTGACGCATCAGCGATGTCTCTAGCGATGTCGCAAGTGCGTCGTGCTGTATGACAGCGCGATGCAACTGCAATTTATCGCTGGTGGCAGGTTGACAGTTTTAAGAGGATCAACGTAAACCTGTCAATCTGCAACCAGCGATTATGCTGGATCGCGCCGTCTGACACCACAATAGCGATGTTGGCGGGATCCAGCCTATACTGCAATATTGCTGCGGATCTCTCGCTGGGTTGATCCCAGCCCAGCGAGCGATGGCTCCGCCCACATCGCTGCTGCGTCACCGGCAACATGTTGCCGTGTGATACCAAGGCTGCGATGTCGAAGCGAGCGCGCACCGCGCGCATCGCTTCCGACATCGCAGCCTTGGTTGACACGTGTGATGCCGCCTTTATACTTGCGGGTCGCCACTTTCTACCTATAGCTGCAATGCCAATTTGTCTTTGGCAGTTTATGTCCTGCTGGTTCTCTCTATTGTGTTATGGGATGAGTCGTAGGTCACTCTTCAGTGCAAGTTTAGGAGAGCCTTGTTCTGGCCTCGTTCTGGCTTTCATAGATTTGCATTGAGAGCTTGTGATGTAACTTATGACTTATGGCCAATTTGAAGTTGCAGTCACATTTATATGGTTCAATAGGACTGGAGAGACATCAATAAAAGGTGAAGGAGCAGGAGGGTGAGTAGAAGACCAGGGGCAGGGACCTCCGATTAAAAGAACCAGTCTAACGCTGGGAGACTAAATACCCTGCTGAAGTGGTGCTTTAAATGTAATGTTTTTTAGGCATAAAATACATTTTGCAATTGGCTTTCGTTCAAAGATGCTTCACTGTTTTGCCGACTGTATACTCTATGTATCGTCTGTGGCTGATTGAAACATCGCAGAAGTAGCTATGCAATTGAGTTTATAAAATTTTTTTATTTTTTTTATTTATTTTTTTTTATTACTATTATTCCCTTCCCACCCTTCTTGAGCTCCCTTGTTGATTTATGGCCACAGATCACCTATAGGAGAGCTGATGTTTATGATAACTTGGCATAGAGAAGCCTTTAAAGGGAATTCGTTAGCAAGCTTTTGCTAAATAATCTGAAGATGGCAGTAGGTAGGGACACACCATGATTTCAGAGATGTCACCTATTAGATGTGTATTGTGGTCTTGATACAATGAGGTTTTTTTTAGCAGGAGATTATCTCTGCCTGGACTAGAGGCCTCTGGGAGATTTGGTGAAACTACACCCCCCGGCACTAATTAAGATTACAGTCTCTATACATTGTACTTAGAAAGCTGTGTGATTGGTGGGGTTAGTTTTCTGAGCTATGCTACATCTAAAAATTCTATCACCACAGCTCCACCCAGTAAACCGAGTAATAAATCGCTGGAATCAGGGTATCTTTCCACATCATGATGCTCTCAGGTGTTGTAGCAACAAATTGGTCACAGAATCCCTTTAAGACCATGTGCACATGTTCAGTACCTGGTGTTTGTTTTTTGTTTTGTTTTTTATTTTCAACATCCCACCCCACCTCAAAAAAAATAAATAAATCAGGAGTGTGCACAAAAAAAATTCTCCAAATGTCTGCACATGGGCTAACTGATTCTGCAAGCCACAATACATAATGCAATACAGAGGGCATTGAAGGTAAAATGCTAAATGTTTTAATTATTGCCATAAATACATGCATATCAGTAAGTGAAAGATTCTATATCCTCTAAAATCAATCACATGATTAGTCAGAACTATTTAGCTAGTTTCCTTTTGTAATTTAAGCATCGACAAAAAAGCTTTTGAGGGCTGATTAACCCACAGAAGGATACAGCTTCTTTTCTTGTTGAGAGCTTTTTAAATCTAATTTCCCAGTTAATGCTATGAAGAAACAAACAGACTTCCAATGTCCACAGATAACTGGGCAGAGCTGATGGAGATCAACCACGATGACCGCACTGTCACAAAGGAACGCTTTGACATCTCGCAGGAAATAGAAGGCATTACTTTGGATTCCATGCAGCCAGCAGAGCGAGAAGTCAGCAAGAGGCTCACCTCTCCAGTTATTAACACCTCCTTGGATACTACGTCAATTGCATTTGAAAGGTAGTCCAGTGTGCAGCGACTTGTGTCTTCACGTACACACTCCATGCTCTGAAATATTGCCACGTGGGTTGTTTTAGAATACATTCTTCCTTTTGATGTAAACCCTCTGAATTTATGTACTGTTGGGATTAACACTTACATATATGTAGTTCATGACATACTCAAGTGTGCAAGAATTGTGTTTGTGAGAGATGTCATCCATTTATTTGTCTACATCTGCACCAGTGGCTGTAATGATTGCTTTCTGAGGATGCCTAATTGGGATGATGGGGTGGGGGGACACTTGTCAGTCACATAGCTGATATAAATTGGTAGCTACTGCTGCAGAACTTTACTCCTCCTGTTAGCATTCAGTCATAGGGACGCAGACCGATGTGGTTTCCTTACCACCCTGTGCAAAGTGAGCGGCGGCTGTAACCACGGCCGGGCACTGACTGACAGCCGGCTCTGTACCAATGCTATTCTGAGCTCACTATGCACAGGGCAGGGACAGGTCTTGGTGAATAACTCTCTAACGATGAGTCCTATGTTCTCAATCTTAAATAAAACATTGTTTTTGCCATAATTTTTGCTATTTTTGTAATTCTTTCTTTTATCAGAACAAAGTCTGGATTCTGGGGCTGGAGGACTGACAAAGAGGAAGCTGTGAACAGTTATGAAGCAAAGGTAATAATTGCTTGTACAGTCCTAACAATGTAATTCTATGGTTATAGTCAACTAGATGGTGGCCCGATTCTAACGCATCGGGTATTCTAGAACACGTGTGTAGTTGACATACTGTGACTGACAGAACTTATTCAGTCAACATGAATGAAATTATATATATATATATATATATATATATATATATATTATATATATATACTATATATATATATATATATATATATATATATATATATATTCTCTATATCAGCACTATGGTATATGGTGGTACGTTACAGTACATGTATAGCAGCGCTATGGTATATGGCCGTACATTACAGTACATGTATAGCAGCGCTATGGTATATGGCCGTACATTACAGTACATGTATAGCAGCACTAAGGTATGTGGCGATACTCCGCTCCTTGCGGCATCCCCCTCAGCTCCTCCACAGTAAAAGTAGAAATGAAAAAAAAAAACCTTTGTGAGGATACTCACCTGTCCGCCGGCTAGCTCCTCCTCCGTCTTCTAGGTCCTACAGGCCTTTAGGACCTGTCGTTGCCTGGGAATCCGAACAGCTGATCACATGACCGTAACTGCCGGGGCATGATGGGTGAACGGGGGCAGGATGGAGGCGGGGCAGATGGCGAGCGGGGCAGGATGGAGCGGGGGGGCAGGATGGAGCAGGGGGCAGGATGGCAGAAAGGGGGGGCAGGATGGGTGGGGGGGCAGGATGGTGACGGGCAGGCGAGGATGGAGGCGGAGGGGGGCAGGATAGAGCGGGGGGGCAGGATAGTGGGGGGCGTGGGGGGGGCAGATGGGGGGCAGGAAGGAGAGCCGGGGGGGGGCAGGATGTATGGCTGGGCGGGTGGGCAGGATCCCACTCCCCCCCCTCTGTTTTCTCCTGACTTCTGCAGCGTCGCACTGTGTACAGTGGTCATGAGAGGGCGGGCTGTGTGACGTCACATCAGCCCGCCCTGTCGCATGACCACTGTACAGGGAGAAGACGAGTTACAACAGCGGGAGGCGAGGCGGGTAACGGTGCCGGGGGCCATACGCATGTAACCTATGCGTCGCTGTTGCCAGTTTACAGCTACTGTATAATCTTCTAATTTTGAATGCGCACGGCTTTTTGCATACGCGGTGCTCATTGGTTGACGCTGCTAGTGGCAGATTTCGGCGTCAGACAGACACGATTTGGAGATTATATAGTAGATTGCTCTTTACTTGATAATCTGCTGAACTGCTGTCTTCTTTTCATTAGGTTTACTCTGCCAATAATGTCAATGTTGTTACGAAAACACGGACAGAACATTTAACAGAGGATGAAAAGTCTCGGTATAAAGGTAGCAGAATAACCTTTCCTTTTCCCTCCCCCAAAAAATGTTCAAATTATTATTGCATTATTTATAGATATAGATATAGATATATATATAGATATATAGATATAGATATATATAGATATACACACACATACATATGTGTATATGTATATGTATATATATATATATATATATATATATATATATATATATATATATATATATATATATAACATTAACTTGTTGATAGCTAAAATGAAAACAAGGGATATATATATATATATATATATATATATATACTAGCTGTGAGCCCGATGCAAATGCATCGGGATTCTAGAACGTGCATTAATTTGATTATAGTAGTTATAGCTGGTGTGAGGACTTTTCGGGGGGGTGTGAATAGTTATTCGGGGGGGTGTGAATAGTTTTTGGGGGGGGTCCAATACTTTTTTTGGGGGTCCAATACTTTTTTGGGGGGTCCAATACTTTTGGGGGGGTCCAATACTTTTTTTGGGGGGTCCAATACTTTTTTTGGGGGTCCAATACTTTAATATATATATTTTTTTTTTATCATTATTTTTTATTTTATTATTTATATTTTTTTTTTTACTATTTTATTTATTATTAAATTTATTTATTATTTTTTATTTTCAGTGTATTTATTTGTATTAAAATTATTTTATTTTATTAAAAAACCGCATCTGCGGCGCGGTTGCGGTAATCCCCATACAAAGTATAGGGGGACTTGCGGCAGGTGCGGCAAAACCGCACTTGCCGCACCTGCCGCAAGTCCCCCTATACTTTCTATGGGGATTACCGCAACCGCGCCGCAACTTGCACTTGCGGCGCGGTTGCGGTAATCCTTATGGGGATTACCGCAACCGCGCTGCAAGTGCTCGCACTCAGCCAGCGAGTCGCAATGCGGCGCGGTTGCGGTAATCCTTATGGAAGCGGGCATTGCGAGTCGCTGGCCGAAAATAGAACCAGAGGCTCGGCCACAAAGCTAGCGATTTCCCGCTGAGGCTAGCGACTCGCTACCTGAGCGGGAAATCGCTAGCTTTGTGGCCGAGCCTCTGGTTCTATTTTCGGCCAGCGGCTCGCAATGCCCGCTACGCGGCCAATGCTTCGCCGTGGTGACGTCACAATAGTGACATAGCCACGGGGATTTCGGGGGCCGACACGATTTTGCCTACGGCAATTATATATATTTATATTTGCATGTATATGTGCACGCATATATATATATATATATATAAAGAATCGGGTAGTCTAGAATCTATATATAGTTTATTTACTAATAGTTAGGGGAGTGCGGCGAAATGAATTGTGTGTATACAGGTGGCTCAGTGGGTAGCAGAGTATACGGTGGCTCAGTGGTTAGCACTGCGCGGTGGCTCAGTGGTTAGCACTGCGCGGTGGTTCAGTGGTTAGCACTGGGCGGTGGCTCAGTGGTTAGCACTGGGCGGTGGTTCAGTGGTTAGCACTGCGCGGTGGCTCAGTGGTTAGCAGTGAGTGCGGTGGCTAAGTGGTTAGCAGTGAGTGCGGTGGCTCAGTGGTTAGCAGTGAGTGCGGTGGCTCAGTGGTTAGCAGTGAGTGCGGTGGCTAAGTGGTTAGCAGTGAGTGCGGTGGCTCAGTGGTTAGCAGTGAGTGCGGTGGCTCAGTGGTTAGCAGTGAGTGCGGCGGCTTAGTGGTTAGCAGTGAGTGCGGTGAGATTGGTCAGTGCAGCGCCGTGGGCAAAGTGGTCAGTGCAGCGGCGTGGGCAGGGTGGTCAGCGCAGCGTTGTGGGCAGGGTGGTCAGCGGTGGGGCGGACGGACACACACACACACTCCGATATACTTACCGTCCCTGCTTCTTCTCTGCCGTCTGCGTCTTCCTGAGTCCTCTGTTCTGACGACATGTCGTGGCACCGAGGACTGGATCCAATATGGCGTCCGGGAACTCTCGGTGGCCCGATTCTAACGCATCGGGTATTCTAGAATATAGAAATAGAGATTGGATGGGGAAGGCGGTGAGGGCTGAATTGGGAGGATCTTTGAAGAAGGAGCAGCGGGGGAAGAACGGCGTGGCAGGGGGGAGGAGGGAGGACAGAACAGCAGGGGGGAGGAGGATGGAGGACAGAGGAGGTAGCGGCGAGATGTGGGAGGATTTAGCAGCACAGGCAGGGGGAGGAAGGAGGATAGAGTGGCGGGGGGTGGAGGACAGGATGAATCGGCGGAGTGGGAGAGAACGGAGCAGCATAGGTAGGGGGAGGACGGAGGATAGAGTGGCAGAGGTGAGGAGGGCAAAGGAAGGAGGAGGAAACGGTAGGGTGGGGGAGGATGGAGTGGCACAGGCAGGTGGAGGACGAAGCACAGAGCGGCGGAAGGGAGGAGGATGTAGGATGAAGCGGCGGGGTGGGGGAGGACAGAGCAGCACGGGGAGGGGAAGGACGGAGGATCGAGTGGCGGAGGTGAAGAGGACAAAGGAAGGAGGAGGAAGCGGTGTGGGAGGATGGAGCGGCACAGGCAGGGGTAGAATGGAGCGGCAGGGGAAGGACAGAGCGGCAGGGGAAGGACAGAGCGGCAGGGGTTGACAGAGCGGCAGGAGAAGGACAGAGCGGCAGGGGGAGGACAGAGCGGCAGGGGGAGGACAGAGCGGCAGGGGGAGGACAGAGCGGCAGGGGGAGGACAGAGCGGCAGGGGGAGGACAGAGCAGCACAGGCAGGGGAAGGACTGAGGATGGAGTGGCGGGGTGGAGGAGGATAAAGGAAGGAGGAGGAAGCGGTGGGGTGGGGTAGGATAGAGCGGCACAGGAAGGGGGAGGACAGAGCAGCAGGGGGAGGACGGAGCACAGAGCGGCGGGGGGAGGAGGACAGAGGTCGAAGCGGTGGGGTGGGGGAGGATGGAGTAGCACAGGCAGGGGAAGGATGGAGTGGCTGAGAGGAGGCGGACAAAGGAAGGAGGAGGAAGCGGTGGAGGAGCATGGAACGGTACAGGCAGGGGGAGGACGGAGCACAGAGCGGTGGGAGGAGCAGGATGGAGGATAAAGCAGCAGGGTGAGGTAGGATGGAGCACTGTAAGGCAGCTCAGGGTTTAGCAGAGTATACAGTGGCTCAGTAGTTAGCACTGCGTAGTGGTTCAGTGGGTAGCACTGCGCGGTAGCTCAGGGGTTAGCACTGCGCGGTGGCTTAGTGGTTGGCACTGCGCGGAGGCTCAGTGGTTAGCACTGCGCGGTGGCTCAGTGGTTAGCACTGCGCGGTGGCTCAGGGGTTAGCACTGCGTGGTGGCTGAGTGGTTAGCACTGCGCGGTGGCTCAGTGGTTAGCAGCGGCGTGCGGTGGGCAGGATGGTCAGTGCAGCGGCGCTTTGTGGGCAGGGTGGGCAGCGCAGCGGCGCTGTGTGGGCAGGGTGGGCAGCGCAGCGGCACTGTGTGGGCAGGGTGGGCAGCGCAGCGGCGCTGTGTGGGCAGGGTGGGCAGCGCAGCGGCGCTGTGTGGGCAGGGTGGGCAGCGCAGCGGCGCTGTGTGGGCAGGGTGGTCAGCGCAGCGACGGTGTGTGGGCAGGGTGGTCAGCGCAGCGGCGCTGTGTGGGCAGGGTGGTCAGCGCAGCTGGGCTGTGTGGGCAGGGTGGTCAGCGAAGCGGCACTGTGTGGGTATTGTGGTCAGCGCAGCGGCGCTGTGTGGGCAGGGTGGTCAGCGCAGCGGCGCTGTGTGGGCAGGGTGGTCAGCGCAGCGGCACTGTGTGGGTATGGTGGTCAGCGCAGCGGCGCTGTGTGGGCAGGGTGGTCAGCGCAGCGGCGCTGTGTGGGCAGGGTGGTCAGCGCAGCGGCGCTGTGTGGGTATGGTGGTCAGCGCAGCGGCGCTGTGTGGGCAGGGTGGTCTGCGCAGCGGCGCTGTGTGGGCAGAGTGGTCAGCGCAGGGCAGAGTGGTCAGCGGTGGGCAGAGTGGTCAGCGGTGGGCAGAGTGGTCAGCGGTGGGCAGAGTGGGGCGGGCGGACGGACGGACACAGACGCACACACACACTCCGATATACTTACCAGCGTCCCTGCTTCTTCCCTGCCGCCTGCGTGTTCCTGAGTCCTCTGTTGTGGGGACATGTCGCCGCCCCCGGAGGACTGGATCCAATATGGCGTCCAGGAAGTCTCGCGAGACTTCCCGGACGCCATCTTGGAGAAAGTATGTCGCCGCCCCTGGAGCTCTGGATCCAATATGGCGTCCGGGAAGTCTCGCGAGACTTCCCGGACGCCATATTGGATCCAGTTCTGCCAAGGGCGGCGACATGTCGGCGGCGGAGAAGACGGAGGAGAGGTGGTAAGTATATATACAGGGGCACTGGGGCACAGGGGCACTACGGCACTGGGGCACAGAGGCACAGAGACAGAGGGGCACAGAGGCACTGGGGCACAGGGGCACTACGGCACTGGGGCACAGAGGCACAGAGACAGAGGGGCACAGAGGCACTGGGGCACAGGGGCACTACGGCACTGGGGCACTGAGGCACAGAGCGGCGAGGGGTCGCAATGCCCGCTACGCGGGCAATGCCTCGCACGGCGTGGTGACGTCACATAGTGACAAAGCCACGGCGTGCCGGGGGCCGACACAAAACGTGCTACGGCAATTATATAGTAGATATATATAATATATAGACAGATATCTTAACACACAACCTACTGGTGCATCATAAGTCGGCTCCCAGTCTTTGTTGTGGGCTCTTGAGCCAAGGCCACATTTTTCTTCACAGATGATCGCTGTGTTGGTCAGCCTTCATCTGCCTTTAACAGCCCCAATTGGAGCGGAGCTCTGTCCCCAACATTTAACCTGTTAAATTTCATTGTCAATCTAAAGGGGATTTCAAGGACTACAAAATTGATATCCAGATCAGTGGGGGCTTACTCCCAACAAACTTGCTAAGAGGCTGTTAGAAGAGACCAGAGGACTTCATTGCGGATTGATTCCCTCACCCCTTCTCTCCCTTCATTTTACCCTCGGCAAAGCTTCTTTATATCTGACTGAGCTGCCTGATTAGTGAAGATGTAGGGAATTCATTTTTATACACAGCAGCATTGTTACCCAGTGCTGTTTATGACTGTATAAAGTGTTGTAGGGCATGTTGTGTGTGTTTATATGTATGTACGTATGTGTATGTGTGTATCATATTATAAATGTGTTTTGTTTTTTTTCTTATGATCTTTTAGCTGACAGAAACTTTTTGGAGTCTTTGTTGGGGACTGTAGAGCACCAGTTTGGAGCACAAGGGGTGAGTAGTAGTGCATATGTTTGTGACCGTGATGTTTTTTAGTATGGTATGGTTGTATAATCCCCATCTCCTGAGCAAATGATTTTGTGCATCTCAAAGGAGGTTTTCCAGGTGTTTTTTAAAAGAAAAAAAATCTTATGTTTGATTACCCCTTATACTGCTGGTGGTACTCTCAAGCTTTTTTTACATTTGGCTGGCATGTGAGTGCCTACTGTGGTCCTTACTGCTCAGTGGTAGTGGCCATGATGGAAGTTGCAAGACAACTGGCAGCCACTGATGCGGTATTCACGTGCTCACTGCATGAAAATTAAGACCAATAGAGGGTCTGTGCTTGATCATCGGTAGAGGATTAGGGAAGTGAGGTGTTGGATTTTGTAAGTTGGATAACCCCTTTTTAATGAAGTCTTGGCTCAACATCCTCTGTTTGATTTGCTATCTCCAGTTTGGTGTTTTTGCCCATGGCTTTATAACACTTCAATAGGTGTTTTTGGGCCTAAATTAATAGACCGTTTTAGAAAAATATTGGAATCTGAGAGTCCTCAGCGCTTCATACCTTTTTAATGGCTAATATGAAAGATGGTAAATAATAGCCAGCTTTCGATACTGCTCAAGTCTCTTCTTCAGGCTGAGACCTCAGCTGTCTCGAAAGCTTGCTTTTATTTACCGTGTTTTCAGTTGGCCATTAAAAGGTATCGACCACGTAGAACTCTCCACAATCGCTTTTCCTTAGCCCATTGTAACCTTGTTTTTTTTTTTGTTTAGGTGTTAATGATGGCTTTTGTTTAGCTTTTCTGTATGTAAATCCCATTTCCTTTAGGCGATTTCTTACAGTTCGGTCACATACATTGACTCCAGTTTCATCCCATTCGTTCCTCATTTGTTTTGTTTTGCATTTCCTGTTTTGGAGACATATTGCTTTAAGTTTCCAGTCTTGACGCTTTGATATCTTCCTTGGTCTTCCAGTATATTTCTCTTTAACAACCTTCCCATGTTGTTTATATTTGGACCAGATTTTAGACACAGCTGACAGTGAACAACCAACATCTTTTGCAGCATTACGTGTTGATTTACCCTCTTTTAATGGTGGGTTTACACGTTCCAACGTCGGTCCGATATTGGATCCAACGCCGCGGGAGCGCGCTTTTTCTGGGCAGAATTCCAACATCGCATAGGAGCTGTCACACAGCGCGATATCGGCATACAACGTCTCTACGATGTCTACGCCCCCCGACCCAGGAACAACCATTTAACATGGGAGTGAATAGGGGACGTTGTACTTCACATCGGAGTTGGGTGTTTACACAGCGCGATCCGGCTCCAACCTGCATCCAATATCGGCCCGTTGAATAGCACGCTCATTCGATCCCCGATATCGGATTGACATTGTTCGTGCATCGTATTGGTCATTTACACTATACAACGCACGAACCACGTGACTTTTGGTCGGAGTTGGACGCCGATATCGGGACGTGTAAACCCACCATAAGAGTTTGATAATCCTTTCCTTTGTTTCAATTGACATCTCTCGTGTTGGAGCCATGATTCATGTCAGTCCACTTGGTGCAACAGCTCTCCAAGGTGTGATCACTGCTTTTTAGATGCAGACTAACGAGAAGATCTTATTTGATGCAGGTGTTAGTTTTGTGAATGAAAATTTACAGGGTGTTTCCTTAATTTTTACTTCCAAATTGAGTGATTTCATAATTTTTTCCGTCTGCTTGGTCTGAAAAAAGGTACCCCTTACTGACTGACATTTTTTATCTTGATTTCTTTTAGTGTTTCTTAAAGCCATAAAGTTGCCATTTGAAATGACTTTAGTTTTGTGCCATGTCTGTGATCTGCTTTTTTCTACAATATTAAACAACTGAATGAACATCCTCCGAGCCTGGTGATTCCGTAATTTTTGCCAGGGGTTGTAGTATTGTGTTTTGATATTATTATTATTATTATTATTATTATATATATATTTTTATTTTTTTTTATTACATTTAAACTTAAAGCTAATAAAATAATTTCTGATTTCACAATTGTGCAGTTTTAACTCAGGACCACACATTGTACATGACTTATGGTCCTAAATAGGTTACTCTTGTTCTGGAGGCACCGGCTGCATTTTTTTTTTTAATGTCCATGTATGCAGAATGACCGCATGGCACAATATGCCCGCCGATCACTAGACATTTACTGATTAGTGGCCGCTTATCCAGGCAGACCATAGTAAATAATACACACTTGGCAATCTGTAATGGATTGCTCCATGCACATAGGCTGCTATGGTTATCAGCAATTCGAGTTCTGTTTATACTGGACGATGAACCACTGACAGAACAATGATCTTTTGCGCTGCCTGTAAGCTAGTTTCACTAATTAATGTTGTATGAACATGATCACATACTCATGGTTGGTCTCTGGTCACTCTGCGATTTATTAGGTTTCAAAACATGAAAATCAATTTGGTTTCTTTAATGGGTGATTGAAACACCACCTGGGAGAGGCGGGCTGTAAGACCAGCTTGTCCTGTAACAGAATCTTCCCTCTTGTACTACCTTTGGCTAATGGACCATGGAGGAATCTAAACACCCCCCAACCCCGCCACTGTAATGTACAAGGCTTGGGACATGGAAGAAGAACGGTGGAAATAGTCTTATCATGGCACACACAACTCTACATTTCATTAATGATAATATGGCCTAAAGGGAACAAAATGGTAAAATAAGAGCTTGAGCAATCAGTGCCTACAAGACTGTTAATATCCTTTTCTTGTTTGACTTGCCTCAGGTATATACCTGCTAAATGTACTTATGTTATTGACGTTTTTCAGGATCTTACCACGGAATTTGCAACAGCCAACAATCCGACTGCTATCACTCCAGAGGAATATTTCAATCCTGACTTTGACCTTAAAAACCGGGATATTGGAAGGCCTAAGGAATTGGCCATAAGGACCCAAAAGTGAGTAGCTGTAAAAGAAGATTATTTGCATTCTTTCTTTGATGGTGATGATTTTCCACAATTTGTCAGAATCTATATGTATGTGTCTATACTGTACATTTACACGTAATGCTTCATACAAGGATACATGGTGCAGTTGGTCATGTCACACCTTACTGCAAATGTGTGTGTTTTTATATATTTATAATATTATGTTAGTGTTTTTCATTCTGCTTCTCAATATATTCAGTAGAAAACCTGTGAATTATTCCCAGGTTTAAAGGCACTTTGTGGATGTGCGAAGACTTCCCTCTCTCACTAGTGGAGCAAGTCACTCCCATTATTGACTTGATGGCCAGGACAAGTTCTCACTTTGCTCATCTGCGGGATTTTATAACGCTACAGTTCCCTCCTGGCTTTCCAGTGAAAATAGGTGCGACTTTATATGTAATGTTAGTAAATCATTGTATAAGCAAAAGTTCAGCATTGTAATATACTTTTTTCTATTTCTCCACCATTTTCAATATTATAGTTAGTTGTTGAATATGAATATTATTTCCACTCCACGCTAAGACATATAAATGCCACTTCTAACAGCAGAGCATTTGGTATCTGTGATCTGACTGATGCCAACCTCAGTGCATTAAATGCATCATCAGGAGCATTAATCGATCTCCACTATAAGGCTTTGTGCACATGTTGCATTTTGTCAAGTTTTTGATGCGGTTTTCAGCGCAGAATTGTCACAAAAACCTGAAGGGAATCTTGATGCCAGCAAAGTGAATGAGAATCTTGAAGTCTGAGGCATATGTTGAGTATTTTTCACTTGCAGATTTAAATCGGCATGCCAATCGCTTTAGCATTTTGGCTGCAGATTTCACCCATAATAATGAATGGGAAAAATCTGCATGTAAAAATGTATGTTTTTGCCACCGAATCTTTCCTGTCAGATTCGGAAACTGCAGAAATTTCTCTCTCACTTCACTGGGGGACACGGGAGACCATGGGAGTATGCTGCTAACACTAGGCAAAAAGTTATCTCCTCCACAGCAGTATGCCCCCACTGACTGACAGTAAAGTAAAACAGTTTTAGTTTAGTGTAAGTAGGAGGCAGGCACGGATCTTCGATGTAACCCGTTTCCACCAAAACCGTGTGTGTTTTTAATTTTGTTTTTTTGTTGGTTATCAGATTCTACATGTGATTACAGGTAACTGGGTGTAATTTCTCACACTGTTTTTCTGCCTAAGAGACTGAGAAACTGTGTGGTCTGATCCACATCATACCCTCTCTGGTCTACAAAGCAGGACCAAAGCCCCTCTCAACACATCCATGTCCAGGGTCGCCTTGCACACACTCTGTGCCAAACCCACGCCAGCTCACAAGATGTTTTGCCGAGAGGAAGAATGCCATCCTTCCGGAAGATCCAGGGACCTGTTGGACCATCTTCTGTGCTGACTTGTGTGAAACAGCGCCTGGCGGAAGACTCTCTCATCTAGTGATCCCCCTCACCTGGCTAATGAGTCTTCCTACACAACAAGGGAGTATTGCGCAGAGATGGGTAACAACATGCTCCCAGCTACATTAGTGCCTGGTGGTGGGGGCTTTCCCCTCTGATTCCCAGTGCGCTCCTCCACAAATCTGGCCCCTGGATCTACCCAAGACCTCCTCTCACTTATACTCCTCTCTCAGCGCCTCTTCTCCTATGACAGGGCTCCCTCTGCATTTCCAGTTTGGATCTGACCCTTCCCTCCATCTCTGTGGCATTTTGGATCACATCTTGACAACTCACATCTGCCATCTGTGCACTCCTGCAGTTCCTCTTTACATTGCTGGCCAGAGCACCTCAGGCAACGCAGTCCACAGCTCCTCTCCAGCTGATCCGCTGACTCCTTAGGGGATGTGATCACAGGACCAGTAGACTGTCTAATCCGAATTTCCCTCAAGCTCTGCCCTCCTCAGCAGTCTCCAGCAGCTGTAGCTATATGCGTAGTTCAAGGGGAACCAGATCATGCCAATATGAAGGCCCTTCACCAACCTTCCTTTCCAGGGCTCCTAGCTGTTTGGCGAGAGGTTGGACAAACTCATCTTGGATGCTGCCAAAGATAAGAGTACTTTTCTTTATCGCTTCATTGGGAGACACAGGAAGACCATGAGTGTATGCTGTTCTGCCACTAGGAGGCGACACTAGGCTAAACAAAACTAAAAAAGGTTAGCTCCTCCCAGGCAGTATACATCCCACTGACCAGAAGGAGTTGGCCAGTTTTTAGCTTAGTGTCTTAGGAGGCAGACACTGGGCTCCCTTTGGACCTCGTCTCTACCATTTCAACCCTGTTGTTTTTATTAATGATTTATGCTTTTTCTTTCAGATCTTACCAAGAATTCTTCACAGGGAATACCGAGTGCAGTGAGGCACTCTGTCACGCCACATGGGCACTGAGGGTCCAGAAAGCTTTGGGCCGCCTGTTAACCCTCCGTCTCCCTGGCAGGACATCTCCCCTGCGCAGATGTGTGCTCAGGGGCAACCGATGGCCAGTCCTGCCTAAACAATTCCCCTAACTCGCTCGCTCACCAGAGCCGGCCTGTAGGGTGCACAGATGCCAGAGGATCCCCTGCTAGACAGGTGAGAGGTCCCTGCATCTAGAGCTGGCGTCCTCCTCAACAGATCCCTCCAGACATCCGGTTTATCCACAGGACGGGTAGGAAGACTGTGTGTGTGTGTGTGTGTGTGTGTGTGTGTGTGTGTGTGTGTGTGTGTGCCCCCGCAGTACGATGGATAGTTGGTGGATAAAACTCAAATCGCCGCATTTTCCCTGTGCTTCACACCAGCCCCCTCTCTCTGCGGCCTCCAGGGTTGAAGTGCCTGCCCCAGTAGGCCTAACAGCTTTCATAGAGGAGCCCAGCCTTTCTCCCACCCTCTCTCCTCTCCTCCCCCTCACTCTCCTGGCCTTTCTGTGTGAAGCCACGTTCCCCCCCGCTCTCACCCCTGATGCAGGTTTACTGTGTAGCAGAGCTGTTAACCACCTGTGCACCGCGGCTGTGCAGACAGCACTCAGCACAGTTCAGGGCCAGCACAGTTACTGGGGAATATTGCAAGGCACAGTAAGAATTATACCAAGGCCATGGCCCTTGTGGGCAAATGAACCCTCTAACTATTAAAATAAAATCTTATCTTAGGTGTAATGTGCATCCCTACAGTTGGGAAATGCTGGGGTTAATGTACAGCAGATGGATGATGCTTAGATTAAGGTGCATCCTTACAAATTGCTGGGCACTTTCTCGGATTGCTGTACATCTTTATAGATTATAAAGATAGATGCATCCTATTGGATTACTGTGCATCCTTGCGGATGGGTGATTCCCAAGTTTAATGAGCATTCTCACAGATGGACAATGAATGTTCACTGAATCAGGAGTTTCCAACCACCAATGTATCATATCGTTGCTATCGACAATGACCACGTAACCTGGCCACTGTCCTGTGCATCAGTTTCCAAACCACCACACATCATATCACTGGTAGCGGCTATGAGCACAGAACCTGTCCACTATCCAGTGCAACAGTGTATCCAGGCACCACGTGTGACATTGCTAATAGTGTCATTGGCCACGGAACCTGTCCACTACTCGGTGCAACAGCGTTTCCAGCCTCTACGTATGACATCGCTGATAGCGTAATTGGCTACGGAACCTGTCCACTCTCCAGTGCAACAGTGTTTCCAGCCACCACGTGTCACATTGCTGATAGTGTCATTCGCCATGGAACCTGTCCACTACCCAGTGCATCAGGGTTTCTGACCATCACGTGGGACATCGCTGATGGCGTAATTGCCCACGGAGCCTGTCCACTGCTCAGTGCTACAGAGCTCCCTGCCACCACATGTGGTATAGCAGTTGGAGTCAATGGCTACGGAACCTTTTCACTACCCAGTACAACAGTGTTTCCATCCACCATGTACACTGACAATGTTATTGGCCATGGAACCTGTCCACTATCCAGTGCCACAGTCCTTCCAGTTAAAACTTACGACGTGTCAATGGCTATGGAACCTGTCCACTACCCAGTGCTACACAATTTCCTCCCACCACATGTGGCATCGCAAATGGCTTCAATGGCCATGGAACCTTTCCACTACCCAGCGCTACAGCGTTTCTCGCCTCCACCTTGGACATCGCTGATAATGTTGATGGCCATGGTACTTGTCCACTACCAAGTGTCACAGAGGTGTCTGCCACCACGTGTGCCTTCACCAATAATGCAATTGGCCACAGAACCTGTCTAATGCCCAGCGCAACAAAGTTCCCAGCCCCCATGCACTGTATCGCTGATAACCTCTAGAATAAAGAAACTGGTCCACTATCCAGTGGTATCACTGATGGCGTCAATACCCAGGGATCCTAACAGTCCAGGACTTCGTCCTTTACCCAGGGTGCTGATGTTCCAACCACCACATATCCTGTCGTTGTTTTGGCCATATGGTCATGGGACCTACCCACTATGCAGTGCTCCAGAGACTTCAGCACCACATGTGACAGAACCTGTCCTTCATCCAGTGCTCCAGAGTATCTAATAGCTGACATAATTTACTGCACTATCCAGTATTAGTGACCCGCAACGACTATTTCATAATCTGTCCACTATCAAGTGGCCAACACCATTCTAAGAGCTGCGTAATTTTTCATATCAGGGCTCTATCTATTCGGTTCAGAAATCCAGATTCCCTGGGGAATTCAGGTCCTATCCACTATTGAGTGGACCAGGACCGCTACATATTTCACACCACATTTTCACCCCAATGCTCGCCAAGCATAGACAGTTCTCTCTAATCCCAGATCACAACTACCAGGGAAGCCAGCTGCCCACACCTGTGGTAATGTACATAGCAGTGGTCGCTAGCTCCACTCGATATCCCGGGATCCAGTACACTCTTGGCCCCGAGTTGTATCAGCACTCCTTGAGAAGCGCGCCCAGGTGGCTTCATGCTCACATGGCTGGGGATACCCACATAGCAGGGTCTCTGTCCTCTCACTAGTGTTTCCAATCCACCTTCCCCCGTGTATACATCAGACTAACGTACCCTTCTTTACAGGTTTCTCTACTTGCAGCAAAGGTAATCTGTATTTGTGGTCCTCCACATAGAGGATTGGAAGTCTCCCTTGACCAATGTCACAGGAGTCATCACAACAAAGGTCCTTAGTGGATGCCAAGCTTCGCCCCTTCCACTTCTTATGCAGAAGATAGTCGTTGAACCTACTTTCCCTGGGTTGAGCTGTATCTACATAAGTCTCAACAGCTGTAAAGGGTATCAATAGCTCCTCAGATATCTTTTTATCCAGGTAATCGGGTCTTGCCCTCCAACTAGACTTGTGGCTAGGTCCTGCGCCTGCAATAACAGCTCTGGTTTCTAGGACTCTTTTCAATGATGTTCTCCGGTCTGGTTGTGAACGCTTTTCTCAGACCTGCATTTGCTAGTCTAGTCAGAGTCTCTCTCAACATTGCACATAGAGTTTTGAACTGGATTTTCTCATCCTTACAGCTTGCCAATGACATTTATTGTTCCCCTCTAATAGGGCCGAGACCACCTCATGGAGGACTACATTACCTACATTCGAAGGATTGAATCTAACATTCAACTGGCAAATTATTATTATTATTTATTTATATAGCGCCATTGGTTCCATGGCGCTTTACATAAGGAGTGGGGGTAACAACGACAGGTACAGTACACATGAGCTGTCAATGCTTGCTGATACACGACGGGAGAGGTTCCTGTCCACGAGGGCTCACAGTCTACGGGGGTGGGGGGAGGACACGATAGGGGTGGGGGAAGCGCCAAGCGATTGGTGGAGCGGCGCTGGGTCTCATCGTGGGTTGTAGGCTTGTTGGAATAGATGAGTTTTCAGGTTCTTTTTGAAGCTCTTGAGGGTAGGCGAGTGTCTGACGTGCTGGGGGAGGGAGTTCCAGAGTCTAGGGGAGGCGGGGAGAAGTCTTGTATGCGGTTGTGGGAGGATGAGATGAGGGGGAGGAGAGGAGGAGTTCTTGTGAGGAGTGTAGGTTGCGTGCAGGTTGGTATTGGGAGACCATGTCGGAGATGTAAGGGGGGGACAGGTTATGGATGGCTTTGTAAGTCAGGGTTAGGATTTTAAATTTAGATCTTTGGGGGGTGGGGAGCCAGTGAAGTGCCATGCGGAGAGGGGAGCTAGGGGAGTAGCGAGGAGACAGGTGGATTAGACGGGCAGCTGAGTTCAGGATAGAGTGGAGAGGTGCAAGGGAGGAGGCAGGGAGACCGGTGAGCAGTAGGTTGCAGTAGTCAAGGCGGGAGATGATGAGGGCGTGGACGAGAGTTTTGGCGGTGTCATGGTTGAGGAACGGGCGGATGCGTGAGATGTTCTTGAGTTGGAGTCGGCAGGAGGTGGCAAGGGCTTGGATGTGGGGCTTGAAGGAGAGGGAGGAGTCGAGGGTGACCCCGAGGCACTTTGCGTGGGGGACTGGGGAGAGAGAGCAGTCGTTGACTCGGATTGACAGGTCTGGCAGAAGGGGAGGGCGGCTGGGGGGGAAGACGATGAACTCTGTTTTGTCCATGTTCAACTTGAGGAAGCGAGCAGAAAAGAAGGATGAGATGGCGGACAGGCATTGGGGGATTTTAGACAGAAGGGAGGTGATGTCGGGCCCAGAGAGGTAGATCTGGGTGTCGTCGGCGTAGAAATGGTACTGGAGGCCATGGGACTCAATGAGTTCACCTAGGCCGAGGGTGTAGATGGAGAAAAGTAGCGGTCCAAGTACCGATCCCTGGGGGACGCCGACAGTAAGGGGGTAGGACGAGGAAGAGGTGTCGGCGTGGGTGACGCTGAAAGTGCGGTCTGTAAGGTATGAGGAGATCCAGGAGAGGGCGAGGTCGGTGATGCCAAGGGATTCCAGGATTTGGAGTAGGAGGGAGTGGTCGACTGTGTCGAAGGCGGCGGATAGGTCGAGGAGGAGGAGGACGGAGTAGTGTTTTTTCCTCTTTGCAGTCAGGAGGTCATTGGTGACTTTAGTAAGGGCAGTTTCGGTGGAGTGATGAGGTCGGAAACCAGATTGCAGGCGGTCGAAGAGGGAGCGGGAGGATAGGTAGGACGACAGTTCAGAGTGGACGTGTTGTTCGAGTAGTTTGGAAGCGAAAGGGAGAAGGGATATTGGGCGGTAGTTGGCGACGGATGATGGGTCGAGGGAGGGTTTTTTGAGGATGGGTGAGATCAAGGCGTGTTTGAAGGAAGAGGGAAAAACGCCAGTAGTGAGTGACAGGTTGAAGAGTTGGGTTAGGGCAGGGATGATGGCGGTAGTGAGGTTTGGGATGAGATGGGTAGGGAGAGGGTCGAGGGCACAGGTGGTGAGGTGAGATCGTGACAGGAGGGTGGAGAGCTGGGCTTCAGTCACGTTGGAGAAGCTTCCTTTGGTCGAGGAGGGTTGGGCGGTAATGGTGGTGGGTTGGGGGGACGTTGGGCCAAAGCTTTCTCTAATTTTATCGATCTTGTGTTTGAAGAAGGTGGCGAAGTCGTCAGCGGAGATGAGGGGGGAAGGAGGAGGTGCTGGGGGACGGAGAAGGGAGTTGAAGGTTCTGAATAGTTGTTTGGGGTTTCGGGACAGTGTGTTGATTAAAGAAGAGAAGTAGGTTTGTTTTGCGGCAGTGAGTGCGTCCTTGAAGTTGGAGAGGGATTGCTTGTAGATTGTGAGGTGGGCCGTGGAATGGGATTTCTTCCATCTCCGTTCAGCGACCCTGGACGTTCGGCGAAGCTCTTTTGTGAGAGGGGTGAGCCAGGGTTGTCTGTTAGTGCGGGTTTTGGTGTGTGTGAGGGGGGCAGCCTGGTCGAGAGCCGCAGTTAGTGTGGAGTTGTAGAGGGTGGCGGCAGTGTTAACGCTGGGTGAGGAGGCAAGGTCCGTGAGAGGGAGGAGGGAGTGGGAGAGTGAGTTGAAATCAATGGCTTTTAGGTCTCTGCGTGGGTGACTGAGTTTTCGGAGAGGGGGGGGGTGAGGTGGGGGGAAAGAGGGAGGAGAAGGTCAACAGGTTGTGGTCGGATTGGAAGAGGGGTGAGTTTGAGAGGTCGGTGAGGGAACAGAGGCGGGAGAAGATGAGGTCAAGCGTGTGGCCGTCTTTGTGAGTGGCTGAGGAGGACCATTGGGAGAGGCCGAAGGAGGTGGTCAAGGATAGGAGTCGGGAGGTAGGCGGGTCGGGGGTGTCGATGGGGATGTTGAAGTCGCCCATGATGATGGTGGGGATGTCGGAGGAGAGGAAGTGGAGAAGCCAGGTGTTGAAGTGGTCAAGGAAGGAGGTGGTGGATCCCGGGGGTCGGTAGATGACCGCGAGTTGGAGGTTGCAGGGGGAGAAAATGCGAATAGAGTGCAGCTCGAAGGAGGGAAAGGAGGCAGAGGGAGGTGGTGTAGTAGGGATGAAGGAGCAGCTGTCGGACAAGAGTATACCCACACCACCCCCACGGGTGCTATTTGGGCGTGGTGTGTGGGAAAGCGTCAGTCCGCCGTAGGAGAGGGCGGCAGGGGAGGCTGTGTCGGCGGGGGTGAGCCAAGTTTCGGTGATGCCGAGGAATTTGAATTTATTGGTGATGAAGAGGTCGTGGATGTAGGAGAGTTTGTTGCACACTGAGCGGGCATTCCAGAGTGCTCCGGACAGGGGGACTGGGGTTGGGTGAATGGGTATGAGGTTGCGGGGGTTGCGAGAGTTTGTGATGGGGGATGGGCGAAAATTGGAAGTGAGTGGAGGGATGTGGTGGGGGGTCCAGGGTTGGGGGATATGTCACCTGCAAGTAGGAGAAGTAACGAGAGGGTTAGGAGGTGGGAGCAGGAGAGTTTGCGTGGGGGCCGTGCGTGTGTGGAGAAGAGTGATTGGGTGTGGAGGAACAGTTCGGAGGAGGGGGTGAGATGGGTAGGAAGGATGGAGAGATCGCTATGGCCTTGGTGGGTGGAGGGATGTTCGGGGTTAGGAGGAAGTGGAGTAGGATGGGGGGTGAGGGTGAAGAGGAGGGGAAACATTGTGGGCAGCTGGTTGTGGCGGTGAGAAGTGACAGGGGTGGGATGTGGCAGGTGAGGTGCGTGGATGGAGAAGGGGTGTGGGTAGAGCTAGGGGGTGGCGGAGGACGGGGTGCAGTCGGGGGTGGCGTGCGGTGTGGCCAAGGGTAGGGTGCGGTCAGGTGGTGGGGTGGAGTCAGGGATTTTAGTAGTAGGGGTGGGGTGTAGCTGGGGGTGGAAGACAGCTAGGGAAGTGGTACAGCCGGGGACGCAGGAATAGCCCAGGGTGCGTAAAAGCCAGGGATGGGGTACAGCGAGGGGGTGCCATCGTGGTCACAAGTGGGGCGCAGTCCGTGGATGGAGTGGTGCAGCTGGAGACGAGGTGATGGAGCCAGAGACTAGGTGGTGCTGTTGGATGATGGAATGGTGCAGCCGGGGATCGGATGGTGGAGCCGGAGACGAGATGATGGAGCCGGAGACGAGATGATGGAGCCGGAGACGAGGTGGCGCAGCCGGGTGGTGCTGTCGGATGATGGAACTGGAGACGAGATGATGGAACTGGAGACGAGATGATGGAGCCGGAGACGAGATGATGGAGCCGGACACGGGGTGGCGCAGCCAGGTGGTGCTGTCGGATGATTGGATGGTGCAGCCGTGGACGGGGTGGTGGAGCCAGGGGATCCAGGGTAGCAGGAGAGATTGACAGGAGGCAGGTGGTCAATGGTAGCCAGGAGCCAGGCGTAGCCAGGGGGGTCAAGCGTAGCCAGGAGGGTCAAGTGTAACCAGGGGGGGTCAAGCACAGCCAGGGGGGTCGAGCGCAGCCAGGGGGGTCGAGCGCAGCCAGGAGGGTCGAGCGCAGCCAGGAGGGTCGAGCGCAGCCAGGAGGGTCGGGCGCAGCCAGGAGGGTCGAGCGCAGCCAGGAGGGTCGGGCGCAGCCAGGAGGGTCGGGCGCAGCCAGGAGGGTCGGGCGCAGCCAGGAGGGTCGGGCGCAGCCAGGAGGGTCAAGCGCAGCCAGGAGGGTCAAGCGCAGCCAGGAGAGTCAGGCGCAGCCAGGAGGGTCAAGCGCAGCCAGGAGGGGGAAGGGGTCAGACACGGCCAGGAGGGTAGGTTGAAGCCGCTGGGCTGGGTGCGGACTGGAGCCAGATGGAGTCGGGGCCCAGATGGAGACAGGCTAAAAGCAGCAGGGGGGCCCAGGTGCAGTGGACAGGGGCCAGGAGCGGGGGCCAGGGGTAGCCTGGGGTCCTGGTTGTGTCTGGGGGCTGGTGCAGCCGGTGGATGGGGGCCCCTCTGTTTCCTCACCTGTCTGGCTGTGGTGACATGGGAGCGCTGGTGCTCCTGTCCTGGCTGTGGCTGGTTGGTGCTGGCAGGGCAGGCGGTCGCTCAGGGCGTCGGGCGCGGTGCTGCTGCTGCGGGCCGGGGATCCGGCCCGCAGTGTGGGGCCCGCCGGCGGGGTGCACAGTCACCGCTGCACACGTGCGAGATCCCGGAGCGGTGCGGGTGTCTCGCCGCTGTGGAGGGCAGGAGGGACGAGCCGCCTGCTAGGTGGCCGCGGGGCCTATAGTTCAGAGTGGCGCCGGGCGCCGCTGGAGGAGGCCAGCACCCACGGTGATGGTGCCTCCAGGTGGAGCGGGACCCGCCGGGCACAGTGGGGGAGCGGGGACTCCGGGGAGGGAGCGGGGCCGGTGTAAGTACCTAGGTGCCGGTGCAGCTGGGGCCGCAGGCCAGAGTGCGGGGTCGCGGCCTGAGTGAGGTCCGCAGGCCTTGTGAGAGGTCGCAGGCCTGGGTGGGGGCCGCAGGGCACGGCCGGCCACAGGATGGGGTGCGTGGCCCAGATGGTCGGTGGGGTGCACGGGGGTGACGGCAGTGGACCTGGTAGTGTGTAGGGAGGACAGGCGAGCTTGGATGCGGTGGATTGTGTCTAAGTGCCTGGAGCCTCCTTACATGCGTCCATCACCCCCGGCGGCCATCTTAGTCAGATTACTCAAGATTACTCAGATTACTCTTAGTCAAATTACTGCAGATTTGTTGCCTATTTCTGATCCTGTGAAAATCTGTTCCCCTGATCCCTCTCCAAGGGTGGTGGGACCTTACAGCTCAAGTTCCTATATTAAGGGGACTCAGCCATTCTCTCTGACCGCTGTTTTCTTTCAGCGCACATAGGATGACAGGTCTTACAGGCTCGAACGTTATTCTTTTCCCCCCTCTCTCCCTGAAGAGGTTGTTCTCCAGATAACAGGAAAGAAGAACTGTCTCCCAAGACCACTCCACCCTGGCAATTACGTTCCCGATAAGCCAAGACGCCAAGGTCAATATCCCAACAGTTCTTGAGCCGCATGACGGGCTGCCTTTCCCCAGGAGCCTAGTCAAGGTTGACAGGCTGCCTTCTCCTCTTCCAGGATGAATGGCTCTCTGTCATCAGACACCTGGGTCAGGGAGCTTGTACCCACCACTTACAAAAATAAATTCTCTTCTCTCCCCCGACAGCACTTTTTCGAGTCTCTGCTCCTGGTGTTTATCGGGCCATCAATCCTCTCCTGCAGTCTGGGGTCATTGTCCTCGTTACACCTTAGGAATGTTTCTCAGAGTTGTACTCCAGCCTTTTCTTGGTTCCAAAGAACAATAGTTCGGTCCGGCCTATCCTGGTCCCCGAACTTTTAAACTGTTCGGTTTTGTCCCTCTCGAATGGAGTCCCTACGTTCGGTCATTGCCTCTATGGAACCCGAAGCATTCTTGTTTTCTGTAGGCATTCAAGACGCCTACCTTCACATTCCACCAGAAATTCCTCTGCTTCACAATTTAGGGTGGCCACTACCCGTTCACGAGTCTTCCCTTCGGTCTCGCCACAGTCCCCTCCTCCCTCTCCCCCCATCCCCGAGTATTAACAAATGTCATAGTGGTGGTTATGACTATTCTCTGCCCCAAGGAATATTATTTATCTCCTAGCTCAACAACCTACTAGTAAAGACCTCGTCCTATCGGGACTGTTGCATAAGCCTTCAGATCACTCTCGACACTCTCGCCTTGCCTGGCTGATCAACGATCAATAAAGGGTAGTAGTCTGTGACCCTGGCCTGACGCCTAGTCTTATCAAGCATGCTCATAGGCTCTGGCGCGAGTAGTGACCCTCTCCTTGCTCCCTTTGTTTGGCATGAGAGTCCTGGACAAAATGGTGGAAGCAATGGAAATCATTCCATCTCTGTCCTCTTCAGCTGGCCCTTCTGTCAGTCTGAGCCAAGAGACCCTGGTCCTTGGACCACCCAATTCTCCTGCCTCACCGGGTGAGACAGTCTCTAGCTTAATGAAGCCTCTCTTGCTCTCTTTGCCTTGGGAGGCCTTTCCTCCCTGTTGGCTGGCAGACTGTCAGAACAAATGTCAGTCTCCTCAGATCGTAGTTGTCTTCAGACACTACACTGTTCAAGGCTGTTAGAATCCACAGGAAACCTCTCTCCCCTTCAATATACTGGAGCTTAGGGCCATTTAATTCTGTGCCCTCCATTGGCAGGATCTTCTAGCGGGCTGTTCAGTGGGGATCCAATTTGACAATACCACAGCAGTGACTTAGATCAGTCATCAAGGAGAAACTCGTTGCCAAGTTGGAATGGCAGTGTTTTCTCAGTTCCTCATCTGGGCAGAAAATCGGGTTACCGCAATCTCCACAGTCGACATTACAGCTGTTGGAACACTGGGCTGCAAACATTCCAAGCTGCCAGGGACTCTCCTTGGGTAAATGGTCCCTCAAAACATGTTCAACCAGATATGCCAAAGGTGGCAACCTTATGGTGTCCCACTTGAACCACATGGTTCCTCTTTTCATGTCAAGGTATTGTGACTTCCCCCCTCACCATTGGATCAGATGCTCTGATCATTCCCTGGTCCCAGTTCAATCTGCCGTATCTGTTCTCTAAACTTCCTCTTAATTTCCATAATTATCAAGAAGGTCCAGATGGAAGGAGCCCTGGTCATCCTGGTAGCTCCAGACTGACCAAGGAGGACCTGGTACACAGAGCTAGTAAACTTGTTTGCGGATGTCCCTGGAACCTCCCTGATTGACTAAACTTTATAGTCTCCCTCTTCCACCAGAATTCTTGGTCTCTCGACTTGGCGGCTTGGCTGTTGAATCTGCTGTAGTAAGAGAGGCAGGCTTCTCTCCTTAAGTGATTGACCATGATCAAAGCTAGAAAGCCCTTCTGTATTACAAGACGTGGAGACCATTTTTTCATCGGTGCAAACATGCTCTCACACCTACCATGGTGTTTTCTTTAGTCAGGCCTAAGTCTTGGTTGTCCCTCAGTACCCTTAAGGGCCAGTTTTGCCACTTTCAGTCCTTTTCCAAAGGAATTGACCTCTCGCCCCCAGATCAAGACCTTTCTGTAGTGAGTCACCCATGTGGTCCCTCCTTATTGTCATCCTGTGGATCCATGGGACCTTAACTTGGTCCTTCGGTGCTGTTTAGAAACCCCCTTCCAGCTCATGCAAGATCTCTCTTCCTCTTCTTTTCTAGTGGCCTTCACTTCTATCAGGTGGTTATCAGATTTGGCGACCCTGTCCTCAAGGAGTTAAGGCTCAGTCCACCCAGGCGGTGGGAGCCTCCTGGGCCATGTGCCACCAGGCTTCTTTACCCAGATATGCAAGGCTCGCTACGTGGTCCAGTTTTCATATCCTATCTAAATTTTATAAAGTGCGTACCTACACTTCATCAGACTCAAACCTCAAAAGACAGGTTCTGCAGGCAGCAGTTGCCCATCTTTAAACCAGGTATGGGCTGTTTCTTTCCTTTTGTTCCTCCACACCACCTTTCTCCCCAATGTGACTGCTTTTGGACATCCCATGGTCTCCTGTGCCCCCCAATGAAGTGGGAGAAAAAAGATTTTGTGTACTCTCCGTAAAATCTTTCTCAGAGCCTTCGTTGTGGGACACAATTCCCTCCTTAGTTGTACTTCTGTTGGGCCCTTTTAGAAATGTTAATTCTCCTACTGCTTGACACTAACTGATTTTAGTTGAAAATCTTCACAGAAGAAAAAGGTGGCACCCGTCAGCTTGGATGCATCGAAACTTTAATTCAAGTCCATGTTACAGGGTGCAGGGAGGGGGACAAGGGGCAAAACTTGACTGCTTGCTGTTTTGCGGCGTGCTTCAATGGGTCCAAGGACCCGAAACTGCAAACAGTCATCCTCTGCTCCTTGTCTCTCTCTCCTGTCACATGGATTTGAATTAAAGGGTCGTTGCGTTTCTTTTGAAGATTTTGAATTTCATGTTTATTGCATAAAACTGGCAACTCCAATGCATCGGTAATCTGGTCTTGACCGAGAGCATCTGACTGACATTGTCAGTACCCTGGTGTCTAGGTAGTAATACCCTGCTTTTCTATTTAAACGGATTTCATTGATTTAGTTTGCTGTCAGTTGGTGGGTGTACACTGCTGTGGAGAAGGTGCCTAGTGACTGCAGCATACACCCATGGTTTCCTGTGTCCATGAAGGCTCTGAAAGATTTTATGGTGAGTACCCAAAATCTTCTATTCTGCACCTAATACTTAATGTGTGCACAAACCTTTAATGTTTAAAAAAATGGATCTGTCGCTATTTTGATGCTGTTTTTATTAATAAGGACAAACTATCTAATCAAATTTTACAAATTGCAGGAGCCTATGAAACAAAATTTGTTCTAGTCAACTGTTGTAACCCATGTGCTTCGAGCACTGGCATGGCCTTTTAGTTGAGTGTGGCAGGACCAGAAGTCTTCAGTAGGTCCCCAGCTGCCATGGTGTCCCATTGGTTTTCCTGAGATCGCGTTGAGGTTGCCAATGGGAGCTTATGTGCACCAGTACACATTCCTACTATATGCCTCTGACAGTGAGCATCTAAATGGCTAACAGCTTGGTCCGTGACTGGAGCATCAGCTGCGTATGAAAAGAGCTCAGCTCCTGAGCCAACTTACAAATACAGACATTAATTAATGTCTTCATGTAGGAATGGATTAATCAAGTATTTACTAATGGTGGCCAAATTTTTTTTTCTGGTTTTGAAAATCTAAGATTGCAATTTTAGGGCAGCAAAATCAAAATTTTTAGTTTATCTGATAATTCTATAGAAACATTATGGTGGATGTTTTTTGCATTCATACGGACATTGCTGCCTGTTTCCTGTTAAATGGCTGTAGCTTTTCTGTAGAAGCTTATGTCACTTGCAAATGATCACATGTAAGAAAACTAATGCACATGAAGATATAGGGAACAATTCCTGTTGGTTCGCTGATATTACCTGGTTTAGCTCATGTTAACACAATGCATTTATATTTCGGAAATGAACATAAATGTCAATAAGATAACCCTTTTTACTTGCAATCTACTGTCTTTTATTGCCATTTTTGGTGTTGACACGGATTATGTTCAGTAAATATCCTATTCTATGTAAAATTTTTATGTGATTTAAAGCTTATGTAGTGCACAGGGAAACTCGCATCAGAAATGTTAGGTACTTGCAGATGTATGAGTAAACTATATGAAAATAGTTTATTGGTGTTTAGTCATCCTAGTTGTGCTGCATATATGGAGAAAATGAAGTTCTACCTTCCCTGCAGTTCACTCTTTTGCTTGTGCAAGGGGATGTAATAGTCACTGTTCACTTCACAGTGAGAGCGCACTGGTATGAAATCCCTGACTTGATTGTCTGTGTGTGTGTGTCTGGCGGTGACTGTTACATCTCCTGCCCCATCCGGCCACTGGAAGTGAGAGGCTGCAGGAGGAATAAAACTTTAATTTTCTCCCTGATGCTGCTGCTTCATTAAGCTGGCTACATAGGGTTTTAATGCTGTTTACCTGCAGATTACTCCAATATTTGCAGGTACATAACCTTTCTGGAAGTGACAGGTTCCCTAAAAGTCCTTGTTTCTTTCTACAGAAATTCCATTATTTCATGTGCTTAATGCAAGAATTACATTTGGGAATGTGAACACCTGCTCCACAGAAGAGGGAAGTTCTCCAAGCACTCCAGCAGGAACGCCAGATGAAGGTTCACAGCTAATAGCTGTACATTCCTTATGTTTTTCTGATATTTAGGCCATACTTCATATACCTGTCCTTCCCTTGTTCTTTTTAGCTACTGCTACTCCAAAATTTGAAGTAGATCAATCTGTTTTTGAGATTCCACCATCATACCATATTCAGGAAAATGGAAGAAGCCTACATATTCGTGACGAAGATGACGAAATCATGCAGTTTGCTATTCAGCAGAGTCTTCTAGAGTCCAGTGGAAATCAGGTCAGCTTTACATGTGCCTTCAGTGGAATGATTGTAGA
The DNA here is from genome assembly GCA_033576535.1 of Allobates femoralis. Taxonomy (NCBI): domain Eukaryota; kingdom Metazoa; phylum Chordata; class Amphibia; order Anura; family Aromobatidae; genus Allobates; species Allobates femoralis. The sequence goes on from JARQOC010000003.1 coordinate 617,942,247, forward strand.
AATTAGGATTGGATTTGCCTCTTATTTTACAACAAAATAAATTCAAATGGACCAGACGCTTCACGTCAATCCAGCAAAATAGTAGCAGTAACTTTTGCGAGTGCTCTGAGTTGTTTATATGCAGAATTTTCACCTGTAAATGCATTAATGTGGAAGTTCTGCAGGTAAACACTTTATATGCATTTTTTGCGTTTACATTGCAACTCATGCTAAAACTCATGTAATCCACACTAAAGTTTTGTCAAAGCCAAATATCAGAAGGTATCAAAAACAAAGCAGCTGTGTTTATAACATGACATATTAGGAAACATATGTCCAAAATCTCAATGAAAAACAACACATAAACTAATTTAGCAAATACCTAGAGAAAATCTGCAAGATCAAAAACTGACAAAATACTCCCTACTGGAATGTAGCCTTAATAAAGTTATACTTGCTACTCCCTGGCCCGGGAATGCTTCATACAACTCTCCACCGGTCCTTATTGTTTACTCTAAAATGCCATTACTTCATAACCTATATTAAGACTGTGTCTTTGTTCTTCTAGCAAGTGTCGCCAAGCTTTTCGAATGGAAGTATTTCTACAAATCAGGTGTTTGATGCACAGTATGAAAGGTAAACTATTCAACGTTCACCTGCAAGTTTAGATCAAAAAAAGTCAGCTTAGCCCATCCATTAGTTTCTGCTTGCGTAATTTCTTTTTGTGAATCCGCACAGAACCGGTTGGAGTATCCGTTGACCTTGTATGCGAAAAAGGAGCAATGATCCAGCGGTATTCTAGGCAATAATGTGAACGAAATATAACACTTATTTTCAGAAGTCCAAAAAATCTCAGTTTAAAAACACTGTAGGCAGATCGCATAAAGATCGCAGTGTTAATCGCTTATAGATACATGTCCTGTAGCAAAATGCTTGGAGACCGCCGATGTATTCACTGCTGGATTCTCTGCATCAGAGGTCTTCTGATGTGTTTTTTATGCACTCTGTACATTCTATTACGTAAAGTATGTGATCACTATTACAGTTGATGAAAGTATTTGTTAAATTCTTGTTTAGTCACCAATGATGAGAACTTTTGTATTCTGTGCAAAGTTGTAAGATTTACAGCGATTGGCCCCACATTTTTCAGATTTATTCAAGCTATATTCCCATTAGAGGTCTTTCCTATTAAAAAAAACTGGGTGAAATTGGCTCTCCAAAGTGGATGTATTTAAATTGACCGATTTTTAGCTTTCTAGATGTGCTAGGATAATTGATAATTTGCACAGGTGCAAATCACATGTGCATACAAAGTATACGGGAATGGTCTGCTATATAAGAAAGCGGGTCTGATATTTAGACCATGACTAAGATGAGTCGAAACGCATGGTTTATACTCCATTACCATTGCGATCTTTATGCAATATTTTGCCCACTGTGTTTTTTAACTACTATGGGTTTCTTAGGATTTACGAAAAAAGTTATATTTCATGCACAATATTTCCTGGAATACCGCTAGATCATTACTCCCTTATTCTTCATGTTAAGTAAAGTGCTTATAGGCCTGGTACTCACCGCTTGGTTTATGACCCTTGTAGGGATCCTGTATCTGTTTTGTGTCCACATATCTTGTAGTTTCTCTTGATTAAGACTTACCGTATTTTTCTGATCATCATAATGGGAGACCCAGACAATGGGGTTTAGGGCACTGCCCTCCGGAGGCCACACTAGGTACTACAAGTTTGTAGACACCGCCCCCTCCGCTTATAAACCCCTACCGCAGGGAATATCCTCAGTTTTAAACTTAGTGTGCTCGGAGGTATCACACGCTTTGCTTGCACATCACAGCATTCTCACAGCTTACGTGATGGCGTCTGAAGACAAGGTAGGTCCCGGTCGGGGACCTCCGGCAGTCTCCCTGTTCACCCTTGGGGAACACACAGGTTGAGGTACCGGAGGGCTCTGAGCCTGGACACGTTGTGTTCTCCGGTACGCTGCCGCACTCCTTCCCATCCCCCCTGGGGGCTCTGGGAAGTGGGAGACAGGAGCCTTGCACAGCTCCGCTCCGTCCGAGTCCTCCCTAAACGGTGCTTACAGACCGGACTGGAGCCAGCCCAGTCCGAGGCCTCCCTAATGGTGCTTACAGACCGGACCGGCACTGAGGTACCCTGGGGTAGTGTCTGACACTATTGTGTTGTGACACTCAGACCGCGCGCAACCCTCGGGTCCGCGGTTCTGGCGGTGTATCCTGTGCTGGGGTCACCATAGCTGACCGCCCTGTGTGTCACAGGGGCTGCGGCTGCGGGCTACAGTTTGTCTGAAGCCCTGGGTATAGTGTTGATACTATATCTCCCGCGCTGCGGGCTCCAGCACCAGATTACTGAGCTGGCTGCTTGGAGAGATGGGGAGCAGCCCATGAGCTGTGGGTGTGTGTGTGTGCTTCCCGCGTGTTTGTGGCGCCGCCCACGACTGGTCTGGCGGCGGCCATTTTCTCCTCACTTCCCTACTGGGTCTGAATGAGTGCACTACTGCGCTCCCAGGAGAGTCTGGTCATTACCCTCGCGGAGGCCACACACACATCGCTCCCCTCCACCGCATTGAAGCGGTCGGTAAGCCGCCGGTGTTCCGGTTTCCTACTTGGCTTATTTTTCTCCTCTGCTGTCGGCATGTCCCCAGCAAAGAAGAGTACTGCTAAGGCAGACAACTCCACCACTACCTGTGCTACATGCAACAGGACGCTGGTTGGGGGGTCCTGCAATAACTGCGGACGCCCAGAGGCCCGGACTGATACGGCAGAGTCTGCAGCTCCGGTGATGTACCCTGAGGTTCAGGTGATCCCAGGGCAATGGGAAACACAGAATAAGATTAATGAATCTGTGTTGTCCAAGCTGTCCTCCATGTCGCAATCCCTGGAGGCACTGACTAGGAGACTGGAAAATCCAGCTGCTCCCTCAAGTTACCCCCGGGTGTCACCCTTCGCTACCGCGAGACCCCTTAAGCGGGCTCGCCGGGATGATTCCCCCGAGATCCAGAACCTCTCTGAGGAGGAGCGTCACTCTGACGGTGACGAGGATGATGGGGGTTCAATACTTGAGTCTATGTCAGAACCACCTGATGGGGTGGAGGATTTGGTATCCTCCATAAACGAGACTCTTCGTCTCGTGGCACCCCCTGAGGAGGTGGAACTCCATCCGAAGGAGGTTTATCAATGGCTGCAGCCGGAGGCTCGCCCATGTGGCTCCTTTATGGACCACACTAACTTTGGAAGGGTGGTTAGAGCACCCAGGGTTCACCCTGGGCGGCGTTATGTCCGCAAATCTAGGGACAATCGCTTCCCCTTCCCCCAGGAGGTGCTTCAGGAGTGGTCGCAGTCACCGAAGGTGGACGCTTCCATGACCAGGATTGCTGCACGCTCCCTTTTCTCTGCCTCTGATAGCTCCTCATTGAAGGACGCGACGGATAGACAGGTCGAACAACTCGCCAAGTCTTCCTATGAGGCTGTGGGGTCTTCATTTGCCCCTAATTTCGCCACGGTCTGGACCCTGCAGGCAATCACCACCTGCTTGGATGGTATCACGGACCTGGCGGGGTCCAATTCTGAGGTCCTAGCGCTTACTGATAGGGCAAGGGCCTATGCTGATTACGCCAGGACTGCGACCCTAGAAACTGCCACCCGCTCTGCTGTGGCTTCGGCCAATGCTATAGCGATCCGCAGGTTGTTGTGGCTGCGTCTCTGGGACTCAGATGCCACGTCAAAGAAGATTCTGCAGAATCTTCCATTTTCGGGTGACAGGCTTTTTGGTACCGAGCTGGATAAGCTGATAAAGGATTCTGCGGAGTCTAAGATCCCACAGAATAAGCCTAAGCCACGGTATACCGTCAAAAGGAACCCCAAACAGTGGTCCTTTCGTTCCAGCTCGCAGTCATCAGCTTCTTCCGCTCGCGCGGACAGAGGAGGCAAGCCCTCTACTCAGTGGCGCCCCAAGGGTCGTCAGAAGAAGTCAACGGGGGCAACGGCTGCCACCCCCAAAACCACTTCCGCATGACTCGCTCTCCAGTCCTGCCGCCCCACAGGTGGGGGGCCGCCTGTCCCGATTTCAGGACAGATGGTTACTCCACGTCCAAGACCGGTGGGTCCGAGACGTAGTCTCGAGCGGCTACAGGATAGAGCTGACGTCGCGGCCGGCACACCGATTCCATCGGTCTGTTCCATCTCCAGACAAGGCTCAGGCTTTTTATCTGGTGTTGGAGGGACTCCGCAGAGACGGAGTAGTGGTCCCAGTGCCTACGGGGGAGAGGTTCAGGGGTTTTTTACTCCAACCTCTTTATTGTCCCGAAGAAGGACGGCTCTTTTCGCCCGGTCCTGGACCTCAAGTTGTTCAACCGTCACGTGTTGGTTCGGAAGTTCCGCATGGAATCCCTGCGCTCCGTGATCGCGGCTGTGTCGCAGGGAGACTTCCTAGCGTCCATAGATATCCGAGACGCTTACCTTCACGTGCCCATTGCACCGGCTCATCAATGCTGGTTGAGATTTGCAGTGGGGGACGAACACTACCAGTTCGTGGCGCTGCCCTTCGGGTTGGCCTCGGCTCCGCGGGTGTTCACGAAAGTGATGGCATCTATGATGGCTCTCCTACATGTGCAGGGACACGCCGTCATTCCCTATCTAGACGACCTGCTGGTCAGGGCGCCATCAGAACATCTTTGCCGGAAGAGCCTGGAGGTGACCATGAAGTCTCTGGAACAGTTTGGGTGGCTTCTCAATATTCAGAAATCGACCCTGGTTCCGACCCAGTCACTGACATATCTGGGCATGGTCTTCCGCACGGACTCAGCTCTGGTGTCCCTGCCACGAGCCAAACAGCTGGCCATCCAATCGGGAGTCCAAGATGTCCTCCTGTCACCACACTCATCCATACGGGTGTTGATGAAACTGGTGGGCCGCATGGTGGCAGCGATAGAGGCGGTGCCTTTCGCGCAGTTTCGCCTCCGTCCTCTCCAGCTGGAAATTCTCCGAAGATGGGACAAGAGGGCGATCTCGCTGAATCGGCTGATGGCCCTTTCACGACCGACCAGGGATTCCCTGCAGTGGTGGCTCCAACCACGTCACTTGTCACGGGGCCGGTCTTTCCTCAAACCGTCATGGTTAGTGGTGACCACCGACGCCAGTCTGAAGGGCTGGGGAGCGGTGTTCTTACACCACAGGGCTCAAGGCCTTTGGACTCAGTCGGAGTCGGCGTTGCAGATCAATGTGCTGGAGATCAGGGCGGTCTATCTGGCGCTCTTGGCGTTTCAGAAGTTACTGTCAGGACAGCCCATCCGGGTTCAGTCCGACAATGCGACGGCCGTCGCCTATATAAATCATCAGGGAGGGACCAGAAGTGCTCAGGCCCTCGCCGAAGTCCACCGCATTCTATCCTGGGTGGAGGACAACGACTGCCTGATCTCCGCAGTTCACATCCCAGGGGTCGAGAACTGGGGAGGCCGACTACTTGAGCCGACAGGGGATGGACGCCGGAGAGTGGTCTCTTCATCCGGACGTCTTCCGGGACATCTGTGGCAGATGGGGCACTCCGGACGTGGATCTGATGGCCTCACGGCTGAACCATCAGGTGCCGCAATACATGGCGAGATCACGGGATCCTCAGTCTCTGGGGGCGGACGCCCTGATCCTGAGTTGGTCCGACTTCCATCTACCATATGTGTTCCCACCGCTAGCATTGCTTCCCAAGGTTCTGTGGAAGATCAGGACGGAGTGCAGCGTAGCCATTCTAGTGGCACCGGATTGGCCCAGGAGGTCCTGGTATCCGGATCTGTGGCAACTGTCAGGCGGGAACCGGTGGGCTCTTCCAGAACGCGCAGATCTTCTCGCGCAAGGCCCCTTCTTCCACCTCAATTCCAGGGCCCTCAGATTGACTGCATGGCTCTTGAGGCCTGGCTGCTAACATCCAGAGGATTCTCCCCTACTGTGGTTGCCACTATGAATCGGGCTAGGAAGCCTGTATCACGGAGGATTTACCACAGAACGTGGAAAATCTTTTTCTCCTGGTGTGCCTCTGGTGGACGGTCACCGTGGCCCTTGTCCATTCCGACCTTGTTGGCTTTCCTACAATCGGGTTTGGAATTGGGTTTATCCCTCAGCTCCCTGAAGGGTCAAGTATCAGCTCTTTCAGTGCTGTTTGACAGGCGCTTGGCGCTCCTTCCTAAGGTTCGTCAATTTCTCCAGGGAGTGTCTCGGGTGGGTCCCGCCGTATAGGCGACCACTGGACCCTTGTGATCTCAACATGGTCCTGGCGGCTCTGCAGAAAACCGCCTTTTGAGCCATTGAGAGAAGTTTCCCTCTCTTGTCTGTCACAGAAAGTGGTCTTTCTGGTGGCAATTACGTCTCTAAGACGGGTCTCTGAATTGGCTGCACTTTCGTGCAAGTCGCCCTTTCTGGTGGTCCACCAAGACAAGGTGGTGTTGCGCCGCGGGCAGAATTCTTGCCAAAGGTGGTTTCCACTTTTCATTCGAACCAAGAGATTGTTCTTCCATCATTCTGTCCTGCCCCTGTTCATCAGGTTGAGCGCGACCTCCACACTCTGGACCTCGTACGGGCTGTACGCATTTATGTGTCCAGGACTGCCTCCTTCCGGAGTTCGGACTCATTGTTCGTACTGACGGCAGGTCGCTGTAAGGGGTCCGCGGTGTCAAAATCGACCTTGGCCAGATGGATCAAGGCACCCATTCAAGAGGCCTACCGTTCTTCTGGTTTGCCTCTCCCGGTGGGCTTGAAGGCGCACTCGACCAGAGCTGTCGGTGCTTCCTGGGCTTTGCGACATCGCGCTTCTGCGCTACAGGTGTGTCAGGCGGCCACTTGGTCCAGCCTGCACACTTTCTCTAAGCACTATATGGTGCATGCCCATGCCTGTGCGGATGCAAGTTTGGGCAGGCGGGTCCTCCAGGCGGCGGTTGCCCACCTTTGAGGGGGACCGTGTATATCAACGTCTTTCGAGGAACTTTTCCCGCCCTGGGGTTCGCTTTAGGACATCCCCATTGTCTGGGTCTCCCATTATGATGATCAGAAAAAAGAGAATTTTGTTTACGTACCGTAAATTCTTTTTTCTTGAATCATCAATGGGAGACCCAGCACCCACCCAGTTTGTTCCGTTGGATGTTTTGCATTTGACCTGTTCCCAGTTGGGACAGTTTATTACGGGTTGTTGGACCGTCTGTGCACGGTTTCTTTCCGATGTTTCGGGTGTGGTTTATGTTGTCTCCTCGCAGCTTATGGACCAAACTGAGGATATTCCCTGCGGTAGGGGTTTATAAGCGGAGGGGGCGGTGTCTACAAACTTGTAGTACCTAGTGTGGCCTCCGGAGGGCAGTGCCCTAAACCCCATTGTCTGGGTCTCCCATTGATGATTCAAGAAAAAAGAATTTACGGTACGTAAACAAAATTCTCTTTTTCCGCACTATAAGGCGCACCTAAAAGACTAAGATTTTACCAGAAATCATAGGTGCGCCTTATAGTGCAGTGCGCCTTATATACGGATTTTTCCCAGAGTGCTAAGGGGGTGCCATTTGCCTGCAAATATTTGGCACCCCCCAGAAAATAAGGCATACCTTTGTGCCGCAATATCCTCCGTCCCCGCCATCCCCCTTTGTCCGGTGCCTGCCTGGCATCGCTGTGCAGGGGCGCGATCACCAGCCGCTGTCCCTGCCATCCATGCTGGTGCCGGTGCCTGCCGGTGCCTGCCTCGCATCACTGTGCGGGGACGCGATCACCAGCCGCCGTCCCCGGTGTCCGGTGCCGCCGCTGTATTGCGCGCGCTCACAGCCCAGGAGCCCATCAGCCAATCACAGCTCCGCCTAGGAGCCTTGAGCCAATCCGAGGCCAGCTGACGTCAGCCCATAGCCTCTGATTGGCTGAGGGCTCCAGCGCTGTGAATGGCTGTGGGCTCCAGCGCTGTGATTGGCTGTGGGCTCCAGCGCTGTGATTGGCTGAGGGCTCCAGCGCTGTGATTTGCTGAGGGCTCCAGCGCTGAGAGTGCCTTGCCACACAGTATAGTAAGCAAAAGTACCAGTATAAAAAGTAAAAATCAGTTTGTGTGTGTGGGGTGCGGAGGGTGATGGGAGGCTACACAGGGATACTGGAGGGTGGTGGGGAGCTACAGAGGGATGCTGGAGGGTGATGGGAGGCTACACAGGGATGCTGGAGGGTGATGGGAGGCTACACAGGGATACTGGAGGGTGGTGGGGAGCTACAGAGGGATGCTGGAGGGTGATGGGAGGCTACACAGGGATGCTGGAGGGTGATGGGAGGCTACACAGGGATGCTGGAGGGTGATGGGAGGCTACACAGGGATGCTGGAGGGTGATGGGAGGCTACACAGGGATGCTGGAGGGTGATGGGAGGCTACATAGGGATACTGGAGTCTGAGCTTTTTTTTTTTATGGTAATATGGTGCGCCTTATAATCCAGTGCGCCTTATATATGGACCAAGACGGCTTAAAAGTCATTTTTTGAGGGTGCGCCTTATAATCCGGTGCGCCTTATAGTGCGAAAAATACGGTACATTTATAAATAGATATAACTAAAAAACTAAAAAGTCTTTCTATTTATCAGGGCTCTGCAGGAAAGCCTTCTTGCCAACTCTCAAAGTGCCCAGTCCAGTCTTAGCAGCCATTCTCAGAGCTTTGACAAAGACTTACAATTTGCTATGGAACTCTCTGCCAAGGAACAAGAAGAAAAGGAAAATATGCGTCTCCAAGAAGAGGCTGAGTTGGCGGAGATTATACGTCTCTCGCTTACTGAGAAATAAACTGTCTGAATTACAAGAAATGAACCTGGCTTGGGAACCTCTTCTGATACGGGTCTAGCCTTCACTTTTCTAATGCCAGCAGTGAAGATGCCATGAGTGGGGGGCTAAAGCTCACCTACAGACTCTGTATCCACCAAAGAACTGTACATTTTTTTTATACTTCCAATGTTTATTTTTTTCTGTTGCAAACGAGGGACTCTGCCTCCTTCTATCTGATTTCTTTGTAGTCCAATAGGCAGCTTGTAATGAACAACCATTGCTAAAGAGCTAACTTCAGGATGTAAATGGAATCTATTGTTTCACAGGTTTTCACTTTTCAGGAAGCAGTACAGCAGAAGTGTCCTTTTTTTATTTAAAGTGAATTCAGAGCAGTGTAGACCCCCACTTGGGGTACCCGGCATGTAAATACTGTATACCTGGTGAGTCTCTTTATTGAACTAGAGCTGGTTTGAAGTTGGCAGCAGTAGCTACCACATCATGGTTCATTTACAGAGTATTTAAGTGCTGTATAGAAATACAAATTTAGTTTTGTTCTAATAATTTTAACTGTGGAACAAAAAGCTTCCAGGTCATCTCACAAAGGCTGTGTTTAAAGGGAACAGCACGTACGTGTACTCCGATCAGTGGACATCACTTTATTGAAACGGAGCAGCTGAGCAAAATGGTCTAACGGTTCAAAGGAAACAATTCGTATAAGTTCTATTTTATTAATTGACATTCTTGTTGTTTGTATACACATGAGTCCAGTTAACTGTCCTGCTAGTGATACAAGAAAGACTGTCAATGATGGAACAGGACCGCCTACTTACAATCAACAGGGCTTTTGGTGATTAAAATGCATTTTTCCCACAGAAATCCAATTTGATCTGCTGTATACCATCCACAGATCAGATATCCTTTTCAGCATGACAGGTTCACTTTAAGAATCCGAGACAACGAGCTTTTTGTGATCTATTCCAGACTTTGTTTTTTCTTTAGTGTTGATACATTACGGTTTCCAAAATGCTTCACTAGCCAATAGATGAAGTGCACGACTACAGTTGCCTATCCCCATTGACACTTGTGTTATATACAAGATATTTTGCATCACACCTTTTTGATGTTTTAAAGGATGCCACAAATCTAATAAATATATAAATTGAAACTTTCCATATGGGATAAAAGTATAAAGGAAAACTTATGTAAAATGAAAAATTGCTGTGTATGTATGTAGGGTCTGAAGACTGGGTAAATGATATATGCTCTCCACTTGCTGTTACAGTATGTTTTCTACAGTGTAGCAGCTAATGACATTAATTTATTATGTTTTTCAACCCCAGGAAATGTCAGTCATGACCGGTCACCCCCAAATGGTACTATGGATATCATTGTGCTCCAGCTAAAGTCCTACTTTAGTAGGAAACCATTTTAAAAACTCCAATCTTGAAAAGATTCTTTATGACTTAAAACTAAAATTAGGGGTTTGTATAATAACATTCTAAATATTTTCAAGCCTCCCAATAGCTGATAAGGGTCAATAATTGGGCTCTCACTAGAGGACTATTAAATGGCCATAAGACTCAACAGGTTTTCATGAGCTAATTTTGTAATTTTTCTGACCTTAGTGAAAGCTGTGATGTTTATGAACTATTAGACGTTTAGTTTTGTAATAACTTTGCTAGAGCAAAGCTATTGTGGTGTACATACAGTAACTGGCATTGTATACTTCTGAATGTGTTACATTATTATGACTGCCAGGCCAAAAGAACAAATGTCACATATTTCCACCACTATTTTTACAGACACATTTTTGGTCATTTTTGTATTCTATAACATGTTGATACATGAATCTAATTCATCCTAATACATAATATGTAATATATGGTCACTCCACGGCTAAAAAAAAAATAAAATATACAAAGTTTCTTCCAAACCCTTTTCTATACTTTATTGCATTTGAATATGTGGTGTATATATAACTTTTTACTACTGCAGGATTTTGTTTTCTCACAGTAATGTAACATGTTTCTTAATCTATAAATATATGCAAATGATTTACTGCTGATTTTGTTCAGCCCAGATATTTATGACGATGGGATAGATTCCCGTGCAGTAAAGAAGCTTTGAGGCCCACTGTTTTAGAAGGAGATGAACTGTCTTGGGCTTCTGTTGTGTTGTATATTGAGTGCAAGCTGTATTAATAAAGCAGAACACATAAAATCTTTTTATTCAATTCATGATGATGCGGTTTTTGTTTTGTTTTCTGTGCAACCCCTTTAGATAAGAATTTTAAAGTGTTAGATTCAGGCAACTAGCATAATATTGTTTTGATTTGATTATTGATAACTTGTTTAGGATTTTATAGTGAATCTATAAGAAGTACTAACCGAAAGTGATGGCGTTGCCTACATAAGAGAGAAGAGTGACCAGAATGGTGACCGGTCTTCTAACCATGTCCTATGAGGAACAGTTGAAGGATTTGGGAATGTTTAGCTTGCAGAAAAGAAGCTGGAGAGGAGACTGAATAGGCTGTCTACAAATATGTTAAGGGTAAATCACTGAAAAACAGTATAACAATGTCTAAAAATACTCTGCTATAAAAGATAAAAGTAAAAAGCAAGTGCTAGTGAGAACAGTGTTAATAACAGGCTACTTGGTTAATACGTTTTTTTTGCAAAAAATCTATACGAAGCCGTTCTACCACCGTCAAGGTGACCCATATCAGTAAAGTCTCTAACCTATCTTATTTAAAACCGGATCCTTTATATAAAAATCTCAACTGATTCAGGGTGCAGAAGGGTCAAAGTCCTATAATAGGCACAGCGCAGCATACGGCACTTTATGTGCTTGGCTCAGTAAGGAAGGGGTGGGGCACCCCCATCTAGCTCAACAAGAGACTAAATAGACAAGACCTGTTTACTTTGTGCCTTGGCTCAGATGTATGTAAGACCATGTTCACACCATCAAAAGACTAAATCGCAAAAAAAAAACAAAAACAAAAAAAAAACACCAGTATAACAACGTCTAAAAATACTCTGCTATAAAAGTAAAAAGCAAGTGCTAGAGAGAACAGTGTTAATAACAGGGTACTGGAGCTATCTAGTCCAAGCTCTCTAGGAGGAACAACATTCCCTTTATGCCTGATTCACACATCCATGTTTCACATTCACAGTACGGATCATGATGCACTGAACTGAATGGCCACTGATCTCTTGTCCCAAAGTTGACCGTCTCATATATGCCTATGAGGATGTAGAGTTAAAATCAATAGACTCGCAGGTGGGCCATGCATTGTGGACTATGAAACACAGATGTATGAATCCGGCCTTGGTTGACACTTTTGAAGCCGAGTGACTGTCAGCCAATTGTCCACCTCTGGAATGTGTATTGTGGGACCACAGGCTTTGTGTTTTTAGATCCAGAAAGCTAGATCCCACAATCCCTGAAAGGCTATTGAGAACAGCCACAAACATAGAGAGGCAGACAAGATATTAGGAGGATCTCGGGATGCTATAACTCAGGAAGACCTTTCTTTTCAGAAACCATTGTTTTCTGGAGAGGCTGGTCTGGAAAAGGCCGTTGGGAATGCCTTGACGGAGGCTCCACTACTGTATCCTCACCAAATCCAAAACAAAATTGAAACAAGCTATTCTACAAACCAACTTTCTCCTTCACCTCATTGGGGAACACAGACCGTGGGTGTTATGCTGCTGTCCACTAGGAGGCGACACTAGGCAAATCTGCAAAAGAGTTCAGAAACTCCTCCTCTGTAGCATATAACACCTGGAGCAGGAAGTGATTCTCCAGTTTTTGCTTAGTGTCGATAGGAGGTAGACATGGTCCATAGGACCACTCCAAATTACATAGTTAGATATTTTTTACTTAGATTTTTTTATTCTTTTTTACCAAGGATATGAGAGGGCGACGGTATCTCCGCATACCGATCTCCCAAAACCAGCAACAGGCGGGAACGCGGGGTGTTACCTCCACGTATCCCCTCCTGCCACGATGGATAGGGAGCAAGGCGACGGTTCCACTGCGTTCCGATCTCCTTGTCTTTCTCCCATGGCCGGCGCTTCCACATTTTCCCCTGTCCCCACTGGGAACCTCAGGGTGACTTCTGCAGGCTTGCAGAGAATTCACAGCAGAAAAGAGCTGATCTTGCGGGGCACATCAGGACGCCAGGCCAGGCACAGACTTCCCCATCTCCCTTCTGGGTTATGGGTCGAGCAAGCCCAAGATGCCCTCCCCATTCCCTGTTAGGGTCTGGGTTGAGGAGCCTACACAGGTAATCAGGGCTCCCCTGGGACCCTGCATGTTCTCCTTATTTTTCCCCCCTGAGCCGACCAGCTGCAGCGTCTGTAAGCTGCAGAACTACAAGCCCTACTGTGAGGGTCTCTGAGAGCAGGCTCTCCCACCTCGGGTCCCCCCTCCTCCATACTATTCATGCTGTGCCCGCTACCCTGGAAGGGAGCACAGCAGCGGCGGCTCATAGCGGGCCGTGGGTGCCGATGGGGCGCTGCCCCACCGTGGTCGCAGCCTCCGGTGCCAGGCGCTGTGCTCCCAGTTCCGGCCCCGGACCTCCGCGCCAGCCCCCCGCCATTCCCGGGCCCGCGTTTTACGTGAGGCCCCGGCTTCGGCCTAGCCGCACGTCACCGTCCCGCCCACCGGCTCGCCCCATTGGACGGGAGCCTTTTCAGCGTCAGCACGGGGGTGGGACAGGTCTGAAAAGGGCGCCATTCAGCCTCTCTGCGCGCTCTCGCGCTGGCTCCGCCCCCTTCTTCCTGGCACCGCCGCCATTGCAGCCCCGGCGCTGTCACCGCTGTATAACAGCGGCGAACAGCGCTTGGGGCATCAGGGGACTCAGGCTGACCAGGCCATCTGTGGCTGGAGGTCAGATGGTCAGATAACACAACCACTGGGGTTGCACATAGGTCTCTGCTCTGGGCAGAGACCTTGCAGGGGCACCCACTAATGGGGCAGATGGCAGCAGGCTCAGGCTGACCAGGCCATCTGTGGCTGGAGGTCAGATGTTTTCAATAAGCCACTACAACCACTGGGGTTGCACCTAGGACTCTGCTCTGGGCAGAATCCCTGCAGGGGCACCCACTAATGGGGCAGATGGCAGCAAGCTCATGCTTGCCTCTGCTGAGGCATCCCTTGGTCCCTATCCTCCCAGGTGGAGATAATAGGGATACACAGATCAGCTCCGACTCTTGTGCCACATTACAGCAAGTCTCACAGCATCCCCTGTACGGGGGTATGCAGGGACCCAACAACAACTAACACGGCTTCGCGGTGCGCCAGTCTCTGATAGTTACTGACGGGCAGTCAGCAGTGGCGTGCCTGCACCGGGTGCAGGGGTTGCGGTCGCGCCCGGGCCCTGCAGCCTAGGGGGCCCCAAAAAAAAAGTGCTTTGTCCTATAGAAAAAGACATACTGTTAACATTTGCAATAATTGGGGGCCCATTGGAGCCTTCGCATCGGGGTCCCGGGGCCTGATGTTACGCCACTGGCAGCCAGCTTGGTACAGCCTGCCTCAACTTGTACTCTCCCCCCCCCCCCCCTCCCTGTACACCAAGCGTGTGACAGTAATGCTACCCCTGTACTCTGTGACACAGTAACATCACGTTACTAGGAATACTGCTAATTCACAGAGCAGTACAGCCAGAGTCCCTCTGTCCAGCACACGGACCAATTATAATTGTTCCTACCACCGTGCCAGAGGCAGGTTCCTGTGGTACACCTTCCCGATCTGATAGCCCTACCCGGGGAGGGTAGCTACGTTTAAGTGATATACCGACATGCCCTCCTCCTCGGTTCCCCTCAACGTTGGGAACCCTGTTGATATTCAGACATAAAATACTCATTCATCCCTTCCCAGGCCCCTACACAGTTGAGAGAACTAGGTTGCGGTGGAATTACGGCGAGTCGAACTCACAGGTTTCTTCCTGGGTCCTCCATTGTCGGAGAGTCCAGTTGAAGTTGACGTAACCTACAATTATCTGACAACTGCAAGGGTCCTAGGACTGTTACCAATTTTTTCCAATCCCACAGCTAGAGTTCCGGTTTGCAGGGATGACGGTCAAGTCCTTCAAAACACAGGATGAACTCCATGATCAGCCCTGCTCGAGTGGTTTAGCTCGGGTCTCTGGAACCGAAGGCCCATAACATACTTCCTCCTCAGCTCCCCACTGTCGGAGGCGCTGGGTTGTAGCCGATATTGTTATATGCCAAGCTTCTTCCTCGACTCTCCACTGGGGATTCGGGTTGAAGCTGCGAAGGCATGAGGCCTGGCCGGCCTTCGTCACCTGACTACAAAGACGTAACTTGAGGTAGCACAACGTGGAATACGAATTCTGTTGCCAATCTCCTCACTAGACCTATATGGGTATCTGGCTTAACATGACACGTGCGAGTACTCTGCACAGCCTGCCTCGAGACGGGACCTTACAGCCCCCTGACCGCATTGATCCAATGAATGGGCCCTTCTTGCCCCGTAAGACCATGGCCCGAGCCTTCTTCCACGCACTCTGTCCCTTCTCGATTCAGGAGTCTCCAGTGGGATAGTGCTCGCGGTGTGCAGCACAGGACACCAGCGACCGAACGGTCGTGATCATAGCCTCCGGTTCTTTTTCTGCCAGCACTGCTCTTGTCTTCCGGTTTTCTCCGGACCTCCGCGACGGGCCTCTGCGGTTCCCGAGCCCCGCGTCTTTTAGCAGGGCCCGGCTTCGGCCTAGCCGTGACATCTCTGGCTTTCCCGCCCGTTCTCAGCCCGCCTTCTGCCCGCCTCCACCTGCCGTCGGAGCTCCCGAACCTTCAGCTCAGGGGGTGGGGCGACGCTGAAGGGACTGAAGCGAAAATATTACATAGTTTTTTTTTCCCCCACCTGAAAATGGCAACGTATATACTGCTTTTCAGCAGTCTTCCATCTCCGGATGGCTCTTTTATCAATCCATGACTTTCAGAGACTGCGAACACAGTGACATTTGCACCGTGCTCGTTAAACAGACTCATTGGGATCGACCTTCTCAGTCTACCAACTCCAAGGCGCGTGCTGCAACACAGCACATATATCAGGAGCCCCACTCCGCTGCGTGCCCTTGACGCCCCATGCTGCAGCGTCACGTATAGAGTCTCAGCCATATGGGACGCACAGCATCGCATGATCATGGCTGCCGTTAGTTGCACGCATTTACAGCTCTAGTCAGTTTCCCAGACAAAGCACAGATTCTTCATCTTGGACTCCGCAGCTTCTGGCAGGGATTTCCTCAATCCTTCACAGCGGCTATAAGAGTCCTGGTCAGCATAGTAGCCAGTTCCATGGCCTCAGCGGAATCGCCGGCCTTTGCAATTATCCATGCTCAGGTGTTGCACGAATACTGCATGGGGGGCGATGTACCCCCCTCACAATGCTCAGGGCAGTGGTCTTGCCCTGTCTCGAACATACCCCTAAATCTACGCTTATTCAGTAGTATCTCTAGGACTGTAATCGTTCAGTCACCTTCTGGCATTCAGACAAGTTAGAATGCAGTCAGACAATGCCACAGCCGTGGCATAGGTCAACCACCAGTGTGGAACCCGCAGTCTCTAAGCGATGACAGTTCGCCACATTCTTCACTAGGTGGAATCCTACAACACGGTACTGCCAGCTGTTCTCATACCAGGTGTATTCTTCTGGGTGGCGTTTTCTTTTTTCCTAATTCGCCAAGGCATGGACTCAGGGTGACCAGCCCCTTCCCCTACACGTCCTCCGTCGAAACGCCGACGCCAGGTACCCACAGATATGGAGCTGGCGGAGTCACACCTCAATGCCTCGGTCCCGGCCTTCCTGGCCTGGTCTCAGGATCCGCAGTCAGTGGGACAGACTCACTAGTCCAAGCCTGGACCGGTACCCGCCTCTCCTACATTTTCTGGTCATCATAATGGGAGACCCAGACAATGGGGTTTAGGGCACTGCCCTCCGGAGGTCACACTAGGTACTACAAGTTTGTAGACACCGCCCCCTCCGCTTATAAACCCCTACCGCAGGGAACATCCTCAGTTTTAAACTTAGTGTGCTCGGAGGATCACGCTTTGCTTGCACTTCACTGCATTCTCACAACTTACGTGATGGCGTCTGAAGACAAGGTAAAATGGTCCCGGTCGGGACCTGCGACAGCCTCCCCGCTCACCCTTGTGGAACACGCTGGTGGAGGTACCGGAGGGCCGAAGGCCTGGACACTTGCTGTTTCTCCGGTACGCTGTCGTGCTCCTTTCCATCCCTCCCTGGGGGGCTCTGGAGAGTGGGAGATGGGAGCCTTGCACAGCTCCGCTCCGTCCGAGGCCTCCCTAAATGGTGCTTACAGACCGGACTGGAGCCAGCCCAGTCCGAGGCCTCCCTAAATGGTGCTTACACTCCGGACTGGTGCTGAACCCCGTCCGAGGCCTCCCTAAATGGTGCTTACAGACCGGACCGGCACTGAGATGCTCTGTGTGTCTCCTGTGTGCCTGGGGGTAGTGTCTGTCACTTTTTTGTGTCCTGACACTCGGACCGCGCGTTACCCTCGGGTCCGCGGCTCTGGCGGTGTACCCCGTGCTGGGGTCACCCTGGCTGACCGCCCTGTGTCCCACAGGGGCTGAGGCCGTAGGCTGCGGATGTTTTGTTTGTACATGCAGTCTGTGTGTTGTATTCCACAATACTTCCCGCGCTGCGGGCCCCGGCGCCTTCATTACTGAGGCTGCCTGGAGGATGGGAGGCAGCCCTTGCGATGACGTCATCGATGGGCGTGTGTGTGTGTTTCCCGCGGGTTTTCGGCGCCGCCCTCGGCTTGGCTGTCGGCGGCCATCTTCCCCTCACTGCCCGACTGGGATCTGTCTGCAGCGTTCGTCTGCACTCCAGGGGAGACCGGAAGCCCTCGCGGAGGTCACACACACACACACCGCTTCCTCCTACCGCTTTACTGCGGTCGGTAAGACCGGGATCCTGGTTTTGTCTGTATATTTTGGCTTATATATCCCCTACTGTAGCGATGTCCTCAGCTAGGAAGCGTGCTGCTAAGGCGGCAGATGCCTCCATTGCCTGTGCTACATGCAACGGGACACTGGTGGAGGGGTCCTGCAATAACTGCGGACGCCCAGAGGCCCGGACTGACACTGCTGAGTCAGCAGTTCCGGTGCTATACCCTGAGGTTCAGGTGATCCCAGGGCCATGGGAAACTCAGAATAAGATCAATGAATCTCTGTTGTCCCAGCTGTCCTCCATGTCGCAATCCCTGGAGGCTCTTAATAGGAGACTGGACAGCCCAGCTACTCCTTCCAGTTACCCCCGGGTGTCTCTCTCTTCTACTGTGAGACCCCTTAAGCGGGCTCGTCGGGAGGATTCACCCGAGTTCCAGGTCCTCTCTGAGGAGGAGCACTTCTCTGATGAGGAAGATGATGGGGGTTCGACTCTTGGGTCTGTGTCTGTGTCTGAACCACCAGACGGGGTGGAGGATCTGGTGTCCTCCATCAACGAGACCTTACGTCTCGTGACACCCCCTGAGGAGGTGAACGTTCACCCGAAGGAGGTCTATCAATGGCTGCGGCCGGAGGCTAGACCAAGTGGCTCCTTCATGGACCACACTAACTTTGGAAGGGTGGTTAGAGCACCCAGGTTACATCCTGGGCGGCGCTATGTCCGCAAACCCAAGGACAATCGCTTTCCTTTTCCCCAGGAGGTGCTACAGGAGTGGTCGCAGTCCCCGAAGGTGGATGCTTCCATGACCAGGATTGCTGCACGCTCCCTGTTCTCTGCCTCTGATAGCTCCTCGCTGAAGGATGCGACGGATAGACAGGTCGAGCAACTCGCCAAGTCTTCCTATGAGGCTGTGGGGTCTTCATTTGCCCTAATTTTGCCACGGTCTGGACCTTACAAGCGATTACCGCCTGTTTAGATGGTATCACTGAAGGATTCCTTGCAGTGGTGGCTCCAGCCCCGTCACTTGTCGCGGGGCCGGTCCTTCCTCAAGCCGTCATGGTTAGTGGTGACCACCGACGCCAGTCTGAAGGGCTGGGGTGCGGTGTTCTTACACCACAGGGCTCAAGGCCTCTGGACTCCGTCGGAGTCGGCGTTGCAGATCAACGTGCTGGAGATCAAGGCGGTCTATCTGGCGCTCCTAGCGTTTCAGAAGTTCCTGTCAGGACAGCCCATTCGGGTTCAATCCGACAATGCGACGGCCGTCGCCTATATAAATCATCAGGGAGGGACCAGAAGTGCTCAGGCCCTCGCCGAAGTCCACCGCATTCTATCTTGGGTGGAGGACAACGACTGCCTGATCTCCGCAGTTCACATCCCAGGGGTCGAGAACTGGGAGGCCGACTACTTGAGCCGGCATGGGATGGACGCCGGAGAGTGGTCTCTTCATCCGGACGTCTTCCGGGACATCTGCAGCAGATGGGGCACTCCGGACGTGGATCTGATGGCCTCGCGGCTGAATCATCAGGTGCCGCAATACATGGCGAGATCATGGGACCCTCTGTCTCTGGGGGCGGACGCCCTGATCCTGAGTTGGTCCAGCTTCCATCTACCGTATGTGTTCCCGCCTCTGGCTCTGATTCCCAGGGTTCTGTGGAAGATCAGGTCGGAATGCAGGGTAGCCATTCTAGTGGCTCCAGATTGGCCCAGGAGGTCCTGGTATCCGGACCTGTGGGGACTATCAGGCGGACACCGGTGGGCTCTTCCAGAACGCGCAGATCTGCTCGCGCAAGGCCCATTCTTCCACCTCAATTCCAGGGCCCTCAGATTGACTGCATGGCTCTTGAGGCCTGGCTGCTGACATCCAGAGGCTTCTCTCCTACGGTAGTCGCCACTATGACTCGGGCTAGGAAGCCTGTTTCCAGGAAGAGGTACCACAGAACGTGGAAGATTTTCTTCACCTGGTGTGCCTCGGGTGGCCGGTCCTCGTGGCCCTTGTCCATCCCGACATTGTTGGCTTTTCTACAGTCGGGGTTGGAATTGGGTTTATCCCTCGGCTCCCTGAAGGGTCAAGTGTCAGCTCTTTCAGTGCTGTTTGACAGGCGCTTGGCGCTCCTTCCCAGGGTCCGTCAATTTCTGCAGGGGGTGTCTCGGGTGGTTCTGCCCTACAGGCGACCTCTGGACCCTTGGGACCTTAACATGGTCCTGGCGGCGCTGCAGAAACCGCCGTTTGAGCCGCTGAGAGACATTTCTCTATCTCGTCTGTCCCAGAAAGTGGTCTTTCTGGTGGCGATTACGTCTCTGAGAAGGGTCTCAGAATTGGCTGCACTTTCGTGCAAGTCGCCCTTCCTGGTGGTTCACCAAGACAAGGTGGTGTTACGCCCGCGGCCAGAATTCTTGCCAAAGGTGGTTTCCACTTTTCATCTGAACCAGGAGATTGTTCTCCCATCATTTTGCCCCGCTCCCGTTCATCAGGTGGAGCGCGATCTCCATACTCTGGATCTCGTGAGGGCTGTACGCATTTATGTGTCCAGGACTGCCTCCTTCCGGAGTTCGGATTCATTATTTGTCCTTACGACAGGTCGCTGTAAGGGGTCCGCGGCATCGAAGTCAACCTTGGCCAGATGGATCAAGGCTCCCATTCAAGAGGCTTACAGGTCTTCTGGTTTGCCTCTCCCGGTGGGATTGAAGGCTCACTCTACCAGAGCTGTCGGTGCCTCCTGGGCTTTGCGACATCGAGCTTCGGCTCTACAGGTGTGTCAGGCGGCCACTTGGTCCAGCCTGCACACTTTCTCTAAGCACTATATGGTGCATGCCCATGCCTCTGCGGATGCAAGTTTGGGTAGGCGGGTCCTCCAGGCGGCGGTTGCCCACCTTTGAGGGGGACCATGGTTATCCGTCTTTTGAGGAACTCTTCCCGCCCTGGGGTATTGCTTTAGGACATCCCCATTGTCTGGGTCTCCCATTATGATGACCAGAAAAAAGAGAATTTTGTTTACGTACCGTAAATTCTTTTTTCTTTAATCATCAATGGGAGACCCAGCACCCACCCAGTTGTTCCGTTGCATGTTTTGCATTTGTTCTGTTCCCTGTTGGGACAGTGTTATCCGGGTTGTTGAACCGTTTGTGCACGGTTTCTTCCCGACGTTTCGGGTGTGGTTTATTTGTCTCCTCGCAGCTTATGGACCAAACTGAGGATGTTCCCTGCGGTAGGGGTTTATAAGCGGAGGGGGCGGTGTCTACAAACTTGTAGTACCTAGTGTGACCTCCGGAGGGCAGTGCCCTAAACCCCATTGTCTGGGTCTCCCATTGATGATTAAAGAAAAAAGAATTTACGGTACGTAAACAAAATTCTCTTTTTCTTCCCCTCTAATGGTCGGGATTATCACAACGAGAATGTCGCCGGGGCTTCTTTCTGGTCTCAGACTGATCCACTCGCCCTTGGCGCGCACGCTTGTCCAATTTATAGCGCAGTACCAGGACCTCTAACGGACAGTTCAGACCTGTTCGCTCACGGCCAATTCTTCCTCAGAACTCTTCTCATCTGAGGTTGATACCGTAGCCGTTCAGACCTAGAATTTAACCCGAGAGGTTTTTTTCCCAGGATATTGTAATGAGCGTAGTCACAGAGGAGGACACCAGCTTTATCAGCGATATCCCATCACACGTGTACTCATTTTGGTTTTTTTGCTGGGACTCCTTTAGCAGTTATTCCCCTTGGCCCTACTTCGTCCTAGGGACTCTCCGTCTTCCACCCAGACCTAGACTCAGGGCTATCCTTTGGGTCTCTCACACAGCAGGTTTTTCACCCTCTTACAAACACGTCTTGCCACCAGACTTCTATGAAACCTTTCCTCGAAGGGTCTGCTATTTCTGGTCCCTATACAACAAGACTAGATCCGTGGGGAACTGACCTTGATACTCGCGGCCGCCAAGAATCCCGTTTTCAGCCATGATGGAATACTACCTATAGCATCCTCATTCACATAGCGTCTTTCATCGGAACAAGACTTTCCTATGGCTGTTTCCTTTTTTCTTTCAGGATAGGTTTACTCTTTCCACCTACATGACGATGTCTCTCTGCCATCGCTACGCCCGACTTCAGTCCGTCCGGTCGCGAGGGACTTACATGTGCGGGACCTGGTCTGGGCCCTACGCATCTAGATGTCAGTGCCCTCCTGAGAGGTCGGATTCTCTTTTCTCATTCTTCCAATGGGCAGAACTAAGAACACGTCAGCCTCTAAGGCTCCTCTAACCATCCAGGACGCTTATTCCATCGATGAATCATCCCTTCCAGAGGGTCATGGTACATTCTACTCGGCCAGGAAGGCCTCCTGGACAGTTCGGTAACAGTCATTGGCGCAACAAGTGTATAGGCAGCCAATAGGCCAGCCTACACCCATACCCAAGCCGCTATAGCGCTTGCACTCAGTCCGCAACGAACGCAGGTCTGGGTACACGTGTCCTCCAGGCGGCAACTCGCCTGTTGGCTCATTCTTCTTCACTGATCATGCTCAGTGTCACTAGTTCCTGGGGCATGGTTCTTCTCTGACCTTGCTCAGTATATCTAGTTCCTTTGTTCTTTCCCGCCCAGGGACTGCTTTGGGACGTCCCACGGTCTGTGTCCCCCAATGAGGCGAAGGAGAAAAGGAGATTTTTGTGTACTCACCGTAAAATCCTTTTCTCTTAGCCTCTAA